>OY727105.1:48580453-49192437 GCA_963402855.1 Ormia ochracea
GTGATGTACCCAACGAAATAAAAAAGCAAATCCCTAAAAAGAGGTAAAAAGGATATTAAAAACCACGTGAATGTACTTGGTTATGACCAATACAAGCAAGACTAGTAGATGCGCAAGAAAATACACGTGCATTAATATCTGCAAAACACCGGCTCAAAGATAAAAAAGCCTCTGAAAATGTATTCCTAGCAGGAACCGTTTCTGATTATGACTGCCACATCAATGAGTTTAACTCAAGGACCCTCAAATAAAGTATACTTTCGGCAATGGATCACATTGATAAGGACCAGTGCACTAAACTTTCATTCTAAAAATTAAAGTCATCATCATAAGCCAAGTCTTACCAACATTTAAAAATCTTCTTACTTTGTTGGTTAAAGGAGCAACTTTTTATTAATATATGTTTATTAGAAATAAGCAAAGCGGATTCCAGAAACAGAAAATGACGACTCATAATTTGTGCAGAAAATATGAGTGCAACGAACTTGAAATCTATTTTATTCTTCCTAACAATTCGACAGCCAGCCGACTCATCCAATTCGACTGCTCATGAACACCACCTTCTCTTCACAAATAAATCAAAAAAAAAAAAAAAAATTCAGCGACTTTCATGGACCCCATTGTGCAGCGCGTCTTATGTACACTTTCCGGCACTGTTGCATGCAGTCTGCATTGTTGCAGTTGTTAGTGCAATAACGTACGTTGTTGCTTCAGGTTGCTGCATTGTGCCGGAATTAGAATAAAGGAGTAATTTTAGAGACGGAAAGAGGAGAAGGATTAGATACACTGCACAACATTACAGCACCACCAGTATTGAAGTAAAATCCTTTAAGTCATTCTATTCGCCGGTGTCAAAATAGCGGTGTTCTTGTTGTATGCCTTTGTCACATGAGTTCTCCCACAACAAGCAACATAACAGATATTAAAGCCTCATAAGAAGTTATTGGCCGCCGGGTGACGAATTAGAGCTCACAACTTTAGCTGCTTACATTTGCCAGAGTTCGTCGTACAGCTTTTGTGAAAACGTATGGCGTTTCTTCTCAATCCTTTTTTTGTCTGTATAAAAATTACTTACGGACGAGTTCTCATCAAATTATTGTGTTGAATACAGTTTGAAGTAATGGAAGTACTTGAAGTATTAATTTGAGAACATTAGAATGGAAATCCATCTGCTTACTTTTACTTTTTTACAAGATTTCTGAATTTAGTAAAATAATTAAATGGCAAATTATAAAGCAGGCAATAAAAAGTATGTATACAGGACCCAACCATAGCTTTCCAAAATAAAGTTTCTATGACGATTTTCTTAAGTGCATTTATAGTTTATAATGCATTACGCGAAGGGAAAATAATAATAAAAAAAACCTGCATTTATTCACCTGTAGAGTGGAATTCCTGTTGTATCTTTGAACCACAGCAGCAGCTTTACTGACTCCTGGGGGGAGGGTGGCGTAATATCGCAAGGCAAGTCTACACTTTTTCCCACTGCCGCCCAAACTAAACGTGCAGGAACTATAAAAAGAAGAAAATAAAAAAGAAAAATAAAATATACATGAATAAGTGCGAAAGCAAAAATTTTAAAAAGTGCCAGTGAGTACATGCATGCTGTCTGTGATCCCCTGCACAAGACAACAGAACGTGTAAAGAAACAAGGAAGTAAATTTAAATCGAATGTATACGTTTGCACACAATAAAATTTAAGCGCAGAAGTACGGAAGAAGAGTTAAGGCAAACATTCAGCCGATCTGAAGACTCTGGCAATGGGCAGGCATAACATGAAATTCTATGACGTCATTCATTATTTTAAAAATGTAACATGCACACTTTCCTGTAAACCTGCTTTCAAGAGCCACCTTAAACGAGTCTTAACTTCATTTCACTGGGAGAGAGGCAAAGAAATTCTTTACGCAGACTTCTTTGTCTATGATTTACTTTAGTACGGTTTCCTTTTTAATAACTCGACATTTATATACTCGTTAATTTCGGAAATAAAATAGAATTCTGAACACAAAAGAGGTCATGGCTTCAGCAGTTATACACTTGCTATTTTATTGTACAACATTACCAAGTTGCTTCAAGCGAAAAAGGCTGATGATTCCGTTTCTATAATTATAAATAAGACTTTATGTCTAATCTAAAAGCAAAACAATTTCCTTTATTGTTTTATATATTTTTTAATCTATTTTCTCTTTTTCCTTGTAAAACATTTTGAAATGTTTCTTACTTAGAAACTGGATGTTGAGTTCTTTTTATGACTTCCGTTGACGACTGCTTGCAAAAACTCACACAGCCTCCCACATCCAGTTGTATAGCAGAGGCACAGAAAATAATTATAAATTTTTAACATGTTGTATGTCTCATATAAACTTCTCAGTCATTTCTATAGTGCAATTCGCGATGCACTAATTGCTTCCGCCTAAAGAATTTTATGTTAAACATTTTTTTATTGTTATTCTTTTCAATCTAATGGAAAATTCTACGGATATTGCAACAACTTATTTCGTTTTCGTTGTCGAGTTAATTTTACATCCCCACCTTCGTATAAATTCTCTATTCCTTTTAATCAAATTTTTAAAACACTTTTTTATTATATCTGGTGTGCTTTTGCGGTTATAGAAAAAATTTACTGCTGGAAATTATTGGAATCCGCAAAAGCTTCTTACAAAATTGAGTTAAACAACAAGATTATATTTTAGAAAATACAGAAAAGTGTTGTTTTATTTTGAAAATCTATGTAGAGCTCACAGTTTCATTTAAGTTTTTAATTCAATTTACCAGCTTCATTTAAAGCCTATTTAGCTTTTATTTATTTTTTATTCTGCTTCTTTTTTTCTATAGTTTCAACCGCACTTTCTTTTCACATTTAATTCTATACTCACAAATGCACCGGTGTGAACACACAAACTCTTTCATTTCAAATGTTACAATTTTAGTTGGAGTTTCTTAATTGAATATTTCTCTCATTTCGTTTCGTTTGTTCGCGATGGCCTTTGAAGTTCTGTTATTCATGGAAAAGCACACACTTCACAGAATATGTTTCTTGTTCGTCTTTGGGGTAGTTGAATACACCACAATTTTCTATCAGAGAAGCGACAGCAGCACGTTATAAAATATGAATACAACTTAATATATAATCCACTTAGTGACATCAAGGAATTAAATTAAAATGTGAAAAGTAAACAAAAATATTAAGCAGTACACTCGTAGACTTTTGTGAATCACAATCTACGAGAGGTATTTTGAACAAAGTGATAGAAGAGTATTCCAGAAGCTGGAAAAATGTTATTCACTGATAATCGGCCCTCGTGTCAATTTCTACAAAATGTAATTTTTTAAAACATCTTATGGAATTATAAATGCATTTATTTTAAAGTAAAAATCCCTTTCAATCACGCTTTCATTTATTTATTTATGCGAGCCAGCAGGTGTTCATCACTGCAGCTGTCAACATAAGCCACAATAGGCAGCTGCATTTTATATGCAGTTCTATTTAGCAGTACATTAATTAATTAATGTAGAACACGGTTTTCACTTTTTAAATGTGTCAATTGGCTATTTTTTTCATTTGGGTTAAATAAAAAACTGTGCATTTTATTATGGTTTTTTATATTAAAAGTTTTTTTTTATATATGGAATTATTAATTATACTGAATTATGAAATAAAATTAAAGCCACTTTTCTCACATATTTTATACAAGTTCTATGACATTTTCTTTTAAGCTTGCAACTAGCAAAAGCAGCCTGCACTGTATTGTTAATTGCTTGCTAACAACAACTTTTCATTGTTGAAATTTGAAAAGTAAAAATTATTTATTTAATTGTTACTTTAGGAAATCAAATAAGTTGTATAACTCTTCTCGGTCAAGCTGTTTTGCAGAACCAAAATTTATATGACTTGATCCAAATAGTGTTATTCCCACACAATCTCCTTTCTCGATGGAAGTCACTTAAATTCTATTTCGTAACTGAATGCAAATAAAAATTGGAAAGTTTATGTTGTTAAAATTAACTTTTCCAAAACAATATCACTGTTAAAGCTCTAAACAGGAAAGATGTTTCATATGAGATATGAAAGCGATATCAATATCGTAATTTGGTGTGACACAATCCACATCCTTAGCAGATGTTTCTCCTCCATTTTGTTTCACCCACTCTCTTATTAAAATCTCGTCAAAAAGCGTCAAAGTTAGAAAGATTGTATTATATATATTATATTATTATATTAGTTTATATTATATATATATAAGTTCGCTTAATTTTTACTAACTGACATTGGAAATATTACGAGAAGAAGGAAATCAATCATTGAAATAAACTCCATTTTTTTATCATTTCGCCAAATTTTTCAAACCGCGTTTCTGATAAATTAGGAGCACGCCTATGTTTAAATAAATACTTTTGGAAGTCAAACTTTGCCATTCAAACGTATACTTTATTTTATTTTTTATTAAAAAAATATTTCTATAGAAATTTTACATCTAATTTGGTTTATTTCATTATAGCTGAGTTTAAAGCTAAAATACTAAATATTTGTATATTTTTATATATTTTTAATACAATTTTCCCTTTACAAAATGCGTCATAAACGTCACATGTAAAAATATTATTTAATGTGCAACATTTTTAAATACGTTTTGGAAAATATAAGGCAGCATATTTTACCCCTTCTTATCATGAAAACCATTAGTTTTGTGTATTCGGTATTCGGTATTGTTGTATGTTGACTCAACTAACACGTACACACTTTTTATCAGTACATGCAATTAAAATTTTTTACATCACACATGCAAAAAGAATAAAATATGTTAATGCAATGGAAGTCATAACGCAGCTTAATGGCAAGTACTTCAATAATCACATATAATGTCATATTAAATGCACACTTTTCTAAGCACACACATATTACAGTCTGCCTACTAACACAAACACATATGCAAATATGTACTAACTGTGAAGGTAACGTAATGATAAATAGTTAGTAGAACACTTAAAACGTATTCGCCGTAAGAAAAAAAATAGGACAAAATATGTATATGCTTGCTCGAAGTAATTTATTTACTAATGAAAACTTTACTTGTGACGTTACACGACAATCGAGTGACCGAAAAAAAATGAAGGCAATATAATGCATGTGAACAATTTTCCTTTCTATATTAACTTTATATGGGAGAAAACTAATCGTTTCATGACGAGATTCGTTATGATTTTAATTAATAATTTCATATCTAATTTATTGTGCTTAAATCTGTTTCACAAATAACGTTCGTTATTTTCTTTTGGATATTCCGTTAAACATCTGTTAACGCTCTAAGGAGATAATAAATAACATGCAGGTTCTTCTCAACAGTTTTAAAATGGCCAAAGAAGAGTTTCATCTATATGTAGATTTTTTTTTTTTTTGCCAAACTATTATATTTCGTCCTTAATTTCTACAATATTGTATATTCGTATCTTGCCGGCTGTCAATGCCAGCGCTATTGAACTGTTTTTGACAGCTACCTTTTTTACTATTTTACAATGAATATTATAAGAAAGAATCAAATAAAAAATTCGACTATATGAGAAAATTCTATGAATTTTTTTTTGGGCTGGCAGAGCTGGAAATCGAAACAGCAGTCTAAGAAGCTCTTACAGGTTCAGCTAACAACACGACTGGCTATTATCTGCAAACGTAATAAATTTTTAGCTCAAATAAGTACGTTGATAACAAGAAATAAATATCAAATTAGTAAAGGCCGTCCTCTGGTAAAAGAGTATTAAGAGAACTACCCTGACACTAAAAATTAATAACTTTATTTATTTATTACCACAATATTTTTCAACTAATCTTTAACTTTTATGATGTTTGTTTCAGTTTTAGCACCATCACGTCAACAACTATCACTCCGTTTTCAAACTCACTTTTTACAAGCGGGGTATATAAATCAAAAGAATAAAACTTTTCCCATCCTTCTATATGAAATAACATTATTGTATAACGACATCATGTGGTATAATAATTTTTTATTTCATAAGAAAAAATTAAAAAAAGAAAATTCATCATGAAGAATATTTGGAACAGCAATGCATGGAATGTATATTTAATCGGAGTAGATATTAAAGTGTAAGCAAAATAATAATAAAAATTTTATTAAAATAAAACATTTCTATTTAATGCTAATGCTCTGCATACGCAACATATTTCTATTTCCCATGCATGTAAAAGCTTTTGTTACTCCTTTTTTTAATTACGACTGTGTCTGCTGAGATCTATAAAAGCGTTGCAGTTTTATTGTTAGTCGCGTCCTATTATACACTTTTTAAAATTTTTTATTTAATCGTAATTGCGTTGCTTTTGCTTTCACTGTAAATTTTTCTTTCCTTTCTCATTATTTGTAGTTTTTAGTTTTTTTTATGTTTTAAGTATGACGGCTTTTGTAAGTCCTGTTTGTAATAGAAGTGAAAAAATGCGAAAACCAACATTAGGGTCATCTTTGAGCTTTTTCCCTTTTCATGTATGCGGCTTCTTTTCCAGTCACATGAAAGGCAGGCTCTCATTTATATAATGCTAGAAAAAGTATTTTCTAAACACCTTTTATACAGATGCTCAATTGTCACAATGTCTATGAACTTATTTGAAGATTCATACTATGACGATATGAATTGAAGATATGTCTTACTGGGGATAGTGTGAAATTTCCCATATTTTAGTCCACTGTTCGATAAAATTTTAAATCGCAAAAATTCTTTTAAAAAACTAAACTATACAAAATATTGTAGAAACATTTAAAGCTTTTTACTTTAAACATTTTTTTTTTTGAGATAAGTGTTCTGATAATTATGTACTCACTTATGACTTTAGTATGATGGCGTATGATTGATATGTCAATCAGCATTTTAAATCAAATGACTTATACGCCACCGGGAGAAAAGCTTGGTTTCAGAAGGGTCTCTGTTGAAGAAACGCACCACAGTCTAGTAAGATAAGTTACTTCTGGTTTTGCAATCCACTTGTGCAATTCGATATTTCGTGACAGTCCGATAACATACTCATGACATTAAATATTAAGCAATAGGAAAAAAATGGTTTTTCGATTTGTGGTTAAAAGCCAACGAATTTAAACATAATTGTTTGCAATGTTTATCTTTTAAGAGCCACAGTATGTTTTTATTCTTCTATGATTTAATAATAGCGGCTATAAAACCATTCGCATTAACTCTGGCTGGAACCATAAAGGATTGAAATTTGGTTATTTGCAACTGCTTTAAAGCAGCAGTACATCATGCGAAAAAGAGGTTATTTAAAGTTATATATTTATTTGTATGTGTAAGTAAATGCCGTGTAATTTTACTTGCCGGTAACAACGATTCTATCGTTTTATTTTACTTTTTATAGTCATTAGCTTTATTTATGAAAAATTATTGAAGATAATAAAATATTTTTATTTTTCGTTAGTTTGATTAACAAAATATATCCAAATTCCAGATGCAGAATAAACAAATACGTTTATTCTGTCAAAATCGGTCCGAAAGAGGGTTAAAAAGTTTTTCTAAAAAAAGACAGACAAAAATGAATACACGGACCGGACAAACATGTCACTCTACGAAAGAAGTTCACTATTGACTATAAATTCATCACTGCATAACGCAACGCACACGCACACACACAACAAATACTACAAAGTGCAAGGTTTGTGCATTGTTTATATAGAAAATATCCTTGATAGAATGAGAAGTGCGTAGTAGGGAGTTTTCTATGCACACAATTGCAATTGCTATAAGAGTGATTTAGGTACAAAAAATGCCAACATATTATACATCATTGGTCTTGAAGTGCAGTTTTCAATAATAAAAAAAAATGTATACATTTTATTAGATAGTTTTAGTTAAATGACGAGTAAATTTGTTTACTTTACCAGCGGATTATTGGTTAAACATTGATTGCATTCACCTTTAATCAGTTCAGTTAATTTAATTTACGTTTAATCAGTTCTCAGTTCTAACTCGGAAAATTTAAGAAATCGTAATTTTCTCTTTTTAATTTAGAATAAAAAATATGAAGTACACATTTGTAATTAATTCAAATTCACACTATTATAAGAAAGATTAGACGTGTTATGCACAAAATAGTCAAACTTAGACCACAATGTGGATTCTGCAAATACTAGAATCAAAAAATTTACCATGTCTTCGGAAGAACGCAATTTATAGCGTGCAAACTGTTTGAGAACTTTCTCCGAATATTACAAGTTCACACCACTATTCTGTTTTGATGAATTTATCAAATATATTTGTCTTCGAAAGCTCATCGAATGTATCAATTCATCAATTCAGGTATTATAAAGTCTTTTAAAATTAGAAATTAATTTGCATTCTTTTAATATTTGAAATTTAAGTAAGGTTAGTGTTGTTGTAATTACATAAGCTCTTACGTCAAAACATATTTAACTTATTATATTTATCTTCACAAACTTATATCGAGGATATTTTTAAGTGGTTTTTCCTCCTTCCTAGATGGAGGGATGTAGCAATGCTAGATTGGTTCAGTGATGAGTATCGACGTTCAATTTACAGAGTGATAGTGTAAAAAAAACACTTCAGTACATGAATCGACTTATGCGTTTTGATGACGTTTTCGCTGTAAACCAAGCGAATCAATTTACTTTAAGATTTACAAGGCTCATCACAATCTTACGAGATACCACCGAAAAAGCACATGACTATTCCTGTCATAATTGAAGCCAAATCTCGAGGTCTTATTTGCTATTATCAGAAATCAAAATATAAAAACTATGTTCAGAAAACGATATACCTTTACGATATGCCTTTCCATAACCGAAATCTTTGCGAAAAATGCATTGTAAAAAATTAATGCAAAATAGATATACCATTGATATTATATATCAGGGATAGTGTATATATGCATGTATGTACTAAAAGATACGTAATTATTGCATATATGTGAAAGACCGCACGCAAATGTAAGTGTTTTTGATGGCGATTTGACGATTAAAAGCCACAACATCTATTAAAATATTCGTTTAACTCCCACTCCTCAAAAGAGTTGAAGGTCAGTGATGCAAACAGGCACACACATACACACCCATGCAAACACACACGCACATATCTTACCAAACTTCGTTATTTTTCCCCGTCTTTCTTCATTTCATTTTATTTGGTTGCCTGTCTCTGACACTTTCAGGTCTTACAGTTGGAATTTTTCTGAGGACTATTTAATAAATATTCACTTATTGCGCTTTATTGCATGAACTTGAAATATTACCTGAAAAAGCTTTTTAAACTATAAGACACAGAAATAAAACGAATGTAAAACTCCATATTCGGATGTAAAAAAATCAGAATTAAGCCATTCTCATCTGAATTTATTCTTATTAATATAGAAGTTTTTACATTAAATTATTTTTAAGTAATTTTATTTAGAACGTTGAACGTTGCGGACGTTGAGCTTATTTGTCATGGTTGGAAATTGTAAAGGGAAAGGCGTTCATTTCTATGAGATAATTGAGTGAATGCATATTAATATAGACAGACTAGGCTATTTTATTGGCTAATGATATTAGCAATAATGCAATAAAATTTTTTTTTTTTTTTTTTGTATAAACAACACCTATTGGTGCATTTATTTTATAGCAATCTAGTATCTTAACACTAATAAGCTATTTGACTTTAACTTAAATTGATACGGTTAAAATTACAAAGTACTTATCCTATGATATATACTTTTTATTTCTCTTAAAGTTAAATATTTTGGTCACTATATACGTTCATGCGACTGAGTTTGATGTTTTGTCTGTAGTTAGCTCACTATTTTACACAAGTTCAAAAGGTTTCACTCGTTTTAATCGTCTGATTATGTCAACATTGCCGAGGAGCTGGTGAGCCTCAGTGTTGATATGGTGTTGAAGTCTTTGTTCATGACTTTGTGCAAATTTTTTGATAACGTTGTCGACAATCTCCACATCCAAATCCTTATGTATATTGTCATTTCTGATGTACCACGGAGCATTAACTATGGCACGAATTACTTTATTTTGAAATCGTTGAATAATCATTCTATTGCTTTGACTGGTGCAGCCCCAGAGCTGAATACCATAAGTCCAGATTGGCTTGAGGACTTGCTGATACAAGAGTAACTTGTTGTATATTGACAGGGCAGAATGTCTACCCAATAGCCAGTACATTTTTCTGTATTTTAATTTGAGTTCTTCTTGTTTTTTCTTGACGTGTGGTTTCCACCTCAGTTTTGCATCAAGGGTCATGCCAAGATATTTCGCTGAATTCTCGTACGGAACTATTTGATCATTTATATAGACTGGTTTGTGGTCGATTCTTTTATTAGTGAAATCAACATGCACAGATTTGGTTTCGTTGAGTTTTATACGCCATTTCACTGTCCAGCGTTCTATCTCAGTAATGGCTGTTTGTAACTTTTCTGCTGATTCAATGTTGTTGTCACCAGTGGCCATTATTGCAGTATCATCAGCAAACGTAGCGACTGTATTATTTATACAAGTAGGCAGATCACAAGTGTACAGGAGATAAAGGACTGGTCCAAGTACACTTCCTTGTGGTACACCTGCTTGTACATTCTTTAGATCAGAATAGGCATCTTCTTGCTTTATTCTGAAATAACGTTCTGATATGTATGATCTTATGATATTTGAGTACTGAGCAGGAAGAAACTTTTGCAGTTTATGATTTAACCCTTCATGCCAAACTTTGTCGAAAGCCTGTGCAACATCCAGAAATATTGTCGAACAAACTTTTTTCTCTTCTAGCGCTTTTTCAATTATATTGGTAATTCGATGTACTTGATCAATCGTAGAGTGTTGATTTCGGAAACCGAACTGGTGATCAGGAATGAGTTGTTTTTCCTCGACGATTGGTTTCAACCTTTTCAAAAGCAGTTTCTCGAATAACTTTGATATAACCGGCAGCAATGATATTGGTCGATATGATGTTGCTTCATGAGGCGGCTTCCCTGGCTTTGGTATCATAATGACTTCTGCAAATTTCCATAGTTGTGGCACATATTGTAGGCGAAATGTTGCATTAATTATGTTTGTTATTTTCAATAACGCTTTTTTTGGGAGTTCCTTTAGTATTTGACCAGTAATAAGATCAAATCCAGGTGCTTTTTTGGGATTGATGTTGGTTTTGATTTCTCTTTTGACTTCAGCTAGTGTGACGTGTGGTATCGGCCTCTCTGATTGATTTATAATATTAGGTAGAGGATCAGTGTCATTGGCTGCATTGGGTTGAAAGATATTTTCAAGGTGATTTGCAAATATTGCTGCTTTTTGTTCATTATTTCTGGCCCAACTGCCATCTGCATTTTTGATTGGAGGTATTTGCATAATTGGTCTCTTTAGATTTTTAGTAGTCTTCCAAAGTGAATACTCAGTACTTGAGTCATTAGTCACTGTACAGAGGAAGTCACTTATTGAATCATTTTTTAACTGACTGATTTCATTTCTTAATTGTGATGTTAAATTATTCAGTGTGGTTTTGTCGCGTGGATTTCTGGTTTGATGCCATTTTTTCCTCGCCTTCCTTTTTTCTGAAACAATATTAACTATTTCTTTAGGATAGTGATTACCTTTCAATTTTCTTTTAATTTCAGGTGTATTTCGCCACGCTGCGTTCTGAATATCACTGACCAGTTTTTCCACTTCAGAATCCAGTTGTTCTTCGGTTTGTAGTGGTACTGCTAATTCAATTTTATCTTCCAATGATTTTCTAAAGCTTTTCCAATCTGTTTTTTTGTTAACTAAGCACGGATTAGTTGACTTAGAAATTATAGTTTCGCTCAGTGTTAATACTATAGCCGAATGGTCCGAGTTTAACTCCAGGATTTCATCTATTTGCATGTAGTTACTTGATAAATTTTTAGTGACGAAAAAGTCTATCAGATCTGGCACTTTGCTGGGATCAGTAGGCCAGTATGTAGGTTTTCCAGTAGAGATGACCTCACATTTATAATCTTGAATTGCATTTAACAATTCTTTTCCTTTTGTTGTTGTAAGTCTCGATCCCCAATGTGTGTGCTTAGCATTGTAGTCACCACCGATGATGAATCGATTTCCTACAGTTTTGAACAGTTCTAAATATCTTTGTTGTTTAATATTGTGCTTTGGAGGGCTATATAGGCTAGCTATGGTAATATTTTGATTTTTGGTTCTAATACTTATCATCGTGGCTTGTACATCTTCTGACTGAATTTTGTTTTCTTCGAAATGTGCTATATTTTCTTTTATAATTATTGCACTTCCACCTTTTGCAGCGTTTTCTGGATGGGTTGTGTGATATATCTTATAACCTCGAAATTTAATAAATGATTGTTTAGTTAGATGTGTTTCTGATATTAGGCACACATCCACTTTATTTATGTCTAGGATTGCTTGTACCTCAGTTTGACGTTTAGGCAGTCCATTTGCATTCCACGACAGAATTTTAATTGTGTTGGCCATTACTTCTTTTTTGATTTGGGAGTAGTTTTTTTGTTACTACTTTCCAATTTATTCACTCTCTCATTCATTTTTGAAAATGATTTTTCAAGTTCAGTCATTTTGTTCAGAATGAGTTGTAGACTTTGGTTAATGTCATTATTTTGCTTGTTTGCCATGTTTTTTTCTACTGTGTTCATTTTAGTGACCGAGGCGTAAGTTATCTTATTTTGTATGTTCTTTGTTTTATTTACACTCTGCATTTCTGGAGCGTGTTTAATATTATTTTTGTTGACTTTATTAGTTTCAGCAAGTTCAGATTTTTGGTGTTTGTTGGTCCTCAGTTTTTGTAATTCCTTTGCTACAATACATCCTCTGTAGTTGGCTGGATGATTTCCTCCGCAATGGATACATTTGGGTTCACTTTTATCACTTTTTTGGCATTCCACTGTATAGTGCTTACCAGCACATTTGACACATCTGGCTGGTTTGTTGCAATATTTACTAGTATGCCCGAATGATTGGCATCTTTTACATTGCGGGACAAGTTTAGTTGCCTTAATTGGCTCAATTTCTACTTTGCACCCAAGGATATTTTTGATTTCATATATTTTATCAATATTTTCACTGTTTTCAAAGAATAGCATAAACATATTAAGTGGAGTTTTTTGCTTCCACGCTAATTTATTTACTGCTGCTTTTATTTTATATCCTTTATGTGTTAGTTCTTCTATAATGCACTCTGGTCTGCATGTATGATGCAAGTTTTTAGCCATAACTCTAATGAGTCTAGTTTGTTTATTTTCATATGAGTGGTACGAATATTCACGTCTGTTTAATATTTCAATTACAGCTCTGTATGTTTCTGTATTATTACAATTAATTTTAATTGTTGTATTATTAACAATTTTTGTTTGAAAAACTTGGTTATTGATTCTTTTTATGAGCTCTTGGTATAGATCCTCATATGAAGAAACATTGTCCACAATGATAGGTGGAGGTGACTGTTCTTTTTTGGTGTTTTCAGTATTATTTTGTTTGTTTATATTTTTGTTTTTAGGAGCAGCTGGCGAGGGTGGTGTATTCATTTTTCTTTTTTTGGTATTATGCTTGACCCTTATCCAATCAGTCTCCTTAGCTAACTCCTCCTCATCTGTATGAAAATCAGTCTCTTTATCATTAACAGGTGTTGGTGTACTTGCTTTTGATGAGATATAAGTTTTTGATCCTCCAGCCCTCGAAAAAGTAGCCGGTCTTCCTCTTAGCAGATTTTCCTTGAGCTCATCAATTTGTTTTTGTAATTCCGATGCGAACGCATTCAATCGGGTGATCTCATTATTTGCATCCTGCCAGCCATTGGTCGCATATTGCCATTGATTGTACAGTAGCTGTTCATTTTGGCTTCGTTGACAATTTTCTTGAAATGGTATCTGATTTTGTTGACTGAGTATATATTGTTTGATGGTATTTTTTTCTATTTCTGCCTGTGCTTGTTCCCTATTGCATGCCGAATTGACCTCCATTAAAGAATAGAAACGACAACCAATGAACGAACACAAACTTTATGGTAAGTTTCTAAAATGTTAATTTTCGTATCACTGGAATAATGCAATTTTTATTTGTCTCTGTCCTCACTTAAATGCAATGCACAATAACAGTGTTTATGTTTAACATTTTTTTTTTTTTTTTTTATACCGTTTTCTTGAACTGTTAATTTTAAGAAATATGTAGTCCTTGTGTATTTGATTAATTTAATTTTTTTTTTTTTTTTTTTTTTTTTTTTTTTTTTTTTTTTTTTTGGTTTTCTTTTATGCGATAAGAAGAATAATCAACCGTACACGACGACGAACGTTATTCTACTAGGCAATAAAATAAATAAAAATATTAAGAAATAAATAAAAAGCCACACTAAAATTGGTTGAATATTTTTTTTTTATTTTTTTTTCTATTTTTATTTTATTTTATTTTTATTGTGCAGTCAAAAATTATACGTAAAGTTTTTATTACATTCTATAAAATGAAAGGTACACTTTATCTGTGAATTCCCAGTTCCCAGGCCAGCTTTTCACATCCTCAACGAGTAAATGAATTTCTTGAAGGAGTGAAATTTCTTTTCAAAATATCATTGACGAGCATTTAGCTTTTTACTTTCTCTGCCAGTCTTGTTATTCGATTGAATGTGTGCCCTAATTATCTGCGTGTGTACACTCTAATGTGTCATAGAAGTGATTAATTTTGTTTAAGACCACTAGAAAACACTGTTCAGAATATATACGATTTTCAGCCAAAGGCAGAATATTTTTTTATTTTTATCTTTTAAATTTTTAGAAACATTTTGTGAGCACATTTAATCTATGACCGATTTTTTCTAAAACATTTATACCATCTAACAATTTATTTAAATCCATAAAGATTAATAGTAAAAATAAATAAGTTTCCGCTTTCAAACTTTTACTAATAAGTTTTTTTTATATTTTTAGTAATTTTTTTTATTATAATTAGAATAGCTTTTGCTGTTTAGAGAATTTATCTGTATGGTGGCGGTTGCTGAATATTTGTTTATTAATTAAAATAAAGGAAACAGAAGGTAATTTTTTAAAAGCCTTTGACTATGTCTATAATCGTCTTTTGGATGAGATATGGCCACTGCACCCAAACCCTTCCGCAACACTTCTTAGAAATCGGATTTTAAAAAATGCGGGATTTAACCTTTTCTTTTGAGAATAATAATTTATTTAACTTTCTCAAAATTCTAAAAGTATTAATTTTCTTCTGCTCCTTAAGAGTTTGTCAAATACGCCATGCCTGCACTCTTTTTTAGGAATCCTTATTATTATTGTTTATTGCAATAAAAGTATAAAAGTGTTTTACCACTTAGCGTTTTCGTTTTGAATCATTTCCACTTTCCAATTAAGTAACAAATTAATGCTTTTTACATTAATTGTCTTATTTGTTGTATTGTATTGTTATCTACAAAACGCCAAACATAATTAATTCTCTTGAAACTTTTTATCTCATTAATTTAATCTTCAGAGCTTCGAGCTGCTACATGTTTTTCTAATTAGTAAGACTTCTTTTCCTCATTTTAAAATATTCATGTCTTTTTAGGAGAAAGAAAATAAAGAAAAATGCCATCGAAATTAAAATATTTACAATAAAATTTTATTTTCCACTATACGGGGATCTATTTTTGTGTAAATGAGAACTTATTTTTGTAAAAATAATGTGGTTACTAGAAACTTTTGGGCAGATTTCCCCATATGTTGCGTGCATTTATTTGGGGTGAATAACATTCACACTGTCACACTCGTACGCTGCGTGCACATTATTAACCAAAAGCATGTATACAGAGGGAATGACGTCAAGGAGACAGAAACATATTGTGCAGTTTATAGTGGCATCTTTACTCTACACCAAATGTAACAATAAAACACACTAACAGGCCAGCATGACTTTCTTAAACAACTTAGCAATGTCTATTTGCTGTGAGGGGAATTAATTTTTGAGATCTGTAATAAATTAAATTAAGAAAATATCGTGGGTTTAGTGTGTATCTGACGCAGTTACGCAGTTAACTGAAGTTATGAACTCTCGCAGTTTGAGAGTGTGGCCAGCATATTTTTTCCTAAGCAGTGATTTCACTTCCATGCTTAAGAAATGTTAAGCAAAATTGTATTTCCCTTCAGATTAAACTTGAGGGACCGCAATTTGTATAACAAAAATAATGTAAAAAATTTAATTAAATTAATTTAATTAGCATAAGTATTTTATTATAAGTATTATATTTATTTCCTTTTTTCGAATCAAGCATATATGTATATTAATTAAGAAGATTAAAATAATTTTTTAGTAGAATTTATATTAATATTTATTTATATTTGTATAACTAAAAGTTATTTACTATAAAAATAATTATTTTTTTATATTATATATATATATATATATATATATATATAATATAATATATATAATATATTATTAAATATATAATATAAATATTATTAAATTAATTTTTTTTTATATGTCTATATATGAAATTTATAACCATAAAACTTATTTCAGGTTGTAAAATGTGGCTAAGTTTTGGAAAACAAATTTTCTTTTCGTTTTAACATCATGAGCAGTTCTCCAACAAATTGACCTTATTCACGGAACACGGGGTGTAAAACCAAAATTTACTTTAAAGCAAGTTGAGTTACAGTATATGTTGCAGAAAATGGCCGCTAATTTTCACTATTGTTACGTTTATAAGAAATAAATAATAAGTAATTTTTAATTTTTTTTTTTACCAACTGAACCTACAAAGCTTTCGGCTTGCCCGCAGGAAAACACTCAGGATCTAGGAAGGAACCGTAACTGCAACATCCTGCTTAAGAGGTTTTTCCTTTTATAGTGGCCTGCGGAGGCAGCAACCTAACTATTATATAACTTAACCTCCATATCGGTTAAATTAATTATTAAGTAAACATTTGAGAATTACAAATGCAACTGCTGGAGCTTGTGGTTTGACACAAAAGTTTTATATGTGCGGTCAGCGTGTGATTGTATTGCATTTTGTCATTTCGAATTAACAAGCAGAATAACTAATGAAACTTTATTAGACTGATAAAATGTAATTAAATTTGCATATTAAAAAAATTGTATTTCGAAACCATTTTTCTTATCGCGAATTACGGCGCGGAATTTTACTGAAGTGTGGAGTATCAAATATACGTATCACAGCATACGCCGGCTCTCAAATATTTTCTGATTCCATTAATTGCCAGTGGACCATAATCGCTTTGGATGGATCTGCCATTGCTGAACCATTACTTGAACTTCTCAACAAGTGTAGCGCATCCACTTTACAAGTTGCCAAAGTTTCTTGTTTCATATTAAAAATAAAAAATGCTGCTCATAAAAAATCCCAAATACTACGAACTAAATTTAAACTTGAGAGCAACATTTTAAATTAACAAAAATATTGCGTAAAATATATTTGTGTACGTGTATTTCGTTTTAAATTGACAACATGCCAACTAAGTTTCTTTTCTTCTTTTGTATCTGCCTGAAATCTCGAACAAATGCTTTTTAAAACCATCAAAACTAAAAAAAAAAAAAAATAATAAATAATAAACTTATAAATAATTTTCAAGAGGCATTTAAAAATATACACATCAGTGATGCAATAAATATTCATTTTTGTATTGACAAACATTTCGATATTTCTGACATTCGCTCGTATGCGTTTTACGGAATGGTTTTTGAATAGCGAAGCTGCAATTTAAGAAATTCCATAAATCGATTTTATTATATTTTACCACTCCATTTATTTTACTTTGGCTTAACCTGCAGATATGTATGTAACAAACATACCCTGTATCGCGCACGTTACACACCCTGTAGCAAATCGCTCTGCATCTACTAGGCTAAACCCAAAACAATCAATTATTTCGACAGTCTCCCGATCAGTGTTGAAAATAGAAACCTTCTTTTATAAAATATTTTTAAGTTAGTCTCAAGGCAATCCCCCATTAAAAAGGATTACTTTTCAGATAACATGTCGCTGGATTTGGTTCTCTTTGATCCTGCAGGAATAAAGAACGTTAGTCCTATGCTGAAATTTATTTCATCATTCGAAAATATTTAATTAAAATATTTCCTGTACAAAACTGGAATAGACATAAAAATGTGTTGACGTTTTTTTTCTGAAATATTTATTTTAAACAAATATCCGAAAATTAAAAAGTTTTAAAAATATATTTATGAAATCACACATACATTTTTAATTTTCTTTTTCTTATTTTAAAAGACACAAATTTGTGGGGAATTCATTTGCAACATTTTAACACATTCCTTTAACAATATTAAAAATTAAAACGGGAAGATGACACATGGGAAAAGCCCGTGATAAAAATATAAGAGAAACGTTCCATTAAATTTTACTTCATGCTTTTGCTTTATATTTAATTCAAAGCTTTAATTTTTAAATATTTCAAAAAGTTTTTTTTTTGTGAATGAGAACCGAAATGAAATCCTCAATGCTCAAATGTTTTCCAACATTCAGGTCTAATTTTTTCAGAAATACTAACGAGTCCAATATTTTAAAGTAAAAATTTGTACAGTTGTGGCAGCGTGACGTATTGATGCATCACTATTGAGTAACAGGACTTTGTTTTTTCACTACGGCTGTTCCATGGCAGCAGTTGGAACAGCAAACCCATTTCCGTAAAAGCCAATCCACTGACATGACCATTTTTAGCACATTTCTCTAGTCGCAGGTCTATAAAAATCAGAAGGTCTGTTTTCTTAGCCACTGTGATACTTTACGTGGCCAAAACTTCTTTATAAAATGTTTTAAATTTCAATGGCTGAAATATTTTTCCGAACTGAAAGTTTCGCACACCAACTACCAAAAACGCCGGGTGTTTAGACTGCCTTACCAAAAACCAGAAATTTTTAAAATGCAAGCAAAGTCTGTTGTTTCTAAACCACTTTATTATATAAATTTATGTATATATGTATATATGTATTTATATATTTTTTTAGGTTGGAGATTCTAAATAAATTTTAATCAAATTAATTGCCGATTTGAGGAAAACTTTCGTAAAATTTATTTCGGTAAAAATTTAATGAGTCTCTAATTATTCTGGGGAATTTTTTTTAAATATTGTAAGAAAAAGAATAGTAAATGAAATGAAAAGCATCGGCAATAATTTTGGTTCTTTCAGGCCCAATGCCGTGTTTAAAACGTTTTTTCCGACACGCTTTAAGCTCGGCAAGGCTTTTTCTAAAACCAAACTAAATATATTCGTTTTATATAGAGTTATTATTATTACCACTATGTTACTCTGGGCCCATTAAAGAAACTTATGTATTTTTTATTTTCTTTTATTAAGAGACGTTCCGCAGTCTTCAAAAAATTTCATTTTAAATGACTTTTAAAATTAAAATGGCTTGAAGCCATGAAAAGGTCATCATAGTTGGTGTATAATAAATTGCTTAAAGTGTTAACAATCTATAGGAAATATCAGTAAGTATGTATATCGAAATCATATTTATGTAAGAGCCTTCACCTCATTCAATTGGTCTCTGTATGATGCTCAATGCGTGCAAATTAAGAAGCGAATTATTTTGTAGCCCTCAAGATCTTCAAAATTTACAAACTCATCGAAACGAGTGAACAAATAAAAGAAAACACTTTAATTTATTTTGCAAAAGGCGCCACAGTTTTATCAATTTCACTTAAAAGCTGCAAGTATGCTGCCATCCACATCATTAAAAATCAATTGTAATTGGAGCTGACAATTAAATTTAAATACATTTTTATTTATGGAGGACCCCTTAAGTTTCTCTTTTCATTCACTTTTTATTTTACATATTTTTGCCAAGTGCTGTAATAAAGACCATCGCCATTACCAGCAGAAATCAGCGCCAACAAGAAAAGTCAACAAAGTTACTGTCATTATTTCCTTGTCTTCCTTTGTACCACCCATTGAGCGTTGGTCCAACGACTGCTGCTGACTACGCAATTAACTTTAAGCACACGTTACATACAAATACACGAGTTGAGCATAAAATATGAGACTTAAATCATTACTACGGGATTACTGTGTGTAACGCAGTATATGGGGTTACAGGGTGGCATAGGGAAGTGTTGTCAGTAAAGCAAAGGATGCCTTAGTGAAAATTGCCTTCTGGAAACACCTTTTGATAGCAACTGCAAAGACGGATTACGTAGTTACTCCCATCCAGTTTATAAGTAAATCGTCAAACACGTCTCTTTTCTTTAAGACCGATACACGGGGAACATTAAAGTGCTATCAGAAAATGAAGGCAAAATTCGTACTCTCTATAAATAATAATAAAAATAAAAGGCATTCCGCAGCCCTAAAACAATTTGTGGTGATAAAAATTTTAAAATTAAGAATTATATATAAAAAATGATGTCGCTTCCTGTGAGCAGAATCGGTCAAATTGACCTAATCTTTTCTAATGAAAGTCAAAATTATTTTTATTTATATATTATATTTTAATAATTATTTAGATCAGCGCTCCATGTTATTTTCTCATGAATAAATTGTAGTATTAATAACAAATGCGCCAAATATATTCAAAATGATGCAATGAAATGGAAAATATTTTTATATAAAAGAATAAAAAAGAAAACTTTTCTTTTAAATAAAAAAATATTATTAACTGCAGTGGAGCGCCGCATCGGTTGTAATCATTTTACCCGCAGTCCGGCCCTGCAGTTTTTTAAGCTGCATGAAATCCATTTTTTTCTTAAAGAAACACAATGCAATGTATTCGCTTTTCTTATGTTAAAAAAAAAATCTGCTAAAAAGGCTTGCAGAATCTAAACAAATATATTGAGTTATTCAACGTTGCGGGAAGAAGGCAAATCAAACATCTCATGGTATACGATTTTTATTACATTTTCTAAATAATTATTCTTGGAAATGTAAATTTTTTTATATTTTCTTCCACATTAATCCTATTCTTACCATTCATCGTTAAAATGGAATTTGTTTTACATCCGTTTTACATGATTTCGTAAAGAAAAAGTTATAAAATATAAAAATGTTACATTAATTGCCAACATGCAAAAAGTATTGTAAATTACTTAAAGCATAAAAAAAATTATTTTATGAGAAGTTGGACAGGGCCTCAACACTCCAACAAGGAAAGCCAATATCGCAATAAGCAAGCCCATCACATGCTATTTACGCTACCCCAAAGGAGATCATGTTATAAGACAATAAATGCCAGAAGAGTGAAAATATTATCTTCTGTTAGTTTTTATAAAACTGCGTTAAAAAGCTCTTCATAAAGGCTCTCTATCTAAAATCTGTTTGAAAAATTCCAATTTTCATCGACAGACTGGAAAGTGAAGCAGACGTAAGATTTAAAGTAAAATATATATAATGTTACAAAGTTCCACTTTTGCTTTTCTTTCAAATAAATATAAAAATATCTGGCCTGGCCACGATTATTTACTACATCTTGCCGATTGGCGTTTTTGGTTTAGGAGTATTGAGCGACAAACTTTTTTCAAGTAGAAAATTTTTGCTACTGGGAGAATCTAAACACACGATTCACTCTCTTCGAACGATTTCTGTGGAACATTTTTTCGACGAGGCATATTAATTTTAAAAAGCGCTTATAGAGCTAAGTAAAGCTCTTTTGGAATTGCCGTTAATCAGATGCTGTACGAAAGGGGGGCAACGAAATACATGGAAATGCATTGGAGGCGATTAAAGGCGATTAAATGACACTTAAAACTTCAATTGTGCCTTCTTTGCGCTCATTTCGTATGTTTTATTACTCATGCGCACACTCTACGCCTGGCTTATTTGTTTAAGCCTTCCAGAAGTAACTGTGCCAATACGACTTAATGAGCTAAACAAAGATCTGTAATTGTATATAAAATTTTAGTCGCAATTTAAGATAAAATAACAAAATAGAGACTTTAAACTACATTTGAAAAACCTTTAGTCCGAAACATGGGATATATTTATTTTGATAAGAGACTCTAATGTCACTCATTAGTGACAACAACTATTAGAGAGTAGCAAAACTAAATTTTAAATCGGTACCTGCGACCACTTAAACAATGTTTGACTACGCATTGAGTTCACATTGATGGAACTGATGCAGCACTTTAATGTTTATTTATTTATTTACCAAATATTACAATTATATGAATATAATTACAATTATATGAATATAATTGCAATAAGTATAGAAGCAATGGCTAGTGAGGCCTTTGGCTTCTGGCTCCCCGGGGAATTGAACCCCTGACACCTGCATAACAGGAGCACTTTAATGTATGTATGGATAATTAAATAAAATGAATGAAAAAAATACAAAATTTTTGATGAGGGTGCGTTGAGGATCAAAAGTGGCTACTTTGACGCCAAAATGAATTACACATTTTTTCCTTATAATAAATAAATCCTGCTACGTTTTTATTCTTTGTGCACTGCTGGAAAGGGCTGCATGCAAATAAAATTGTTACATCTTTTCAATTTGACAAAAAATGATTCATGTTGTCGCATAACAATATTTTGGAAATAATTAAGCAGCGTAAGCGAGCATAACTTAATTGACTTGTGTCCAAGAAGCAAATGAATTAAATTTATGTTAATTAACAGCGCAAATTATTCATGCCACACAGCAAAAAGGACAGCAAGTGATTATATGTTACGCATGAAATTCAATGAAATTTAATTATACGTTCAGTTATCGTAACCAATTCATGCTGCAACACCGTATGACTCAAAACTCATACGATTATTCACTAACACACATACGAGTATTTACATATATTTGCTTGTCATTGTATGCGCTCCATTAAGAGGCGCCTCAATTCCATTTCCACTGCAGAAAGTAAATGTTTTTTCGGATTCCAAGTTTTTTTCAGGCATGCTTTGTTGCTGTTGTTGTTTTTTAAATTTGCGGGTAAAGTTTTTAGCAAAAAACATTATTTCTACTCTTCTTTTTAAGATTTTAATGAAAAAATTCATAAATATTCATGCCCTTGTACTGCCGGATTTGAACACATGCTGGTTCCCGTGTGTAAAGTGTGTTGGCAGCAATGATTTTTCGCCAAACCCTGCTCCCGCTATCTGGTAAGCAAATTTTCAAACTTCCTCTTTTTCTGCAATTTACAAAATTCTTAGAATTCGTTCATTGTTTTTGTAAATGAAGAAAATTATGGAATTTTTTTTGCAATTGCTTTCGGGTTAATCTGCTTTTTACGTCCTGGCATTCAAGTAAAAATACAAAGTAAAGCGCGCCAATGAGCAAAGAGAAAAATTTATGCAGGGTGTTTTTTTAGAGTTACAAATTTAATCGTAATACAACAAAGAAATGTATTTTTAATGTTAAAAATTACCATGTGGCCAAAGCGCAGTCTGGAAAGCCAATTTTTTCTAGACTTTAGAGAACACCTAAAGAAAATGGTCCAGTGGAGTTATATCACACGGTCTTGGTAGACAACTACTTGGCCGATTACATGGAATTATTCTGTCTTCCAGAAGTTATTTGAGTAAATTAATTATAGTGCATCCTGTGTGTCAAAAATCTTAGAATTTGTTCAGGGTTTTTATGTGTTCGGATGTTCCAGATAATGGAAATTAGGAAACTGTTTGGTAAATGATTTTGGGTGGCATTCTGTAATTTATTTCAGCTAATCCAGATGCAAACAAATTTCCAATCTAATTCATCGTTTTTGAAGAGATACAAATCAAGGACTATGAAAGCTCATAAAGCGAATTAAAGAGTAATATTTTTAAATTCTTCGACGAAAGCTTTCAAATGACGGAATATGGCTTATTTGTCCACTTTGTTGTCCACCTTCTGTATAGTCGAAAAAATATCACACTAAAAATTTTATATTTATATATTTTATTATTATTCTTGTTACTATTTTGAAATTCGGCCTTAAAAGTGATATGGAAACTAATTTTACACTGTAACCCAAATCGCAGCTTATTTGAAATAAGAATTAATAAAACACAGTGTAAAAAATTTTTGGCGGGTTTTGTTCGAAAATAATTCTCTAAATGTTTTTTTAATGTATTGAGAAAGTTGTAGAAATTCACACACTCGTACATATTTTTTGAGTTTTGGCAGCGTTAAGAAATTTCATGGAAGTTTCTTCTTAATCATCTCTTCATGGCCAATCACTTTAATTTATGGTTTCTGAAGATGCATCGTATATTTTTCAAATAATTTTAAATAATATTTTTCAACCGTTTTGTGAAATCTGTAAGAATATCAGTTATTCTTAATATCTAATTCGCAACTGATGTACATCGTAAATGGCACTGAAAGGTTTCATTGGGTGTCATCAGCAATGCAATGGTTTGGAATAAAAGTTCTTAAGTTTTTTAAGGATATGGAAAAAAGGATCCTTAAGAAATAAATATGAAAATTCAATGCAGCTAAATAACAGTTTTCTCAGGATTCCTTTTATATTTTCTCAGCAATTATACTGTCAATTGCCAAAGATAAACTTGACCTGAATAAGGAGAAACGCATTATAAATGCAGGCAGATAATAAATGCAGCTGCTGTTGATAAATCGCAGTAACAGAAGGAAACGAAATAAAACTAAACAGGGTCGATGTATATTAAAAGCTTGAGCTGCTTTATTTTATTTCATTTATAATTCTTTAATAAAAGTGTTCAATACATTTGAATCTTATATTGAATAACATATTGCTAATATTGTCATCCTTTTTAAGTGCTCAAAAAAATAAATTCAATACTTGAAAATCTTACATTGCATGTGCTAGGCAGGAATCGAATTCGCGACCTCCGGTTTTATAGGCTGCGCATTATTCATTCGAATATTTTTTATCTTTCATTATTATTTCTTCTTTTGCTTCATTCTCTCAGTGTATTAAGTTAAGTTGCTCTGCACACACACTTTTCATTCCATTACCAGCTGCATTATGCATTTAATGGCGCATCCCTTTCTTGTTTACTTAACTGCACAATTGTTATTATTTTTTCAAACATGAAATTCTTGACATGCTAAAGGAATGTTCTTCCATGGCGCACTCATCCAGTGGATTTTTGGGGGTCATGTCTTGGGCCCCTGTCTTTGTTAATGCCATGACAAATGATGCTGTTTAATTTGATGTTTTTTAATTATTTTCTCAGTCACAAACAGAACAAAAGAAGAACCAATAATGAATAGAAAAACCAAAGAAATCCAATTTTAAAGAGTTGATTTGTCGTTGGTATTCCTCCAAAACGAATTGTCGCTTTGATGTTTAATATTAATTATTTGTTGTGTCAACATTAAAAATTCCCACTTCTAGTACGTGTTTTGTTTTTCTTTTTTTCTTTTTTCAAGAAAAATGAGATTTTTTAAGTGAGTTACTAACACACATGCGAGTGGGCAGTATGCGAGTGTATAAAAAGATATATACTCGTAAGGAAAATTCACTTGAATCATTAATGGTGTTTATAAATAACGAACGAGTGCAAGCAAACTTGAGCATGAGTAGTGGGCTGTTGACTTCACACTTACAACAATGTTTACACGTTCTGGCAAAAAAATGTGTTCGCCATGTGTCTGCAAGAGTGTTCATCAAAGTTTATTATTATATTTTTATTACTTCTCCATCTCAATTTTGTTCTTAATTTTTTCTTATTATTTGTTTATGTTTAAAATATAAAACACAACATCAATTTTGATGAACATTTATGCTAAATGCTTACAAATGAATTTAAAGTTCAGCTGCTTCGCTCCGCTTACAAATGATTTTGGCGCACAGTGGGTGGTGATGGACCTTATAGTGTCGTTAACTAACGAGATGATTTGAAAGTTATTATACTCATTTTAATATTTAAAAATCTTTTACATCAAAAGGAATTTATAAAATATCTTCATTCAAATATCTGGAGCAGTTCTTTCCGATAATCGATTAGCAATACTGCTGATAAATTTAAAATGCTTTAAACATGAAGAGAAAAAAAGTCTACGAGGGGAAATTTAATAAAAATTTTATTTCAAGGAAAATATAATCAGAAAATTTGGAAAAAATGTTTAAGCCAGTTGGTTTTTTATTTATGTAATTTATTCTCCATTTAAGATATATTGCACTTCATTAAATTTCAGAATTGAAAATTCAACTAATTGATTTTAGACAACAGTTCAATTAATAACGGTTCTTTGTAGTTTCTGAAACAGTTTTGAGACCCCAACGTAGTCCACATGACTTAGAGAATTAATATTAAACCACCTACTTTTCTCGCAAATAATGTTAGAATATTTTAAATTATATCTTATACCAACTTTGGTTAAAAGACAACCATTTTTATAGCAGATTTACCGACGAAAAAGTATCGAAGACGACAGACCATTCCTTTCTTTAAAAAAGAAATGCATTCTAATGTAGGCTATAATTTGTGTCGATTCTAAATCTAATATAAATTAAAAAGTACTAGAGTGCAAACTATGGTCCCATACGCATAGCAATTTTACTAAATAGCAAAAAGTTCCAAATACATACTTATTTTTCGCCACTTTTAACGATTAGATAATTGATATCTAACTGATATATTATATAACTTTAACTGATAACTTTAACTGATAACTTTAACTGATATCTTACAGAGAATTCGATTTATATTTACGAAATGTTTTTGCAGTGTGAAAATTTACTACATATTAATTCGACACATTCTTCTCATCCATTAAAACCCATTCGAACCCAATAACATCTTTTTGTGTAATACTAGAAGTAACATTAGCGGCCTTATTTTTCAACATGCATTAAGAGTCAATATACATATGTATATATTCAATATTAGTTCGAATTTTTTTTTTGGCTAAAAATATTTCCCGGTTCTTATATATTTTGTAAAGCTTTTTATATAATTTGGCTTATAACTGTATGTAATTCTCGTATTCTTTTTTATTTTATTTATATTTGATTCTAAATATGCCCCTGTTCTCTATTCGATTGCTCTATATTCGATTTATATATGACTTCTGAGTCATACTCTATAAAAAAATTCTATGGTTTTATATTCACTAAGAAAAAAATTTGAAACTGTCTTGTTTAATTCTTAATACAAATTTCAAATTTTTGAGCTGATAAACGTTTAAATAGAAAACTTTTCGAACTGTTCACTTTGTTTTGTACGCCACAGTAAACTACTGGTTGAATGGTTCGTTACTTGAATTTTTCCTTCTCATAACAAAACAATGCTAATTTTATACGTTTTTTTTCCGAATTAAATTTTTTTTTTAATAAATGACCAATTTTACTCCATCCTTCTTGATTTTGTGGTGAAACACGACATGCATTCGAGGATTGTGACAGCTGAATGAACTGCAACAGTGGCAGTAGCTCGTTGCATTATAAACATTTTTAATTGATTTATTTATTTTAGCATTGCCTGCATCACTTGCATACAATGATGTCAATTTAGTGATTTTCACTTTTGGATTCTGTAAACTTCAAAACAACATACGAGTAAAGCAATTAATGGAACGAATTGATTTACTCCGATCGTTTATGCGCCCTGTGTAATTCGTAGTATATAAAATGGTGTGGTGATATCCCAAAGTAAATATTCTGTTTTGCACCCCATTCAAGTTGTTTTTCATTCTAAAACTCAGCAATTGATATTTTTCAGTTAAAATTTTCAAAAGTTCTTGCAAAAAATGTTCCTGTGGGATCCTGCGAAATGTACGTAATTTATTCATAGGTACGTAGACACATGATGTGGCAATGTTAGATGGTTGGTTGATATTTTCGTGGAATAGAAATTAAATTGTGTAAATTTGGTTACCAGATAGTTCCTTCTACTTCCAAGCTATTTCAGAGGCCCTAAGCGAAAAATAGTAGGATGGCTATTTGGCAAAAAGTACCAGTTTCCAGTCAGCTCTTCTAAGGTAGGTTACATAGAGTAATACGTCAGCCGCACCGTAGAGAGATCTCAGCTAGAAAATCTGCTTACTCTTATTGCCGGCAGAAGCTTTCCTTTCAGAGTAGCTTTTCAACAAAGCACAAGCAAGTACGTTTTGTTTGTTAAAAGTTGTCGACACTGTTGTTTAAGCAGCGCTACTGATGTACGCATAAGAAGAAAGAACATACAAAGCGGCATGTGGAAGAAACAGCCATCGGCTGCTTGCGTGCATCATTTAAAGCTTTTCAAGTCAATGTTGGGTGTGTCAATTATTTGGGGCCACGTCAAGGGTGTTAAGCACTATATGATTTGTGAGATGCATTAAAAGTTAACATCAGAATGGAAAATTGTGCATTAAAACTTATCTGACTCGTTTGTAGAGTTCTGCGAATGCAGTTTTATTATAAAAAATCAAATATATGAGATTTTGTTTCATTTTTTTCTGCTTGATATCCGTATACATACTCTGAATGTTTTTCACGCGTACTTGCCGACACACTGATTCACTGGATTTAGTTGACTTTGTTTACTCTCTTTTCTTTTGTTTGGAAGTGTACAAACGCTGAGTTATAAGCAGTAATAAGACTAAAAGAGGAATGTTACTAGCAAGAAATGTCGAAAAACTTTTGGTATCGACATTGACTTTCTCAGAATTGTAAATCAATTTAAGTTTAATCGCTGTTTATGAGCGATTTGCAATAAAAAAAAACTTACTGAAATCCAGAGTGCGAGGAAATGTTTATTACAAATGTTCTTATATAGAATGCAAAGGCAAAGAACACCAATACGAGTAGTAATAATAGAGTTTTCTTAGTGAACTGGACTTGTTAAAACCATAAACTACTTTATGAGAAAATATTAAAATTTAAATTTCTAATTAGAAATGATAATGAAATGATTTAAGTTAATTTATGAAAAGTCTTCTTTTATTTGATATTAATTAAGCTCTTAAATGAAATGGATATCTGCCAGTATTATTTTAATTACCGGGGTTTTTCTATAATTTTATTGCTGTGAGTTGCGTTAGCATGTATGTGATTGGCTCACACGTGCATTTTTGGGTCATGGGTCATATTATCAAATACAAAATTTTAAAACTTGATAATTTTTGCAACCAAATTTTTAAATTTAAATTGCAGTGGAGCTAAACATCATTGACTACATCAGCTGCTGTTATATGCGGACTATCATAACTTACAATTTATTCCATCCTCTTTTTGTATTGAAATTTCATTTAAATAAGAGTCCTATTTGCGTCTATGGTATGGTTTGTGCCATACAGTATAACCAATTTATAGAGAAAATCTAATTTTCAGCCTAAAAGCAACTCTAAAAATTAAAAAAAAAATATTTAACTCTTTGCCAAAAATTTCTGTCAACCTTTTAGAATAGAAAATTTTGTTATTCTGAAAGACCAATATAGCCTTCATCTCCACAATTATTATCATAATTATGGCAAACAGACTCTACAAACAAATGGATAGACAATTTATTTAAATGCTACAGAAACATATCCGGCAATCTCTTTTGTAAAAACGAACTTTAGAATGAAAATGAATTGAGACTGTTTTAGATTAAAAAGTTTCATGGAAAATACCGACACACGAACCATTTAAGTAGTATTTGCTGTGAGACATAATGTACAGTATGTTGGCTGTCATTTATTTACATTTATACACTCAGAAAAATATCCCACGGAATTAATACTAAAAATGATTATTTTAATAATTTTTTACTATTGTTTTTAGTCAATGGTTTAGATCTCTTTAAATTAATAATATTCAAACTATTGATAATAATCTACTATTCAGCGCTTGCATAACAGTAACGGATTTCTATGGTGGCCACATTAGTTCAATAGTTCTTCAAATTGATATTCAAGTTTGATATGATACACTATTAAATTAATGGGTTTATCGTTCCTAAAAGTTAATTAAAAATGTAATTACAATAATATTATATCTTCTAGAAAATATAATGAGAAATGTCCTATTGAAAATTAATAGGGGAAGCACATTAATTTGAATAGATTTTCATATTGATATATAATAGTTTCAAAGTTATTTATTTATTCTATAGTACAAAACTATTCAATTCCTATTGCTTTAAGATTATATTGGAGCAAGTTTTGTCCCTATTAAATTAATAGGTACCGTTTTGGCAAATTAATAGGATCCTTTTCTCTTAGTGTATGTGTGTGTATGTAAGAGAAATATTTATTTCTGTGACTTTTAACTTTGATCCATTTACAGGCAGCAAAGTTTCTGTATTTGTATCAAAATTTTTGTGAGCGGGATGAACGAATACGTGTTTCCATTTGGTACACGTACGTGAATGCCAATAGTACTTACTCAGTAAACCGGCAAAATAGAAAAGTTATGCTTTAAACACATGCACAGCACGCCACACATCTACAAGACACTACAAATATCGCCAGTTACATTTGTTGTCTTATTGTCAGCTACTTGTTTTTAGAACGAGTAGCCGTAACAAAATAAAATGAGGAGGTAAAAATTTATAAGTAAATTAACTATTTTTTAAGCCCTGTTCTGTATACCGGCGCCAGTAAAAAAATGTATGTAAGTAAAATGTATGTAGCTATATTCTATCACCTAGCAGCTATCCTTCCACGACTCCTTTTGAAGAACTATTTCCTCTTCGGTGACAATGAATTGAAACTATGCCGCTAGTTAAGTATTATACTAAATAATACATTTTACAACTGATATGCTACTTCTATTACTCATAACCCTGGAACGGAAACGGCAGTGAACTTTTTCCTTCTTTTTTTGGGTTACCCATTAATTCAAGGCAACTCTGCTTTAAGCTTTAAAAGAGAATATTCATCTTGCAAATATGTATAGCAAATCTTTAAAAAGCTTTCAATTTCTAAAGCTAAACACAAAATAAAAACAATTTGAAAAAGAAAAAAGTATTTGCTGAAACTTGTCTCAAATTGGAAAAGAACTTATTATCAAAGTTAGCGAAAATATTTGATTGCAACTGTGATAAAGTTTATTGTCTTATTGTCAAGTTTAAACAAGCGAGATATGGTGGTTCGCTTTCAGGCATAATTTAAATATTTAAATTTCACATTTTGTTGCAAGACTTCAATGAATAAAAGGTTTATGATATATGCGAGTATCTCTATGGCATAGTGTTATCTGGAGTACTGACACTTACACCAGGCAACACAAGTTTCGCAATGAATTTTAAGGGTAGCAAAAGATTTGCATGTGCTTGACATGCAATACTAAATGAATTCAATTTATAAGTTGCTGACATAAGTAAAGCTTAACAAAAAAAATATAATTATTGTGAAAATATCTAAATTAATACTTTTTAAATTAAAATAGAATAGAATGAAAAAATTTGCCAGTCATATATTTTTTTTACTTTTATTTGTGTAAATTGCAAGGGAGGTCACGGGTTGTTCACTAAATGAGCAAATAAATCAAGAACTACAGCCACCATTGCGATAACAACCACGCAGTTAACAATACTTACGTACAAATAGGATTGATGTGAATGTGGGAAATTGTGAAAGAAACTTTATTTATCATTATTAAAAGAAAAAATAAATGAATGAATTGCATGTTCAAACATCCATTCACTCTTGTGCATTTCGTAGCACACACACTCTGTTATTTGCAACTGCACTGGCACGTTCTTTCACTATAATTTGTTGCATAAAGGAGGGCCACAATGTAAACACCATGCTAAAAGTAAACATTCCTATTAATATTGCAATGCCACCAACTAGTCGAAGGCAACATTAACACATCACAGTGTAACATTTCCTGTACAATAAAAGCAATAAATACTAAAAACATTAACAATAGTGGTACACTTAAATTTCAGAAGCGATGATCCGATCGGCCTTTTCTTTTTATACTTTTTTTTAAATAGCAACAAACTGATAATGCAGCTTAGCGGCACCACATGCAGCTGTATTACATTTTAGTAAAATTTCCTTCAAATTTTAATATCTATCATTCAATTCATAGTCACGCTCGAAATAATTAATATTCACGTCACAGGCTCTGCTAAATACAAGTAAAGATAAATAAAACAATTGAAAAATAGTATTTAATGTGGAATTTATGGATGTAAAATGTTGCATTCAGTGATGCAACCGCTGCACACAATTGCATGAATGCATACAGTTGCATACATAATAAAAGTTGGTTCTTTTTCCAAATCTTTTTTAGTAATTTAAGTTAAAAAAAGTCGGTTCTCAGTGATCGGTTTTCCAAGCTCTTCTCTACAATAAAGTACACATGAAGTGTTATGCCGAAATATGTGCTGTCAGCGAGGCATTGCCGATTACGTGTGCTTACTACATTAAAGATGCTTAAACCAATAAATCACTTTATAGATAAGTGAAAATACTCCAACTCAGTAAAAAAAAAATTACTCATCAGATATTTTGACAAAAAAATTTTGAAGTAATCAAATTCCAGACGACTATATTGATTTAAGTTCAATGCAAAAAAAAATCCTTTCCCGCCTGCTAACACAATCTAACTTGCCTTAAAAAATGTTTTCATTATAATCGTTTTCTGGTCAAGATACACAAATTTATTCTTTGTATAATAACTGAAGGAATATTTTTAGTCATTTCGATATATTTTCAAATTTCTTGCTACTTTCGTCAACCACTGTAATTAAATTTTACAGTCGAACATGTGTGATAACCAATCCATACGGAAACATCTGCTTCTACGAGCTGGAATTGTGCAGTTAATATAAAATTTAATAAAATGTTAAATGAGAGCGCTGCACACAATTGCAAGAATGCATACAGTTGCATACATAATAAAATTTGTGCCACTTTAGTCTGTTTATTTATCCAAATCTTTGTAATTAATTTAAGCCAAAATAAACGACTATTAAACGAACCGATATCAAGCAACTTTACACTATTAAATAAAATCTCATTTTAATCTCTACTGCATATTAAAGAAATAAATAAATATGATAAGCAAATGTGGAGCAACTGTGGACAAATATCAGACTCTATTTAGCCAAAAGCTTTACTATTTTTAAAGAGAAATAAAAATATTAACGTGATATATAAAATAAAATGCACTCCTCCTAAGGATGGAGGAGTGCATTTTGCAGCGAAATGCAAGATAATGCGTGTTTTTTTGAAATTCTTAGATTACCCATATCTATCGAAGTCACAATGCTTAAAGGCTAGAAGTACAGTAGTGCATTTTGTGTTATAAAAAAAATTAAAAAAATTGCTAAACTCCAGACATCTAATCCTAATTACAAAGCACAGGCGGGTATAAATAACAACATTTAAAAAATTCCGAATGCATTTTTTTTATCATATTCCAAAAAAAAACCTAATAAAAGCTTTCAGAATTTCTTTTAATAAAGTTGTTACCTCGATTAATTTCGTCCTATCAAATATATAGTTTTGAATATGTTTTGCAGGCAATTTGAACCGCGACCTCTTCACTTAAAACTTTAAGAGCTTCGTGTAACTTTTTCGTACAAATTGTGGCAAACATGGATATATTCTTAACAATCTTAAATGAAGAAATAAATTTTGCAGTCATAAATTATGTGTTCATTATGTTATCGTTTTAACGTGCTTTGACTGTATTTTGATATCAAGCTTTTTCAAAAATATGCTTATTGACGCGTATACTTTTTACAGAAATGGAATTACTTACACGTCACTCATACGTCAATCATGAAGCTTTACTCGTTTCCCAATTATTCAATTCAAATAAATAAATCGGTGTCTGTTTTATGTTTTATAAATTTTTTTTACTCTTAATAATTCAGAATTTTATAATATATTTTTCAAACATGCTATAAAATCAGAACATTTATGACATGCGCTATTAAAAATAAATAAAAATATTTAATTAAATTTATTTCATTCAATAATTTAAAAAATAATTTTTACAACAAAAAAAAAAATTCTTGCAAAATTAAACTCATTATGAACCGCTTATTTTCTTTATTTTATTAATAAAAATGCTCTATATAGATTATAAATCATTTATTAGTTAATGCAATAAAAAATTATTAAATTAATTGTCAAAAGCAAAGTATTTAGTTCAATAAACGGACGTATTTTTTTTATAACACTGTGAATAATAATTTGTATGATGAAGTATAGAAAGAAAAAGTATAAAAAATAAGTTGAATAAATCCCACCTCCTCAGTCTTATCTCTTATGTGGATTCGGAAAACCGAGTGCCGTAAAATATTTTGTTGCACTTAAAAAATTTATCGATGGATAATTTAACTCTATTCCACACTATAATTCTTTCAGAACGAGATTTCTTGGAATCAGACTCACTTTATAGAATTCCAGCTAAAACGAATGTTAAAATGCTTCCTCCTCTTACTCTTAAATAATTATTTTTATCAAAAGACGCTCGTACACCTAAAAAAAAATGTGTCCAAACATATAACTGAATCAAACGTCTGGTCTTCTTAATCAGTGAAGAGCAAATGCTACTCAGAGGACTTCGTACACTAAGTATGCAAATGTGTTAACAACAACTAATGAAGCCCAGCAAACAATTGATATCAATAATTGCATATGTATTAGTACATGTAACGTCTGTTTAACAGCAATTTTTTCCAAAGTACTATCCCATAGCAATAGTATTCCAAAACTGAGTTTTATTTCTTCCACCACTTGTCTCGTCTACAACCAGAACGTTCTCTGAATTTTTTTATACAATTCATTGGATGAGCACATCACAAAGAGTACATCATTCTTTTAGGTGGCTTCCTTGCGAATAACGTAAAAATTTAATGAAACTTTACAAATTCAAAATTCGTTTTCTTTCTGATAAATTTGTCATTCAGGAAATGCTTTTATATGTGAGTAGAACCAAACTTCATTGCCCAAAAAACAAGACTAGTTTATTTTGCAACATTCTAGTTGCAAATGGATATAATCGGGAAATGGTTTTCCTTGCAAGATTAAAATCGCCTCAAAGGCATTCAAATATGAATAACATCTTTCTTTTTTATCATACGATTTCTTCACTATTATTTTTTTCTTTGTACATGTTCCAGTCAAAATGTCTACATTTTTGAAAGATAATTTAAAAAAAATATGTTCTTATCTTTATAGAAACTGAAACCTTCGATGTTGTATACGATTATTTTTTATTATTAAAAGAAAGCTCAAATACTTCTGCCACAAAAGGATATTCTAACTTTTCCTTTTTTCATCTGCTTCTACTGCTGTTATTGTTTGTTTTTATTTATGGCAATATTTATTAAAGTTGTCATTTCCATTTCCACAACTAAGACACTTTCAGTTTGTTACATCCCTCTTGCCATATCATCTAAAGAAGGATTCAAAGCATACTCGTACAATAGCTCAAGCCCGAAAAGGATATTTTACGGAAAGATGCATGAGTGAAATAATACAAGAATCAGCATTATGGCATAAATTCTAGTGTGAATTTGGCAGGCCGCTTATCATCCAGCAGTCAGACAACTGTTTATTCTGTATCTTATTTTTTTCAAGCAATGAAAAAAAATTTAAACATCCACGATAATTTGAAGAGGTTCCAGAGAAGAGATGCTCTTCCATGTTTAATTGTCTTCAGTTACAGTGAACAACCAATGAAATGCAGTTTCAAGTCAAGCTAACTGTGTGCACTATTTCTGTTTGCAGAGTTAATAAATTTAATGCAAGTGGGCGTACAATTGCAAAGCTGAGTGCAGAAATAAATTTTAGCCGGCATACTGATTATAAGCGCACAAATGTACAGCTAAAATATAAGTTTATAAAAAAGTAACTGAAAGCTTATAACAATTATTTTTCATATCTTATAATGTATTTGGTGTTTGGAACTGCCAAACTTAAATATCAGAAATGATTACCTCACGAGACTTTCTGGAAAATGTAGCAATTCCCTATTCAGCAGGCTGGCAATTCGACACACTAACACACTCCCACAGATAATTAAATAGGCATATGTATGTACATCTACATATATTCAATGTGACTGCTTGTTGCGGGAAGAAAGAAAGAGAAATAGCTTTTTCCTTCCGATTTAAGTCGAACTTTACATGAATCTATTCCCCATACATACATTCATTCGGCTTTATTTCATCCGTTTTTGAAAGCAAACCACAACAAAAAATTACAACAAACATTGATAGTTTATATACTTCGTATTCATATTCAGACTATATGTTGCACATAAATGTCGTAAGGCAATGCTTTTCGTCTGAAACATTTTCATTATTTTGCTGGTGTCCATGCCAGCACCACTTGATGTCATGTGCATTTTTCCTTTTATAATTGCAAAAGTTAAAAACATCATGAAATTAAAATGACAATAAAATGTGAGAGGAAGAAAAAAAGGAGAGTCTTGTAGGGAGGCCTTTTGAAGAGCAACGCAAAGGAAAAAGACCACCATAAATAAAATCAGATAATAATGCGTTTGCATCACAGTAAGTAAAAATGAGATTCACACGACCATAAAAATCAGAGAGGCAGCGTGAAATTCCTTGAATTACTTTGGCACAGTAACTTAATGGAAGACTGCATAGCACTTACAGTGGCCCGAGTCATAAAAAATTAAAAGTATAACGTATTGAAATGCTTAGCAGCCCTAAAGGAGTGATTTCCCTTTTATTCTCAACTGGTTGCACATTGTAGAAAATATGCTGTTCCTTTGCTTTTCATCGCTTCTCTAGAAGACAACACATACGGGTAGACGCCCAAATAATGCCACGGCATGTGAGCAATAGAAAACCACAAAAACTGCAATAACAAAAATAATAACAAAGTAAAATGGCAAGCAAGACTTTTTGCGCTTTACAATAGTTATTCCTTTCAAACTTTTATTTCATTTCAGTTGAGTTTTATTCCACTTTAACAAGTCACTAGTGGGGACTTTGTTATCACTCTTCCATTAACTTGAGGCTGTGCGGTATCTTTATCAAACTGGACTTCTTTTGAATTCCACTTTCAGTTTATTTTCGAAACAACATGACAAATATAGCAACGTAGAGAATCTCACAAGACTGTGTTATCGAGAATAATAATTTGCCACTTCTTCACATTCTGGATTAATCTGGTACATATATGGCCGTCCTTAGGATAACTTTAATTTTACTTAAAGTAAAAAAGAAAATTTAGTTTATCCAGAGTTTTGTTTCAGTTTTGATTCATTACAAAAGTCAAAAAAAAAAAAATACCTGGAAATTATAAACGGGAAAGCGAACTATCATAAAATACAAAATACAAACCATTAAACCACAATTTATATTGCCAATTTATTTTAAGCTTTTGAGAACCGACGTACCTACTTGAGAACACTTTTTTTTGTTTTTTTTTTATTTTCAATCTATTTAATGATAGTTATTTAAATTGTATTCAAGAAAAAATGTTTTTTTTTTCTATTTGCTTTTATATAAATAAATTAGTGTTAACTTTTAACCGTTTGTGGATCACCAGTTTAAGTGATCAACAATTATATTTTGAATGTCTTGAAAGAATGCGTGAAAGAATATTCGCTATTTCTTCTTATGTGTCAATAGTTGTTGGAATGTCCAAGTGGCATTGTCAGTCATTCAAAAATGCATTCTGATAAATAACTATATGTCAAAAGTTGTAAATAAAAAGATATGAGCAGAGCAAAGAAATTCAATTTTACGTGCAATGAAGTAAAGAAATAGCAATTGAAAATAAAAATTCTCATCTTAAGCTGAGTATTGCACTGCTCCTAATTTGGCTTTCATCTTCAGGTAACATGTAGAGAAAATATATAAAAATTTGATTGAAAGCTCACCCAATAAGAATTTATGTGCTTGACTGGCTTTACACGGAACACAAAGCAATGAAAAAATTAAATTTTTATTTCATAGAAAAAATTATTACTTCATGCGTTATAGCCAATTAAACTTACCCCCCTTCAGGTTTCTTCAAGTTTTTTTTTGTAATAGAGAACCCCCACGCTACGGATGCTACATATAACAAAAACGAAATCCATAATTAGTGAAATTACAATCTCCTAAAGGGGTTTCCATTTAAGCAGTGATAGAAAAAATGCAACTGGTTTTCATTTTTTTCATTTTTCATGTTCATGTATTTGCCTTTCAAATGCATTGGCTTGCATCACGTGTGAATATGTGGATCTGCCTTCGCACTCAAACATACGCCAGCATAGTTTTAACTAAATTTTTAATTTTGCCTGCTGCCATGCAAGCGCCATTCGAACAATATTTTATGTTTTAAATTACATGAAGTTTTATTTTCAACAAAATTAATTCGAATGGAAAAAGTATTTGGAAAATAAATTTAATAAATTTTGTAATTTAATTTTGTTGGAGAGTCATTAAATTTATGAGTTTCTTTATTCTGTATGCAGTTTTTTTATGAAACTTTATGATTATAAGTGCATTGAACTAGTGAAAGAGTGAATGTAAAAAGGATTCATATTCGATTAAGCACAGAGTTCAGACTGCTTCCAATCTCATTATAATGGATATAGGGGAATTGTTGAAATCTATGCTGCCTTAAGGCTGGAAGGAACAGAAACATGCTTTCAAAATGGAACATTTCCTTATTTATAATGGAAGACTATTATTGAACTTGAATAAATTTTTCATGAAATTTTTCTTTTGATTTAAAAATAAAATTGATTTCAATTTTTTTATTACTAATTCTTTATTTTTGTTAATTAATTTAACCTGCAAAGCTTTCGGCTTGTCCACAAGAAAACATACAGGATCCAGGTCGAAATCGAACTTGCGACCTCCACTTTAGTAGGGTGAGCATTATTCATTAGCCTACCAGGGCATTGGAAAAGTAAATTTCTTAAGGACGTAAAAAAATGTATGATAATGTGCGGTGCAATACGAAAGACAGAATCGATTGCGCCCCCTCTTTTAGCGGCTGCCAGAGAAAAAAGAAAAAGCAGAAGATGGCTTTTAATACTCTTTCCCAGAATTCTGTGATAACAATTTCCATTTGATGTTAAAACAGCAATTTTCATTTCTGTCATTTGTGTCATGTATCATTGAGTATTTACTCTGTGCATTTTCATGGCATGTGTGTTTCACTCTTTTTTAATTTTATTCAATTTTGTTGAACACTTTTATTTTCTTGCTTTGTTTGCCGTGTTGTAAAGAGCGTTCTGTATTTATCACTCATTGTCAGAACTGCTGTTAAAATATCTTTTGACATGTGCTTCCTCTCATTCCACTGGTTCTTCCTCGTTAAAATGAAAAGTTTGCATTCCCTTAAACAAAATAAAGTACGAACAACACCACTTGGCTGAATACCGAACTTGAGCACAATAAATCTGTTGCAACTAAAGTTTCCACACTCGCTCATGAAACATCAATTTGGGTGTGCTCCACTATTGCCACATCTTGCTGTTTTCCTTTTGCATGATGGTGTCTTTCGATTTATATCATCTCTCTAATAGTTTACCAACATCATGTGTTCAAAGTAAAAGTAAAACACACGATTGAAAAAATTAATGCATGAATACGCGTTGCATTTATTTTGTTATCTTTTGCTGTTTCCATGCCACGTTTTTAATTGGCAGCGAAATGTGCAGTTGTGGAAATGAAAACAAATGCAATAGAGGTATTTTGATAGTTTTATAATGAAGTTTTGACTATCTTGTATAAATAGACGTTCATTTGCAATCAGCTACAAAAACTTCTTGCTTCAAGTGTAAAGCACATCTTAACGATGACTTTGGTGTGGGATTAAAGACAGTTTTCATTGCTATTTGTTTACAAATAGTAGCAAAGTTCGCAAGTAATGAAATTTGACGTCATAACCAAAATTGCTATTTACGGAAGAAGACCAGCTTATACGGTCGATGTATAAAAGAAATGCAACTCTGTTTGTGGTCATGTACGAGTAAGGGAAGTAAAATGTCGGGACATTTTAGGACGATATAGCGTGTAATTACATAAGAATTATTTTTTATTTCGGAGTAATTTTATTCGCATGCCTAACTGACGTCAAAACTCCTGAAATTTATAGATACGGATTTCACTTTTAAATCAGTTGATGCTTGAAATAGCCTCTATTTAAGACCTTTTTTAAAAAAAAATAATAATAATAAATGCTCGTGAACAACCTGTTATTCCACCCTCTTTGGCAAAGAAAAGAATAAATAAAAATTTCGTGACGATATCGTTGCCTGAACTGATAAGATGTCTTCAACTAGCAAATATCTGAGATTGATTTCCGGTGCTTATGCTGGCAGTAATAAAAAAATTCTCATTTCAAGGATTTTTTTTAGTTGTTGTAATCGGATCTTTTTATTTCTTTTGGGAATAATTACGTGGTAAAGATCATTTAAGATCTACGAGCTACTAATCTACATGGATAGTACATACATTCCGCAGTCTCTCTTCACTAGGACGAACCTTATCAATCTTCTTTTTAATTTTTTAATTGAATTTACATAAAATTGTATCATCGTTTAGCAGTTTTTGATTAATAGAATAATACTGTGTTAAGAGAACTTTCACTTTCGCATGGTGCACTCATTCGTACACAAGTATTTCAATAATTTTACTTCATTGATTCCAATTTTTTATTGTATTTATTTGTAAGCGAGACTAACTAATTCACGTCTTTGTGATGTGGTTTGTGTATGTGTGTATGGGTTTTTAAACGGCAAAAATCCAAAATTTACAAAAGGAGTAAATGTAAAAAGTTTAAAGGATATGCCTGATATGCCTAATAAAAACCTCAATAGTTGTCAGCGCCGTTCTTTGATCGATGCCAGCTAGATGCATTTTTACCAATAAATATATAAAATATATGAAATATTCTGGAAAAAACTGGACTTTAAACAAAATCAATCTTAACGTGGCACGCGGCCGAATGCATGGGCGGAGAGATGGGCAGATGGAGAGACATTGATCAGCCAACTTTCATAATGTATAAATTACAAACGGAATCACAAAAATATATTAAAAAGCTCTTTCCATTTCCTAAGGCGAAGGGTATAAAAACGGTGCGTAGCAAAAATTATTATACATAAATTATTATTAACCAGTCCTAATGAAATACCCGTTAATTAATTTTTTATTACTCACATTCTTTTGATGATTAAAACAAAGAAAACATAAAATATTTCTTCGTGTATTTATCGCTTTAATTTATTTAACGGGTCATTCAATTTGTTTGCATGTGAGAGACTAAATTTAGTTTGATACCAGCAAGAACCCTGTCTAATGCAGTTATACGGTTAATGAAAAAACTTCTGCAGGAAGAAGAAAGTTTTCAATTATCTTAAATGAATTACAACGATGCATTATGTATTTGGATTGCGAGATAGGCGGCATTAAATGCGATACATTTCACATGTAGGATGCAGTGTTCTTGTTCACTTGCAGTCCACCGTTAGTCTTGTCTATTGTTCTTTACTTTCACCACAAACTACACTGAGAGAAAATAAAAAAAAAGCCCATTTCTTTTAAATTTTTATTTGCCGTCCTATACTTTTCCACTTTTTATCTAATTTAGTTTTAAAAAAATACGCGCATAAAATTCATTATTTGTTGCAAGAAAATATTTTTGCAAAAAATTTATTTATTACTTTTCTTTCTGAAGCTTATTTAACTGCATTATTAGCTCTTTACTTTCTAGTTATAAATTATTTAAATTGTGCAAGGATAACAAAAAGCAATACGAGTATAATATAATGAACATTTGCTTTTTACTTTCCATTTAACACCGTGACTTATTTTTTTGAAAAGAAATATATTTACGGTGTCAATAAATATAACTTACAGACGCTTTTAAAGCATTGTACCAGCTATGGCCATTCAGTAGCGCCTTAATTTTTGTGATTTTGAATAAGGGCGTAGGAAATCTCTCCTGAAAAGGTACTGAAAAGGCTTTTAGTCCACCTGCTCATAAAAATAGTTTAAATATTTTAAAATAATTTGTTGGAATTCAATGTTTACAAGAGTTTCACTAAATTGTAGAGTAATTATGGGAATAAAATATAAATAAAGGAAGAAATACTCATTTAGAGTTGGCAAGGATATTAAACCGTTCAAACTATTTCGAACTATTTTTCTTAAAACATTTTTAGAGAACATATGAAACAAACAAGCTCATAAAGTATACCAATCAATAAATTTCTGCCCTTTACAACCGAAATCGTACTCACAAAGTTAGTCGCAAGCAGCCATCTTAGTTGCAAACTATAGAGAATATCCGCACTCTAACCCGCTAGTTGCAGCTCTCTATAAAAAAAAAACATATAATTTGTGTACATGTCAAAGACTGTGTATACTTAGCATGTTTGTGATAATAGCCATTACAGGAATAATGTGCGAAACAATACAAGAAATGTAAAAAAAACTAGTGACCTCTGCACTATGGGACCATAAACGGCATGGAAGAAAATTTTAGAAATATTGACTTTTTCACACCATATTATATTTACTTGATTACGTTGTATATAACAAATATTAATAAGATGAATTTTAGTTTCATATTTTACTAATCATTTAATTCGCTTTAAATGAGAAATATTATCTTTCCGGTAAATTACAAAATGTTTAATAAATAAAATCTCAAAAAACCAGCTTGCAGATGATGGACCCTACAAATGAAATGAATATGGATTAAATAGATCTGGTGAAGATGTGGAGGCAACTGGTATTAAGAGATCTGGCAACTGGTATTAAGAGTAACTAGTCGACTACTGAAATATTACAATATCAAATAATAGAAGGATGTCAAAGCATCTAAGGAAAATGAAATGTGTAACAGTTTCTTTTTCAATTGAATTGACAACAAATATGACTTTTCTCTACATCAGTTGACCGGCTCCAAGCAATATTGACGCATATTCGGACCAGCTTAACATATAACCAAACAAAAATAATTTATTAAGAAATATTTATCACACAAAATTATCGACTTATTTTAATTTAAAGACAAATAATTAATTCAAATTACTTCCATTTTACATAAATTTCTTTACATTTTAAATCGAGCATTTTTCTTTTTAAATATTTTGCAAAACACTTTATTGTTTATTAATGAAAATATTCATCTTTTGTAATGTATGAGAAAGCAATTAAGAAGCAGTCAATTAAAACTTTTATGAAAGCCCCATAGTGCTCCTAAAAAGTAATATTAACAACCGAACATTTCCATATCTCCTTCATACATAAATTATTATAATCCTTTTGATAATGAAAGCCGCAAATGTGTTAAGCATTCTGTGAGGCTGCGGTTCTCCTGGTGGTTACTGTGGTCAGTTGCCTGGTTATTTTGGTTATCTATAACTAATATTTTTTTTATGGTCTTCTATTTTGTTTGTTCTGTGGTTGAGGAAAGCCTTATGCCCGCATTTCGTTTGATAATTATAAATAAATTGAGAGAATCTGCCCGTACATTTTTTTGAATATTTAATTTTTTTTTTAATTTTTAGCTTTTAGTGATATTTTACACATGCCCTAATTGACATGCATATATTTTTTTATAAAGTGGTTATTTTTCTCTCATATTTCAAATTTAATAGGATGTAATAAATTAAGTAAAAAACTTTGCCACACGCACAAAAAAGACACAAACAATCATATAAAACCGTTTCGAGCTTAAAGCATTCTTTTCAATGGAATACTTAATAGTGAATAATATTTTACACTTTGATATGATTTCACTGGCGAATAATTTCTTTATTTCTTAAACGAATTTCGCAATAATAATTTTAATTGAACTTTTTTTTAATTAGAGTTCTGCTTATCACATATAAGATCTGGACAATGTCTTTAAAAATTAATATAAAAATCAAGTTGGGAAAAATTTATTAAAATTTATAAAATATTTTTTGAAGTTGCGGAAATACTCATACCAAGCCACATTTTTGAAAGGTGTATTGCAAATTTTCCGCAAAATGTTTCTATTAACATATTTATAAAGTTTTACATACAACCCCCGTAGATGCTAGTCCACTCATCATTCTTTGCTTTAGTTTTTATCTAATCCATTACGCTCCAGCCATTAATCCATTGGCATTTCTTTTTTCATTGCACAACTGGACTTCACTCTGGAGCCAAGTGGTGCTCCTACACCCATCTCTACTTGTTACTTTTTGAATATAAAATATATATGATTCTCCTGTAAATTTTGAATATCCGATTTTATACGACTTCTATAGTTTTTTTCTTTGTAACCGACTCAACCTGCAAAACTTTTGTCTTGTCCGTAGGAAAACACACAGGGTATCGTCAGGAGTCAAACCCGTGACGTCCGGTTTGCTGTGTTGTGCATTATTTATTCACCAACCGAGGCACCCTTGAAATTTTATTTTCCAATTATATCTCAATTATCAGTAACCAATGATTTGGACATACTTTTAAAGCAAAGATGACAGTTAAAACCATATAATTGATAAAGTTGACTGGCACATCTATTCGCTCTAAAAATATGAAAATCCTTTGCAATTCGTTATGTCGAAAGTAGCAAAGATAGGGACAGAGAGAGAGAGAGAGAGAGTGGGAGACAAGCGTCACGGCATTTGGTCGATTTTATATTTTGAAAATAAGTGGTTGGTATTCTTCCACAAATGAATACATTATTTGTTTACTGCACATAAAAAATTATTTAATTACACTCTACTGTTTATTTATTCTTATTTATTGTATTTGAATCTATTTCATAAAAAACATTGCCGCTCTCCTCAATGGTTGGGAGTGGTAAATAACCAAAAACTCATCTGCCGGAGTACTCAGTAAATTTGATTTGAAATTTTAAAAGCTCATATTTTTACTTACTATTCTTTTGGAAATCCTGCACCTCGTCGCAAATAACATGACCACTGAGGACGATCAATATATGTCCAATCACAACCAAATATTCGACCATTGATGAGATACTTCGGGGGCAAGGCAAACAATTGGTTAAGCCTTCCAATGTTAGTGTTAATGCTGTTCTCACTATTGCTGTACTTGAGGTAACTGTATATTTTTTGTGTTCTTGACTGTGATACTGGTGCGGGTAGAGGGGTAGCCGTTGAGCAGTTGTCGATAGTATTATTGTCGATGAGGCTGGTTGTTCTATACTTTGGCATGTTGTTGTTAGTGCTGGCTTTAATGTGTATTTCATCCGTTGTTGGATTTTTTGCGTGTTCAAGTAGATGTTGCTGGTGGTTAAACAACTTTGATTTTCTACAACTTCGACAAGGTTTCCTTCTCTGTGCAACTGTTCCACCTGTGGCAAATGCGTTTGCTGTAGATGTTGGTGATGGTAATGTTGTATATGATGTTGTTGTAGTACACGCTGCTGTTTGTATTGATCCCGCTCTGACATGAATTTTAATCTCTTTATATTCGTTTTTGAAAGAATTTGCCAAATTTCCATTTTTAAATAATTGTTTTTCTGTTTTTGGTATTTTTATTCGAACAGCTTTTGTCGTTTTGGCCACATTACTCTCTTCTCTGGTAATTTTTTTGAAAATAATTTTTGCAGTGGCATTAGTACCATGAGCATACGTCATTTATACTTTGAAAAATAGTGCCCATAAAAATCGGAGTTTTTTAACTCAATGAAATGCTCTGAAGCTACAAAACAGTCGCATATGAAACTGAAATGATAGCCGGCCTTACAACTTTTCAGAGCCTTTAACTTGGTACACTGGAATGAAAATTAAATTATTAAGTTTAGAAACGTGATAAATAATTCTAAGTAGAAATATAAATATAATATACAATATCAATAAATATTTCTATTTATTTATTTATTTATTTGATATTGAGCTGAGAGCATGCCTTTTGAGCATTTTGTAGGAATATAGATATTTTATTTAGATATTTTCCAACGCATGGAAGGAATGTCAACAACCAGTCAAAAAAATATTGAATTGGAAGTGACAAGTGAATTTATTTTTACAGCAAAATCGTATTATATCATGCAAACATATTTTGCTAACAATATATGATGTTTTATATTTACAAGCGTTTTTTATCCCACTTCAATACGTTCACTTGTCACTTTTAATTTTTATTTTGGAATTAATGCCAATTATTTCTCTTCAATTTGGAATATTTTTAAGCACTTTGAAGAAACAATGGAAACCAAAATTGTATACAATCAGGTCTACTCATCTCTAAGATTTTCTTTTGTTTTTACAAATTGAGCAAAAAGAAAAAAAAATTAGGGGCAAAATTCAACGGAGTCAACTTAAATTTAATTAAATTCTTATACAGATAAAATGTATAATCAAACAAACCAAATTTAATTTTTTTCAACATTTCCAATAAATATTTGTGTTGTGAATATTCTATAGTGGAGGAGAACCAGCTTTTCACATCCAGTCCTGTTTTGAAAGTACATATTCCACGGTAGTTATAGTCAAAATTAAACTGACTTACGCTCCAAACAGTTATTGGAAAGTATTTCAGAGGAGCATAAAAATTAGCATAACTTGGCTCAAAAATCCACTAGAAAAAGTAATATAAATGCAAGTTTAGCTTAAAGAAATTTGGAATTCCATTAAAGGATGAATTCCAGAAGAATGGAATCATCAAATTACCCATATTTTTTCCTTTTAGTCGAATTTTTTTGCATTTTATTGAATTTTCAAGTTTGGAATTCCAGGCTAAAGGAAGGATTTGTGAATGCATTTTAAAATGCAAAAAATTTGACCAATAGGAGAAAAGACGGTTAGTTTGATGATTGCATTGTTCTGGAATTCATCCTTTAATGAAATTCCAAATCTTTTTAAGCTGAGCTCGCGTTTATATTACTTTTTCTAGTTGATTTTTTGTCTTAGAATAACACAAAAAATTGCGATTTTTGTAAAGTAGCTTTTCCTTGAATTCCGCCTTTAATTCAATTGCAAACTTGAAAATTCAATAAAGTGCAAAAAACTTGGCTAAAACCGAAAATGATAGATATTTTGATGAGTAGGTATCATCACAGGAGCTAAAATCTATTATTCCCACAAATTTTTAGCCGCCCAACTCCTTCCGTTCTTCTGACTTCTTCCCTAAGGAACTTAAGCGCGATTGCATGTTTCAAATGGGTTCTGATGTTTTACAAAGAACTTGAAGTCGCCCACTTGTTCCAACATTAAAATTTTTATGCCACAAATAAATTTGGCCAGAAATCCATTTGGAATATGCACGCCCTAAATTACAAGTCAAACAGAGCTATGTTATTATGGTTAACAGAGGTCTGTTAAATCATTTGGTGTGTCTCCGTAGCGATAAATTTCGAAATTTAAATTCATACACATATATAAAACAACAGCGCGTAAAAAATAAAATTAAATTGCAAAAATAATCTTAAACTACATAACAAATAACTTTGTGAACACATTTGTTACTCCCGGGTAGATTTTCAGCAAGAAGATGATAATTTAATTTTGACATTTTCCTACATACCTTTTTCAACAGCAATCACGGAAGAACTCTTGATGAATATATTGATGAATCTTACAAAAATTCGTTGTAGATTCGTTGACGGGTATGTTGAAATAGATTTAAAAATTTAAATATATTATATTTAAATCAATGCAAATATTTATTGATATGTGGCAGTCAATAGTCAATATTGTAATTGTTATGCTCTCCAATTTTAAATTTTGTTTTACTTTTATTTCATAAACGGAAAAAACTAAAGTTTTCAAGCCATAAATGTGCCAATCTTTAATGGTCGGCCGCCATTAAGTAACTTACACTTAATGCCACGCGGGCATATAATGCGTGCCGTGAAATAGGGCTCTTTGATCCCAATGCTTATGCTATCCATATCCTTCGCATCAAACAGCCCTATATACAGATCACTGTTTCAAGTCATCTTATAAAGTTATAGGTCTTCGTTTTTGGCTATTCCGCTTCATTCAAATCGGTATTAACTTGCTAATCGATAGAAATTGTTACCTCAGCTTTTAAAGTTAAAGGCTTTCCCTTTTTGTGGCATATTCTCATGGCACTGTTTTTTTTTAGTCCACAAAACACTCAGCTCAGTGCTAAATTGCTAACGAAACCGCACCTTCTAACTTCCTGAACAGAAGGTAACACTAACCAGGAGCACATATTAGTTCCTTATAAGCAATAAATAGTAGTAATATTGCCCAGAGATATGACCATGCATCGTCTTCCAATGCACAGATAATTGAAAATCGCTAGAATTTAACTATTTCACCAAAAAAAAAAATGTATGGTTATCGAAAACCCATCTGGAAATTGAATAATGTCACCAGGAATGCACTATCAAAATATAAAAACTTATTAAAATAATTTTATTTCTCTAATTTATTTTATACAATTATAATGTATAATAGAGATGGGAATATTCGTTGGGTAAAAATTATTCACTCGAGTACGCTTTTCTATTATCAAATTATTATTATCTTGTTCTATCAGTGATCGTACCGAGATTTATCGCTTCCCTTATCTATGTCTGCACGTGTTTTCAAACGTCATGTTCCATTAGTAATCGTACTATAACCTTTCGGTTTCATTATCTCTGTTTACACAATTTTATTATCAAAACAATATCATTGTACAACCAAACAATATATTTCCCAAGACTTCAGAATAAAAGTTTATTATTCAGAAATTTGATATAGAGATAAGACAGCTAGAATAAATAAATAATAAAAACACTTCGCATATGCGGCAATAAAATCACCTGTCTAAACAAAACGCATTCAAGATACTCGCATTCAAAATAGTTAAGAAAAGTTTTTAGTTTTATCGCAAAAAATTTGGCAGCAATAAAATTTAATTTAATTATTTCCTTTTTTTTAAACGGCATCACCAATCCAAAGTGTTATTAAAGAGATAAGTGGTTGCTGTTGTAGGTGCTTATTGAGTTTATAAGGCGGCTATAAATAGACTCATACATCTACAAGTGACATATATAATTTTTTAAATAAAAAAAAATATATATAAAAGGTGTGAAATAAACAATTTTAAATTAAATAGGAGTTGTTTTTCAAGCTGCCAGTAACATGTTAAAATTTTTCCCACTTTTGTTTTGGATTGCGAACAGAAGATTGTTTGCAAAATTGGGTTATTCGGAATCGCTAACTCCCACAAATATTATTAATGTTATACCAGATAATCGTACCAATTCAGCGGGCTTTGCTCTTGAACTCTTGCCAGGTGAGAGTTATCCTGAAAGATACAATATTGAATTCAACTTCTTGCTTGACAAAAAAAAAAAGTTTTCGGTCAACTTATATATTGACGTTGTGGTGACTACAACAACACAAGAAATTGTTTTACATGTAGGGGATATAAATAAGGTTGCAGTTATGCTCGTTGGCCCGTCTACTTTCGAAATGTTAGAGTCGAAATATGATTCCATGCGACAACATCTATCATTGAAACGTCCAAATGATGCACAATTCTCCGCTGGGAGCACGTGGCAGTTGCGCATAATATACAGAAGTTCTTATTTGGGTACTCGTAAAGGGTTATACAAGTATTCATATGCTGGGAACGCAGGAAATACATAGTAAGTCCATATAATATTAATCTAAAATTTTTCTTAAGACTTAAACTTGTACCGCCACAGTTATGCTTAGCAAAATGATTTCCGCGTCTTGTTTTACAATTTATTATGCGTAATATTTAAGTTCAGAATCCTGAAACAGTTCAAAGCTACATGACAACTGAATATCGGGAACAATAAAATAAATCTTCAGTACTAACTAACTGTTACTTCTATTAATGTTTCTTCTATTAATGCTCTTTTGGCAGCACTACTAACAGCTACTCCGTTATCACGGTTCCACATTAGGAAGACAGAAAATACAAACAATTTAAGACCTCTTTTATACAAACAAGTGTATTCTGAATTTGAATTGTAACTTTCTGTGTTATTGTAATGTAATGGATTCACAATAATTCTTACATGCATACTAAACAATCGTAAATCGCATTGAGGTTGAAAAGAGGCCGATAACAGATGCATCTGGACTTCTATTATATATAATATTTATAACATTTTTGTAAATTGTGAACAATCAGGACACATTTATACCAAGTATTACTGACAATCAGCTGATAAATAATATACAATATGAATTAAATTCACATGATATTAATGCGATCTCTATACTGATCCCGTATTCTAAAATTTAAAAAAAAATTTTCTTTGTGTGATGATAAACATATTTTTTTCTTGCTCTACATATAATTTTCCACCCACGCAGTAATTTCGTCGCCACAAACTTTTTGAACACATTCGCCCGTTGGGCCTTTCCTTGCTACGATGAACCGAATAAAAGTGCTCATTTTATAATTACTATAAATCACAGTTCCAACTTTACAGCCGTTGCAAATATGCCAGTCAGGAGGACTAGATCCAGGTAAAATTTATTATTGCAATACAAATTGAAATATAAATAAACATGTTCTGGTTAATATTGAAACCATTTTAGCGCCACTAGAACAGTATTCCAGACAACAGAGAGGATACCACCGCATTTAGTCTCATTTGTTGTTACCGACTTAGAATTTACTAAAGTTGAAGTTAGTGGTACAGACTATTTGGTTTATTCGCGCCATAACGCTAAACATGAACACGATTTGGCACGAAACGCTAGTATTCACTTTACAGAATTTTTCTGGGAATACTTTGATATAGATTTAAAACTTTCCGAAATAGTTCATATTGCCATGCCTGGACTTAGGGATGAAGATTCGGAAACCTGGAATTTGCTGATATATTCTGAGAACAGTTTGCTTTACAATCCTGAACATCACAATATTTTCTGCGAGACTTTAGTCAAACTAAGTATTTCATATAAAAGTGCTCAGCGATGGTTGGGCCATTACGTGGCAAAGGACAAGATGTCTATGCTATGGTATCTTAAAGGAGCAGCAATTCTACTCTCATACAAAGCTTTTGACAATGTGCGAACATTTAGGATTTGAAATGAATTCTTTAAAAGATTTCAGTTCTAAATTATTATTATATTTCCAGATTTATGTTGAGCGAAATGTGTGGCAAATATATCACCACTGGGTATACCAACAAGCTTTGGACAATGATAACTATAACTCTGAGGACAAATATTTAGCTTACAGTGAAAGTTTGGGAAACATAACCGAACGTTATTATAGAATTACCAAAATTAAAGCTGCCTCTATTTGGCAAATGTGGAATAATACTTTGGGCGAAGAGATTTTTCGGAAATCCCTGCGAAGCCTTTTAAATAAAAAGTAACACATAAACAAATACTTATATATGACACAGCTCATAATTTTATTTATTATACATATCTATTTTCATATTACCAATAGTCGTTATAACGTCGTTACAGCAAGAGATCTCTTTGATGCTTTTCAAACGACATTAGATAAAGAAAAATATCATCTTCCCGCCAGAATAAGCGATATGTTGAGGTCTTGGTTCAGCCAGAGTAGTTACCCTTTGTTAACTGTTGCACGTAATTATGAAGATGGAAGTTTCGACATTAAACAAGAAGCGTTTACTAATAATGGATCAGCAAAGAATGCCAAAACGTGGCATATTCCATTTAACTATGCAGAAGCATCTGATCCCGATTTCCTAAATACCACAATTACACACTATTTGCTAAATAAAGTTGAAATGGCAGTTTCTAGTAATATTCCCAAGACTGATTGGTTGATAGTGAACAAGCAGTCGATGGGATATTTCCGTGTCAATTATGATGAGGAGAACTGGAATCTAATTACAAAAAGTCTAATCGAAAACCCTTCAACAATTCATGTCCGCAATCGCGCTCAACTTATTCACGATGCCTACACCTTTACTCTCTCGAATCGTTTGAAACATTCTACATTCCTGTATTTGTTGACCTATTTGAAACAAGAAACTGAATGTGCACCCTGGGTTACAGCTTATACAATCTTGAAGAACTATATCAAGAAATTGAGAGGAGATAAAAAATTCAACGATTTTAAACTCTTTGTGAAAAAACTAGTTAGTACTACATATAAAAAGTTTACTTTTAGCGATACTCTTAGTGAAGATTTTAACAATAATTGCACACGTGGCTTAGTTGCACATTTGGCTTGTTGGGCGAACGTCATGAAATGCCTGCGGAGAGAAAAAAAGCAATTAAAAAATTTTTTAAAATATAACAAAACTGCCGCAGCCCAAGGTCAAGGTGCAGTGTTCTGTAATGCTCTAAGACAATCTTCTGATGTAGTATATAACGCAACCTTGGAAGGACTAACGAAATCTGAGGACAAACAGTTACGTAAATCACTTATTACCTCATTGGGTTGTTCGGAAAAAAGAAATCAGATCAACAATTTTATTGCTAATTCAATTAATAAAACGTTTAACTTGGATAATGATGAGCGCCGATTGCTGTTCCGTTCAGCTTATGAGGGCAGTGATGTTGGTGTTTCGGTTTGCATTGAATTCTTAAATAAAAATTGGAATATTTATCAAAACTTGACTAATAATTTGGAAGAGGATATCCTGGAAATTGCCAAATATATAAACAAGGAAGATAAAATGCGAAAATTAGTCAAAACAATCTTTACGATATCGGACAATATATACGGTAGAAGGATATTGGTCGATGCAACGAAGCAAATAAATGAGAATTTAGAATGGGCTAAAAAATATGGGCAACCTATTATGGCATGGATCTCACAATATCATACTGGAAAATAAGCAAAAGAAAGTTAATTTCATTCCTCTTTTTCCTGCCCATGTATTCATAACGTTCCATTATAATTAATTTTAGATTATATTTAACTATAACTACTAAGTATTAGTAAAGGTTTTATATTTTAAGGCAATCTTCTGTTGAAGTATATTACGCGACTTTTGAAGAACTACGATATGTGAGGACAAAAAGTTGCGTAAATCAATCATTACGTCATTGGGCTAACCAGAGTATTTGTACTAGTTTGGATGACATTGCGCCATTTTATTATAAAAAAACTACAGGATTTTTTTTTTTTTGGTTTTTTTGAAGCAGCTGTAGACAGGAATCGAACCAGCTGTCTCCGGTTAAGTGGGCTGTGCATTATTCATACGCCTACTGAGGCACGCGTTGATGTCCTATACGAGTACAGTTATTGTCTTACCTCTGGTCTTCGATATAAGGATTTCATTGAGTGATTTTCATTACTTTGATTTATGAAAACTTTTTTGTGATAAGTTATGCTATCAAATAAATTTCCAATTCATAATTTTCAATTTACAACTTTTTAAGCTGTATCGTTTATTTGAGACAGAAAAATTTATTTCGAAAATTTAAATGTTTGGCGTACGAAGAAATGTGTTTGTGTTTGTTTTGAGCTGTTTTGGGCACAGCATAATGAAAAGCGCGGATATGCAGAAGTAACGTTTTAGCATTCGCCACATAAATGGTGATTACAAACTATTTCCGGTAGTTGTTAGTTCAATTCTAATTTTTGTTTTGGGCTACTTGTGCACTTAAAATGCGAAATCATTCGCAAAGAAGAATATAAAATAAAACTTAAATACATTTTAATAATAAATTAAATACTTATAAAGCACATGAAATTTTATACAATTCATTCATTACAAATTTCCAGAGATGTGCGCACTGCATGTTAAAATTTTTAATAAAATTTATTTCTCCTTACGAACTGTAATAAATCATGTTTTCTTTAATACTTAACACTAATAGTGGCAATAACAAGAAAAGCTGTTCAAGGGCTTGTAGCTGCTTCTCTTTTTCAAAATAATTAACAGCCACACTTATAAGCAACTTGCCTTGACCCATCGGCAAAATCAGTACAACAATAAACCTACATAATAAATAAAATATTTTAATTGTTTCGTTCAAATAGAAAGCATATCGGCATTCGTAAGTTTAAGATCAATTTCATTGCATATAAAAAGTTTCAATCATCAACATCGCTTCAACCGCAAGTGTGTTTTAAAAGTGTTGCTCTCCACAAAAAGGATATTAAACAAACAAAAAATAAATCGGACAAGAGTACGATACGAGTATATAAAGAAATAAATGGAAAAAATCTGATACAGCAAACATTTATTCAACCTGGTTTACATTTCAGCGTTTTAAAACTTCGACATACTTGAAAGAGTTTTAGTTTCTCGCACATACTCGCACTTGCATTTGCACGCACTAACAAAATAGTTTGCTTGTATGTTTGATGGCATTTTCTAAAATTATTTTTAGTAACTCATAATAGAACTTTTGTGAAGGGCAATATTTTGAAAGATAAATCTTACTACGATTTTATATCAAAATGCACTTTTTTTTTAAATGTGTTTATTTAAATGTATTCTACTTAATTAAAGTTAGTTTTTTTTAACAATAGAAAAGGTGCTGTAAAATTTCGCAGGATAATGTTTTTCTATAAGTACTTGAAAAATGTTCTTTCATTTTAAAATAAATTTATAAACTACTATTTTTTTCTTAAAAGGGGTTTTTTTAAAAAAAGGTACTCTTTAAATTCATTTTCAGTAAGTAGATTCTTTATGGAAGTTTTTTTGTAATGAAGGGCAGCTTTGTATGTGCTTTCGAAATGTATTTTTAGAAGATAATTTTTTAAAGGAAAGGTATATATTCGAAGTTGATTTCTTAAAAGATAATACTGTGAAAACTATGTTTATAAGAAACTTACGAAAAAATTGCATTATAGGAAGTATTTTTGTAAAGTTACTTGAAAAAAAAATTAAATTAAACTGTATCAACTTAAAATATACTTTTTAAATGTCCTTTTAAAGGGAATTTTCTTAAAATTTATTTTCTTAATATGATATGTCATAATAGGTACTTTTTAAAAAGGTACTTTTTTAATACATACTTCCAAATTATATGCACTTTTTTAAAATCTGCGTTCTTCTTGCCTTTTAAAAGTGTGTGTGAAAAAAGCTCCGCCTGTTGGTTTCCCGTTTGGAGACTGTAAACTTTGAACATTTTTCCCTTACAGTTTTTTGACTTAACAAAATTGACCTTTAACAACATTAAATTAGATTAAATTTGTTCCCTTAAATAGAAATCATGAAAAAGCAAAATATTATGGCCTCAAGTTCATTTCCCTTTAAACCTTTATGAAACCTAGCAAGTGGGAGCAAATATCTTAGAGACTAGACTAGATAAATAAATGTTCAATTACATTAAAAGAAAGCTAAAAATAATACTTGCACATTTTAGAATAATTGCTAACTTCGTAGAATATGTATGGAAATGAAATTGCAGTGCACTTCACTTGCAACAATTCCTCTACAAACTTCTGTTCTAAGAGTTATAATGTAACATGGAATAATAAGACGAAAGTCGTGAACACCAATATCAGATATAAATATATATTTCTTTTTTATGCTTTTTTTGTATACGAGTAAAGATCTATTCTATGGAAATTCCCTCTTTTGATTTTCTTTAACTATTCTTACAAATGCTGACAAATTGCCAACAGCTGGTATTGGATGAATGCCTGTGCAAATGTCCATTTATGTTGCTGCTTTTATGTGCTCCACATTCCTGTCATCGAAAAAACTTTGTAAAATCCTCAATTTTTTTGTGCTATTTTCCTTTCACCCCTCTCGAGGTTTAAGCAACTTTTACTCTCTCATCAACTGCGGTGAATCTGACATAAACTTACGCAGTCTTATACAAGTCAGCAAATGGATTTAAAGTGCAATTAAGTAAAAAAATACCCACATACATATAGTACATTTATTCGCCGGTATTATTTTTAAGTCTTCAGGCAGGCAGACTGGCTGCCTTGCTGTATGTGCATTCACGAAAAAATATGATGTTTAAAAATAAACTACAGCAGATTTTTGAAGTACATTTTTGTGCTTCCAACAACTGTCTGTTTAGCATATAGCAATTTGGCAGCATTTGTTACAAGGTTTTTCAATAATCGAGTGCATATCTTTGCTATTACTGCTTACAAAAAAGTTGCCCCAGACGCAATACGATTTGAAGCATGTGCAATTTTAAAAGATTTATTTTGTATCTTTCGCTAAATGGCTCTTCTGTTACTTCATGCAGTACTCGAAGTAAAGCACATATTTTGTTTTGTATTTTCATCTTCAGCCCCGCAATTTTCAAACTATTCTACGGCAGTTTTTATTCACTTTTTCCTATGACAGCGATGATATAACACGCCACATGCTGTTGCCAGTTGAATTTGTAATATTTGTGGCCCTTGGGGTTATTATGCATCCAATGCAAATCGTTGGGGACATATTTTGCTCATTTGAATTCGTTTAAACAAATGCGACAAATGCATCCGCAAACGAAGGCTGCAATTCTTGACATTTTTAGGATTATGAGTAAAGCTTCATGTGTAAACATCAATTAAAGAGCAATAGCAAACGGCCCCAATCATTGAAACATCGGAAATTATACACTACACACGTTAGAGTTTTAAGAAATAATTTTTTCGAAAAACCCTTCTTAACTTTAAAAAACTATATTAAAAAAAAATTATTTTGCACTGATGCACCTCAATGTTCAGTTCTATAATCTTGTATTTCCTACAAAGCATTTTTTCTTAATTTTTTCCACTTAAATCGAAAACCCGGGCGGCAAATGGAAAATTATTTAAAATTAACAAACAGATATCATTCAACTAAACTCAAAATATTAAAATAAAATAAATAAATTTCATTGCAAAACTAAAAATAAAAATTAATTTTTCTCAAAATTATACTCAAAATTAATTAATTTTTTTAATTATCTCTCTAAAAGACTGGAAAGAGATTTATATTTCTTTTTTTACACATTAGCATACGGTTTTTATATGATGTAATAGCGCTCGGATTAAATGCAACATAAAATAAAGTAGTTTTATTTCTCTTCAAGTAAAGGAAATTTTATATTCAGAAGAATGTTAAAAACCTTCGCTTGCAAAAGGATTAATTTGTGAAGCCAAAGGATACGGAGATATTCCATGCATTTAAAGAGTAAACTCAGTAAGCCATTCCATAAAGAAACAAAACTTATAACAATTCCTCTGTATTAGTTTCAGTTAAGTATTTTTTTTTTGTGTTCCAAAACCAAAATAAAACCAAAACAGATAGATTTGCATTTTAATGGCTTCCAAAACAAGAGCAGGATATTAATGAAAGTATGGCGAGAGCCAGTAAGAGGGTATCCTTTTCGATCTCAGTAATGTTTTGTTTTTTTTTTATAATCCTTTGCCAATATAATTGAGTGAAGCATAAAACATCACGTACCTTCGAAAAGGTATTATAGCAAATTTTTCTCTCTGCTTAAATAAGAGATTAAAAAGGGCCAACTAGTTAATTTGGCGTATAGTTTAAAATATTTTAAAATGTGACAACTGAAAGTTTCAATACATTCAAAGAATAATATTTAGCAGAATGTTCAAAATAAATTGCAATTAAAGAAAATCACAAAATTTTTTCGGCAAATCCTTTAATAAGTGGTAGTAATAAAAGTATTTTCAAACAGTGAAAAGTCTATTTATTGAATTCTTGTAAAGATTTTATAAAATAATTCTTTCTATTTTTAGTCCATTACTTTTTAAAAGTTCATGAATTTTATTTATATGTTTATTTTTATGTTTATTTTATATGTTTATTTTATATGGTTAATTTTTAATTTGGTTTTACACAAAATTCTTTGAGATATTTAAAAATTAAATTTATTTAAAAATTCTATAAAATTACCTTCCGCCGATGAATTCTTTAAGAACACCAAACCGGCGACGCCCACAAGAAATTTAAATTGATATTTTAATTTATCAAATTAAACTTAATCTTGTTGAAATAAAATTGTTGAAGAAACATTAAATACAAAGCAGCTCAGATGAACCAGCTCTGATTTGAGTATTACAAGGCAACTACAACAGAAGCCTTAAGACAGACATTTAGACTAATTTTATGTGTGTGAAGATAAATTCAAAAAGTTAAATTAATTTTTGAAAACATCGCACGCGCTGTTTTTTTCGCCGTAAGTATAAAATTGTATGGAATTTGTATAGAATTTCAGCCCTTTTTTGGAAATTTCTTTACTGCGTCGAAACCATTCTTCCTCTGTGGATCAAAGTTAAGTGACCGACAAGCCAACACGTAAAGCTATAAAACTGTGCTTAAGAAATATCACAGAAATACTTTTCACATTTTTTAGAAACCGTTGAAAATGGGGCTTAGTGCTAAATGCTCGTATACAGGTATATGGGAATGTTTGGTCAAGTAACAAGAAATTTGGGAAGAGGGCAAATAAAGACATTGCTTAAAGGCGTTTTCTAAACACAATTGGATAGTTTTAGTTAGATGAATAATGCGAGTACATAGTGCTTAATTTCATGTTTCTCAAACGCATTTATAAAGCAATTACAATCAGTACCAATCAATTGCAGATACAATAAAAATCCTGGCAATGGAAAATGAACAACATCTTGCTGTATATATTTATGTTTCATATTTTTTCATTTCTCGCGTTTGTGATAGCAACATAAAGAAGACAAACATTATAAAAGAAAATTAACTTCCAATAAGGTTGTTCATGCTGGCCTTTCAACAGAAGTATTCCGTTTCGTTATAGAAACAAACCACTTACATGAGATTTTCGGAAAAATTAATGAGTGTAAAAATTAAAAACTTTTTGTACAATACCTGTAGGAAAAATAAATTAGATTAAATTGCTATGACTGTGTTTCAGTAATTCTCAATTGATTTTCGTAAAATGCTTACGTGGTAGATGATTTATAGTTGTTTTGAATTTGTTTTTATTCATTCCTCTCTCGTCTCTGAGTTGACAAAGCACCAGCCAATAAACAACTGGAAAAGAAAATCATTCCAATGAAATTGATTGTTTGTGTTTCTTGTTACAACTTTGATTTGCTAAACTTCACGATTAAGTGTAATTTCCAGTTTCAAAACTTTTGTGTTTTAGCGCCAAAAGAAAGGCGTCTTAACTATACTAAACAAACAAAATAAATGTATTTTTCTTAAATTTGTTCTACATACGAGAACTTCTAAATAAGCAGACTCTGACCAGCAGCAAAAAAAACCAATTTTCTGCGGCATGAAAAAGGAACAACGTAAGCAGAGTGCCAATAACATGCACAACGAATAGAAATAATTGCACTTAAATGACAATCACTGTTTTTAGTAGTTTTTTTTAGTAAATCAAGTGTAAGTTTTCTTGTTGTGACTATTATGCCACACGGTACACATGGCATACTTTATATTCGCCCTGCTAATGACTCTCAATTAGTTACACATACTAACACATACAAAAGCTTACACATGCAGCTTTTTTTACCACTTCCAGACAGCTTAAAGTGGATAAACTTTAAAAATCCAAAACGTTTTGTTTTTATTTGCAAAAAGGTACTTTCTACCCTAAACAGCAAAATATTTTTAGGAAGTGGCTTCATTTTGATTAAAGAATATGAAAGTTATATGTATATCTTTCAAATTTGAATGAAGACGTAACGTTTATTTAATTTTACCAAAACGATATCATTTTATAAAAATATACTTTTCAAAGGAATACTTTTTATAAAAAAAGGGAACTCTTAGCTAAAAATTTAATTTTTATTGAAAAGCTATTTTCCATTAGGAAGGTACTTTTCGTTGAAAAAGTACTTTTTACTAAAAATTTGCTCTTATCAAAAAATGTGCAATTTTTGAAAAGGTACTTTTTATTGACAAGGTACTTTTTGTTGAAAAAGTGAATTTTTGTTGAAAAAGTGAATTTTATACCAAATTTTGATTTAAAAAACTGTTCATTGGAAATACAATTTCAATATAAAGTCAGTGCAGCGGTGTTTAAAATCTACAAATTGCAATTATGCACTTTAAATGCAACATGATATTTGATATGTTGAGTGGGCGGAAAATTCAATCTCATTGTAAAGATAACGTAAGCAAGGCAGAACGTAATAGAAACTAAATGAATACAAAAATGTAATTATTAGGGCAGTATTTAAAATATTGCATTCTTTTTTAATTGTAGTATACATTTGAACAGAATGCAAGAAAATACTAACAATGAATTTCTTTACTTTGTTGTGAAAAATGATACAAAAAAATTTATTATGAAATCACATTAAAACTGAAGCCAACTCTACCTCTTATCTAAAAATATTATAAAAAAGCCACTATAGATTCAACTTAATAATTCTATTTAAAACAATTTAACTTTAATTTTTAAGTAGAAGATTTTCAGCACGCTAATGAAATGCTTGAACCGAAAAGGTAACTTATTTACATGAAAGGAATCAGGTTACACCACTACTCTTTATACGCGAATTTTTCTGTACAGATTTCATGCTGAACCAGAGTTGAACATTGTTTTCATTCAATTACTTCTCGCAGACTTAAAGCTCGTCTCTAACGAACTACACTTGTAATATCCACTACAGATCCACAGATTGTAAGCAAAGTTATTGCGTACCAAAAATGCAGAACAATAATAATTGCAACTTGGGCTATTTGCTGTTTGCCGTTCAATGCTGCGGTTTGAAGCACATGACAGCATAATGACTACAATTGGAATTAATTAAGGAAGAGATAAATGAATATCAGAAAACAACATGGACTGCAAATGATTATTAATTTTGCACAAAAAATAGGGCCAAGTTGATGCAATGGAGTTGCCGGAGAGGAACGTAACGGGGCACCAAATGTTAAATGCACATACTCGTATATCTTAAAATAAGGATTTCACTTTTCAATTTTAATTGTCTAATCTTTTCAAGTTGAAGGTGATTGTTCTCCATTTAAATTCAAAGTAAATTCTAAAATTAATACTCAGCAGAATATTAATTTTTTATCCAAATTACAATTGAAATAAATATTTGAATGAATAAACTGGCTCTTGAAATCAATTTTCTTAGGAAAAATGTAGATTTAAGAAGATTCCCTTAAAAAATATAAGGAAAGTTGTAACATGCACTCAATAATGAATTTAAATACATTTATTCTCTTATGTCATTTAATTTTAGGAGAACTAAACGACATTATTTTCATTTATATATTTATTTATTAATTTATTTAATAGTACAATTAAATAAATCTATTGCTGACCGAAAATATTTTGCACGACACCTCAAATCTGTTTCAAGTTTCAATTAAAGTTGTAATACATTTACCACTTTTATTCATGGTGTACTTTTTGCTTGATAGTTCTCATGACATCTATTCAAAAATAAAATTAAATGATAACTCAAAACTGAACCGATGCATTTCTGAATACTAAAATTCTTTGGCAGCAAAAAAATGCAGAAATCAAAAATTTGGAATTTTTTAACATGTGCAAGGGAAACTACGATTGCATATATCATAACCTGTTTGAATTTCCTTGAGTTACTAGAATTTGCCTAAGGCCTCAACTATGAGCCCTTCCTTCTACATAGTACAATTATATGAATATTTTATTACATTTTGCATATGAAAGTTAAGGTTTCGTCCATAGGCGAATGAATAATGCGCTGCCTACTAAACCGGAGGTCGCGGCTTCAATTCCCTGTGTGTTTTCCTGCTGTCAAGCCGAAAGCTTTGCAGGTTAATTCAGTTGAAAAAAAAGTTTTCTTTAATTTATTCCTCATTACACCAAGGCAAACCTAATCACCACTTCTGGCGGATATTGTACTTAACTACTCATAAAATTTTTATTTTGCTCTTCAGAGAACCTATTACGGCTCTTATACTATATATCTTATGAGCTAAGTTATATCTTACTATAATAAAACCAGCAGACTTATATGTCAGCAAAGTGAAGACAAAAGGCTTCAAACTTTAGAATAAATAATTTAATTTAATTAATACTTCTTCTTTCAATGCAATACATTCTCCTTTATTCTACGAAATGCCCAGCCACATCGAAAATCCAGATATTTTACTTTTTTAAAAATGAATAAAAAGTTCTCCATGAATTCTTTAAGCATTAAATTAAAGAAAAATGTAACGACACACTTTAGTGGAATAAAAATCAGCGCTTTAACTTTATTTGAATTGGAAATGAAATGGAAATTCAGCATTGTTGCTCAACATCGCTCGTATGCTTCTGGAATAAATTAAGTTGTAGCGCAGACATGAATTGAACGTTCAAGTATCTCTTGTATACGGATATTTTCCTTGTATCTGAAGGCTAGTAAACTATACAAATAAAATTTATAAAATTTACAAAATAACACAAAACAAATGTGTCGGAGAGAAATAATTAAACATTTATTGATGAAAACTAGACACTTCATTAAAAAATCATGTTAAAAACCAAAATCATGTTTGAGCAGACATTTGCCAGAATTTTTTATGGAAGTTGCCAAGAAAAAAAGGAGATGATATTTATTTGTAATTCTCCTTAAAAAATCCTCTACTTAATATATACATATATATCTTTTAATCAATTCAACCTGGAAGGCTTTCGCCTTGTCTACGGTCTAGGCAGGAATTGCACTCGCTAACTCCGATTTAGTGGGCGCATAAAACAAGAACGAAGGTAAAAGAAAAAATAATTTAAAAGTACTACAACAACAACCCAACTTTCGCAAGGGTTGCATAGCCCACCTCACTTACTTTATGAGACATTTTCAAGTAAACAACCCATTTATGCTTAATTTGGAGGAACACATTAAACTGGCAATAACTATGAAGTTATTAAATAAAATAACTTCAAATTAAATGGTTTTAACAATAAGAAATGTGTTAAGAATAAATTGTACAGAGTTTGGTAAGAAAGAACACAAAATTGAAAAAAGAATGTAAATAAACATTTCATTATGAAATTATTAATTTTGACAGAAATCAATAAATTAAGGACTTTTTTCAAACTTTCTATTGTTTCTCTCTCTGTCTAAGGACTTCTTGCAAACGCATCATTTTCGTACTAATATTTGCCAATAATAGTTACCACCCTATTTGTTATTGTATTTGTATATTCATGGATTAATGAATGCAGCGATAAAATTGATGAAAAAGCACTGGTGCATGCATATATTTTCCATAACCATGCAGGAGTTTCAGCCATGCAAATACAAACAAAAGCTGTAAAGATAGTTCAATTTGAAATGTTTAAGAAAGGCAAACTAACAGAATCCATACTTTTATGATAATGGAAATGTGGAATGGATAGTTGGCAAATATTCACTCACGTGTGTTTACCTGCACGCACACACATACCCACACGCAGACAAATGCAAGTGCCCATAATACGGACAAATTGTTTGTATTGTTTGCATAATGGGAAAGCACGAATGTGACTGTGAATAAAACTAAAAATATGCAAGCAAAATGAATAGTGTGAGAGTGTGCGGAAAAGTAACTAAAGGCAGCATATCTCATTCCAAATCAAAAACGGAAACAGCTCTAAATTCATTAAAATGTGTATTTTGTTTTCACTAGTCAGTTTCCAGTGGATATGGGCATTGGCATAGTATCGCATGCAGCCGTTGTGTATCCTTAAAGTAAAAAATTCAGAGCAGAACTGTTTTCTTTACTAATTGTTGATTTGATTTTGTTATGGGCAATTGCAGGCGGTTCTAAAAAAAAAACCTTGTTCTAAAAAACCTTGTGTATCAATGTATCCTAAAAAGGTTTTTACTTTAGGGCAAAAATGGAAAAATGTCGGCCATAAGAAGCATTGAACAGGTCTTATCAGGTAAGTTGCACGATACATGCCGCTCAATATTAAACGCAATATTTATATGATCTTAGTTGGTCTTCGTACGACAGATCACTTTTTTATCATATAATAATAAATACTTAATATGTATATGTATATAACAAAATAAATAATAAAAATATATAATAAATTTAGAAATACTTTACCATCATGAAAGCAATTCAATGATTACTTTTGGACTGTAGGAGCAATGAAGGGCACCTGGAACAATTTCATTTACTCTACACGGTAGTAACTTCGGCAGAATTTTTTATTTCTCATACATCATATCGTTATTTTGTTTCCTTTGAAAACCAACAGTTTGTAGTCAATATTTGAAGGAAGTCCTTTGTGTACTTATTTCTCCTGTGTAATACAATATGTTGTTGCATAATTAAAATGTAGGATAACACGAGGAGAACTTTACAAAATATTTGATTATACATTCTCTTTTAGTTCTTTCCCCTTCAAAAAAAATTTCACAAAACCAAAGTTAATGCACAAGAACTGTCATGAAAAAAATACGGATACGGTATCATACCTGCGTTACTTTGCCTTTGAATATCTCGCAACTTTTTTACAAATAAATAAAAAAGGTAATTTTAATTTTATTTTTGGGAATTAAATTTGACTTAAAAATAAATAAAAAATTTATAAAATTGGTTTTTGTGAGGTAAAATATTATTTCTTTCCTATGATAAAATAAAACTAAGTTGTTCCAGAAAAATTTTTTTATGGCAGATGGGATCTTTTGCGTGGAAGTGCCTATATTTCTTATTTACAGCATAAATTTTGGCCTACCAGCTCTTGCTCTTTTAGTTACATATAAAATTAAGTTGTATTTGTTCTGGTTTAATTAAATTGTTTCAGTTACAATCAGTGTCTTTCTTTTTATCTCTGGGATACGGTATGTGTGCATAAGGATATGGAAATGCCTGAATTTCTTGCAAGAGATGTTACGACAAGTACATGTTTTTTATACATGCGCTCGTATTTATATATTTATTTGTATACAAGTGGCGTAAAAGTCATTAACCCATTGAATGCGGTAGTAGTGACTGTACTGAATTGCAGTTCTGCTTTAATAGTGAAACAAAAATCGCTTTAGTGCTGAATATGGTGAAAAAGTTCTTTCAATTGTGGATGGTGTTGTTTGTTTAAAACCAACAACTGTTTGGGGGAATACAATTAGGTGGAAGACTTCTAAATGGTATCCATCAAGCGCGTTTAACAAACGCTCCTATTCCCATTTTTATTTCCCCTTGCCTTTGCAAATATTCAAAAACTCAATACCGACCTAATTTTCCTGGCTGCTTGCTCGACTGCTTAAAGACACTCATACGTATAGAAGACAATTACATGCCAGAAGTATTTTAAAACATTCCAACAAACTTGCTCATTCAGCCGCAAGCAAGAGGTGTAAAAAAGGAATGCAAAAAGTTAGCTGGATTATTTAAAACTCCTCCGCTTCAAGTCTTCTGTATTTTCCCCCAAGACCATGCCAGAATATCTTACAGGTGATACCTTAAGCAGGATTGTTTCAATGTTCAATTTCACTTACTGAAACTGTTTGTTTGATTACTTACAAGAGAACTGAATGTGTGGTCTTTTTACTCTGACTTTCATGTGGTTACACTCCCTTCAACACCCTGTGTCTGTGTCTGTCTCATTGTTGTGAGTTCTGCTGCATAAAAATGTTGCAAACAATTTCCATAGGTAATAAATAAATAAAACTTTGTAAATTTTTTATGAATGCAACTTGTTTATTGTGTTAATATTCGCTAAAATTTAAATACTGCAATCGATACAAAACTGTTCTCAGAAAGAAATAAAGTTTTTATATACAAAATATAAATTTTAAATTTAAACATATTACAAGATAAAATTTTGTTAGTGAAGCTTAAATTACTGTTTCAGTTACACTAATTTTGTGATCTGATTTTCGAAGCCACATTATGTTTGTAACACAAAATAAACGATAATATACTGAAAAGTTTCCTTATTTTTTATAAATAAATTCTCATGCAATGAATATTTTATTACTACCGAATAATTTTGAGTAATAATAATATGGTAGTAAATAAATAGGTTCGCTACATTTAGAAAGTGGCATAAGCTGTTTAACAAAAAATTGGCTTTTATAATCAAAATGTAGAACAAATCTGTGATGTATTCTCTGAATGGAAATATATCACTAATTTATCCCTTTTTATAGACATTCCAATACTACATTTTCTAAAACAACAAAAAGGATAATAATCTTTTCCTTGCTGGAAAGCTTTTAATTACATCACTTGATATGTTTTCAATATTATATTCTGCAATAAGTTTTGTATTCATTACAATTTCAGATTACATATTTTTGTTTTTTTTTAGAATTGTTTTTCTCTTAAAACTTCATAATAAAACATTTTGAGACAACAACATTTCCACACTTAACTATTTACTTCCAGCTGTAATTATTATTATCCTTTGGTCGAGACTTAAATTCGTCCAAAACTTGCTAATGGATTCTCGTAAACTAATTAAATGTGCTATAAATATTTTACACCAGTTTTACAGCAAACCAAATTCAATAGGTGTCATTATATGTCTAAAATCAAGATTCCGGACAACTAATTAAGATACTAATTTCATGGATGAAATAAAATTATAGAAATAGATAGGAAACCTTTTTAATTAGTTTAATATGGATTTCATTTGTATAAAAAAAGATTGAACAAACTGTTGTTAATAATTTGGAAGATAAAATTTTTTATTTTATTATTCAAAATAATATCATTTATTATTTTATTTTATACATTTATTGTTATTTTCATCACTATGCCATAACTTTTATTTTCATATGGAGATATTAACTGGCTGTTAAGTCAAAATCAAGCAAAAAGTTAGAAAAAAATAAAAATTGGTAAGATATTTACATTGAATTCAAATGCATTTACTGAATCCAGTTACTGCTCTGGTAACCCCTTTTTTAATTTCGATCTTGTTGTAGTAATAAATAAATTAAAATTAAATTTGCCAAAAATTTTTTGGTTCGTGTAGTTTAAAAGTTTTTAAACAAATTTTAAACATTCTCAGATTACAAATTTTCATTTTCTTTCAAGTATTTGGTTTGTTTTTCATTGATCCTAAAATACTAATTTCTGTTCGGAATTGGTAGTTTTATTAACATTTTTGATAAGGAAATTTGCATACTGCCTAAAAGTAGGCATGGTTTTCTATAAAGATTTTATAATAGTTTATAAACAATAGATGCAACTCCATTAGCAGATAAGATATTAGATAAGTGCCGGGAACAAGCACTGCTTAGACCATTAACTAATGTATTTATAATTATAGTTTATAATTATTCTTAGATTGGATAAGCAAGTTGCATAGACAAGGACTAGTAATGTAATTAAAATAATACATAGTAGTTTTAAGTTTTCAAGAAAAAAATAAATATTTGAAAAAAAAAAAATTCTATGTAATCGAAAAAAGAAACCTCAATAAATAAATAACTAACTAACTAACTAACTTGTATGTGTTAATATATTTTAATTTGATATGTAATTCTTTAATCATTTGCAAGTGGGTTTGGCAAAGGAAATTTCAGTTGTACGTCATCCACTTTGTTTGTACGTCATTCTTGAGCAACAAACACATGACACTACACATATGCCATTATTGACGAAATTTTTTGATCGTTACCAAAACCCTTTAAATATAGATATCGATAACTATGACAACTATGATAACTATGTAGTTGGAGAATGTCAAATTGTGTTATCTTTTGAAGCATGGCCAGCCATCATTGATGCCGCAAGAAAAACTTATCGGAAAAACTATTCTAAAGTGGATCAAAAGCGGATTCAAAGCCAGGTCGGATATACATTAAAACTTATAGTTAAAAAATAAATGTCATGAAACGATCTAAAAGAATATAAAAATGGAAATTTCTTCTAACATTTTTGTAGTCTTTTTTTATAATTTTAAATTGTCATGCTGTTAAAAAACAGCATAAAGAAAAAAATACAATATCCTTTGAAGAATTTACCATGATTAATAAACTATTTACGAAGAAATTTAATAAATAGTTTTTCTGTTATCCTTTTTTTAAGCAAATTTTAAATAGTTTTATAAATATTTCATTTTATTTCATGCAGCTTCTCTGAAATATTTCTTATTTAAATACGAGCTGAAAGAGAAAAGCAAAAAAAAGGAAAAAGAAAAACACACAAGCATTTAACTAACAATTTTCATTTTACTCCAAAAAACATTAACAAAAACGTTTAAGCTTAAAAATGTTAGGAATACTCTGCGAGATCATGTACTTGTTATTCGATTATTATTTTGCTGTTGTATTGTTTTTTCTACTTTGTTTCCATTTTTGGGCATGCATCATTTTAAAGCTCTAGAAACAGCAGCAGCAGTAGCGCTCTGGTCAAAAGTTTTTTACGAATAGATGGTATAAAACTCAAAAGCGTTGCAGGGAATCATGCCTGTGGTTTTGTTCATTTATTGCAACAAACTTACTCTGCGATGCTTTGCATCTGCATTTGTGCGTGCAATTGCCAGCAATGTTGTATGAGTGTCCTTGAATATGTGTAATCCACAATATTTTTTATGTTGTTGGTGTTTATGTTGTTGTTGTAGTTGTTACATTGGGGTACGAATATTTTTATTGCGCCAATAGTAACTGATATGTATGTAATCCATATTTACATTCATCATACGTTGGTATGCTTTATTTTTTTCCTTCTACTTGCTATCCTAGCCAACATTTCATCCAAGTACCTTCTTTTTCTTAAATTATTGACAAAACTTTAAATCATATATCCATAATTATTTATTGATTAATAAAAATCTGGTTCGGTTAAATGCTGCATTGAAGTATAATAACTAACATTAAAAATAATAACTTACCGATTCTGATTCATTTTTAAACCCCGAAACTGCAAGACATTCAGTTTGGAATTCCTGTCAAAAATACAAATGCCCCTTAAAAATTTAGAAAATTAAAAAAGAAAATTTTGTAAAAAATTACTCTTGCTGAAACAGACATTAACAAAAAGGAGCGAAGAGAGCAACACTTAATGAACATACTGAATATACTTTGAAATCATTCACCAATTTGACATTTGTGGCGGTATCAAAGTAATGTCCTTTGAAATAAATGAGAGTATTATATGCATTATGAAGCTCATCTATTTATAAATTTTCTTTAAGATAAATTATGATCTTTATAGTTTACTATTATTAGAACAGACAAAACTAAAAATAATTACAAAAAAGTTTCTTAAGCTTAAAGTCTCTTAAAGTTCAGTTAAGGGGTCACAAAGTAATAAATAAGAAATCCAGATAATAACAATATGTGAAGTAACAAAAAAAAAAGTTATTATTAATTACTTGAGTCCTTAATTTTTTGTTTACGAACAGAATGCCGTTTCGCCTGATCCATGTTTGTTTTTATTTAACAACAAGTCAAACTAAATTCAATATATGTTACCCATTCGCTGCAGAATTTTGTAACGAATATGCCAAAATGTATTTTAATAAAAGAGAAAGTTTTCCGTAAAAATAAAAAATATTTATTTTTGTGTTTGAAAAACGTAGTGAGATTTTCACTCATTAATTTTTCCTAGTTTTTCAACGAAATCAAATCATGTTCTGACAACCCAACTTCAATTCCATTTAACAAAAAATATCAACAGGGTGGTCATTATGGGGGCATGATGATAATTCCTCGTTTAATATCTTTTAAGCCTACTCATGCAATGAGCGAATTGTGCCGAAATTAGTAGAGCATGTTAGTAATAGATATGAAAGATGGAGATGAAGGCACTCTTTAGTTATGCTGTAGCAGTTAACCCACGAGAATTTAAAGCTCGTGAGTAAAATGCCTTAATTTTGTTATCATTACCAGAGGGTACAAATCAATCATCTCAGGGATTGTATAACAAATATATATGTATGTATATAAAATATATGTGTATATAATTGAAAAGCAGTTCTTATTATATACGCCAGCCTTCTGTAAACTTACTCGGCTTTATAACATGTATTCCAATAAATGCCATTATAAGAGTTACTAAGAATGCAGCAACTACTCGTACTTGAGTATACAAATTCAAATACACTGAAAAAAAGAAATTACAAGAACTCATTGCGCAAAACTAATTTAATTTTAAATCGGCGGGAACTAACGATGAAAAGAAAGATAATTCATATAAATATCAAATAAAAAAATTTTATAAATTTCACTCCACATTAACACGGAAAAATTAATTCAATTTTTATGAAACGTGTTTTCAAGGTTATTTTCAACTTTGAATTAGAATGCAGAGAAAATCATGATTCTTATTTAGCTTCATAATTATAAAATTTCATTTGCAGACTTTCCTACTACAGTTGTTATTTGTGCTCAAACACTGATAAGTAATATTTCCTGACTTTTCCACAATCGCATAATAAACGCTGCACTTAATGAAGTTTGCGACCCTCGAACAGAGCATTCATATTACTAATGCATGAAAACTAATTTAATCAAACAGCTGCACTCACAGCCCATTTCCTCGTTAAGTTGTAAGAATTTCGAAAACAAATTAAAGATTTTAGTTAATACTCTACTGGAAACAGTAGTTAATATCTACTGGATACAAGTTTTTTATGTTTTTTTTTATTATTTCAATTTTGAAATTGCTTTAGAAATAAAACTTTTACTTGAATCTAATAATGTAATAATAGTGAAAGACCTAGAAAAATGTACTCACCTTTCTTGAACCAATTAATATCCGAATGCAGTTGGTTTTTAAAATATATTCAATTGGAATGATAATAAAAATATTTATATTTAAGTAAACCACAATTCTTTTATTTATTTATTTATTATTATTATCTTAATTTTCATCTTATTATTATTATTATCTTAATGAATCAATTTTTGTTGCACGATTTCTTATTTTGCTTTGAAAAATTTATTCATACTTTTAATTCGCAATTATTTTTTTATTTCACTAATAATATTTTATTAAATATAAATTTTTCCATTTGCAATTACTTTTGATAAACGCCAATGTGCTTCCAGCTGTTATTGGCACGCGTCACAAAACACACTTAATCATGATGACATTGTGGCAGTGTTGCTGATATTGAAGATGTTGCAGGCAACAGCAAACGAACGCAGCTGTTGATTAAAGAGCATTAAAAAGGAACGATGAGCACTCGTATGTGGTTGGATTTTATTCAAAACTAATAAAATTGTAATATTTATTGTTCACTGCTGTAAAATATCTTTTCTTTTATTTATAATTGTTTAGTATAAATTTTCTTTTAACTAATTCAAAAAGGCTTCTATCATTTTGCTTGTGTTGAAATTCTTAAATTCTTCTTAATCTTCAATTTCTTTTGCTATTCTTTTCTTTTGATTCTAACTTATTGTTTCCGCTCCATGTCAGCTGATAAAAAATGTCTTTGTTTTAGGCATACGAGGGTTTCATTTCTGCAAACATACGCATTTTCTTAGAAATTTAAAAAAAATAAAATCGCATGCACACACTACTACATACAAACTTATAAATATTTGTGTTTTTCAATCAAAAGAGGGATTTTTGTTTAGAGTGTTAAATACACTATCGCGAACACATCCACAAAAGGGCACTCACGCCGAACCACCAATACCGTTATTTATGCCATTATTTATAATGGCCCGTATCATTAAAATATTAAAATAAAATAATCTGCAATAGCCCTTCCGCACAGCTAAGCAAATTTAAAATACATTTTCACTCTTGATTTTCTAAATAAATTTTTCATTCTAAATCATCTTTTTACGTATTGAGTATTTACATTTTCATGTAGTAGGACGCTATAAAATTTTAATAAATTTTAGAAACGAATAAACGCTTTTTATAAAAGTACACGCACGCACCAAATAATAATTTTTCGGTTAACGCACGCCAGCAACAAACTCACTTCTATGCTTGTTTTATGCCGATGTTGCTTAAACAACACACGAATACCAACTGAGATAGTACAATCTTGAAACAGATACTTTTGATGTCAGTCGCATATGGGATGATTGTAACAACAACAGCTCCACTACGCACCAACACACGCCAAAATATTCGTCGTATGTTTGCATCGTCTTTGCTACCATATAACTTCGTATTTAGCTCATTGTTTATGTTTGGTTGGAAGAGTAAAATTAATTAGGATGTTCGTTCTTGCTGGCAACATGTTGCACACAATTGGACTAAAACAAAAAACTGAAAGAAAAAAGAGAATGCAGAATGATGAACAAAGAAGTTAAGCAACTTAAGAGAACATTGTAAATTATATTCCACAATTGAATAACATGTAACTTCACGCTGCAGCCAAAATTATACAGTTTCAGATATTTGTAGTAAAAGCAAAGTAAAGCGTTTAGTTGTTATTAAAAAACTTTTTTAAATTTTCAAATTTAAAACAATAAGAAGCGGAGAAACTAAATACATAGTAGTGAGCAATGAGAATCAATTATAAATTATTCCATTCCAATTTTAATCAATTGATGTTCATTAAAAGGAAAAAAGTCTTATACTGACAATTGGTTGGCGGCCGCTTTTAGGCAACTCACACTCAAAAAGCTGTAAATATGTGTAGATACCGCAAAAAAATTTCACCTCTTATTCAAATATTGAATTATTGACTGTTCAGTTGGTTGTTCGCAAGTTAAAAAGGACATTTTTTACTCTTTAATCTTCAGTGCTAAAAACAATTTTTTTTTTGGGAAATAAAAATATACCGCAATTACCACAGAAATACAAAATTTTTAATAAAACCATTAACAAAAATTTAAGTTCAGTTCAATGTAGAACATCTGGAAAGAGCAAAACTGCATTGTTAATACAAAAGTAGTTGCACAATGTTGCAATTGGATTGCAATTTTAATGTTTAAGGTTAATTGGTGTCTTGTTTATGGAATTGAGGATAAGAGAAAGTGTCAGTGACTTAAAATTTATTAAAATAATTGTGTATTTCAACTTGGCACAATTTTCTTCCCCATCCTCGTATTGTTCTTTAACAGTGTTGCTAAGGGTGTTGCAAATTTTGGTAATGTGTTACCAAAATCTAGGTTTTTATTGGTGATTGGGGATTAAAATTATGTGAAAATCCCCAGTGTATATTTTGCAAATAACACTTTTTCGTCAAAAAGAAAGCAAAAAAAAAATTTTTTTTAATTTTTTTGTTTAAAATTATTTTTGTCTTTCATTTATTTATATATGAATATATATATATATATATATATATTGGTATAATATATATATTTATATTTCATTTACATAGAGGTATAATAATTTTTTCATGTAAATACATGTAAATATTTCAATATTAAGTGCATCCTTGGCTAAACCAGTAACTAAGTGTGCCAATTATCTCTGGCAGTAATAAAAATCCAAAAATTCTTCTAGTCCTTAAAATATCGTACGTCGAAGATAAAATACTTCTTCTCTAGCAGTACTTTGTCGGCGATATAAAAAACTTTATAAATTGCTTGTAAGAACACTTTTGGGACCCCTAATTCGCTAAAAACCAACTGCTGCATCTTCCCTCCTATTTTGCTATCGCGAATGCAATTTATTTACATTAATAAAAAATGTTTGCAAATTCTTCCTCATAACTAGTATTCTGTTATTTGTAATAAATTCGGTGGGAAAAGTGGGATGATGTTTGAAACAACTGGCATCTCTGCTTGCAGGAAAAGTAAATATTTTCCTGATAGTGCGTGAAAGAATGACTATTTTATATGTTATTCCCTTTTAATTTCAGATATTCTTATTATTTCCCTTTTCCTCAGATGTGGGAGGAGGGATTTTATATACTTATGACATCTTTGAGAAGAAATTTATTTTTCATTTTGGTTTTCTTATAAAAGGTTGCAAGTATACGTGTGCGTTTTTTAATGGATGTGATGGCGCCACAACTTCCGCTTGTGTGGTAAGAACAAAACCAGGAGGAGTAGAAGTTTCTGGTATGACGTTAATAATTATGAAAATTTTAATGAGTAGAAGAAACTCATGATAATGTGTAGAAGAAACAAATGGCTATTTAACAGTTTTAGGAGTTGGTTATTTATTGAGTTCTTTCCGGCAGGACACACGATACAGCAGGAAAAAATCGTATGCTTTAATCACTAATTGTTTCTAATAAATACGAATGCAGTATGAAAGTCGAGATCCTTCGGCTGTATATCTATGGGAACGTAATCCAAACTAATAACTCTTAAATAGAAATAAAAAAAAAAAAAAAAACTATTTTCGAAATTATAATAAATAATATTACAAGAAACATTTTGTATGATAATACAAATTACCCCCGCTAATCTGCTATCAAAATGTTCTATGCAAAAATATATCTTTTGAAGTCGTATGTTTAACATATTCTTGCGGTTCTTTTTCCGTAACACTGCTATTTCCGATTGAATTTTTGTTGCTTTGGATAAACCAGTTAGAACTACATTTCCTGTATTTTGCATTAAACTCGTACAATGAATTTGATATTAAGCTTTTAGTATTTTATTGTTTGTAATGGCCCCAGTTTCCCCACTACCAACCCACTTTTTTAAATACAATATCTACTGTATACAAACGTGTTCCTATCTCCTCTCATATGATGCTGGAAAAAGTATTTTGTACAAAAGTTTTTTATAAAAAAATAACGATCCCTTTGCTTGCCATGTTTCCATGTAAAACCATATTTGTTTATCTAGCAGATTGTGTGCACACATATGTGTAACTTACGACAGTCACCTTGAGGGAATCTAACAAGTTTTTTTTTGGTCATTTGATATCACAATCGTGTACTAAGTACACAACTTTAACTTATGCAGCACAAAAAATAGAAAGAAGAATTAAATAACTTTGAACGAAAGCAAGAATTTAAGCATAAGGATATGCAAACAAATATGCAAACAAATGAACTATGAGGCATATAAACATGTCTTTAATATGTTGCTAAAGGACGACTTGCTTTAGCAACTTTGCAGCTTGAAAAGTATATGTAGCTCAACCTGACCCGAAATTCATTCATGGTTTTGTTGAGTGAATTTAAGATTATAAGTTTGAAATAGAATAATGTTGAAGATGCGAAGGATAATTTAAGAGCATTGTATTTATTTATTACTTACTTGAGATTACAGTTATATGAATATAATTACAATATGGGTAGAAGCACTGGCTTCTGAGGCCATCTGCTAAGCTTGCCGACGGGGAATCGAATTCCGGCCTCCCGCATGACAAGACCTATCGAGGACCTCAAGTTTATGTGTTTATTATTAAGTGCACTGCAAAAACTTTACAATATAATTTTATTTTATAATTTTACTGTGTTCGCTAGTAAAATGTTCCCAATCTCCTTAATGAGGAGTTATTATGTCAAGGATATATTAAAACAAATATCCGGCTATTCCACGAAATATCCGGCTATTGTTTTCCTAATTTTCATGAAATACTTTTTAAAGAACAATTGAAGAACTGGATTTAAATTATTTTTGCTTTTAAGTTTTTTATATGAATCCTTTGACGATTAAAAAAGCTACTAGATGAGTGCCCATGAGTATGTACTCCAAAAATAGTGTTGAACTTTCTTAAAAAGGCCAAAAAGTAATAATCGACCTGATCCAAAGTCACGTGGAAAAAGAACATGCAGCATTTAAACCAGTTAAAATATAAAAAACAAGACTAAAAGAATACAAGTGAAAATAAACATCGTTACCACTCGTTAAGGAAACCCCTTAATGACCTAGACCTGGCCATTTCCACCACAGAGTCGTTTTCAGTTATTTTTTATGTTTTCATTTTTCGAGAGTTGGGAAAAATCACAACAAACATTTTTTCAGCCATGATTGACTTTTTCATTTCTTCTTTTTGCCTCTCCTGTTGTTGCAACCGTGCCAAGCAATTGTTGAGGCTTTGAAACTCGTACACTCTGCGGGCGGAAAAAGTGGTGCATAAGTGAGGTAGTTAACAGGTGTACTCGTAAACAGCTATTAAAAGGAAAACAAATTTTAAACAACTAAAAAAAATATATAAAAAAAAGAATGAAATGGAAACTAACAAATGCCTCTCGTCAATGTTTTCAGTTGATTTTCCGTAGGAGATTGTGGTAGTGGTCGTAATTGGTGCTCCTGTTGCACTGCTGGTACTATCGAGTTTCTTCTATTGTTCCTTGTTTTGATTGTGTTTTGCATGCAACGATTTATATTTATCCTTGTTCCGGTTTTTATGTGCCAGTTTATTTGTAATTCATTTCATTTCCAGACATTGTTTAGTAGAACTCTAAAATGTAGTCGTTGTTGCAGGTATGTATCACACATTTGAAGGCACAGTGGGCATTAAGCTATTCTCTGATTATCAATGTGATATATCTTTTTTAGCAAAATTATTTGAGAAGTCTTGTGTTTTGTGGGTTTTTCGTTTTACAACCCTTTTGCATGGATTGGTGTTTGATTGTGTTTACTTTTCCTTTGGAATTTACTTATGCATGCATTCAATTGCTATTATTAATTATTACTTAATTTTAATCCTTGAAAATAAAATTGGAAGCCTGATTTTCTGTCAACTTTAGCATTTGATAAATTATTGTAAAACTTTTCATTCACTGATTCAAAATATTCCTCAAAATATTTGTATTAAATTATAACTCAATGAGCCTCGAATATATCTGCAACATTTTGCTCTACAATTTATCTTTAACAGATTTTTTTTTTGTATTTTAATTTTGTTTCTGCTTTAAGTAGCCTGACATATTTTTAAACTCCACCTGCCCAATGCCACAACATGTTTTAAATTTTAGAGGGAAGGAGGGGAGAAAAAAACTGTATAAACACATGTTTCAAGTAGACGACTCCTGCAGAGCAAATGAATGGCCGTTGACATTTTACACATTTGCTGGGAAATTTTTCATTTGTTGTTTCGTAACCTGTCAGCAGGTTAGGCGATTATTGTTTAACAATCCTTATCGATTGGTTTTAACAGGTCAGAGGGAGAAAAATTATAAAAGATAATTGGAAAATGGGAGGAAAGTTCAACAATTGAATATTGTTAAATCAAACAGGATTAATTTGAGTTGTTAAATATGTATAACAAAAGTGAGTAGGAGATAAAAACTGTGTTTAAATCTCCGATTTTATTTGATTTTCATGTAGCAAAAAAAAGGATATTTATTTTTAAAAAAGTTGAGCTTAAAAATTAATGATTCAAGGATAAAAAGGTTTTGCCGGAAAATATCATATAACAAGTGAACGTTATATATTTAAAGTATCTGGAAAGTGAAAAGAAATTACTAATTAAAAATATTCTATTTTTAATTTTATATTTTTTTTAAATACAGATTTTATAAGGGATTTTTTAAAAGCTTCAAGCAACAATTAGAAAAACGTATTTATAGCAGATGTGATTTACAAACTTAATTGCCTCTCATGTGCGTGCAGGAAGCCGTATCGGTTAAAGCCAATTTAGAAGTTTGAATTTTGCACTCTTGAGTTTGACCTTAATAGGGAAAAGGAAAAGTTTCATCATTCATTGCCTGGCCATCGAGTGACGTCTTACACGTACATATACTTTAATTTAGAAGACTTTGTGTCTGACGTTGTTAATAAAACTTTTAATAGAATTTTCGTATCTTTACCAAACTAAACTTTGCTTGTCTAAATTGGCTTTTAGCTCCGTTTCTAACATATACATTTTTTGGCAAAAGCATTACTATAATAAGCAAGAAGGGAGATTGTTAGAATTTTAAAAAAGTGTATCTTAAATTATCTGGCCTATTCAGCTTTTTCTTGTTTTAAACGAAAAAAAAAAAAAAAATAGAAAAAGAGTTTTTTATAAAATGTTTTTGTCTGTTTGGAAAAAATTATATAGATTAATTTCTGACAATTTTAAAATGAGGAACAACGAAAGCTTCCACCACTTCCGTACAGTAAATGAATCAATTTGAAAAGCAATAAAAAGCCAGCAGATCTTCAAGTTGATAAGGATCGTATAGCATCAATAACATTCTATATATCGCTTAATAGAATTATTTTATATAAACGTGTGACAGCTGACAAGCCTCGTATTAAATGCGCTTAGAAGGGCATTATAAATAGAAATGAACATTTTGCATTTTCTCGTTTTAGGAATCAATTTTCGGTCGTTGGTTGGTTATTGATAACGATCAATGCAATCGTTCACTGTCAACACAAAACAGCGGGCAATATTTTCAAGATCTATTAATTGTACAGTTGAGGGGCATGAAGTGGTTTAGAAGTGTTTATAAATATTTAAAAGGAAATGAAACTTATAGCAGGCAGCACTTGAAGATGATGTGTTACATTCTAGATGTTGCTGTAACAGTAAGTAATGAATTTGTGAAAGTGAACTAAACCTTCTGTTTTAAAATAAGACACATTTATTTTAGAAAACTTATAAAATAAAAAATCTAAATAAAAATAAATGCATAAGCTTTGAATTCGGTAAGTGTTCGATTGCAGTGTGACACCATTTTCCGTTAGAGAAAAAAGCCAACATTCTCCACAGACTTCATATTCCCTCGTTAGTGGCTGTTGTTTCGACCAATTAAAGTTTCATTTTATAAATTTCTTATTTTAATATTTAATGTATTTGAATGTATTCGCCTAACTGCCCCTAATTCCTTTAAAGAATTGACACTTAACTACTTTTTCCGCTTAATTACCCAAAGAACTAGTTATCCTTGGACTACTGTACAGGGGCTTTTTAAAAACAAAATGTTTTAAAATCTTTGCATTAAAAGTGAAAAGAAATGTTTAGCATCTATCGATTATATCCAATATACTTTATCTGGAGAACACACATACCTACATACTACACATATGTACATATACACATACAATAAATAATTACGTAGAATTACAATAAATAAAAAAAAAAAGTCAGAACAGGAAGTGATTTGTTAATGACAGTATAAATCTCTATTTGGTGGCATTAATCTAGATGGGATTTGTGAATCAAGAACAAAGAAAACATTTAAGAAGCATTATTGGATGAGTAGTGCTGGTGTTAGTATTGATGACTGCAAGTACACTGTGCGACCAAGAAGAAAATCAGTTCATATTTTCGCTCGTGTTACAGAATCAAAATATTATTAAGTAAAAAGCAAACCTTACAAAATGATAAAAATAAATTGTAGTAACATTTCATTTGTGATATTGATTTGCTACACGATATGAATACCCATATTATGAAAACGGCATTAAATCCTCGTGTCTTATATTTAATATATTAATTTTTTTTTTGCTTTATAGTGATATTGATGACTTCCATTCTACACAGAAGAAGAGAGTAACAAGAAATCATTAACACTGCTGATGGGAGGCAATAAGAATAGAAATTTATTTTGTTTCTTATATTTTTTACATTCTTTTAAATTTTTTCTTTTGCAGAAGATTAGAATCTCAATTATATATTGCTAGCTTGTATTTCGGATCAGATCACCCAAACGATACAACAAATATTATTTCATGAAAATAAGGACTTCATTATTCTTCAAAATAAATAAATATTTATTGTGGTTTATTTGCTATAATTTTTTTATTTCTTTGTGTATAAGAATAAATATTTATTTCCGTTAAAATAAATTTTTTTCCCATATTTTTAGCGCTTTTTCATCCAAAAAAAGTATTTAAAAATCTTTATTACGCATCTGGCGTACATAGTTTTTTTTATTTATTTTTTTTAATGTTTTTTTTAGTATTTATTTTCGCATATCGATCAATATTTCGCTTCTTAGGAAAGGCTACAAAAAAAAAAAAAAATAAAAAATTATAGAGTAGTGTTATATCAATGGCTGTAGGAAATGTACTTATAAAATTATCAAAATTGGAAAAGGTCATTAATGTTGGAAGGTTATCCTGCAGGTATCATGCTTTCATGCTTAGAGGAAATAAGAAAATATATGAACACCATTTAAATAAAACCCAAAAGACAAAGTTTGAAGAATCAATAAAGAAGAAAATGAAGCTATTTTGAATCATTTTATCAAATGGCATTTCGTCGGAAACAAATAATCTCTCATCATGTTCCCTTATCATGTATAAACTTCATGTTACTTATCCTGTTTATTTATGCAAAATGTAAGTTGTGCTACAAGTACACTGAAAATAATTAGGGAAACATTTATACAAGGAAAGATTTCTACTTCCGATGCACGCACACTAGCGGGTTTTCTACCAGTAACATTTTCTTTAATGAGCTGCTGTTATTCCAGCTTAAATATTGAGAATTTCAATTTGTTTACAATTTTTTTTGTTAGACGTAAAAGTCATGGCTTATAACGTGAATGCCAACGCGATAATTGCTTTGTGGCACGACCTATTGTTAAAATGTTCAATAATAACTAAGCAATAATAGTTAAAAAAAAATAACTAAGCAAACTCCGACAATTTCTAGAGAAATTGAACTCTCACTGAAGTAGTATCCTAGACGTTAGTTTCGTAGTGTAAACAAAGCCAACGTCTAAGGGAGCTGGATAGAACACATTGCTAGCAGTCAGTGGCATTTGCAGTCACCTGTTTTCTTAATATTTTCAAAATAAATCTGACAGATGGCTGGCCAGCAAATTTTTATTTCTCTATTTTTAAGCGGTAATGAGCAGAGATAGTACTGCCAGTAAAGTGTATGATATGAAAATCCAAATATTTTATTTATCAATTAATTTTTGTATGTTGTAAGCATATTTTAATAAAATAATTTTATTTTCTCACAGGCGAAATTGTCGGAAATAAATGTCAGCTCCTTAAGTCTTTTTTAAAATCGGGGCTAGAGCTGACCAAGGGGTCCAACAGTGGTCAATGCATTTGTAAAGCTTGCTGTACGGAATGTCTTTAATGCTTAAATTTGCTGAAGAAAGCAAATTAATCCTATTTATCATAATAATTTACGAAACTATTTCTCTAACAGGCTTTTATTTTACAAAGGGGCAAAAAAAAATGCGTACTAAAAACCAATATAATCGTAGATACGCCCTTTTTCCCCCAACATACAGTCCTGTGTATGGGTGTTTACAATATCCTACCCATGTAGTCTTACCTTTTTTATTTTCTTTTCTCAATTAAATTTTGTGTACATGTACCTTCACGTAAATAAAGTAGTGGAACAGCCATTACGTTCAAGGATGCACTGCCACACTGTCTGTTCAGTATCCTTTTACAAAACAAATGTTGCCTTTCATTACGTAAACATGTTTTTTAATATTACGCACATATTGTATCCTGAAGGACACGTACGTCTTGTTAAAAAAGAAATGACTCTACGAAAGGATATTGGGTGTATAAGTAAGTTCCCTTTTTATATTCTCGGCTTTACTCACCATGTACGATAACGATGGCATGCTTGATGTCTATTGACAGAGTGTCTTTAAATAAATGAAATATTTTAAAAATTTAAACTTTTTTTTAGGAAAAAAAGGTCGTGAGAACCTGTTTAGATTGTATTTATGGCCACATATTTATTTACAAACGTATTATTTTGCAGGTGTGAAAGAATAAACATAATTATATAAATTAATTATATATTTTAAACGAAATTTACTGGTTCCATACTCCAGTAAAAGTTCTTTTCTTCGAAATTTTTAATTGTTTTAGACTAATTAAATTATTTAATTAACTTTAACTTTTCATTTTTCATTTACATTTATTTAATAATCTTATTGCAAACTAAATAATTTAAATATTCGAATAATTTAATTATTCGAATATCCTAAAAGTTCTTTTAAGTTATTTAGAAATTTCCATAGTCTTATGAAATATTTAATAAATGAATTGGGAACTGAATGGACAATATTAAACATTGTTAAGGAATTGATAGTTTTAGAATATTAACGTGTTATAAATGTTTAAAAATTTTTAATCTCTGTTGTAGGCAACCCTGCAAAGTGTATAATCTATTTTTAAAATATTAAGTAAATTTTATAGAGTAACAAGAAATCAATATTAGCATTTTGGAAGAACAGCACTGGCATTAATTATAAACTCAATTTAATTTCAGATAGTAAAAATTAAACAGTTTAAATTTGTTTATATAAAGTCTTTGGCGTACTGCCAAAGGCCTTGTTTCACTATCCCACACAATCGAGCGATTCATTCACACGAAAGCATATACCTTATATGACTTATACTTTATGAAATCAAATAAAAATGGCGTTTATGGTGCTACACCATATTTTATATGTATTACGAAAACATATGTTTTGAGTTAGTTACATTCAAACATTTATTCTATTTGATGCTGTAAAAAAAGTGAATTAAAAATGTATGTTTCCAAAGATATAAAAATTAATATATAACAACTTTTGCTAAATACATTAAAAATAATAAAAAAATAAAATAAAGGTAAAATCAACCCTGATCAGATGAAATCTATCATTTTATGAAAATTTTCAAAACCTTTTGCGAGTGATATTCGACTGTCAAAAATATAATGCGGTTTTAGGTTACACTATTATACTTTTTCATAATACATGCCAAATTTGCAATGTGTTAACCGTGTGTGGGATAGTGAAACCAGGCCTTTAGGTGGACGAATCAAATTGTCAATGGGAAAGCTTGCCAAAATTATGATGAGTGAATTTCTGAATTTCTTTGAGAAATTTCAAAAGTATTCCTTGCTCACATGCTAGAAATTAGAAGCCCTTCGAAGTTACTAAATACTATAAGCCGAAACTGATACTAGCAAATCTTTAAAATCTTACTTGGCAATACATTTTTGTGTCATATTTCATAATGAAAGAAGTTTTCAGAAAACGAAACATAATTTGATGACGTAATACGCCCATACACAGTGGAACATTTTCCACTAATTACATGGCCAAAAAGGACTGCAATAATGGCCTTTAAGGAATATAACCAACATCTGGCGTTTTGTATTATATTAATAATAAAGCAGTTGCAATAGGGTTTGCCACACATCCCCCTTCATTCAAGACAAAATGCTTTTTAAATACCTTGAAGGCAGAGGGATGCCATAATTTTTGGGAGTGGCTTTTCTCTAATCATTAATAAAAATAAATTCTTATATCATAATTCTGCTTTACAAGATACACACATGCATTCGAAAGAACGTCGGGTAAAAAGTCGTGGAAAAAAGCAATACACAGTTAGACTGTAGAGGAGAAACTGTCGAGCAGAAAGAAGCCGTGTAGAAAGAGGATTGGGTGTACTTTGGTTTACTTTAACAAAATAATTTAAGAACGACTCTCGATAATTCGTTTCATATAACACTTATAGAATACTCCAATAAGAGGTTTAATTTTGGTTTTTTTTGGCGATATTGATAATTAGTAGGCTTGAGTTCTTGCCTTGACTGAACTTGTTCAACAAACTTGTCGCCTGTTCAACGCCAATTTCTATTTCGTTTCTACACATTATCAAGTTAAAAATTCTTCGCATTGAGCCTTTTTGCTATTGATCCTTGAGCAACGATCATAATCGTAAAATGGCGAACAATTGAAAATATTGCTACTTATTGAACCCCCATAATATTGCTTTTAATTTTAATACATAATTTTAATGAAAATTTTAATAAAAATTATGCATGGAAGTTCTCGTGGAAGATCTCATAACAGCAAGCCATTGATTTTTGTGCATTTTCATTGTAACTGTGAGTGACAACAAATTGCCAATTAACAATGCTGGTGGCTTCCAAACGCACTTTAAGGGGCGTAAGGGATACCTATGCCGCCAATATTGAACGAACATATTTGTTTACTTGATTCACCAGCTTGTTGCCATTATCTGACTCGCCATCTATTTTAATGCACATGAAAGCTCACACACGCTTATTTCAACACTTCGGCCTTTTATTGTTGCTGCTACAATATTCTCTTTGTTTAAAAGACTGGTTGTTGACTCTCAACAGCCACCACACAAGTTTCCTTAAAAAGTATCAATTGAATTAATCCGAAAAGAATGCATGTATGTGTGTGTGTAATTCTAATTTTAATCAGTATCCATAAGGTTTACTCTTTTTTGCTAATTAGTGGTATCTGATGAGTTAAACATATATTTGCAGCCATAACAGGAAGAATGCTGGCTCGCACAACATGCATGTTATGGGGACGATATCATTCTAGATGTGTTCATTAACAAAATTGGAAAAAATGTAATGCAAAATAATATTGAAGAGTGCCGCGTCTATATGAGTCAAAATGTTAGTATGTTTTCATATTGCACAGTGGCGGAGATTTCAAAATATGTGCACTGAAAAAGTTGCAAAATTAAAATAATTTAAATAATTCTTTTGATTGATTTTGAATAGTTTCTTGGTTTGATAGATTTTTCACTACAAAGAAAAGATCTCTAAGTGAATTTTTAGAAAATAGCACAGATTACTGATATTACTGATATTTGCAAGAGTGATCGTTAAGTCTGGTGAAACTTATACGTCACCCTACATACTCGTAAAGTCGTATGTATACATAATACAAAAAGCAGATAAATGGTAAAACCAAATGACCAATCAAAGAGGGATAACCTAGGCAGGTATGCCAAGTGAGTAAAGTACTGCATCAGGGCGAAATAGAAAAAGGAATTAGAATGCAAATTTATATTATATAAAAAAAATAAAGCATAAATTTATTTGCTTCCATTTTTATGCATTTTATTTCGGGTTGGTTGTATGACAACTTAAGTTAAATTGTTCAAATTTAAATCTATTGAATATATCGTTTTGGCTTCTTCTCCTTATTCTGTAGTACCGGTAGGTAACTGTAGACATTTATAGCAGTAAACTTTATTCTAGAGGCGTGGAATTGTAGGGCATACAAATGATAGAAATTACTGAGCCACCAAGTAAAATAGAACGGAAAATTGAAATACACACCCATTCGCTCAACTAGTAAGCGAAAAGATGGTCTTTAACATTCTCATATCTTCACCTCCATGGGAAAGGCACCTTTATGCGCCCCACCTTCCATTTGAAAATATCACGATTATTGTTTCAATTTGCAATAATTCTCGAATGTATTCAAAAATATTTTTTCGATCAGAATCACATATATGAAAATATTTTTTTTTTTAAATTGTGGAAAATAACGTAAAACATTTAAAATTATTTTTGTACGGTAAATCAAAACATTTTTGAAAGTTTTATTTCGAGCATGAGGTCTAATTAATACCGTATTTGAATTTGTAAAAACTATTAATCAAAATTGATTATTTCGTTACTGACTGAAATGCAAGATCTTTTCTTTGGCAGCCCGCGAAAGGTTGTTAGAGCCTTGATTCCTTTGAAAGATATTCTCACAAAACCATTCTGTCACTTTTCAGACAGAGTTTGAAATCTGACAAAATTAGCTCTTTAAGTGTTTTTCTACTAGCCTACGACAGGCCTTCTACAGGCGTTCTATAGGCCCCTGATAATATTTTATACCTCATTTCTAGCCAAAAATTTTTATAGGCAATTGCGGAAAATTGCTCAAAATTTCCTACCAAACACCATGCCCACAGAGAAAGTTTTACATTATCTAAACTGGAATTTAAGAGCGGCGTACATAATTCACAGCTAGAGTGGTCACTGTGCCATGACTGGCAAGAGGAGTGTACAGATATAAATAATTTGTCCTATTGGCTCTGTGACCAGCTTGAGAGCAGTAACAACCATGCTTACACTAACAGCCATTTGATAAAGAATACTAAGCAGGAACTTTCTTCAGTGAAATGAGGGGTGGTTACTGCTATCACAAATTCCCTCTAACACATTCTTGTAACCCCCATCCAAGCTGACTAACACATTTTTCCCTCAAATATTTTCCTTTCATTTATATTATTTATGGCATTTTTTTATTTTCTACAACAACAAAGTAGGTGCGATGTCATTAAATTTGTTACTGATAATATCTGAATAACATTTGGACAGGATACTTAAAACATCTCCAAAATACAGAATGTAGCACAACAACAAGCGTGTACTCGTGTTTATTATTCAGCCGAATGTTGTCTTCATTTGTATTTGTGTGCACTAGTCTGTAAGTATGTGTACACATTTGTAAGTAATATATTTTTATGTAATAAAATAGAGAATTATAGACTTAGAAGAATAAATGAAATCATAGTAATTTTATGTACACTTATTTGATTTTATTTCTAATCTTGAAATCGTTATTTTATACCGACATGGTTCCGTTCAGTATGGTCGTGAATGCATATAAAATTATAATTTTTTTATTCGCATTGTTTGCCATTTCCTTGGTTAGTGGGAGTAGTTATTAAAGCGCAATTTTCAGAGGTACGCATTTCCTCTTCGCCTTCGATAAGCCTTTGTAAATAACACAAATCAAACTGGATTTCTAAATAAATTGAATAAAATTTATTTTAGTTTTATTAGTCAATATTTTATAACAAAATAATTGAAATTTAAGTGTGCTGGCCAAAGCTGAAGATGCTATAAGAATGTTTCAATTTCATTTGACAGTGTCACCGTGGTCACCACCCTTTTCTTTTGGACACTTCAAATCCCACAAATACAAAAGTACTAATTGCAGGGGCACGAAGGCTCTCCCCAACACCATCATCTTAAACTATAACCATAATGGATCGTGAGACTCCAACTTATGCCAGTTTTCTTGAAGAAATGCGTACAACCAAGAGGTACAGCTTGTTATGTAAATGTTTTCAAAATTTCTCTTTAATTTATTAAATCGCTTATAGCTTCTCTTTAAAACTACGATCAATATAGAGCAATTCTAAATAAAAATAAAAAATTAAAATCTATTTAAAGAAAGCAGAATTCTATGGTAAAAAATATTGCACAATGTATGCATATCTCTGACAACAACAAAAATTATTACAAAAACGAGAGTTATTAAAAAAAAGCAAACTTTTACCTTTATATATGTATATATCAAGTATAACAACTTCTCGATATTAAATTAGTTCTCAAATAGGCGTAACTACATTTCGCATTTTCTATTATTAAATTATTTTACTCAGAAAATGCAATAAATTTTCAATATTTCAAATAAAAAACAAGTAAAAAAAATTAAATAACTCAGTGGATGTCATATAATTCTAAATATATATAAATATGGATTTAATATTTAGATTATTTAGTTTTTGGAATGATTTTTAAATATAAAAATTCCTCAAATAAAATTATTTTCAACCTTTTTATTTTGTTTAATCTAAATTTAGTGATAAAAAAAACTAAAAACAATGATTTTCCAGAATAATTATTAATTGAAAATAATTAATACAAATTAAAAATTTTGAACATATTTAAATAAGTTAAATAATATTATGTAAGTACAAATAATTAAAAATGTATTTATAATTTTTGCACTAACTAAGTATATGTAGCTTTGCGCTAATGTATCTGTATCTACATATGAGCCAAATATCGGGGGAAAATATATATCTCGAATATCATGAATAAATTTCTTCCGTTTTATTTTTAATCCGATTTTTTTCTTTTTTGTATAATTTGAATATTTTAAAATTTATTAAATTTATCTTTTCGATATTTCTTTACACTGTGAGAAATATAATTAATTTTTATTAAAAGATCCAAAGCTTGATTAAACATTAAATTTATTTAAGAAACGAATAAAATTCTGCTACACTATTGATATTGTTTCGAACAAAATATTGAAGTTAATTTCGATTTAGAAAACCGGTTGTCACTTTTGTAAAGATTTATTTGACAAACTGTATACTAGATACTCGTATTGACATTTCCAAGTTCTAGATCTTTTCTTATGCAGTCACCGAAATTACACTCACCATTTATATAAGATCTTTTTCCCAACAAATATTTATTTCTGTAAATTTCTGTGAACGATTTGAAATATTTTAGTTAATTATATTTAATCTGCTGGTGTGTTAGACAACTACATACATTATAAACTCAACAACAACTAAAAATAAATAATAATCAACTCCCCATGGCAGGCATAAATTCAACTAAAGAATCATCCAGAAATTTATTGGAAAAGTTTATGTTTGCTGGCTGATTTTCAGTGAACCTAATAAATGTTAATAGTTTTAAACGAAACAGTGAAACCGAAAGAATATATTCATTATTGCTGACATGTTTAATGGGATTTTTATTACTAACGAATACAAAAAAGCCTTTACCCATAAGGGAAAATACTTAGAAGTGGGCAGTTAATGATGTGTGGTCTGTGCGCATGTTAGTTCTAAGAATTTTAAATTCAAATAACAGATGAAGAGATATATTTTTATGTCTGACCGTCCTGGCTAAAATAAAAAAACATAGAATATATATTTAGACGCATACCAACATCGGTAAGCTGGTGTATGTGTACTATCCAGCAGCTGGACGTCATTAAACTGGTCGTAGCCAGTCAGCCAGCTGGTTAATAAAATAACATTTTAAATGACCTCCCCAATTACATATTTGTGTCCTTCTGTGATTGCGTGTTTAAGTAAGTATTTAAATGTTCGGCCCGGCTCTACTTATTAATGACAGTCAGTGCACGCAACCACAGTCACAATTTCACATACTCAAAAGCGGCGTAGAGGCCAGCGGTGTATGCCATAGTGTCACAGAAAGGATCAGTATTTCAGATTGTGTATGTTTTTGTGTTATACTTTTGAACATTGAGTATTTTTTAATTGTGTTTTTAATATTTTATATTTCAACACATAAATCTCTGTTATATTTCCCGCCTAAATACAGTGCACATGCCCCCATAAAAAATTAAATGCGATGGCATAAATTTCAAATAGTTAAATCAAACCATTGAAAGTAATTGCACAAAACACTCGTATACTCGTATCAATATTTTTATTCCAAATTGGCACAGATTATAATTTAATAATTTTCTAAATTGCATATTACTATGAAAAGTTTCATAACAAGGCGGGGGATTATCCAAATATTTTACGCTTATGCCAGCTGCTGAATAAATAAACAGTGGTATAAAAATAAATATATATTTTTTTTTATTTTGAAAAACTTATATATTTTTTATTAATTTTCCATTCTGAATATAATTATTCCACAAAAGGCATATTAAAATGCATCATAAAGCGGAGGGAGAGAACTTTCTTTTATGATAAAACAAAAGAAAGTGTCACAAGTAAACAAAAAGGACTGCCACAAATATAATCACTTTCTTTTTATTATGTCGATATCATAACGATTTAAGCTTTCCTTTTTGTGTGGCCTAAAAGAAGTTGCCTTTTATAACAAAAATAAAAAATCATGGCAGTAAAATTCTTAAGTTTTAATAGTTTATCTGCATTACTAACCATATTTAGTCGGTACTTTTACTTTAAGCAATTAAATCTGCTTAACTAATTAAAAGCCGCCATTAAAAACGACACTTTGACCGCAAACTTATTATTCTACAACATTATCTCACTCTCAGTATGAAAAGTGCGAAACCACATCAAACGTAAATATGAATTGCAAAATGCAAAAACATTCATTTAAACAAACATGCTATAAATTAAATGTGAAGTGAACAACGGCAACACTGCGAAGAAGGAAACCGGAAAGAAATATAGTTTAATAGACTACTGCCAACAGAAAGCAAAAAGAAAATTCACACACATATATACATATAATATTAGCGAGGAATAAAAAAGGAAATGCTTAGTGAGTAAAAAACGAAAATGCATAAAGTTTTCAGTTTTCAATTGGCTTTTGTCACTTTGTTACAGCAAGGAGCAACTAGAAAAGGACAATAGAAGAAGCCGGCAGCCACAGCAAAGCTACAGTAGTTGCAACTAAAAAATGACTGCCATAACGTTTGTCCTCAATAGCGTCATCAGTATCGTCATCAGCTTCGTATTTAGGCAGTAAATAGTTATTTCAATAGTGACACTTTTATTTAACGTGCACAGTTTTCTTTAACGCTTAAGTTACACGGAAAATGTATTTTGTGTACCTTTGAGTGGATAATTATTTCATTTGGATATGGTGTGGCGATTATACTCTAACTTATTCAGACAACGCTTTGTTTTCTACCTGACGTGAGTATGGATTCATACACATGCATAAGATATCTGTATTAACCGGCTCTGCATTTGAGAAAATAAAATTATTTATTTAAAATTTAATAACCTCTTAAACACCACGATTTTAAAATCGCTGGTTTTAAAATCGCTACTGGTAACAGTGGCGCACCATTTCCGTATATTGTCGTTTATGAAAATAGCAATATTGCTAGTCGCGTACTCTTCAAGCCCATAAGAGTACAACTAGCAATTATCAAGGACCAAGGCACAATAATATTTATTTATTCTTTAATATTTAAAATCGCTTAACTTTTAATAGAGAATAAAAATAATAATAAAGAATATAAAAATTAACGACCCATCAATTTGAATTGAAACGCTTCCGAAATTGTACGATCTTAGATGGATTTCTAAAATATACGAGTATTTCAATTCAATTCAGTTCGAGTATTTCCTCTTCAGCTTAACTTCATTTCCCACAGGATGTCTGGCAGTATGAATGTGTATGCATGTTGGTTTTACTTGTACACGCAAATAAATAAAATTTTTTTGGCATTCCTGCCACAGATTTATGACTTGAAATGATAAGGAAATGATACAGAAGTAAGTTGTGATAACCTTCTCAACATTTAGCAGCAAGTTGAAATATTCTAATGGAAGCAACATGCGACTACAACAGAAACAACTAGCGACTCTACTGCAAAGCTTTTACAATACCTTTTTTTCTTATTATTAGCGAAAACTCTTTCTCTCTCTTTCCTTCTAAGGAAACATTTTGCAAAGGTAGTTCTTTGCTTTTCTTTTCAGTCAAACTAATTTTAAATGCAGTAATGGCTGCAGTACCATGCGAGCAGACGTCTACATTGCAACTTGCAGAGAAGAAGTTGTTACATGCAAGCTTGAGCAATATGTATTTAGTGGGTTAAGAAATGTTTGACATTCAAGCTGTGATTTAAAGATCCTTTTTAGAAACTTAACCTGCACAGTTTTCGGTTTGTCTACGGAAGAACCCCCAGGGTCTCGGCATGAATCGAACCCGTCATCTCCGGTTTAGTAGACTGTGCACGATTCATTCGGCTACGGAGGCATCCATTTATTTCATTTTACATACTTTCACAATGAAAACAAACTCATATTTTATCAGCATCTCAATCACGACTTTGTAACAAAAGATAATTGCAAATATAATCAATTGCGAGAAATGTGGAAGTAATGACATTTGGCCGAGACCTTTTGCTTTTGCTGTAAAAGGCTGTACATCTTCGGCATTCGTGTCAGTAGAAGTTAAGCTGTTTAAGTAGTCAAGTTAACGATACTTCCAACGTGTCATAATTATTTTAATTACATAAAGAAATTCAAAAAATTTTATTAATTTAATTAATTAATTTTTCTTTCAGCTTTTTAATATTTTTCTTCGACATCTCGTTAACATTCTGTAAACATGCTGAGAATTTTTCAGCAGGATTTTATTCAAAAGGATTTTTTTCCAACTCGTTCGATAGTTATATTATCATAGTTTTATTCTTTTCGCTTCATTTACTATGTTCGGGGAGGAATTCCGAATTTTTCTTGTATAAAATTAAAAAAAATTAAAATAGTTTTTTATTGTATTTTATACAATTTATTTTGGCAAATTGCTTTTTGCCATTTTTATTGCTTTCTTACAAAATAATATAAGAAATTTATTTATATTAAAAGAAAAACTTTGTTTTATTTTCATTTTCCAGTTGATACAGGCAGCCGCTTTCCTAATTTACATACGCAGATGCATATTTCATATACCAACAACAATAAAAATGTTAACAACATGGTTTTTTTGCTCGTATTTATACGATGACGTTTTGCATTGCAATATATTTAATAATAATACAAAGAAAAAGCAAATATATTTTAATTTCACATGTACGAGAGTATCAAACTGAATAATCGTGAATCGCCACCCACATGCCGAAAATAAAAATGAATATATAAAAGCGGATGTTTAATGCTGACAAAATTTGACGGTAGCGGAAACGGAAGGAACGGCTGCACAAACAACTTTTTAAAAACAAAAGCTGTAGAATAGCAACAGCGGTTAGAATAATTTTTTCCCACACATTTTTTTTGCCAGTTAATAGAAAAACATATAACGAAATATTTTCATGATGACAAGTTGCAGCAATTTAAGACCAACAATTGCGCCAAATTTAAAAAAAAAGTGAAAATTGTAGCCGGAAGAGAGAAAATTGTTGCCGTATATTTCAACAAAGACTGTGAAAACAGAACAAAATTGCAAAATGTAAATTGAAAAAAACATTTACAACATTTATAAAAACAATAAGAATTAATAAAAGATTTTTATTTACCAAAAAAAAAAAACAAAAAAAAGTTTTTTATAAAATTTAAAGAATAGTATTGACGACAAGCGGCTGATATAAAATGTAGCAGTCAATGAGTCACAGTGGTGCACTTCAGCTTAAAATTTAAATATTGAAAAATATTATAAAATAAAATATTTAATATTAAATGATGGTGCGGCATAAAATGTTTCGTTCTTTAAGATGTACTAACTTTGGTTTTTTTTTTTTGAGTTTCAAAGGAGCGAAAGAGGAGACTGAATTTTTGTCAACACTTTTGCATTTCAGTGATTGAGAAATGCAAAATATTAAATTGAAACTGAGTAGAATATGATTGAGAGGGCTTTTGCCAACACCATGAACCACATGCAGTTGTAAAAATGATGCAAAGAACAGATTTATGGTGTCTGGTATACGGAAGTAAGGCAGAAAGGAAAAGGAAATGCCAGAGCCTTCTTAAAAATATAGTTGAGCTTCATTTTTTTTCTTACTTTTTCTGAGAGATATTTTTATTTCCTTTTAGAAGAACTGACACCTTCATTTATACTGCAATAAGTAGATTTAAGTTAAGGCTTCATTGTTTAAGGATCTTTCTTACATCCTTCTTATTTACTTTTGCTTAAAATTAAAAGGTTTAACAATAACTATGAAATGAATTTAAAGTCAAAGGAAAGTCGTGCAATAAAATTCGTGTATTATTTTTCCTTTTCTCCTCACATTTGCAGGCGAATGGATAATGAACGGGCTATTAAACGGGAGATCACTTGTACGATTCCTGCCTGGACCCCACGAGTTTTCCTCTGGGCAAGTCGAAAGCTTTACATATTGAGTTGATTAAAAAAAAAAAACAAAAAATTACTCGTATATATGAGTATGATAGAGCACTTACTAGAGAACAGGGCGTTTCTTTAATATCTCTACACACATGAGATTAAGGACTACATTTGCCTTTGTGTTCTTTAAAAAAACATTTTTATAGAATTTGTGTTCAATTTGACTTCACAAATGTAAAACAATCTTTCTAAAATATCAACTTTATGTCCTTCGCAAAACATAAAACATGTTTACATTGTCGTATGCAAGAGATTGCATTTACACATGCATCAGATGAGCAATGCAGTTTCCCGTACCCCTGTGTCTGTCAATGTACGAGTGAATCTGTGCAGATAAATCAACATAAGACTTTTAAACACACACATAAGAGAAAAGTAAAGTTTTTAATAAAGCTTTTCTGTATTAAAGGCAACCAAATTTGCTCAATTGTCTCTGAAGGTTAAGTGTTTTTTTTTTCTTTTGTAGAAATTTTTATCCCACAATAGACTTGCATCGTAATAAATGTATTCCTCCCACATGAATACATTCGTTCATGAACTATAATTCTATTCTTGATAATCTGCCAGAACGACAAATAGCTTTTGAGCTGTTGTCGTATTCAAACTTCAATTTATTTGCAACACCAGACAAAAACATAAATTGAGAGTATGTCAACCTTTTTACCTGCCTTGATAATGCTTCGCCCCCCACTTTCATTCAACTGTGCGTACATTGAAGTGGGAAAAAGTTTTGGAAATTCTTAATGTTACTTATGGCAGTGGAAACTACATTGACACATTTGTGCGCGACGACATCTTTATCATAAAGATAAATATGCCGAATTCAATATGATTTCACGCCAGAGCTTTTTGTCATTTGTAAATTTAAAAAAAAATATATATGAATCCTCGATGACCTTTCCAGGATTTGGCCACATTTTAGCACAAACTGGTTTGAGCCTTATTTGCACTATTTGAATTTTTTAGCTAAACTTTCACACAATCCGAGGATTTAAGTTTTCCGAGAAACAGCTTCAGGGCAACCGAAAAATCCTTTGCTGTTCCGAATTGAATAATCATAAGCCATTGTGTAAGCTTGTATCCTTCAACGGCGTGACTTGTACTTGTAATATCTCAAGTAGCCAGTAGTGTTGGCAGTTGGTTTTTCTAAAAAGGGGGTAAATTTTCGTAAAATGTGTAATTGGACTTATAGAAAAGTAAAACTAAAATATTTCAAAAATAATTCATTTTAATAATTCCCTCGATATCAAGTTCCATGTGGATTAACTCTGTAGTAATTGCACAGCTGCGGGACAATGGCAGGACAATGCTCTAAAATTATGGCACAGTGCTTAGAAAATGTCGAAAATTCTAATCATTGTACGAGTACTACCGTAATACAGCCCTTCGGAGTCATCGCAGGATTGTACTAGGAATGTGCTAAATGAAGTCATGTAGAACCCCGTAACTGATACGCGCATTAGAAAGTTTGTAGAGCCAGCTTTGCCTGCGATAAACTACAAACTCTCACCAAGATATGTAGGGAATAACACTGTACAGCAACCAAAATCTGTTACGACCAGCGTCAAATGCACAATGGAGCGAAAAATAACAATTTTAAACTAAAAACAACGCAGAAATGGTTGAGTCCGGAGCCTTCACAACATTTCACTTTTAAGATTAGGAAAAGAAAAATGTGAAATGCTGTTTCTGCGACTTAACTTTAATAAAAAGTTTATTTTAAATTTGAATAGAATCCCCAAACCGATAAAGTGCTTACTCCAGCAGGACAAACATGCAAAGGCGTTCTTATGCTTAAATATTTTTCTTTTGCCTTCTGTTTTCTGCTTATCGTTTAATGATATTGAGACTGAAGTAAAAAAAAATAACCTTAAAAAGTTTAAATTGTCGTTAAGTTTTTCGTGTCGGAGAAAGTCTACAGAACTAACAAACGTGCACATGCATGATAGATAATTTGCAGTGTTCAATGTTTTGTATCTTTTGTGTCGCATTTTGAAACTACAATGAATTTAACTTTTTAATGACATGCTCTCATACGTAAATAAATGCTTTATTCTATTATACTTTTATGACTTCTTTACACTTCTCTCGCGCAATTCTTTTTGTTTATTTTCGTTTGAATGTTTTGTATCCAGCTGGCAAAAAGAAATAATGCTGCAGTATGATCTTATGCAATTGTTATTTAAATTTTATGCGTAAGCAATTAATTAGAGAGATGATTTGAAATCCTGCAACTGAGAAATGGAAATTAAGTCCTTGAACCGGGAAAATGATGGCATGAAACAGAGTGACTTAGAAAATGTTGCGTATAAAAGAATTTAAATATTTTAAAATAAAAAAAGGAATGACATATGACATGTTTTTGATTGCATGACACATCAAACCACTCGAATAATATACATTTTTAGATGCATCGACTTGTAATATTAGAACAGCAATTTGGGGACCTCTGCATTGCTGGCGATTATTGTTGTATAGAATTTAAGTATTCGTTTTTAAATTTTATATTAAAAAACAATTGTCTAAAAACAACAAATTTTAAATTAAATTTCTCAAGCAGCCAATAAGGAAATTTGCACATAGAGGTAATTCCTTAGAAGGATTAACATCCTTTTCCTAAGATCTGTTAAGCAGCCAATAAAGAAAGCTTGGGAATTTAGGGCAAACCGTTTAAAAAATCAGCTGATTAAAAACCTTATACGACACATATTTGTGGACTGTTAAAGAAAAGAATATTCTAGAACCGAGTATCCATTTTCAAGCTCTTAAATTTTAAAGTGGATTTAAAAAATCCAGTTTAATTTTATGTTATTTTATATTACGTATAAAATACGTAATTTATTTATTTTTATATTGTGTTCCAAGAAATGCAATACATGTGAATGGATCGGAGAGTTTACAGCAGGAAGATTTGCCACGAATCCTGATTTATTAGTTACTGACGCAATGTCGTTAGAAATATTTACTACTGTTTATTGCACGCATATAAAAAACGTTATTTTTCAAACATATTCTTACGAATGGCAACTTCCTCCAGTAACATACAGTACGGTAGTCAATCACAATAGTCAGATGAAGGTGTCTATACTAAACTGCATTCCAGTCACAATAGTCCGAAAGAAAGGAATCTTTATTTTGTGTAAATTAAAATCAAACAAACACGGGCAAAATCAAATATTAAAGTTATTCTCTGGGAATTTTGAAAAGTACCTAAAGCCAAATCCAAAATAAAAATCCACAATTTTTGGGGTCAATGTTCATTCGCGTATTATAATATTGCTATCACTCTTTTTTCTTTGCTGTTAACTAAAATAATTAAATCTACAATAATTTGCATATGCTTTCAGTAAAATATTGATTCGAAAAAAATAAACAAAAGATATTAAATTGTGGAATAAATTCATGATAAAAAAATATATGTAATTTATTATACTCTGAATTTATTATTTATAGTTTAATTTGTAAATGATATTAAAATGTACTTAAAAATGGTTTCTGAATTAAACAAAAAATTTACCTGAATAAAAATTATTGTGATTTATAGTATCTTGTCCCACATTTTCATACATAAGGGTTTGGTTACACTCACAAATTATTATACATTCTCTTCCATTCAGCTTTTTAACAAAATATTTCGTATTACAAGAGAATCTATTACACAATCTATGTGTATGAATGTTTGTGTTCCCAATTAATGGCAATTATTTCATTAAATTTATATCAACAACACTCTTTGAATAACAAATAAAACCAAACAAGTACTGATCGCTGCACAGGCCAGTGGTCGCTGCAATATTCCTCTCGGCAGTGTCTAAAAGACAAAATTTTAAAATTCACTGAATATTTTTGCAATACACTTAAAATTGCAAAAATTGTATAAATTATGGAGAATATCTTTAATAATACTTTCATAATAATTTCACATCAAATTGCGATTGTTTAACATAATGAATAATTTTTTTTAAAACGACGTTAATTCGCAGTAGTTTTGTGAAGCGTGTCGGCTATTAGACTGATTTGATTTTTTATTCTCATTTAGCAGAGATGGAATTTGTACCACATTTATACTAATTTCGGTACTATTACAACACGATGGAGTAGTCAGCTTTCTAGGTACCTTTTTCAAATTATCATTTATGAAGCATTATATTTTTATATTTTTCGAATTAGATTTATTTTTTTATTTATTAATATGGCATATACATTTACGAATTTGACTCGATTTAAAATTAAATCCTTGCCTTTAATTGATCAAATAAATAGAACGAATTTCACATTCAGTAATGCCTGTTAAAATCACCAAAACACACGAAATTATAAAGAAAATTATTCAAATCTATTAATCTTAAACTACGCCAAGTTTTTAATTTTTTGCTTTCTTTACTCTCTTGTTGCACTTCTTGCAGACTTCTCTCATACGAGTGTAGACTTTTATTAGTATCCAAGAAGCCTTTTTCCTAACAACTGTTTTTTTGTGTTTTTTGTTTAATTCTCTTTTTTATTTTATTTCATAATTTGGTTGGTTTGTTAATCAATCACAATAGTTGCGATAGTTGTCCACACTAAGACAAATGTCAATCACAATAATTTCAATTTAGTTCGGTACCGTGTTCCAATGGTAAAAAGTATTGCCAAATGATTGATAATTTTGTAAAGCAAAATAAGAAGATCCAAATGGCTCTGGTTTTGCTTCGCATGTTGAATTTATTTCACTAAAGAATTTTATTGGGGGCCTATGCTAATTGCAAGGTGCGATACTCGTCGTAAATCGGAAATCGTTAGAAACTTTTTTTTTCCTTATAAGTCATTATTTTTTGTCTTTTCGGTTTAAACAACGATTAATCGGCAAAATATATAAATCAGTAAACATTTAAACTAACTTGTGTAACTTGTCTATTTAAACTAACTAGTCAAAAAGGTTGGCTGTTTAATGTACGACTTTGTGCTCAAAAGTTTTAATCAAAATACACAACATTTTTGAAGTGAAGATAAAGAAATATAACTTTTTTTAAGCGTTCTAAATTTTTTTTTCTAAATTCAAAGCTTAAACCATATACATATATTTATAAAGCTTATACAAAATATATTAAAACTATTTACATTTATGTATTTTTTTTTTAATTTTTTGTGTTTGGATTGCAATAAAATGGTTTATAATGCATTGTTTATCTGCTTTCGGATATATTGAATTTTAATTATTTTAAATTTATCAAAATAACAGTTTTTGTTATATATTCTAAAAATATCAAAGACGGTAACGCTGGCTACTAACTCCAACTGAGTTGGACGAACACTGTCGTTCAAATGTAAATAACTTAACAACAGTCTCCTTCGAACCTCCGGTCAAAGAAGTTGCAATTTGTTGCTCTTCTTTTATAGGTGCGTGCCTGGTTTTTTTAATTGTACACAATTTTGCTTCCAAAGAAATTGTTTAATAATTAAAACAGACATTAAATAATTACAAAAAATTAAGAAAATCTTCTATTACGACATGCAATTGGCGAAAAATCAAAATGAAATACAATTAAGCATTTTACAAGTTGTTGCAGAAACCCATAAAAGATATAAGAAATGTGTTTAAGCAATGATTGATGTTGCGATTGCATCTTTGCAAAAATTAAAAAAGAAATACATACGGGAGTAAGTGCAGCTAATGTGTATGTATGTATGAATGTGTTTGTATGCCAAAACAAGTTTTAATTCAATACTCTTCTTTGTAAAAATTCGTTCAACAAATCAAGTTTTGAGGAAAGTTTTGTTTACATTTTTTTAATATTTTCGCGTGTGTGTGTGTGTGTGTTTTGTAGTTTTGAAAAATAATGAGAACATGTAGGAAATTGTTTTAGTAAACAAGTAATTGTTGCAATAAAAAAGAATTGCATGCGCTTTCCAGCCTTGACATGATTTATGGAAAAAGCAAAAAAAAAAAAATGTAATGATTTAATAGACCACTGCGATATTCTCAAGGATAAGTGGAAACTTTTCTTTTCTAAATTGCATCTAAGCGGGGTGAAGCGGCTAATTCCTTAAAGGTAAGCGTGTTTCTTATTGTGATTGTGGCTTTATAGAAGCATACGTATACAGATATACATACATACCTTTATCTTTAGTCGGGTTTCTCTAAAGCAGCAGTGTGGAGGCGACTGAAAGCAAATGTGATCGGCTTCGTCAACTCAACGCCTTTGCATTAATGAAAAAGAAAATCTCACATTTCCATTATGAGTGTCCATTTAGTTTTCAATGGATTCTAAAGTTTTTGAAGCGTGATAGCTATGGTATGTATGTATGTGTGTATGTATGTATGTATGTATGTATGTATGTATGTATGCATGTACATACATACATATGTATGTAATAAAAAATCTCAAAGGAAAAAAAAGAGAGAATTACCTTCGTAAACGTGGAATATTGACCTCAATTTGACACTGAAATTTGACAATATCGGAAATACGTCGCTGCGCTATCGAACCCTGGTCTTTGTCATTTTGAAAATATAAAAATATAATAAAAATACTAAGGAAAACAAAAATTTGAAAATTTGATAAGGAATATCAATTTTTACGATTTTGATAAGGTAGCAATTTTAGCGCTTTTTTTCATATTAGCGCTTTTTATTGATAAAGCCTATTATTAAAATTTATAAAGTGGAATGACCGACAACGTTGAGTAGCCGTGAGTAGCCATTATTTTAAATTTAAGGAGTTTTAATAATATTTAATAATGAAAACAGTATGAAAACATGCGCATGTGCATATAATAAGAATTACTGCCTTATGCAATAAAATACAAAATTATACTAAAATATGCAGCACATATCTCCATCCCTGGTATAAACAATTATTAAGCAGTCCGAAAACTTGTTATATTTGAAAATAATCACTTTTGATTTACACACAAGTGCTACAGACTACCGACCTTATTCGTACATTATTAACACTCCTACGGATTTCTTTGTATTGCCAGCAGTTTCATTTATCGAAACAATACATACATATTTGCAAGTTGTGTTGCCGTGGTGTGCACCTGTAAGAAAGTTTGCTTTTTATTATTATTTTTATCATTGTAATTATTTAATGAAATTTTTTATAATCCGGGGCATCGCCATAATTTACTATATTACTTTTACTTCTTGTATGGTTAAGCTGGTCTAGATGAGGAGGAAGAAAATAAAAAGATTCATATTGAAGAGGAATTGTTTTTTTTTGTAGGGTTGAAAAAGTTTTAAAGCATGCAATGACTGTGGCTTTTGAAATTCTCAATTGGTTTTTAAGGAATATGTGCATATCATAATAGAGTTTGGATTATTTTTCAGTCCACTGACGAGTTTAATTTTAGCACTAACGAAAAGCAGGCATCTATACCAGCTTAACTACATAACAAACAAAAGCAAAATATTTTTCAAATATTCAGATTTCTTGTGTGATGCACTGTAAATTAGTTTCCAAATTATATGTTATTTGCATAAGGAAACTTACAACTGTTGCGATGCTGGGGACATAGCGATTGTGGCAACCCACCCAATGTGACAGCCCGCAATAATAAACAGTTGATCTGGCAACATATAAATGAAATAATATAATTTAGTTTTTCTGATACACAAGAAGTTTGGTTTTGGTTACGTTGTAAGAATAAATAAACAAGTTAATAATAAATAGGTTGTTTGTTAAATTTGATCTTGAAGTAGAATCCTAGGCTGGTACATTGGCGACGAGGTAAATATGGAAAAAAAAAATATATAGAAAAAAAAAAAAAGCACGTGGTGGCACGGAAAAAATTGCTGTCGGAAAAGAAAGTTTGGCAAGAGCAGCATGAATTGATTAATTAATACACAAAAAAAAAAAAAAAAAAAAAAAAAAAAAAAAAAAAAAAAAAAAAAAAAAAAAAAAAAAAAAAAATGATTTCATTATTGATTTCAGAGTGCCAGTTAGGCAAATAAATTCTGTGTTCTAGTTCAAGGAACGAGAATAAAAACAAGCACGAGCGAGGTGTACAAATCTGTGTTCCAATTTGGAAAATCCATTTGGAATAAGATCGGAGCCAGTTGGGCAAATCAAAAGTACAAGTAAAGGTACAATACGACTAATCGAGACAATAACATGAGTGAAACAAATGGAATAAAGCCATTTCTTTGTGAAGCGATTGACAAGTCGCTTATTCGTACTGAGTGGGAAGAGTGGCTAAGGGCATTCACTTTCTACATTGAGGCGGAGGAAATAACTGATGTGGTCAAGAAAAAGAATAAACTCTTACATTATGGTGGCACTCAACTACAGAAAGTGGCACTTAACATTCCAGATGCCCTTACTTGTGGGGAAAAAGACAATGCCTTTACAGTGTTAGTAGACAAATTGACGGAATATTTTTCTCCAGAAAGAAATTCAACATTTGAGAGGCATTTGTTCCGATCACTTAAGGTAGAAGAGGGAGAAACCTTTGGTAAATTCTTATTGAGGACGCGACAACAGGCTTCAAGGTGTGTGTTTGGTGAAACAAAGGCTGAAATTCTGGAAATCAGCATCAAAGATAAGGTGATTGACTCATGGGCATCTGCGGATTTAAAAAAGCGGTTACTGGAAAAGGAGCACTCCTTAAAGGAAGTTATTGGAATTTGCCAAGTCCATGAGCAAATTAATGCCCAGTCAAAAGCAATGGAGGCTCCAAGGACATCTTTTGAAGTCAATAAAATTTCAGATAACGAATGTTTTAGATGTGGCCAAAACAGTCATGACGGAAACAGTGCAGATTGTCCAGCCAGGAAAATAAAATGTAACAAATGTGGCCTTGTGGGACATTATGCTCGAAAATGCCGCACGGTATCATACAAACGGAAATTTACTTCAGCTGATAACAGGAACCCAAAGCGTCGAGATTCTAGTTACGCTAAAATAAGATACATTGATAACCAATCCAAACCAAACGATGATTACTGTTTTAAGATATTTGATAAAGGAGAATCCGCGGTTGAGGTAATACCGTGTTTTGTAGGTGGTAAGAAGATAAGCATGTTAATAGATTCCGGATCAAAATACAACCTCCTGTGTGAAGATGATTGGAATTTGTTGAAGACCGGGGAAGCAGTCATGTGGAATATTCGATTTGAATCAGAACACCAATTCAGGGCATACGCTGGAAACATGCCACTTACGATCAGAGCTGTTTTTGAAGCTGTCATTGGGCTTGAGGAAAGTTCTAATTTGATTTCAACATTTTATGTTATTGAGCGGGGCGAGCAATCATTGCTGGGTAAAGATACTGCCATCAAACTGGGAGTATTGAAGTTGGGTATAGGCATCAATCAGGTGGAGACATTGAAACCTTTCAATAAGATTGCTGGAATCAAAGTAAGCTTATCCGTCGACACCTCCATAAAACCGATTCAACAACCTTTGCGTAGGGTGCCAGTTTCTATTGAGGATAAGGTTGAAGCGAAATTAAATGAGGCATTGGCTTTGGATATAATTGAACCGGTTGTTGGGCCGAGCGCGTGGATATCTCCGGTGGTTGTTGTCTTCAAGGAAAATGGAGACATTCGGCTATGTATTGATATGAGGCGTGCAAATGTGGCAATTTTAAGGGAGAACTACCCCCTGCCAACTTTTGACAGTTTTATGACGAGATTGCAGGGAGCAAAATTCTTTTCAAGGCTTGATTTAAAAAATGCCTATCACCAATTGGAGCTTGAAGAGGAAAGCCGATACATAACAACATTTATTACTTCAAAAGGCTTATTTAGATATAAAAGGCTGTTATTTGGGGTTAATTCAGCTCCAGAAATATTTCAGAAGACTATGGAAAATATTTTGGCTCCATGTAAAAATGCATTAAACTATTTGGATGATATAATAGTTTTCGGCGCAACTGAAAAGGAACATGATAAACACTTGGAAGATGTTCTTACCGTATTTAAGAGCTTTAATGTGGCCATAAATAAGGACAAATGCTTATGGAGGGTGCATAGGTTAAAATTTTTAGGCCATATTCTATCGTCAGATGGCATAAGTGCGGACCCGAACAAAGTCGATAGTGTTTTGAATTTTCGAGCCCCAAACACCCGTGAGGAAACTCGGAGTTTCCTGGGTCTAGTAACCTATTTAGGAAAATTTATACCCGATTTAAGTGATCTAGTTGAACCCTTAAGAGCGACCACAAAGGCTAATGAAAAATTTATATGGTCCGCTAGACAGGATGAGGCATTCACAAAACTCAAGGAAAAGTTGGCAGAGCTTCCAACATTAACTTATTTTTCACCAAACCGACGAACAAGATTGATTGCTGATGCAAGCCCTGTGGCTTTGGGAGCGGTCCTCATTCAATTCAGTGACGATACTCCGTTAGTTGTGTCTTTTGCCAGTAAAGCGCTGTCCGAAGTTGAGCGTCGCTATTCACAAACGGAAAAAGAGAGTCTTGCTCTGGTGTGGGCTGTTGAAAGGTTTTACTACTACTTAGCAGGTATCCAGTTTGAGCTAGAAACAGACCACAAGCCCCTGGAAGCTATTTTTAAACCAACATCGAAGCCGCCGGCCCGCATCGAGCGTTGGGTGTTACGACTGCAGTCGTTTGACTACACAATTATTTACAAAGCAGGAAAGCAAAACATTGCAGACTCGCTATCCAGACTCGGCAATGTGAATACAGCTGTTACTTTCGACAAACCATGCGAATTTAGTATTTATTCTATCGTGGGACATTCTGTTCCGCGAGCGTTAACAGTTTTGGAAATTGTACACCATAATACCAAAGATGACGAACTTATGATGGCAGTAAAATGTATAAATACCGACAACTGGTGTACAGCAACTAAGAACAGGTATTATCCATTCCGATTTGAGCTTAGTATTTTAGGAGATTTGTTGCTAAGAGGAACAAAACTCGTGATTCCAGGGAGCCTGAGACAACAGGTACTAGATCTAGCGCACGAAGGCCATCCGGGCGAAACCGTTATGAAGCGCAGAATTCGGGCAAAGGTATGGTGGCCGTTGGTTGATCGAGATATAGAGAAATTCGTTAAGAGCTGTCACGAATGTATGTTGGTATCTCGGCCAATACCACCGGCACCTATGAATAGAAGGACCATGCCGAATGGTCCCTGGGCTTGTGTAGCAATGGACTTATTGGGTCCGTTGCCAAATCACGATTTTGTATTTGTTATAATTGACTACTATTCGCGATACCATGAACTTAAATTTATGAGAAAGATAACATCGACTGAAATTATTGACTTTCTCGAGGAAATATTTGCCCGACATGGATATCCGAGGTCAATAACAGCTGATAATGGTCGCCAGTTCGTAGGCGGGGAATTTAAGGCATTTTGCAAAACAAATAATATTGAACTGATGACATCACCGCCTTATTGGCCCCAAGCCAATGGAGAGGTCGAAAACTTGAACCGCTCTCTGGTAAAACGACTTCAAATTGCCCACTCGCGGGGTTTGGACTATAGAAAAGAGATTCGTAAGTTTACCCTCATGTACAACGTCACCCCACATGGTACAACTGGGAAAGCTCCATCGGAACTTATTTTTAATCGAGTTATTAGAGATAAGATTCCGTCGCTGAATGACGTTGAAGAGCATGTTATCGACTCTGAAGCCAGAGACAATGACATTGCGAATAAAGAAAAGGGAAAACAGAGAGCCGATTTCGACAGAAACGCCAGTGATTGCGACATCAAAGTTGGGGATAAGGTGCTGCTTCGAAATACTCTGCACAGTAACAAACTATCTACAACATTTGGAACAACTGAATATGAAGTAACTGATAGAAAGGGAAATGATATCGGAATATCAGGAGAAGGCGGGGTGTACCGTAGAAACATTACTCATGTTAAGAAAATTCCAGCTGATTCACCGCTGCCATCTTTAGCCAAACCTAATAAGACTTCGGAAAAAAATTCAGAACATCAACAAGACCTGGATTCCGAGAATAGTCGTCGTGCCGGTAATGAGCTGCCACCGGGAGTACCATCAACGTCACAGAATATCGATCCAGATGAACCCGGGCCTAAATTGACATTGAAGCTTAAGAATATAGGAGGGATGTGGCAACCCACCCAATGTGACAGCCCGCAATAATAAACAGTTGATCTGGCAACATATAAATGAAATAATATAATTTAGTTTTTCTGATACACAAGAAGTTTGGTTTTGGTTACGTTGTAAGAATAAATAAACAAGTTAATAATAAATAGGTTGTTTGTTAAATTTGATCTTGAAGTAGAATCCTAGGCTGGTACAGCGATAATGGAAAGTCGCTAATACGAAACGCATAAAGCATTGAGGTTACCTTTGTTGGTATTACATAATACAAGGTGACATATAAACCTACAGACATATGTATGTCGATGGCGATTAACTTATCATGCCGCTATTATTAGACGTTTTCCGAAAGATTTATTTTGCAGCTGCCATTCCATAAATATTCAAGTGCTTAAATCGACAGCATTCCAGAAATGAAAATAAATCGTTTTCTCATAAAATTGATTGGATCGTTTCCACCAGTATCTAGAATTCTAATTAATGCTTCACAACTTGATTTAATAAATTAAAAACGTGTTGAATTTGGAAAAATGCTTGTCAGTAATGAGAACCACATTCGTTTGAAACTGTTGTTGCACAGTGTAAATGTTTGTAAACCTGTGTATTCTTTAATAGAAATAAATATGTACATGCATGCATTCATACTTTTTTTGATGCCAAACCTTTCATCATAATTTTATATAACAGTATTTTTGTTGTTGTTTTATTGCATTTATTGTTGGTTTTATTATTTCACATCCCAATTTAAAAAATTAAATAACGCACTTCTCTTTGTTTTTCACACTTTCCTCAACACAGACTGAGTCATGCACACGCATGTTGCACAAAGCTATAAACACGTCCATACAAGTGAGAGCTCCCTTAAAAAAGAAAAAAAACATTTTTTAAAGAAAATTATTAGTTGTTTCCCCCTTTTTACTTCAAGATTCGTTTGTGTATTTTTTTATGACGCATTCAACAGACACAACGATTTGTAAAAAAACTCCAATTACAGAGAAAGCACTTTTAAGCGGATTGGAAAACCCGAATGTTCATTTATCTACGAATGTCTCTTTTTATTTCGGAGCTTTAACCATTAATCTCTGATTCAGATATGTACATACGGTATATAGAATCCGTCATGCGTCAGCGTTTACGAAGCGTACTGAATGATACCAATCTAACAACAATGCATGTATGTATGTGTCTATGGCATAGTTGGCAGTTGAAATGTGATGTATGACCACGCATTCTTTGTCTTGTTTTCTGAAGATTAATTTTGGAAAAACCTCATTTGAAGTTTAATTCAAGTAAAACGATATTCTTAACAGTTTTTTAAGCGTGGCGTTTAAGCATATTCCTGAACAGAGATGCACATCCTAAACAGAAATTTCTTTAAGGAAAATTACTACTTTTATCTTTTATCTTGATACTATTTTCGCCATATAGAAAGCTAAATAATTATTTTAAAAGTACCAGCGACGGCATTGACAGTTGATATTGAATATTTTCTTACGGCACTCTTAAACATTTTCTATTCTTACAACATCTAAAAATGGGAAAACAAATTTCTCGTTCGCCAATTAATTTATTTCATTCATATTGTCAAATATTGTCATTCCCTGTGAAATACTCGTGAAAGAATGTTAATATTTCACATTTCCGGTTTTTATTACACGGCAGCGCCATTTCTGCACATTGTCGCTCTTTACAACAGAAGTTAATTTGAGTTAGCAAAAGCTCTGTCTGTCGTCGCATTCCTTATATGAATCCATCCGCATCAAACTGGCATTTTAGCTGCCGCACTGTCACACAAATTTCATAGAAACGATTTTTTTTTTTTTGCTGATAGAAGTGAAAGCAACTCTGATCGCATGAAAATTGTCATTTATGCCACACTAACTAATCTTTTCAGCATAGATGCTATACTTAAGAAATCGTACGACATTAAAGATAAAAATGAATTGTATTGGCCCTTTCGGTTGTTCGGAAGGGCAATGTGCCATTGGTAGCACTTCTAGTCCAGCATTTTGCCATTGTTTAAGACAATAAAGGAATTTTACATTATAAAACTATGATAAAGGGAAAGGGTAAAGATATCCACCAATCTTTCATGACTCTACTGTTACACCGGTTACATATTTAAATCAGAAATGCTAAAAACAATTATATGCCGTCAAATAATAAATTTTAATAACAAACAAGATCATAATCCATTTCCGCATTTGAGGATTACAGATGTTGCACATTACGAGGTGTGGCATCGTAAGAGATAGAGAAAGGTGATCCATTATGTCCATTATGTCAAATTAAAAGTTTTGTTAATATTACTTCAATCGGTGTTCGATGCCGCCTTTTTTGAAATATCTTTTATTTTTAAAAGATCGCAGTGTTATTTAAATGTCGCTCCAACTTTTACCACTCAACGATGAATGACTAAAACATTTCAATGAGATGAAAAAACCAAAAAAAAAAAAAAATGGAACGGCTTTTTCATACTGCAAGATTTATTTCTTTTACACTTTAAATGAACTTTTATGCGTCAATGTGCCACCCAATTACTTTGTTTATTCAGCTGTATTTGGACTTCATCCGGTTTGCTACAGCTGCGGTGCGTTAAAAACTTGTCAAAAGTATAATTTATTGTAGTGAAGGCTATAAAAACATTTTTTCAAGTTTTATTTTTTAAATGCTATTTCACATATATTTCTTTACTGCAGATGTGGTTCCATGAAATGACTTCTGAAGATGTTTAAGAAAAGTACCTTTTTAAAAAAGTACTTTCTCGAATTGTAGGTAAAGTAATTTAAAAAAAAATACTCGTTAGAAAAATTACTTTTAAGAAAAATACTTTCTGGTAAAGTGCTATTAGCAAAATACAATAGAACTTTTCAAAAAAGTTCCCATTAAAGCAGCAACTTTGTTTATATAGAGTTTATATATAGTTTATATAGAGGGCGTAAAAAGGTAGTTCTTTTTTAAACATTCCATTTAATTATTTTAAAACTGCTTCCTAGACATTCTTTGAACTTTTATATTTGTTTGTTTTTTAAGGGAAGATATGCTATTGGAGGTAGTAGTAGATTTCATTTGCCTTCTCAGTCACTCAATCTGGCGGGATTTTAATTGATTTCTTTCTGAAAGAAACAGTTTATGAAAATTGTGTCTATAAAAACAATTATTTTCTTTACAAGTCCTTTGACAATGTGAGGAAAAGAAGGGGAAAGAGCGTTAACCATCTGCGGTACATACTGTGATTGCACAAAAGCTTTGCATACACATCCCCACATACATATGTATGTACGTATGTACGAATGCCCGATTAATTCATGCCGTGTGTGCGCCTGCTCAGCTTTCACACGAAATTCGTGGGAAAAGGCGATGCGAAAGTTTTGGGCTTAAAATTTATAAAATTTTTTTTGAAAATGAATCCGGCTAAAGAAGACATAAAATTGCTAAAAAAAATATTTTTAATGAAATAAATTTTGAGTTTCTATTTTTGAAATAAATTTAAATTTATGAATTATGGTCGACCCCAAAAATAAAGTTTATGTTAAAATAAAATTTATTAATTAAAACCATTTAACTTATTTTATGGCATTCCGACCAAATTGGGAGTTCACATCGGCTACACCCTAAAGCCACCTAAAGCTAACGCATAAGGTCGGTCATTCAGACAGTTTTACATGTTTTGTTTTATTTTGTTCTTAAATTAAGGAGAATGAGTGACTAAATGAACGAGTGAAAAAATATGTATGTGAATAAATGGGCTGCCATAAATAGTTCCCTATTTTGTTATTATTTACATCCGTTGCCAATACTCATGTCTTCTCCATTGTGTTCGAATGCGCGACGTTGATGACAAGTATGTCTGTGGCGGCTTGTTTTTCCCCTGTTGCGTTCAGTTGAGTTCTCTTAATAAATAATGCTGTCAGACAAACTTTAAGTACATAAGTTTTTGTTCTTTATTCGTAACAATAATTAATATGGGCATTAACTGTTTTTAATTTTTCTTTTTATTTATTTTTTATTCATTCATTGTATTCCTTCTTTTTTGTTGTTGTTTTCTTTGTGCCATTTTTTCCAAACACAAGCAATTTGAACTCTAGTGTACATATGTACATACATGCACGGATTAAAAGGTTTTGATTTCCGCTGTCGCATTAAATAGTTGTACACTTTGCAAATTTAATAAGATTTATTTATCAATAAATTCCAATGAACATAAAAAACATACTATATATGTATGTATATATGTATGTATGGATGTGTGGCCTAGGACGTGAAACAAATTTAAAAAGTTGAGTTGAACTTACAAATATTAATGCCGAGCACATTTATTTGAAATATTCCAATACCAATTTAATAAATTGAATTTTTTTTATAAAAAATTTCTGCCGGTGCCGTCTACTCGTCCATCTGTCATGTACGCATGATATTTTAATTCATTCATTTAAATTACTCATAATCAAAGTAGTGCTTCCGGTTTAGATTTGGCTTGTCTACGTATTGGTATATCTAAAGAGAAATGTAATGACTTCTACAGAAGCAAAAGTATTATTACAAGCTTCAGCAAAAGTAATTTGTTTGTAAGTTTTGTTTGTTATCACAACAAAAAAAATAATAATAATATAATAATAATTCTTTTTCGAGTCAGAAAACGTAAAATTGCGTCATCTCTTTATGATGACACAAATAAAAAACCGACTTTTTAAATTATTATACTAGACATCATAACACGATCTCATGACCTTAATTAACTCTTTTAACGTATTCGCTTGGCTCATGACGTTCATTTTACCGAAAGAAGTTGTAAAAGACTGGGTAATTATGTGAAGAAATGAAAAAACGAATTTAGACCATTGAGCGAGCATCTTGCAAAAGAATCAAAGTTTGATGCTCTTTCAATATTAAAAAGAAAATATTTTTTATTTTCGGTTTTTTCAATTAATCATCTTTTAATTAGAGTTAATGAAGCCCGCAATCCAAGTACATGTTACATTCCATTGCTGCTTTTAATGACGCTTATAGAGAATAAGTAACGGCCGATATCAAAGAGGTCGGTAAAATACAGTAATCGATATTAATTCTTTTGAGCGGATGGCACAGTTTGCGAAAGGTCGGCGATCTTTGTTTTTCTCTTGAATTAACGCAAATTGTTGGCACATCAGAGGTGGAAAACCATTTTGTTGTGTTTACCAGGCTATTGTGAAAAAATTCACTTTATGTGTTAGAAAAAAGAGGATTTGGTGGAAAGATCAAGGTTTCCATGAACTCAATATAAGAAGTGTAGTGGCTCTTATAATATCATTTACAAAGATCTCTTGATAAGGCTGGTGTCACACTATCAATAAAAAATTATGCACAACATTTTTTTCTTTACTGATTGAAATAAATGCAACTCTGAAATCTTGTATCTATTATACAGATGCATCTATCATATTTCTTCAGCGCACATGCCATATTTGACAGATAGTACTACTGTCTAGGATAGTGAATTATCGGCTTTAGTGTCGTGGAGCTTAGATATGCAGAGCAAATAAGCCTTCCGGCAGCTAATTTGACTGATTCTTCGATAACATCGATATCAGTGAATTAGCCTGTTGCCTCCAATGACAAACGTGCATTGTTTCGTATGCTTTTTATTACACTGAATAAACGTTTAATGCACATTCACACGAAATATATTTGTTTGGACATTTTTTCTCTATACTCTTGCCAGAAGGAAGCAGATGCTCTTGTTAGCTCATGACGCTGCATCATTGAGCGCTATTCTTTTTTCCTCTCCTCAAATTCAGTATAAATGTTTTTCAAACTTTCGCAACTTGCATTAATGCTTTTTGTTAAAACTCAATAAACAAATAATACAAAAATGTGTGGAAATGTATGTTTATCTCTATGCCTGCTTGGAAGATGTCGTCACTTGCTCAGTGCACATTGATTCCAAAATTTTAATGGCTGCTAAAATTGGTTTCAGCATTGAAACGGTGCCGCTACACCGCAACTACAAACTGATATAAAAGTAAATAGTATATTAAATTATATAATATATATAAATTAAAACAAGATTTTAAAAAAATGTTATATTAAATTTTTGTCAAGAGGGAAAAGAAGTAGTGAATATAAAGAAGGCATGCCTACTGCCCTTGATAGTACTTACTTCTTTCGCAACCTCTGCAATCGATCCGTGAGCGGAGCGGAATTTTTTCTAAGAAGTTGTTGAAAAATATGTTGGAAACTTTCTTGCTTGACGGAAGCAGTTCATTACATCAAATGGAGGCATTGTGGCATTGGATATATTTTTGTAAATAAATAAAACATAATTCCAGATATTTACCCTTCCAGGCGTCTTTTTGTGTTTTAGATACACACACACACACACACACACATACATACATACATTGATGTTGCGTTATCGACAATTTCAGAGAGGTTTTATTTAAGATATTTATGTACAGCATTCTATATTAAAGACAATTTATAAACTTATTGTTTGTTGGTGTTACAAATTGAAATTACGGTTAAAGTGAAATTTTCGAATGTGAACAAATTGAAAAAATGGCACGGGGAGACATTTAAATATTTAGGGTTCTTTATAACCAAATACACGTACGGAGCGAAGAATTAATAGACTCATTTATTTGAATAATGAATACTAATTGACATGTTATAAAGTGTGTTTGCAAGCGCATATGAATTCTCTTCCCCAATTGTAGGGTACAAAATATCATTTCTGTACTGTACGAGTGTGTGTGCAATAACCAGCAAACATTTGTGGTCGAATTCAATCCCATATAATCTATAGTTTTAGTAATATATAAGTATGCACAATATATTGCAAGGCCTTTATCCTACAATCCTACAAGCACAGACTTTGTCACTTCAGAGGTCGTTTCGCCCTCTGCGTTTAAGAAAGTTTCAGCCCTCTTCTTAAGGCCAACATGCCACAAAAAAAACTGAGATTGTTGCCTAAGTGTCATTGATTCATATCTGACGACGAAATTTACAAAATTTTAGGACCGCAGAAAGTATTACAAAAAAATTATTTAAAGAAAGGTATTTTTCCAGAGTTACGCAAGGCATATATTTTTTAATATCAATAAAATGAAAGCAAATTTTATGGCAAAAATATTTAGATATGATTTAAAGTCTTGTCAGCAATATTAATGCCGCCTAATTGAAGCACGAAAAAATTTCTAATTGAGTTTCCATGCCTTCCACAATTGTCAGTATCACTCTATAACACTTGTAACGCCCACTGTATTAGTACTGAAAAGGTTTTTAAAACCGAAGCAAACGTGTTGCGGAAAAATTTTATAATTTTTTCAAAAACAAGTAGTAGGAGAAACTGCCTGATTAATATCGAAAAGTAGAAGAACTTCCTTTGGCAGGCCCATCTGATAATATCGACTAAAACTAACAGAAACGATGCCCTACGTTTCATTGCCTGGCATTTTACGAATTTGGGCGAGCCATCAAAATATATTCACTGGGCATCTTAGTTTGTATGAATGTGTGTAGTTCATGCAAATGTGCGTTTTACTTACATTCATGTGCAAACCATTTAAATGAATTTGTATGTGAGTTATAATATGTTGGCATATTTAGAAGAATGACATCATTTAACCCTAAAAACACTCAAGTGCATAATTTATGCCATTCAATTTCAATTCAATTTCATTCTATGACACACACACACACGTGTGCCTGCACACATGATTGCGTACTTTAAACACACATAAGCCCACATACATTTGCATACTCCTATTCGTGTTTATTTTTACACATTCACAAACAATCGCAAAAGTGCAATTTATTTTCGAAGCAGTGTGTTCGTTGTGAACTTAACAATGGACTCACGCATACTTGCTTGCTTAGAGGAATCAATGCGTGCGTAATCATTTTTCAATAAAACTGAATTTTAGAAGAAATTGCAAAAAGACTTGATGAGACTTATAATTCCGGATTATAATTTCAATTCAATAAAAAATTTTTTATTGTATTCAATTCATTTTTAAATTTACTATCACGCAGATAGACTTGAATTGCTTTTCATATTTATTAAAGTGAAAAACATTAAAAAGCTTTGACGTGACTAAAATTCATAATTATGAATTTTTTATTTGGTAATTTATTTTTGTGGTGAAATTTTGGCTTCATCCACCGAAAATGTCTGCCAATAAATTTTATTTCAAGGTTTATTTTACACTTCTTTTGATAGATGTGTACAGTTTGTGTTTAATAATGCACCAAGTATACACACGTACACACACACACACACATAAACACCTAAACACTCTTACATCGCTGCACTTGTACAGTGGTTTTCGTAATATGTACATATGTATTAACAAGCAAAAAAATTAAAAATTATGTAAAAAGTGAAATTATGTGTTCAGGAAAAGCAATTTTCTTTTCACCCTAAACTGTTGTTGCACGTTTCTCTTTTCACAAACGTAATTGAAAAACCTGAAAGAAATTCATTTAATTTGTTTATATATGTATTTAATTACAAGTACGTGTTAATGTATGTAAAAGCATCCGGCGTTATTTACATGTTTGTAAGTATGTACGTCGTTACATCGTTACGCATGCCTGTAGATGTTTATGAATTTTTTCTTAATTACAGAAAGTTTTTTCTACACGGAATTTAAAAGTATATGAACTATAAAAAACCGGTGAAAGCTCTACTCGGGAACGGGTCCTATAAGCTGAAAATTAGAACCAAATTACAAGCCAGTATACATACAATTAATTACAAAATAATTAATCATTTTTAAAAATTTTTTTAACAGAGCAGGATTTATTCATGAAGTTACGTCATAAGACGAAGTTCCACTTTTATATTTGACCAGAGACACTTCTACTCTAAACATCTTTTTTGTGTATGTCCTTTATTTCTCTGTCCTCGGACTATGCCTTTTTAAAGACTTCACTGTGTAGTTTTAAAATATTGTACTTTCCCAATTTTAATGCTACTTGTGGCAACCCACCCAATGTGACAGCCCGCAATAATAAACAGTTGATCTGGCAACATATAAATGAAATAATATAATTTAGTTTTTCTGATACACAAGAAGATTGGTTTTGGTTACGTTGTAAGAATAAATAAACAAGTTAATAATAAATAGGTTGTTTGGTAAATTTGATCTTGAAGTAGAATCCTAGGCTGGTACATTGGCGACGAGGTAAATATGGAAAAAAAATATATAGGAAAAAAAAAAAAAAAAAAAAAAAAAAGCACGTGGTGGCACGGAAAAAATTGCTGTCGGAAAAGAAAGTTTGGCAAGGGCAGCATGAATTGATTAATTGATACACAAGAAAAAAAAGAAAAAAAAGAAAAAAAAAAAAAAAAAATATGATTTCATTATTGATTTCAGAGTGCCAGTTAGGCAAATAAATTCTGTGTTCTAGTTCAAGGAACGGGAATAAAAACAAGCACGAGCGAGGTGTACAAATCTGTGTTCCAATTTGGAAAATCCATTTGGAATAAGATCGGAGCCAGTTGGGCAAATCAAAAGTACAAGTAAAGGTACAATACGACGAGCCAGTTGGGCAAATCAAAAGTACAAGTAAAGGTACAATATGACTAATCGAAACAATAACATGAGTGAAACAAATGGAATAAAGCCATTTCTTTGTGAAGCGATTGACAAGTCGCTTATTCGTACTGAGTGGGAAGAGTGGCTAAGGGCATTCACTTTCTACATTGAGGCGGAGGAAATAACTGATGTGGTCAAGAAAAAGAATAAACTCTTACATTATGGTGGCACTCAGCTACAGAAAGTGGCACTTAACATTCCAGATGCCCTTACTTGTGGGGAAAAAGACAATGCCTTTACAGTGTTAGTAGACAAATTGACGGAATATTTTTCTCCAGAAAGAAATTCAACATTTGAGAGGCATTTGCTCCGATCACTTAAGGTAGAAGAGGGAGAAACCTTTGGTAAATTCTTATTGAGGACGCGACAACAGGCTTCAAGGTGTGTGTTTGGTGAAACAAAGGCTGAAATTCTGGAAATCAGCATCAAAGATAAGGTGATTGACTCATGGGCATCTGCGGATTTAAAAAAGCGGTTACTGGAAAAGGAGCACTCCTTAAAGGAAGTTATTGGAATTTGCCAAGTCCATGAGCAAATTAATGCCCAGTCAAAAGCAATGGAGGCTCCAAGGACATCTTTTGAAGTCAATAAAATTTCAGATAACGAATGTTTTAGATGTGGCCAAAACAGTCATGACGGAAACAGTGCAGATTGTCCAGCCAGGAAAATAAAATGTAACAAATGTGGCCTTGTGGGACATTATGCTCGAAAATGCCGCACGGTATCATACAAACGGAAATTTACTTCAGCTGATAACAGGAACCCAAAGCGTCGAGATTCTAGTTACGCTAAAATAAGATACATTGATAACCAATCCAAACCAAACGATGATTACTGTTTTAAGATATTTGATAAAGGAGAATCCGCGGTTGAGGTAATACCGTGTTTTGTAGGTGGTAAGAAGATAAGCATGTTAATAGATTCCGGATCAAAATACAACCTCCTGTGTGAAGATGATTGGAATTTGTTGAAGACCGGGGCGAGCAATCATTGCTGGGTAAAGATACTGCCATCAAACTGGGAGTATTGAAGTTGGGTATAGGCATCAATCAGGTGGAGACATTGAAACCTTTCAATAAGATTGCTGGAATCAAAGTAAGCTTATCCGTCGACACCTCCATAAAACCGATTCAACAACCTTTGCGTAGGGTGCCAGTTTCTATTGAGGATAAGGTTGAAGCGAAACTAAATGGGGCATTGGCTTTGGATATAATTGAACCGGTTGTTGGGCCGAGCGCGTGGATATCTCCGGTGGTTGTTGTCTTCAAGGAAAATGGAGACATTCGGCTATGTATTGATATGAGGCGTGCAAATGTGGCAATTTTAAGGGAGAACTACCCCCTGCCAACTTTTGACAGTTTTATGACGAGATTGCAGGGAGCAAAATTCTTTTCAAGGCTTGATTTAAAAAAATGCCTATCACCAATTGGAGCTTGAAGAGGAAAGCCGATACATAACAACATTTATTACTTCAAAAGGCTTATTTAGATATAAAAGGCTGTTATTTGGGGTTAATTCAGCTCCAGAAATATTTCAGAAGACTATGGAAAATATTTTGGCTCCATGTAAAAATGCATTAAACTATTTGGATGATATAATAGTTTTCGGCGCAACTGAAAAGGAACATGATAAACACTTGGAAGATGTTCTTACCGTATTTAAGAGCTTTAATGTGGCCATAAATAAGGACAAATGCTTATGGAGGGTGCATAGGTTAAAATTTTTAGGCCATATTCTATCGTCAGATGGCATAAGTGCGGACCCGAACAAAGTCGATAGTGTTTTGAATTTTCGGGCCCCAAACACCCGTGAGGAAACTCGGAGTTTCCTGGGTCTAGTAACCTATTTAGGAAAATTTATACCCGATTTAAGTGATCTAGTTGAACCCTTAAGAGCGACCACAAAGGCTAATGAAAAATTTATATGGTCCGCTAGACAGGATGAGGCATTCACAAAACTCAAGGAAAAGTTGGCAGAGCTTCCAACATTAACTTATTTTTCACCAGACCGACGAACAAGATTGATTGCTGATGCAAGCCCTGTGGCTTTGGGAGCGGTCCTCATTCAATTCAGTGACGATACTCCGTTAGTTGTGTCTTTTGCCAGTAAAGCGCTGTCCGAAGTTGAGCGTCGCTACTCACAAACGGAAAAAGAGGGTCTTGCTCTGGTGTGGGCTGTTGAAAGGTTTTACTACTACTTAGCAGGTATCCAGTTTGGGCTAGAAACAGACCACAAGCCCCTGGAAGCTATTTTTAAACCAACATCGAAGCCGCCGGCCCGCATCGAGCGTTGGGTGTTACGACTGCAGTCGTTTGACTACACAATTATTTACAAAGCAGGAAAGCAAAACATTGCAGACTCGCTATCCAGACTCTGCAATGTGAATACAGCTGTTACTTTCGACAAACCATGCGAATTTAGTATTTATTCTATCGTGGGACATTCTGTTCCGCGAGCGTTAACAGTTTTGGAAATTGTACACCATAATACCAAAGATGACGAACTTATGATGGCAGTAAAATGTATAAATACCGACAACTGGGGTACAGCAACTAAGAACAGGTATTATCCATTCCGATTTGAGCTTAGTATTTTAGGAGATTTGTTGCTGAGAGGAACAAGACTCGTGATTCCAGGGAGCCTGAGACAACAGGTACTAGATCTAGCGCACGAAGGCCATCCGGGCGAAACCGTTATGAAGCGCAGAATTCGGGCAAAGGTATGGTGGCCGTTGGTTGATCGAGATATAGAGAAATTCGTTAAGAGCTGTCACGAATGTATGTTGGTATCTCGGCCAATACCACCGGCACCTATGAATAGAAGGACCATGCCGAATGGTCCCTGGGCTTGTGTAGCAATGGACTTATTGGGTCCGTTGCCAAATCACGATTTTGTATTTGTTATAATTGACTACTATTCGCGATACCATGAACTTAAATTTATGAGAAAGATAACATCGACTGAAATTATTGACTTTCTCGAGGAAATATTTGCCCGACATGGATATCCGAGGTCAATAACAGCTGATAATGGTCGCCAGTTCGTAGGCGGGGAATTTAAGGCATTTTGCAAAACAAATAATATTGAACTGATGACATCACCGCCTTATTGGCCCCAAGCCAATGGAGAGGTCGAAAACTTGAACCGCTCTCTGGTAAAACGACTTCAAATTGCCCACTCGCGGGGTTTGGACTATAGAAAAGAGATTCGTAAGTTTACCCTCATGTACAACGTCACCCCACATGGTACAACTGGGAAAGCTCCATCGGAACTTATTTTTAATCGAGTTATTAGAGATAAGATTCCGTCGCTGAATGACGTTGAAGAGCATGTTATCGACTCTGAAGCCAGAGACAATGACATTGCGAATAAAGAAAAGGGAAAACAGAGAGCCGATTTCGACAGAAACGCCAGTGATTGCGACATCAAAGTTGGGGATAAGGTGCTGCTTCGAAATACTCTGCACAGTAACAAACTATCTACAACATTTGGAACAACTGAATATGAAGTAACTGATAGAAAGGGAAATGATATCGGAATATCAGGAGAAGGCGGGGTGTACCGTAGAAACATTACTCATGTTAAGAAAATTCCAGCTGATTCACCGCTGCCATCTTTAGCCAAACCTAATAAGACTTCGGTAAAAAATTCAGAACATCAACAAGACCTGGATTCCGAGAATAGTCGTCGTGCCGGTAATGAGCTGCCACCGGGAGTACCATCAACGTCACAGAATATCGATCCAGATGAACCCAGGCCTAAATTGACATTGAAGCTTAAGAATATAGGAGGGATGTGGCAACCCACCCAATGTGACAGCCCGCAATAATAAACAGTTGATCTGGCAACATATAAATGAAATAATATAATTTAGTTTTTCTGATACACAAGAAGATTGGTTTTGGTTACGTTGTAAGAATAAATAAACAAGTTAATAATAAATAGGTTGTTTGGTAAATTTGATCTTGAAGTAGAATCCTAGGCTGGTACATTCACATGGATATGTATTTTCATATCATACAATGAATTTTTTAAATGATTAATGTTCTGCTTCCTTTCCTCCACCAATATTACTGTATCTCCTCTTACCCTAAATTTATATTTCCTTAAACACTCTGCATGGAACTAACAATTTTCTCAACTTTTAATGCCGCAATAAATGAAGCTGTCAAATGATACGAGCACATGCTCTCCAAGACAACGCGGATGAAGCCACATTTATAAATAAATTACTTGATTAGTTCACGCCAAAAAGGTTTTAAATTAGTGACATTTCCTATAAATTTCCTTTGAATGCAGAAGATGGAAAACATAAGTCTTTAGTTTTTTCCAATTTCAGAGGAATATTATCCATTTTCCAACCCCTCTCTTAAATGTAATGCATACACAGATAAAATTTTGCGCATACAAAATAAAAAGGAATAAAGCAGTTTCACATGTGCCCCCTTTCTTTCGATTCTATGCTGAGGAAATCTTTATGTATGACTTCAGCCAATAATAACAGAAAATCAGACATGCAGCAACCATATGGTGGATGGATGTGCAGTTGGATGGGCTCATTGCTGGGTGCCTGCTGCATGCAGCCTACAATGAAACGCACATTCTTGAATCGTCTGATTTTCAGTAGATTTTTTATTTTACTTTTTTTTGCAAATTCGTAAATTTTCAGATTGAAAATGAAATAAGAATGCTTGACAAAGAGAAACGCACACATAAGAGGGCGAACCAAACTGCATTTAAGCTAGTGCTCTATTGTCTGCCAGGTCTTGTGTCCGTTTATAGAACACATTGCAGCCATTTGCAATGCGTTTTTATTATTTATTATCTCGTTAAATTTTACTTTTTGTGCGTGTGGGGCATAAGCAAAAGGTTATGTTACTGTTCAATGCCCTTCTTTTTCCAAATTACAATTCATTTTATTCGACTGCTCTACAATAGCCGATGCGTTGTAGCTGGTAGGGGTTGTTTAGTTGCACCTTTCAAAAAAGAATGTTACCTCCATCATTGCGCCGGTGTGCAGCGAAAAATTTTCCTATTAAGGCCAGTATTGCCATCTCCTTTAGCTCTTTATTGTTTGCTGCACTAGTGAATCCTTGTTTAACATTTTGCATAACTGTACTCGTATTATAAAAATTTAGGAAATCTCTTTTAATTGAAGCAAATTGCTTTTAAAACAACTTTATTTAAATCAATTAAATCGTGCATTAAATTAGTTCTAATTGGTCTCACTGGATTAAAAAAGCAGTCGGTAAAAAGATAAATCTGAATTACGACTTAAAGAAAAACATTATTGAGAGTTCCCTTAGAGCTTCCTATTTCTATGATTACTTGTTCCATTAATTCGGAACGTACATAAAACGAATTTCAAATGATGCACTTAAAGTCCACTTTTTTGCGTAAGTAACCTTTTTTCTATATATTAGTTCCTTGCTCAAAAAATACCACAATTCTGCATCTTGGAAACACAGATCGTCGCCAAGTTATTTTTCGTGTGTATGTGAGACGTGTGTGGATTTGTTATTTAGAATGAGTCACGCTTTAAATATCTTATACCTACTCCTACTTAGTGAAAATTTTAAGGAAAGTGTGTTATTTTATTACTGCCTTGTTGTCCGAAGCATCATTAAAAAAAGGTATTCAAAAAAAAAAAAAAAAAAAATTTTTTTAACAATAGACGGTAAAAAGGAAAAACATTCCTAAATTTCATTGCCATCTGTTTGTCGTATTTTTATGTTCTTTCAACAATTACGAAAATTCAAATACGGTAAAAGTAAAATTGCTATCAAATGATTAAACCAGTCAAACAATACTCGTAAAGATGTAAAACTATATTTAAAAAATACAAATCTAAAGGTTCAAAGCATAATTGCAGCGGAAATAGGCCACGAATTGTAAGAAAAGTTCTCTTTTCTAAGACCAGCAAAGGAAGTGGGAAAACTACGCTGAATAAGTGTATAAATAAAAACCGCGTTTTTAGCGGTTTTATAGATGCCACACTCAATACAGAGCAAATAGAATTACAATTAGTTTTTTGTTTGGCTTAGCCTGACTGTGGAAGAGCGGTCTTGTCTGCGATCTTCTGCCCATAACCTATTTTCCTCCACCCCTATGGACCATCCTCTATGTGCTGGTCTTAAATACAGAAAAAAATGGATTTACTTATTACTGCATTGCTAGAAAGAAAACCACGAATTATAATTTAGTACGTTTATGCTTAAAATATTACTAATTTAGGAACAATAGGGTCGTTCACACATAATTCTGTAATTGTTGAATAAATAAAGTTGTAAATAATTTTTTTTTTAAGAAATTCAAGATTATAGAAAATTAGAAAATTCCTTTCGATCGCCACGAAATGTAAACTTGATGAAAAGAGATATTTTTTTAGCTGAATGTTTTGGGAATACAATAATTTCGTTAAAAATTCAAAGGTAGAGACGGTTTTAAACAGTACTTAAATGAGAGCAGCCGTTAGCAGAGTGATATAGTTTTCGCGATAGTGATTGTTTTTAGATTTTGAGCTTATTGCTGTGACAATTTCTTACAGAAGCCGCCTGTCTCGTCAGTTTTACCGTGACACTTATTAATATAGAGTGAAACTGGTGGCTACATAATGGTCACCTTGTAATCACGCCTAAAAGTATTTCAAAAGAATCATACGAGGTGTGATAAGAAAAAAACTGTTATTTTTTAAATTTCCTGAGTTATGCATGTTCGATTTTCGCATTTCGCATTTTTTTAATATCAGCCGTTTTGGATTGCCAGTTTGTTTTTGACAGCTGAAAATAATAAAATTTGGTTAATATATGGTTTTCTTTTTAATAACGTTGTTTTTCTATGGCGTTTTAATTCTAAAATAAAATTTATCCATTTCTGTAAAAGTTATAGGCTTCCATAATTTCTAATATTTCTAAAAATATTTGAGGACTACTTTTTTGGTTACAAGTAAAGGTTTTCTAAATAAATGCAGCAAGTTCAGTTCCACAAAATTAATTAAAATCATAAAGAAGAATAAAACGATGACCTATTTATTACCGGATAGGTTTTATTTTAGATGTAAAATTAAAAAAATATTTTTCAAGCATTTATTATAAATAAAATTTCATAATATGTGTACATACATGCAGTATAAAAATTTACTTTTCCTTTCATATTTAAAACAAATTAATTAAAAATTTCCAATTTCAAATAATTTTGTCTTTGAAAGTTGATTTTATAAACCCTGTAGGATTCTGGTACTTGTTAGTAAAAATGTTTCTTAATGATCTCACAACCTGAAACGAATAACACGCACTGTACTCGCATGCCACTTTGATCATTAAAAAACAAGATCAAAAACATTTTCATTGCATTCTCAATTCTGTGGTGTTCTTTTCAAAACGACTTTTGCTGTTGCCGAGCGTGCTTGTTTCGTGCACGAATAGAAAATCTACTTTTATTCACAGAAATATTTTTCATATCAATCACTTAACAAAAAAAAAAAAAAAAGGTTTTTTTATAAGATTATAAATCTTAAGTTGAAAATTTAATTTTTTACAAATTTAAAAAATTATAAAAAATAATTTCGTAAAGTTATTTGCGAATGAATAATACACAGCCTGTGAAACCTGAGGTCGTGAATTCTATTCCTGCCTAGACATTGGGTGTTTTCCTTCACACAAACCGAAAGCTTTGCATGTTGAGTTGATTACAATAAAAAAAAAAACTAATAATTCTAAATGTTAAATGTTAAATTTTTGTTGAATTTTTCTTGCTTGAAAAAGCACAAAATGTCCTTGGAGATGCAATAGAAAGGGGCACTGATATCCATGATCAATATTTTGATAATAATTTTAAAACATTATGATTAATTAACGCTGTTACCATAAGATCACATTTAAAATTTCGTAAACTTCAAACATTTAGAGAAATCGATTTATATTTTATATTCTTATGCGGTTTATAAAATAGTGTATACTTTTTCCACACTATCTCATTTCAGTTAATAATTTCGTAATAATTCTTATCTAATCTTTCAGATTTATAATAACCTAAATGTGTCTTTAAGACTTTTAAATTAAAAAAATATATTTACAAAAAATATTCATTTTGTACCAATCCAAAATTGTCATTTTCCATCTCTGTCTTCATGAAAATATCAGCTGTTCCTTGTTATGGTTGGTTGCATGCGTGTGTGCGTGTGTCTGTAAGCAGCTGTGTTGGGGCACCATCGTGTATCTGTAAAACATATTCATGTTCGTATTGTTCTTCGCTCATTCAATCATCCGCTGGTTAACGTCATTTCGCTCATTCTAAGAATCAGTTGCATAGTTTACGTCATGAATTACATTTCGTCGTTTGCCTGCAGCGGCTCGAGTTTAACTTCAAGCTAAAACACGATAAATTCAGTTTGAGTTTTATAATTTGTCAACAAATGCAGGAGAGTGCAACTGTGTGACTGTTTCGAATGCAACAGAGCATAACAATTTATAAGAATCTTTTTTATCTGAAAGCAAAATATTTAATATATTAATTTACCATTTAATCGTAATTGCGTGTTAATGGAATTCTTTACAAACATTTTATTTGATAACGTTTTTAAAACAATATTTTTTATTTACAAATTTTAAAAAATGAATAAAATTAGAAAATCCATCTTACCACTCGTATCTTTGTTAGAAATGTGTGTTTTTTATAAAAATGTTTTTTGCTTACCTGATGAAATGTGTTTTGCGGTGTTTAAAAATTTAAACAAATAAGAGCTGTTTAATTAAATTCGCCAAAAATTGTTTTGTGATTAATAAATGTTTTTTTTATTTGTTTGTCGTTGTTATGAATATCACTTTTAATTTGTTATTACAATAGAAAGTCTTTATTTGGAGTAAATTATCTCAAGTGCACATACATTTGATATTTTCCAGGGTTGGAAAAGTGAGAAAGAAAATTAGTAAGTCTACTTATATTAAGGATATATGTATATAAATATATTTGAAACATTGAAACAGATGCATCTTCAGGCCCCACTCCTATTTTTGGAGCACACAAGCCACATTTGACAGATCCTACTGTTGTAAAGGATAGGGAATCAGGTGCTTAAGGCTGAATGTAAAATAGCTGTCCAGAACAATGATTTTCAATATACTTCTTGTTACTTCTCAATTATTATTAAACAATAACTGCGTTAAATAGAACACAAACACGTAGATGGGGTTAATTGTCCATTCTGGAATTAATAATTTTCCATTTTGCAGAAAATTGAAAAATACTTCTTGCCAATTTTACTTCAACCGTATGATTTTGGCAGTTGATGCGTTTCCATACAAGTATAATAATGTTGAATGAAATTCAAAAATTTTCAAATGTAAATAAACTTTGCAGCGTGAGTTATGAAGTCAGTCTAAAAGCCAGCTTAAGATGTTAAGCTATTCACTGGGTTTTATCAAATAAATAGAATGGAAAAAGAAGCTAAAATGAAATTTTTTTGAAATATATTGCAAAACCTTTAAAAATATTTATTTTATTATGTAATCAATGTTGCCGTTTGCCTATAATTTTTAGGCTTCTACAAACCAAAATGCTAGAAAAACCCTAGCTTGTAAGGCGTACCTAATATTTATTTATTTATTTACGAAATAGTACAATTATATAAATATAATTGTAATATGTATAGAAGCACTGGCTACTAAGGCCTTTGGCTTCTGGCTCCCCAGGGAATTGAACCCCTGACACCTGCGTAACAGGCGGGTATACTAACCATTATACCATCGAGAGGCTTGCGTACCTGATACGAATATGCTCAAGCATATACGAAAAAATGGCGTACTTACTCATTGCGAACCCCTTTCTACACCGTGCAATAAAACTGCAGAAATATGAAAATTTCAATATGTCAGTGTCATTTCAGATAACTTTCTGAATACTTAGATTTTTCATACAGTTTTCCCATCATATCTTTATCGTTTTAATAATCATGATAATTCTCATTCAATTCGTCTCCTACTAAGAGTTGTACTACGCTGTGCAATGGCCTCAACGAATGCAATATTTTTTATATACATTTTTTTTTATTTATTAACAATTTTTTTTAATATACTTTGCAATGCAAATAATTGACGTTGGAGGTGTCCGTCAGCACGAATTTTGCAACACAGATCTAGACAAAAGCACTTGTCTCATTTCATTTATATTAATTTTAATTAACGCTACGCTCTTTTCATTTGTGCCGTAGCGGCCGTCAAACAATATTATTTGTATCATAATTAAAATTGGCCGCTGCTCGTTTGTTTTCGTATTAATTTAAATGCTGTGCCAAAGTGTTATTTTGATTTAAAAATGGTATCTTTAATTTTAACGCAAATCCAATAAATTTGAATTTAATTAATAAAGTTATCCTCGTGTGTAATATAAATTTAAAAGAACGCGACTTCGATTTAAAATGTTTGATGTACTGGAAACACGTGTTGACTCTAGTTTAAAAAAGCGCTAAATTGTGCACATCTTTCATATTACGAATTATATAAAACTAACAATTCCTTGTTATGGATTATTAGAGTCCTCGTTTAAGTTCCATATACAAGCTTAAAACTAAACAAATATATCCATAAATTATTTAATTATATTTTCTGTTTATTATTATTAGATGTCGTTGACAAAAAAGGATCCGTCATTTTGTGTGGCAGCAAACGATCCCCACTTGGTTAGTTTGGGCGGTGGTCGTTTAAGTACAGCAGTAACCATACATAATATTCCAATAGGTGAGTACCGGAATTAATTACAATCAATTGTAGTTTTCAAATTTTTGAAATTTTAAGTATCAAACGTTTTGATTTGGTAGAAAAAACAAATTTTCAGTAGATCTCCAAAAATCGTACTTGCTTGTTAGACGGTAAAACTATTACTATGAATTCTCTGTAATGCCTCTATACAACGTTTACATAATTTGACGGTTGCTTGTCAAACAAATCAAATCTTGTATATGTCATTGTGTGTTGTCGTGATGTTTTCGTTTTGGAAACGAAAAAATATTAAAAACAATAGTTAAATTTTAATATTTTTCGAAAAACAAAAAATAAAATAAATTTAAAAAATAAAAAAATGTTTAAATATGTAAATACCCGTACAGGGTGTACCACTAAAAGGAGCGTTGCTGTCATTTCAAACTTTCAAAATCATCTACTTCGTATTTTGAAATGTTGAAGCGAGAGAAGTTAAAAAAGAATTTTAATTGATTTCAGAAAGCAGTTGTCATAGTGTAAACGGAGACTAAACGAAGAGTCAAAATCTAATTGGATGCTGTTAAACAATTAAAGTTGGAATTTTTTTGTAAATGTTCTAGATTGCACTTTAACAAAATTGATTACAATTTTCGTAATTCGTAGTAATTGTTTCTAATAATTAATTTATTTAATTAATTATTTATTTCATTTATTTTCCCTTCTCGAACCATTAATTGAAAATTTAATGCCAACTTTTGCTTGTTAATTTTTCTTGTGAACTGCAGTGATCTCTAACACTCTTTAACTTTAATTTTAGGTCTGCTTAAATTATTTATTTCCCCCTCCCTCCATTTTTCTATTTGTTTTCCTATAAGTAGCAATATTATAGGCCCAGTTGTAAAATAATCGAGATAACGCGGCATATCTTATAAGGTTTTAAAGCAAAAAAAAAAAAAAAAAAAAAAAATCAACAACAACGGCGAAACAGAAAAAGCTCTAAATTTGAATGGAAAAAACATGTTGCTTTTTCTACTGGCGCTTGTTTGATTAAGAGACTCAAACTTATTAAACCCCAACTTACGGGAGGTAAATATTTCATTCAGTTATTTTTTTCTCGCTTAGGAATGCTTGTTATTTGATAAGAAATGAAGCGTGAAATATTATTGTGTTATTAAATTGGTTCAGTTTTTTTTTTGTTCGTTATTGCCATGCTGGTTAATGTGTGAGACAGATATTTATTGTATTTAAAAGCTTTTACTTTGTATATTTTTTTAATTTGCAAAATAAGTTTTCGAATTCCAAAAAGCAACGTCAACATTTATTAGAAATTGAAGTGAACAGTGGTTTTGCTGCCGTGATATAAATAATTGTCAAGTGTAAAGTTTCCTTTTGATTTCCAGGAATTTGCTAAAGTTGCAGAAATAAACGACAGTAATTTAAGGAAAACGTGAGAAAAAAATAATTTTACTTCAAAGTTTCTTAAAATTGTAAAGATTTTCGTGAGAGGTTTACTTTTAAATGGATTTCTTTGTATAATTATTCGTACACTTTAACGTATACGGTGAAGTAAATCAAACATAAGTGGGGAATGTGAACAATAAATAAGCTTAACATTGGAAAAAATGGTTGTTAGATCCTTTTCAAAAGGGATTAAATATATACACATATTTGCAATCAATATTTTAAAGGATCTACTTGTTTATTGTTCAGCGATTTGTTGGCAAGAATCCTTCGAAAACTGTCCGCTTGTGTTTCAGTATGTTGCAGTTTAAATAAATAAATATTAATTAAATAATTTAATTATTTGGTAAACCGCAGTTTCCTTTTCCTGGAAATTTTGATTTGGTCGCAAAGTTATTTGCAATTTTGTTTAAATATCCAGTTTTAGCTAAATGATTATTTTGATTTGAATTACATATTTTTGAGTTCTTGTAAATTTATTAAAAATTTAAGTATACATTCTTCAGATTGGTATGAATTTTGTAAAATATTCACATTTTATTTTTTTTTTTCAAAATTTTCTTTCAATTGCCAAATTTTTGTTTGGGAACTTATCATTTTTTGTTATATCTGGGAGTCTGCTCAATTTAGAATTTCTTTTTCAATTTAATAAGAAACCACTGTTTTGTATAAAATTCTAGGTGACACCACAATAGGTTCATCCACACGCTGCAGTGTATCCCTTAATGGATCCGGCATACGTCCACTTCACTGCACTATTTACCGCAGTGAGGAAAACGAAATAACTTTAGTACCCGAACGAGATGCTCGTATATTAATTGATGGTCATAAAATTACGGATGAGATCAATTTAACACAGGGTGCCATGATAACAGTGGGAAAATCCTATTATTTACGTTTTAATAATCCAGCCGAGGCTCAGCAAATACGCACGGCCATGGGATCTAATGAGCGAATCTCGATGGCTCAAATAGATTTCGGACCAGAAAGACAAAGGCATTCGACGAAAAGTTGCAACAGTACGGCCACCTCTTCAAGTGGCGAAGTGACAACTTATCAAATAAATTCCTTTTATGAGACCACCATACAACCAGCACTTACCAGCGGCGAAAGCGGTAATAACAATAATTGTGCCAAAAGTCCGGTAAATGCTTATAATAATTTAGCACCCATCGATATAAATGGCTTGCAGTGCCCCAAAGTATTCACTGCCGACTTAGTGACGGTGAATATGCCAGCTAAAGACGTTTTGGGGCAAAAGTATATGAAATTTGCCAAAAATTTTGCAGAAAATCATCGCAATGAGAAGAATCTGAACCATGCCTGGCATAATAATCAAAATCAATTAAACAATAGTAGTCGTGCCAATGGCAATATCTATGACAATGTGCCGCCGTCTAAAGTGAACAATCAAGAGGGAAGTTCTAGGAATGCGGAATATTTAACAAAATTGAAACAAGCCAATGAGGCACACAAACAGGCGGTGACTGCCTACGACCGTTATCCCAAATTGGGTAATATGCAAATTTTTCCTATGACTAATGTAAATAATGAAATTAATACACAAGCTCCAACGAAATCAAGCATGACCACCACTTTTTGCCACTCGCATGACAGCGAGGAGCAAAATGGAAACCTTACTTTGGATCAAAGAGAGCATTTAGATGATATGTTAAAAATTTGCTCCGAATATACCGACCGTCACAATCAAAATGGCAGCAATTGTGGCAGCATGTCTTCATCGCCCATTGTGCAAAATCGCATAAAAACCAATGGCTCACTGCCGCGTGACAAAAAATCACCTTTCCAATATGATTTATCCAACGGAACCCCAAGTCAACAGTCTTTTGATGGTGGCTGCACTAACCCAGCAACAAGTAAAACAGAGATGCCCAGTAGTCCCACTTATTCCACTGGTTATGAAAATGTGCGCCAAGTAGGGCAGAACCGTGTTGAAGTCAACGGCCAGTTAGTGTCTCCTCCTAAATCGGGTTATGAAAATCTAGTAATTGGAAAGTATGTGCCGCAATCCCCACGCACAAAGATACGCACAAATTGCATGTCTCCCAAGAAAGAAAAAACCTTTGCGAGCATATTTTCTCAACAAAAAGCTGAAGCACAAACTATCAAAAGTAGCAACGCTAATAAGCAGCAGGAATACGACGCATTGTTGAAAACATTTAGTGAAAAACTGCAGCAGGAAATGCAGAATATTGAGGAATGTAGTCGTTATCAGCCGCCTAACACCAACTCAGGTGCCTCATCTCAGCAGAGGGGCAATAAAAATATTAACAATTTAAAACTGAATCTTAACCCACCCAATTCTTTGCAAAGTTCTCCCAAACCCACAAAGAAACCAGCACCAGCCCCTAGAACTTTGCTCAAGACCGAGCATGGTAGCACAGCTGGCAGCTTACCCCACCTGTCTGAAGATAATCAGTCATTAGTCTCACCAGGTGGGAGAGAGAACGTTAAAAAGGTAGAAACGAAAATAATCTTTTACATATTCCAGTTACATAAATATTTTCATGCCTAATTTGTTCTTCCTTTCTTAGACTGATTTAGATTGTTTAACATTGTCCAAGCAGGAATTGGAAAACATACTGGACATGTTGCAGGATAAAATACATCGCTTAGAAGCTCAACGTAATGCAACAAGGGTCATAGAAGAAAATCAGCAGGCTAAATTGAAACAATCTATAGAAATGAAAATGGACCAGGTTAAAAAGTAGGTAACATCTTATCTAGAATTTTCCTCAACTGTCCTTGAATTTAAGAAGAAAGCGAAAATCAGGAAAAATTGTTTCTGATACACAAATTTGTAAAGAGAAAAAAAATATATATAAAATAATAGTGATGCAATCCCTCATATCGGAGAGCGGCTAAATTTAGAAAGTCTATAAATTCTCAAACACGGAATTTTACAATTGATGATACTCAGTTGGAAGGAAAGTTGCACGAAGTACAAAAGCAAGAAGAGCCATTTTCCCTTCAAAATTTAATATTTTAATCTAAGTTTCTATATATATTCTAATTAAGAGATTTAATTAAGATTTCCGAACGACCTATAAATTAATTATTAAATCAAAATTCGCAATTTTCGAGATTTGGCTTTTGATCTGATTTTGAGCTGATCTCGCGTCAAAATTTCCCTTTTTTGTTTGTGTTTTTTTTTATAACCTGGCAAGGAAATAAGTGCTTCCAGAAGTATTACATGGAACTAAAAATGTAATATATAATTTTCAAATAAATCACTGTAGGCGAAAAATATTAATTAAATAATAAGTTTCAGTTAGTTAAAAAAGCAAAAAAATAAGGCTGCACTAAGAAAAATGGCCATGCACATGCGCATGTCCATCATAAATCTATTAAGCTATGAAATAGAGAATAACATTTCACTCCTTTGCTATTTTAAACTACATATTGATCGCTGTATTCATAATTAAAGTATAATTAAGTTACTCCTTAATGTTTGTACTTTCTTACTCCGCTATAGACTTAAAGACATGCTCGAGCAAAAACCCAATAATAAATGCCTTAAAGAGGAATTAACAAATATAAGTGAATCCTTGGAGAATGACCGCAAACAATTCGAGGATTTGGAATTTCAGTATTTAGAAGAAGAATCGGATTGGCATGCTTATCATGAGGAACTAAAAATCGAAGAGAAATTATTAAACCAGCAAATAGAAGATAAGGAGAAGGAAATGACAAGCCTACAAAGTAATTCACACATAAATGGCCACAATGGCAAAGCACCTGACGAATCTATAAGCCTTTTAAGCACAACTAAAATTGCTAATGCAAACTTAATAGCAGAACTTCAGCTCAATAAGCCATATGACGTGGGCGAAGCTATTGGAAAAATGTCTCAATCGCTATTCGGTTCAGCCGAAGTATTGTGTCCGAAACATAACAGTGATAACGAAATAATGTCAAAAAGTATTAATGAGAATATGTTTTTCAATAATAAAATTGAGTTTGGCAGCTCTGCATCAGCTGCTACTAGCACACCAAAGCCGTCTCAACTACAAATTGTTAATATAGATGAAGGACAGCTTTCGCCTTCTTATAAGAAAGAGAGTATATCGAAATCCTGCGAATCCTTTACACAGCCAGTGAAATTTAATCTGTCTTTGGGCAGTGATGATTTTGAAGTTAATCCCCTGGAGAAACGAGTACCTTCACAAGATGATATCGATCGCATATCAAAAGTAACCACGGATGCCCCCATCTCATCACAAGGAGCCACCAATAAAATTTATGATTCAATTAAGGAAATAGAACGCAACCGCCAACTGTTATTGGCTCAGCAAGGTAATAGTAATTTAGTTTTTATTAACTACAACAAGCAAATTATTATATTTCATTTACAGGCCATCATGTCATCGAACACGAACGTCAAAAAATGAACGACCTTAAGAAGAAAATACACAGCGAAGCTCGCGCCCAATATATTTCTATGTTTAATCGAAATAGTACTGAGTAAGCACATTTATTCATTCCTTAATTACCATTTACAAAATTTATTTCTGTTCATCAAAAAGAAACCAACTACTATATTTAATAGACTCGTACATATGAAGGCAGCTCTGTGGCTTGAAATGCACATACTTTTATATTTCCTTTGTTAATAATGATTGGCATGAGCTAAACTGAAGGCAGCATTTACTTAAAACTTGCTACTTTACTAACAAAACGGTGATCAATGAAGATTTTAAAATTACCGCAAGTTTAGTAAACGATTTTTGTTTTTCTAATGACTGAAGGTCTGGTTTAAATTATTTTTCATTTAACAAAGCAAGTTTGGTCAATTACATTTGTAAAGGCTGTCATTGGACGCACATACATACTTTACAATTTATGAGGATCTCCTTTTTGTGTCATTAGATGAATTATTCGTAAGTGAGTGGAAACTACTCGTATTAACCAGCGAAAACATTTTTAAATGTTAATTAATTTCAACTGCTGCCCTGCAATGTTGTGATCCGGCATTTTTCATATGCCCGGGTCAAATATGACTACAAGTCTTATTTCTTTTAATTACTGTTCAGCCATTTAATACGAGACCTCGTTAGATACGTTGGATGCGGGTGTGACGCTTTAGATGCTTTTTGCTCTAAAGAATATTTTTTTGTAACTCTTATTGAAAGTTAACTTCAAATATTGAATAATTAGAAGATTTTGTTAAGAAGATCCCGTAAATTTTTCCAAAACAGACAGATTTTTTTCAAACAAACGATGGATTGTTAATTGTTCTTAAATTAATTTCTTTTGCTCTTTTGAGTCAGGCGAGAAATTTCCTTCGATTTAGTGATCAAACACTTCATTCGTGTAATTTTCATCTAAAACCATTTTCTTTTTGAACTTAAAGGGACACTGATTTTAAATTGAAATATATATAAAAATATTTGCATTCATCAATTAAGATCCTGTGATCGTGTATGGTAATCGAAAAAATGTTATTGATAACTTAAAAAAGTACTACAAACTTACATTGTAAAAAGCCTTTAAATTTCTAAAAAAAAAAAAAAATTTATAAGAAACTTTTTAAAAAATTTTTTTGTCTATTATTTTGAACTCTTTGCCGCGATTACTACGGATATAGCCATGCTATCCTTCGTGAATAGAATTAAAATTATTAATACATTTTCTTTTCTTATACTTGTATTTTAATTTGTTTATGTTCAAAGTCTTAATAAATAATTTAAATTATCTCCCTCTCTCTTGCTTCAAACATGTCTCATTATAACTTGTTCAGATTTTTAATCGTAAATTAAATATTCCACTCACATTCCAATACATTTTCTTAATCCGTTAATGTATGAAACTTGAGAAATACTCGTGCAATTCTTTAGTTTTCAATTAAAGATTCATAATTAAATTTTATAAAGTTATTTGAGTAGGAAAAAGTTATATAATATATAATATAAAATCATGGTCTTAAAGTCGAGTCTGTGTAAGTGATTAGATAATTGACAGTTGAGCTTTAAGTTCTCTCACCAAGTTGTCAAAAGTTGTCGTTTGTTATGGCCAATTTTTAATTATGGCAATTCACTGTTTATCTTATTTGGAAAAACTGCTACAAATCTGACATATAATCAGCTGGACTCCCATAATCGAAATTATATATTTGAGTTAAGGAAGACTTTATTATGTTACAAATGTATGACTGAAGATAATAGCAAAATTAATTGTATTCACTATCACCTTCAGAACTTCAGGCAGCGGAGTTGTATTGGATTCATGTTGAAGGACGTGTGTTCTACACTCAAATAAATATTTGAATAATAACAAAAGTGTCCTGACGATATACTTACATATATTTTTCCATCATTGTAATTTCCAGTTGCTATTTTTTCTGGTTTTGCAATTCATTTCTTTATTTGGGGGTGAATCGTTGGGTCACCGTACACCATCGTAACCGAATTTTGGTTCTTAACAATGTTTTATTCATGTTTTGCCAGCGTTTATTAAAGCCTAATTTGAGCTGATATTACGGCTAACCAGAAAAAATTGGAATACCGAAAGAATATTACCAATATGTTTGTTCATACAAGATATTTTATTTCTTGCCTGTAAAATTATATTATTATATTATAAAAATGCAGTATATGAACTATACAAGCTACATTTTCTTTTTGTCAAGCCACTGTAACGTTTCGGCTTGAAATTTGCATATCAATTAAGCATTCGAATTGGCTGAACAAATTGGAGCCACTGCAGCAGATCTTATCTGTGAATAACAAAAACCATATGAACAATTAGAGAAATATGTCGACACACGAGTAATTAAAAAAGAAAGCATTTTTGCAGCTTTCCGCCTCGAACTATAAAGTATGGCTCATGAATAAGACTTTATTTAAATAATTTGCATCGACATTTCATACACACATGCACCAGCAGTTGAAAAGCAAACTGAAACATTTAAAATATTATTAACATAATAATAAAATAAGAATAAAGTAATCATTTTGTAGTAAATGTTATAATAGAGATCCCTTATGAAAGCCGTGCTAGAATGTAACGACGTAGCGAAAGACGAAAGAACGGAATTCGAGTTCATGTTAAACAGATACTAAACCATAAAAATCTGCCTTCTCTGATCTCTTCATATATAATTTCGCTTTCGGTAACTCGTAATTCTCGCAGGAAGTATTTCTAGTTTTCAAATATATTTAAATATTTTCTCCTGATAAAGTTTTAATTATTTAAAGAAAGGAAAAATCAATTCCAAACTTTTTAAACTAAAGTCGTCGAAGGTCTCGTCAGCAATAAACGATTTTTTCCCCCTATTTATACCCACTTATAGGTACAGTGGGCAAATCTACACTTTTTATTCATTCCAAAGTATGCAGTTTTAAAGTATGACTGACTGGCTTGCTCAACAAATGAAAGAAAGTTTAATTTAAACTCTCAACTTATGAAAATATTATTTATTATGCACGGTTTCGCAAGCAAACAGATTTTTATAAGTGAGCAAAAAAACAACTGAAAATATGTGCTACAGTGGGGCTGATGTTGAATACCTGACAGTTTTGAATAGCTTTTTAAAATAAAAAAGCAACAATTGCAAACAATTTGACATCGAGTTGAAACGCACAGTCATGAGTATAAACGCTGCAAACAACCGAATATTCGGTTAAAAAACTGGCCTGGCTGGCCAACATTCGGTTGGACAATGATTTTATTAAAGAAAACAACAAAAAAGAACCAGTAAATGTAAACAAATAACTTGATTGTTGTACGTGCATTCAAGATTAAGATAAAAGTTTTGCTTGCAAAATCATACTTCTACTCTTTTTAAATGGGGTTTTTTATCCCGATCGTTTACTATTGTAGTGTGCAAATGGTATTACTTTTATGAGAGGGAGACAATTTGAATGAATTAATACTGAAGTGAGTTGGCTACGTAAGCTTGGATTTGTTGATTACTATTCAATAACTTTTAAGGCGCAAGCGAGTGAAGTATTGTACACATTAGAAAACTATTAGCAATTAAACATTTTAAATAATTACATATATTGTTTAAAAACCTTATGAGTGTGTTGTGTGTATTAAAATTTGTAATTAAAAGCACTGCAGTAGCGACTTTGTAAAATTTATTTTTATTAAAAGTTTGAAATGTTGAGTATTAAATAATAATTCTCTTCACATAAATTAATATCAAAATGTGTACCAATTTTCTCACTGGTGACAACAATAAAAGTGAAAAAGCTTTTTGATGAGATAAGAGCTGTGCTACCGTCGTTATCAGTGAAATACAAAAGCAAATAATGAAATACAAACAAAAATTTTATTCTCAAATTGTTTATTGGAAAAATAAGTAATTAAGTTTGCCGGTTTTACTCCTTCGCCCAGCAAATATCGTACAATGCCATTTATTCTAATATTATTAGTGACTCGCTCACTTTGCACAATGGGCCGAAGCCTAGAAAATATGTGTATGTGTACTACTCATATTAAACATTGCTTAATACCTAATTCCTCAGCACTATGGGCTATAACTATAATATTATTTTTGAGCGACAGGTATATCAATGATTTCTTGTTTCACCAAGGCAGAAAATTTCTTTAGATTTCTCAGTTGTGACTACAAAAGTTTCGCAATGAGTTATTCCATTTTTAGCAAAAGTCTTAAAGCTGTTACTTAGGTGCAAGCTAATTAGTGGCAATTTTTAAAACGGTGGGTGTCTTATTGCAACTGCATTTACATGATGAACAGATATTCCAAATATTCACAATTCTTCTATTTTGTTTTCTTCTATAGAAATCTAAAAATTCTACTGAAAAATTGGAAGTTATTTCGTTAGAAAATAGACTCGATTTTTTTGATAAGAATGTTTTTTAATGTCGTAAATGTTCTAAAACAGATTTCTTTTTAATTGTGGACAATTTTCTCATATGTATTATATATCCCATATTCCCTGCCTTGGACAGACATATTTTCATCTTTCGAAAATATTTTATTTACCATCACTTAATATTAGTGAACTTACTCGTATATGGCATTCTCTTCTTCTTAATAGAAACATTACAATTTTGAAAAAAATTCTCCCACGTAAGCTTAAGAAAAGGTCCCACTGTGAGTTGTCGTTTATTGCCAATAACCAACAACTGTCATACGCTCTTTAATAAACATTACTCATGCAATAGTACAGATTAGCGATATACATATACTCACACACAGCCGGCCACACACATATACATATATGATGCTTTGACTGCAAAAAATATTTTAGGTAGAAAATATATTTTTTAAATTCCTTTCAAATTTTAGATAATTTTTTGTCTTGAATGTGTTTAATATTTTGATATTAAGACCAGCTCAGGTCAGACGCCCGTTAAATAACTTTTTAAGTAAAATTAATAAAAATATAATTACATATATAATTGATTGGCTACAATATGGACAAATTGTCTACAATGCTTTGCTGGTACGACTTTATTATTTTATTACTTCTCAATATATTTGTACATATTTCTCGTGTGTATTTTTGAAATAATAAATTTTTTAATTTTCAGTGGCAATAACACTCAAGACGAACCTCAATCATCAGAACGGCCAACACAAAAACAACAACACGAATTGCAGCAACTGAAGCAACAAGAACACCCACTAATGGATAAAGAGAATCTACCGAATTGTGAGAAATTATTGGTGTCAACAAAAAATGCTCAAAGACATGATGAGGAATCTGTGGGACAGGTGAGGAATAATATTTAGCAAACAATTTTTCAGCCACTAAATAATAAGTATTTTCTTCGAAAATTTTTTTCGCTTTTGATTCGATATGATATACAGTCGAACCATTCAATAAAAAAAAAAAACACTACAAAATGGTAATTTAGGCTCCACGATAAAAAATTTAAGCAAAAATTGTACAAAATTGCGTGATTGCCTTCATCGTTGGGCTCTATAAATTGAAACGGTTGTTCCGTTTCTTCTTTCCAACTAATTCTTCTTTCCTATTTTAATACATTTATTTCGAATTGTTCAATTAAAATTAAATTTTCCTTGCAAATACCTCCAGCCTAAAGTTCGTGGTATATTCAGAAGAAGAAAATACTATATATTTACAGTACAACAAACAGTAGAACATTTTAAATAATTCGGTCTTAAATTTTAAACTGTATAAAAAGTTTCAGAAAATTGAATTTAGAAAGTACATAATTTTGGTAGAATTTTGAACTGAATTGCCCAACTGTCATTATATTTCATCATACGATTAATCGAATACGATTAATGTAATCAATAATATCAGTTGGAAATATTATTTAAGTCATCCCATATCATGCAGTTTCAGTAATTCTGCTGGTTCGTATCGCGGAAAATTCTAAATTCTAAAATTCTTGGATGGGTGTGTTTTATTTACTTGCGCATATTATAATACATATGCATATGTTTTATTTTCTATGTATTTGTGCGGGTATTCACCCACGACATTAAACTAGCAATTACTAAAATACAATTTCATTATTGTTGATATGTAAAAATAAAATTTGAATGTTTATTAATAACATAAATTAATCGGAAAATCCGTCATGTTAGACAAAATAAATTCAACAAATATATTTTCACACACACACACATGTATATAATACGTAGTCGTATACAAACATTTTATTTTGAATACAAATTTGTTTAATGAGAAAAATCTCATTATTGTTTACGTATTCCATCAACGACCGATATCATCCGCTATTAACGCTGCCCAAATCGTTAAGTGTTTATGGTATTTACGTTTACATTTTCATGCGATTTTTTTATGTGATTTTTTTCATATGATTTTTATATTTTACGTACACAAAATTTTATATTCAAAATATTTACGTTAAAGATTTCTGCTTAAAAGTAACTGCAAAAGTGTGAATCAGCCTTTCAAAAAAAATCTATTGCGTAGATTTCGCAGGAGGGATTACAGGGTGTAGTTTTCACATTTTTGCTTATAAAAAATTGATAATGATGAACGCCTGAGCCCATCAGAAGCAATTTTCTATTAAAGTGTCCATGCCAACGAGTATTAAAAATGTCAATTTTAATTGATTCCGTCATTGAGATTCTTGTGAGAGGATTTGTATCCAAAACAGTATTGTTTTGTCCCTACTAAACCTGTAGGCCACTACTCATTGGTCTAAAGCTGTGCCAAAGTCTTGAGGACTCTGCCTTCAAATCTCATGTTAAGGTTTTGCTTCGGGCTTCAACAGCTTGAAACAGTAATTTGAATTACTGAGAACATTCTGGTGACGTAGTCTAACATGTTAGTAAGGACACTTCAGTGTCCTTATTGATGTGAAATGGCACGTTGCAATGCAGGAAAACTGTAAATAAAATTTCTCTGCGATGAAAACCAAACAGCAAAAAATCACTATGGATATATGCAAGCAGTTAACGAACATCCATCCACAAGCGGTCTATGAGAAATTAAAGCCGGAAAAGTAATAGTTATGAGAAAAATTATAGCAAAAAATACAAATATTGATCGAAAAATTGTTTTTGGAAAAAATGTGCTCGCTATTGTAATCCAAGGATTTAAGGATTTGCGCAATTTTCAGAGACGTGTATTAATTTGTAATATTTCCGTACCGATTACTGAAAATGTTCTTTATGCCCAGCTGATATTTATTTACGTTAACTGAGTGACATTTTGAAAAACTAAAATTTAAGTTCAATGTTATTAGTTCCTATAAGTTCCGTCATAAGCAAAAAGAGGCGAGGGAAGCGAGTAGAAAACCGCAGCTAGCTGCGAACTTCCATAAAAATAGTTTATTGGTTATGTCTGTTGCAACAGCGATTCCTTCATTTGTTCTAATTCAATGCTGTTTAAAACATTCGCATCAAAATGGAATTGTTAGTGTCACTCTAGTCAATAAAAATTATGGATATGAATTTCCTATTGAACTGCTGACCGCACAGAAACTATAAATTTATCAACATTTTTAAAAACTCTTTTGCGGGCTCTTGGTAATTACGTTTAAAGGAAAATTGACGACAAATAGCCACATGGGGCTCCCTGCTGAGGATGAGATATAATTATTTAGCCTTATTTAGCTATTTGGGGATAAAAACACACATTTTGCAGACTTCAGCCTTTTATTCTTTTGTGAAATGAATTCTTTTAAATTACGAGCTTCAGCCTCCACACGTTTATGCTTTGAAGTTTCATAGAATTGGAATTATTTCAATTAATTTTGTGTTCAGGCCAGCATTTCCATTCAAGTATATATCACTTGTAGAACATTACAAAGTCTGTGTGTATGAAGTGTGTAAGAAGTTGTTTGAAATTCATATATGTAAATGCAAATAATTTATCTCAACTAAATTGTTATTTGCATGCCTCCTTGCGTAAGTGACTTATATTTGCTAATCAAGACTACTGACTGCTCTTTCCCAACACCTCACTGTAAATATCTTTGATGTTTCACCGAAATCTTATAAAACTGGACAAACGTGAAAAATGTTTTGCAAATCTATTTGTTCAGTGCCAAAAGAGTGTTCGCCTAAGACGCATTCCGCAACAAAGAAAACAAAAGATTTTTTTTTTTTTGAAATAAAAAACGGAAATATTTGAATTGTTATCGAATTATTAATTCCACTACAGGGGACCTGCTCTTTCACAGTTCATGTGGATATTAATTGTTATTAACTAAAACACAAACATAAAAGCGTATACTGCAATTAAATGAAATTAAAATAATTTGAAACAAAATATTGGAATCTTAAAAGTAAATATTAATAAATAAGCAACTGGTTAATGAAAGCAAATAATTGCTGCATAAAAAAGTTATTGAAAAAACAAATTCATATAAAATGTCTGTGTGGATGACTTACGTGAAACGCCGACGACCGGCTCAACATCGTTACTGTTCTCAACAAGTTTATTACTTAGTAAGTTTCTTTGATACTCATATATGTATATACGAGGTGTGATAAAAAATACGGTTATTTTCAAATTTCGTGATTTACGTATGATCGATTTTCCCACATTACATCGAAGCTTTGAGTTTTTGGCCAAAAACAAAACCTTCATGGGTCATGCTCACTTTTTCCCCTTCCCAAAACTGAAGATACCGATGAAAGGAAAGCGTTTTGCTACGATTGAGTAGATAAAAGAAAAATCGAAACAGGAGCTTTTGGCGATATCAAAAAGCGCGTTTCAGAAGTGTTTCGAGGATTGAAAAACAAGCCGGTATAAGAGTATTATATCTGAGGCGGATTACTTTGACGGGGAATAAATAGTTATTCATGAATAAATAATTTTCTAAAAAATTTAAAATAATGGTTTTTTTTTATCACACCTCGTACATATGAATAAAAATCGTTTCGAAAAACCCCCTTTCAATATTGCTAGCAGCTGCCTGTGAATTTTGTTGTCGACAAAATTTAAATTTTCTTTAATAAAATTATTGTTCATTTAAATTAAAATATACATTAAAACTAATAAATATTTTTAGATTCCCTTTGGAAACAGTGCCTCAATAAAAAAGTTTAAACTGCTCCAAAAAAAAATTTTAAAAATAAAATGATTTAAATATTTGTTTTTTCGCATGTTGTTTAATGTGTCAAATGCGTTTTGTGTTTTAGACAAGTAAACAAACGAGCGGACTCAATAGACTGTTAATAGCTTTCATTTAGTTTGTCCCCTAAATTAAAAATAAAAAATGTAGTTGTATGCCAAATATTTTTGTTGTGGTATAAATAGAAAAGATGTAGTCCTACATTTTCGTCAATATTTTATTTTTCTTTTAGCAACGTCACTCACAGCCAGAATTTGAATACAGTCAACGTCATTATGACGATCAACAGAAACGTTACAGTGGCAATACTCGCCCCTTATCTGAGGCAAATTCGGAAAATCCTCCCGAAGCGTTAACACATCAAGATACACCTGTCTCTAAATCAAATATGGAATTAAGCACAAATGCAGTCTACGGGATGGAGAAACGACTTAATGCGAATTCAAATGAAGTTCTCAGCAGCAGTCAAAAAACACGAATGGACGCCAGTGATGCTAATGAACGGAAACGTGTATTACCTAAACATCAGAGACCGTTAACGCGCTATTTGCCCATATTTTCACCGGACCTGGACTTGAGACAACATATTGAGTCGGCCGGTCATCAGATAGCATTGTGCCCGCATGTTTTTGTAGATTCCAGCTCTTGTAGAGGGTAATATTTTGTGATATGAACTGTTTTTATATGAACAAACGTTTTTATTCTTTCTTTTCCATTTTGCTTAGTTATTTACATAAACTGGGAGCCACTTTTCATGGCTGGTCTAAGAGATGGTTTGTCTTGGATAGACAGCGAAATGCCTTTATTTACTATTCCGATAAATTGGAACGAAAACCAAGAGGAGGTGCCTACTTTTCCGTAAGTTTGATGAAGGAATTGTGCAAACATGAGTACACTCGATAAAAAGAGACTTTTTGTAAATCTTTACCATTTCAAAAAAAATTTCCACAGGGCTGTAAACACATATTTTCCTGAAACTAGATAATATTTAGTAACAGCATGTTTAATTCTTACGCTCTGTTTTCTATTTCCAGCTTAGTTAGTAATTTGTAACCTTTCTCTCGAGCACACTATTTTCCCACCTTCAGCCCATTGTGCAATAGTGCAGGGACAATATGTTTTGTAAAAAATCACTCAAGAATAATTCGTAATGAATTAGGGTTTAGATTACTTATCATACCTGAACATAGACTGGATCTTACATATTGGTCTGACTGATAAACTTTCATTTAACTGGACTTTTCATGTAATTACTTTTGCCAAATTACAAAATTACAATTACAAAACTGCCCACTCCATTTATGTGTGTTCTGAATAATTATTATAGATAGAATTGAATATTTTAAATAAGGCTTCGACCTTTACAGTTAAGTATGTTTTTTGGATCAAGTGCTTTTTAAAAGGCATGGTAATTGGCTACCTTGTGGCTGCGAGTATGTGCTGAAGTGCTCTTTTCATTTAGTTACCAAAAATTGTTGATAATTTCAGCGAGGCAATTATTATTTATAGCACAACTAAGTATTTATAGCAAAACAATAAGGTAATATTCGATTGTATACGTGATTAGACAAAAAACCATAAACGGTTCCTAAAAAAACCATTATCCTTATCAAGTAGCATTTAATGATTAAGAACTGAATTTTGATAGAAACAATTTCGAGTGCCAATACTCTCGACTAGAGTTTGAGAGACATTCAAAAAAACTGAACCAAATATATTTTATATAAATGTCTACTCCTTATAAATATTTTGCGAATATACTCGTCCTTTAGTACCCATTTTATTTTATTATCATTATTATATACATACATATACATATTTATGCGTCCTTTCAGACGATTGATGAAGTTTACCTGGATCATTTGAATATTTCGAAAAGTGGTCGCCCTCATTGTACATTTATTGTTAAGACTAAAAAACGCAGCTACCAACTGCAGGCAGCGTCTGATGCTGCGGCCAGAATATGGATAGATGCCATAATAACTGGAGCTCAAGGCAACTTAGACTATTAAGTAGACTATTAAAAGTATTATTAGCAACATATATTAACACATACACACACACACATGTATGCATTTAACACTAATTTTACGTACAGTAGAGTATTTATAATTCAATACGTTAAGAAAGAGACTTTTACATTTGATTTAAAATTGAAAAAATGTGTATTTTTTATACGAAGAATTGCTCAACCAAAGGAAATATACATCTATACATACAATATAAATTTGTCATATTTTAAAACACACACTTTTTTTGTATATTCATTCACGAAATATACATTTATAAGAAAAAAACATATATATTTTACATGAAAAAATAAACATGAAAGATAAAAAAGAACTCTTAAGGTCGTTATAATAAGAAAATATAAATAAACTTGAATTTATTACGGGAATAATATTGAATAAAAACAAAACAAAACACTTAATATGTAATTCAGAATATTAATTTTTTTTATAAACTATAGATTTTAAAACTGTTGCACAGTGTAATTAAATATCATTTATAAGATTATTTTTAATGACATGCTGTGATTGTTTTTAAGGAACACTTGACCACAAGCCATGATTCTAAAGTCTACCGTCGATTTTAATAACAGATATGGCGAGGCTATAAAAAAAATATTTAATTGTTTCAGCTCCATAAAATGAAGTGCAGTCTATTATTTTCAATAGCTATGCTATATCTTCGTAATTAGGTGTGGTTCATAGCCCTATTAGGCTCATTTTTATATAATAGATTTTATGTTGTTACACGTTTATTTTAAGCTAAAGGAAAGATTGACTAACGTTTATCTTTTAGGCGCGGTTTATTCATGCAAAAGTTTTTTTGTTGTGATTTGACAACTAATAGAACCCGAAATATTTGAGGCGTTACTGCTTTTGGTTTTTCGACGTAAAGAGATGAATTTAGACATCCCTAACAAAAAAATCCAATTCCTATAACTGGCACGCTCTTAACTGCCAAATAATTGGATCCTAACCTAAACTTATCTCAACATCAAAAGTTTCTTTTGGTAACTCAATTTTTACGCGCTGTGGAGCATGTGCCAGCAAGAGTTATACCAGCTAATTCATTATGGAAAAAGTTACATTGATGCTCCCAAACCGTTCAACATTGACAGTAACATTCTCAACATAACGTTTTTAAATACATACAGACCAATGAGTTTTCCAACCCATAGAACGCACAAAACTGTAATTGAATGCTCTTCTAAAATAAACTTACGAGCTATCCTCTTTCACAGAAAACAATTATATTTATTTACATACCAATTTTAAAAAATATACGCTTCATCGGAGAACAAAGTTATGAACAGAAATTCAATATCAATTCGTGCTTCAGCCCATCCGGAAAGGTTGCTCTCGAGTAAGTCCATAAACAACAAAATGTCAATGCAAATAAACAAAAGCAAGTGCCAGCTGTTAAATGCCTTGTTAAATAAAATAGTGTTGCCAACTCAAAGTTTTAAACGTATAAAAACCATAATTTATATACATGGAATTTGCAATTACGAAGAATAATTCATTACGCAGACAGATAATGTGTATGTACATATTTATTTACATACCACTTGAACGAAATATACGCTTCATAGAGGAACAAAGTTTTGAAAGGAAATTCAATATCAATATGTGCTTCAGCCGATATATAATTTATATATATATATATATGTGTGTTTATATAAAATAAGAAGTATTCAGAGGAATAGTCCAGTTTTTTTTTGTTGTGACAGCGGCCTAGACGACAATTATATGTGAAACAGAATATCAACCAATATATTGGGCAAACTTGACGGTTTCGATACCCGTGTACAATGGTTAATAATTTTGAGGAGTCTATCGTATTGCAGAGAACGTAGTAAGGTTGGCAGCTCTTGTGCAACTCTATACGTACGAAATGCATTTTGATTTGAATGCCCTTTTGTAGCTTTGAATTAGTTTATATATACATATGTACATATATTTTGAAAGAATTATTTACAACTCGGTTGCAATGTTTGCGTTATGGAATTTTGTGCTCCTATTGGGGCTCATTTTTTTTTGGACTATATTTTAATTAAGTGAATTAATTATTTAATTTATTTTCCAACATTGCTGCCAACCTGAAATTATCATTAACTCGTAGTTGATTAAAGAAAAAACAACTACATTGTAGCACTACGACAACGACCGATATCTGTTTGTATCTGAATCTCGAAGTGGAATTATATGCAATCAGCATTAACCTGTAAGTACTGAGGTTGGAGTATAAGCACGTGATATACATGGTTTGTTAGGGGCAATGGAAACAATTTATTTCATAAATTGTTCTCCTTCCGATTTATCCGGTAATCAGTCAGTGATATGTAATATAAAATACAACCCTACATTCGCGTTGAAAAATCAAGAAAGTAATTAATACAACCGTATTTTCATAAGCTTTTCTAAATGAATTCGCATATGTGTAGCATATGTATGTACGTGTTTGCATTCATCACATTTTACGTTTGAAAGCTTTTCATTTAAATAAAACACCGGCAATGTTAGCACACTCTACTAGCATGCTCACATACTATATGCAAATGGAGATATATATGTATGTAGGTATGTGTGTATATTGATTGATAAAGCAACTTAATTTTGTGCTTGAACATGTGTGTGTGAGAGAATGAGAAAATGTGAGAAAGCTTTTCTTGTGTAAACACATAAGTATATATATTGCAAGAAGATGTATATTGAATGCGCCTAATAACCTGCTGTGGAAAAATTTCTATTCGCATTTCACTGTTTCGCCTCGAATCGATTGCTTCGCGGTTGCATTGCAACGCGCGCGTAGCAAAACTTATTTGGAAAAGATAATTTTATTAAAACTATTTTAAACATCCATTTACACAATTATATATATAAAGATATATACATGTGTATGTAAAACACACACTATATATAGAAAGAATAAACATTTCCAACTCAACACTTATAAGAGAAACTACTTTATCGAAAACTAATTTATTATATTCAATTTTAAAAATATAAAGGCACAAGTGTTAAAATTTCAAGTGAATCGAAAGTGGCAACAAAAACGAAAAGTATGAAAAGTTTTGTGTTAATAATCGATTTATGCATGTAAATGGAGAAAAAACCCAGGAAAAAATATTAAAATAGAAAAAAAAAGAATTATACATACTGGTGCAGTGAAACATGAATACACATCAGAAATGCATATATATTCATTGAATTGTTATATAGAAAATTTTAAATTTTAAAGTGGAAAGAAGATTTCCTGAGGACCAAAGTATTAGTTCTCAATTTTAAAGTGTGAATTGATTTTGAACATTTTCAAATTTTGTTATCGCTATGGTTTGAGAACACTGCATTTTATGTGCATTTAGCAATGAATTGGATTTTGAATCGTTTTCTTCGGTCGTGCCAGTGGAAATGTATGTCGATGTCACCCCTTTCCCTTTGTCTAGCAATCGCTTGGGTTCGTTAAATTGCCCGAAGTGTAAAGTTGCTCTACATATTGAAATATTTAGTGTACAATAAATGTTTGTTGTTGCTCTTTTATTATTATTCTGTTGTGGTTGTTGTTGTTGTTGTAGTTGTTTCCTTTATACATTCAGTTATTGCTGTGTATAAGCGAGTAAGAGTAAATGTGTGCTGATGCATGTTAATTTAGCGCTTTTAAAGTCGCCAAAAAAATGTATATCCTCTATACCACAAATTGAAAAAGCTTTAACATTCTGGTCATTGATATTGTGTCCTTTCTCTCCATAATAAGCATGCTACTAATATAGTTTCATAGCCTGTCATGCAGTTTGGTTTTGCAGAGATGCCTCTGAAATGGCTAATAATTTTGAAATATAAAGTTAAAGAGCTTTTGATCGGTTTGATCAATATGTCAGAAGTGCATTTTTTCAAGATTCATATCTTTGACTTCAATTGAGCACTGTAAGTTGTTTGCTATTTTCATACAGTCGGTATAAACTCGGCGGTATAAAGTCAAAGACCGCTTTAAATTCGATATAATTTTAATTTTTTTGTAGGGCAATGACACGAGAAGGGCAATGCACGGAATTCCACTATTTTCAATGCTCATGTGTTTCAAATTTGTCGAAAACAAAAAATTTTAAATGTCAGAAGCACTAAAAAGAAAAAGGTTCTGATCATGTACTATTTACTGTAAAACTATTGTTGAATTTAGCATATAGTATTGAAATCCATAAAAATATTTTGGATGATAACGGAATCATTGTTTCACTGATCCTTGCAACCTCAACGAACCCACACATGCACTAGAGTACTTTCTAGTAAAACTTGTATGAACTTATTTTTGCTATAAATGTTTAGTAAAACAGCTTTCGAATTGCATTTGGAAATCATGTTTCGTACAGGAAACCAGCAAACCAGGAAGGGGAACCCCATAGTCAATAAATAGTTCTTATTTTGAAAACATTCGTACGATTTTCCTTTTGCTCACCGACAAATTGATTGAATATTTTTTGGTACATTTTTTTAAGCTAAGCACTTTTGCAAAAGCAAAAAAGTATATATTTTTAGAATGTTTTGCTCCTTAAATAGATTTCGCTTTTTTCTAACTCATGTTTTCAAATGAAATTGAAAATATCTTACTAAACGTTCATAACCATAGTATATAAAAATCTAATGTTTCTCCTAAAAACTGATATTTATTCTTCATATTAAACTGGCGGTTTTTTATTCTTTTTTAACAGAGCTTTTATATTTGATCATTTTGGCCATTGAATTGTGTCTTTTAGGACTTCGGTCCGGTCCACACTATTTACCATTTATTATTAAATGTATTTACCAAACATTTAACAAACAGGTAAACATTTTATTTTCTTTGAAAGTATTTCTCTTCTAATAGTCTCATTGAAATTTACAGTGAAGTGCAAAAGTAGTCGAAGACATGCGTTGAAAAAGTACTTGTGGTGTATACAAATTGTTCATTTAAATCAAATTGCAATGGTCAACGCTGCTGACGAAAAAAAAAATTAAAATAGTCGTAGTTCGTATATATTTTTTTTAAAGGATTTTAAAAGGATATCACAATTAGTTTTAAACTTTACTGCGCTGAGTAAAACCATAAACAGGAAAATGCAGTTCATATTTTCTCTAATTCAGCTTTTAAACTTAATATTTATTGCAACAACATTTTTCACTTTTATTATTCCTGACGAAGTCACCCGTAGATGTAACGAATTATTGAATAAAGCTTAATTAAAGAAAATAATAATTAAATTAAGTAATCGAAAAAAATTTGAAAGAAGATTTTAAAAATATAATTCTATTTCACTTTTCTTCCAATTATCTTACTATAACCTCAGGTCATGAATGAACATGCAATACTAATACGTACTCGCATACGTTCTGGCCACTGTTGCTTTGCTTCGGAAACATATAAAACACATTTCCTTAGATAAAGTTTAGCAAAAATATTTTTTTTAATAATCGCAAATATTTTTTTTGGATACAATTAATTGTGCTTAAAAACCAAAATAGTACTTTTAAATGTATACCTACAAGGAATACATTCATTATTAAATGGACTGATTAGAGCTGCGTATCGACTAATACATGTGTATGAGTGTACATGAATGTGCATGAGTGTATGTATGCAAGTATTTGCACATCTTTAAAGCTTTTCTGGTGCTATTTTGAACGACATTATCGACACTTTGCAATTTTTGCACTCTCTCTTGCTTTTCTTTCTCTACTGCATGTTCTACAATCCTTCTTTTGATTTCGATTGCAGTTTGCATCCATTTATGAAAACAGGATATTTTATTGTACTGAAATTAAAACATTGGCACTCACAGTGAGTGAATTCGAGATAACAATCAGTCATCTCTTTCCCTCATTCGTATTTTTCGATTTTAGCTACAATGCAATCAATGTATACATCTGTTGACTTATTTAACTGATGGAAATTTCATGGTTTTGTTGTTCGGTTGAGAAAATACACAGGCACTCGAAAAGTATTGCCAGCTATAAATAATTTTTTGAACTCTCAGTTTACAATTAGAGTATCGTAATTTTATTAGGCTCTCTTTCCTCTATAATAATTAAAGTTCCTTTTACAAGTTGAACATGGTCACCACCACTAACTTACTTTATTTGTGTTTCATATACGTGTAGTTGTATGTGTATGCACATGTGTATGTAATTCAAATATCCTAAAAGAGGAAAAGCCGTTTTATTAATATAAAAGCCTCAAATTGTAAAACAAACAATAAAGCTCTCAACTGCTACTTGAACGCATTCCTTGGCTGCCTGTCGTTGAGGTTGTTTGTGTATGTTGTTCATCTTCTTCTTCTTCTTCTTCAAAAAAAAAAAATAAATAAAAAAAATAGAAATAGAATAATTCGGAACGGCAAGAAAATATTTTGAGAGTCGAAAATAGTGTGTGTAAAGTAAAAATTATAGAAAAAAAAAAAAAATATATACAAATAAGTTTGTGAGTGAAAGAAGGCGAAGGCAGCGGAAAAAAAATGAGAAAAAATAGATGAAATGAAATAGAAATATTTTACACAAAAATAAGTTGTAAAAAAATCGATTTGATGGAGTATTATACGTCAACATTTCAAACAAAGTGGGCAGAACACAAAAAAAAAAAAAAAAATTATCGTTAATGCCATAAATAAAATTAAATGGAGTGCAACGTAAAGAAAATTTTAGTAATTTCCATAAAATTGTTTGTATATGATGACAAGTGAAAATGAAATAAAAAACGAAATTTGGTTTCTGGAATACTGAAAAAACAAGTAGCAAAAATACAATACAAGAAAATAGAAGAATTAAAAGCAATGAGTTTATTGACCACCGAATTACTACAACGAGACTCATTTTTATAAAATATTGAAAAAAACTTATTAAAAATGAATTAAGTATAAATCAATAATAATAAATAAATCGTTTAATGCATCATAATATTTCCTATATCGCTTCAAATTTACATAACTCACTATTATTTGTAATATACATAAATATAAAAAATCTCTTACAACAACAAAGAACTTTCAGAGACGAATCGGAGTATGTGAAAAGTTCTGTATTATAGTGTTTTTTTTTGTTGGATGTGTGCGTAAATAAAAGAGGACATACTGCCGAAAAAGTGGAATACATCATCACCAACAACATTATCATCAATCGTGTTATTAACAACTAGAAGACAACCATCACATCGCAATATTACTACAACTTGATTTTACTTTAAGGAATCAATTCGGAGCTTTCAAATTTCAAATTGAACACAAGTGAGTGATTAATTTGTTAAAATTTTGCGGATAACAAAGTTGTTTCATCCAATTGACTTGACTTCTTTCCAATAATGTTAAGCAAAGGATGCGGCAATATGAACTTTTACAACTAATTCATTCAGGTTGGTAGAATAACTCGAAAAGGCAGCTGCTTTAACTGCTGAGGTAGTCGTACATCCTAAATGGATCTGTTGTTTAGAAATTTTCTAGGTAGCAATCCTTATCAAGCATCATCTCAAAATCGTCAGTGAATATTTCTTTAATGAATATCCTTTTCATGATTTGTACTAGAATAACATTTTCTTGAATTTAAGAATTTTCATCACATACGTTATTTTATGCAAAGGAGGAGGATCAAAGTGTTTACTCAGCAATTGATTGGCAGGTATTTGACAACACATTTAAATGATGTAAGTTTCGCTGCCGCAAATCTCTAAATATTTGATCGTTTTAATAGAAAATATTAAATTGCCTTGAAATTATATCCCAAATATTTATAGACTTTTTAGAGATTTTTTATATTTTTGCCTATTAATAATAAATGTTTTCATCTCTCTTACTGTTTCTAAGGCCAGCCCATCTAAGTCAGGGAAGGCACATTAGTTCCTAAAGCTTGCTAATTTCATTCCATTATACTATTATTATCGACGTGAATTACTCTTGCTTGTAAATGTGAAGTGACCAGTCTTCATCTCTTAACCATTACAGGAGCAATTAACACATGATATATTAAAATGCTCGAGAAAATTTCAAGAGAGAATTTTTTTCATATCAGTAGTCACATAATGAGAATTATCGGTAAACTAAAATGATGAAATGTTTACACAAACCAAATGAAATGCCTCGGCGTAGTGGAACAATGCAACACATTGGCGTGCATGACATGGAGTTTAAAGTTTGCAGCACACTTTTATCTGTATAATATTTGGGAAATATGACAGAAGAATTGCATCTGTTTTGCAGTCCAGATACAAATTTTTTTAGCTTATAAGTTGGACTTGATGTATGGCGGCCATGATTTCCTAGTGATATGAAAGCAGTCTGATATAACTTTCATTGCATAAAATCTAAATAAACAAAATAAAAATATTACAAGATACTTTATGTGAGCAAAAAGTAGAGTGGCAAGCCGGAAACAGACTTGTTTAGGTACCAGAGATAATCAAATAATTTTAGTTGGCCGGCTAGCTTTCAATGAAATTGACAATATGTACGTGCAAGTGGCAATGTGGCTGATAAAATGTGCTTAAGGCAACAGCTCGTTTAGGAATCTATTCTTCAGTGTAAAACATTCTGTACTTAAAATTAAATTTTGTGTTTTCCATTAATTGGCCTGCAGAAAATTTTTATATTCGAAATCAAATTTGTGCTGCTTAAATAAACGTTTTCGTTTATAGCCAAATGCGACATAATAAGATTAAAAGATAAAAAAGCACAAATTACAAGCTCACAAGCAAAATATAAACAACGTTAAAAAAAAGAAAAAAAGAAAATTGTATGCAAAACCAAAATGAAAACTTCTTCAGTTGCACTCATGTCAAAGGTGTCAGCAGATGCAACTGCAATTGACACTTAATTTAATGGCAACGATTTACAAAACCAACTAAGTTTCTTTAAGGACGGCATTTTTTTTCAACTATAAAAGCTAATTTTTAAATAAATAATTTGCACATTGTCCTCTTTTTACTATCACACAAAAAACAAGGGGAAAAATAGAAAACGACATGACAAAAATGAACGCATGCAAATGATCCAAAGTTGTGACATCATAAATTTCTTTTATTTCAATTCCGTGACGGCTTTCAACCCATATAGTCTTATAGGACAAGTAAATAGATATATACTCACGCACACCACTAAATGTATATGAATTGTGCAATAAAAATCAACTTAAATATTTGCAGCTTGAAAGCAACGTTCAGAAGGTGTTGGATGATACTCGTAAAAATTTCTATCAATTTAAGTGAAAAAACTAAATTGTTAATTATAAATTTTATAGTTTATTTTGCACAATAATTTAGGGATCTGTGGAGAGACGAAATTGGTTTTTCGTCTCTCCACAATTGTGATAAAAAAGTCTTGATTTCCATTCCTATCTATGAAACACATAAGATAAAAAGAAATTATCTTGTAGTTTAAGAGGCGGAAGGGCATCGATTGGCCTCTTTGCATTAACTAAGAAACAATTTGTCTCGACGAAATGATTAACAGCGCTTTGTCGCACTTTAGAATCACTACATGATACTTCTCTGTTTTCTCTATCACGATCTCATTCCTTGCATGATTAGCCGTCATTTACTCAAAAAAACCGGATGTGCCATATTAAATCTTTTGAACGAATCATTTTTATTTTGAGATTTTTTGAGGCCTACTATATACAGTGGAGGCATTACTTAAAGCATTCCTTAGGCGCTTTAAATACATTATAAGTGTACTTTTGTTTGACCACATGATAGATTTCAGTTGAACTTTTTTTTCTAAGAGTTTTCATTTTGTGTTTTTAATTTTATGTTTCAATTTCAGCAACCTAAAATCTGCGAGAAAGTTTTAAAATCATTATTGTTACAATATTGAAGATTTTTCATACAAATTGGCGGTGTTAACTTCATCACAAGCCAATCACCCTTAAGTTACACTTAATAAAACATTGCAAACTCATTTAGCATTCCCAGCAAGTGTCTGCCATCCCCTAAAGTATGCTTTACAAGAAATATTCTTTACTTCTGTATGACACAATTACACATACTTTGTTTTAAATTTAATTCACTTGCCATACCTAAACACAAGCTCACACACTTGACACTGTCTGAATATTTCAGTCTCTTTTCTCCACCCAAAATCCAAGAATGCATTTTATGTACTCGTGGAAAAGAATTTTAGCGATTACTCTACTAAGAAATTGTGTTCATAGATCTGAAGAGAAAGGGCTAAATTTTGTTTTGCTTCATTCTTGTTGTCGCCCACGCACACACATTAAAGCGGTTTGTGAAATACTTGTATTATTATGTAAATTCCTGCTAACGCATTAGTGAATGCTGTTACGCAGGTCTTAAACTTTTCACTATTATTATGCAAACACTCATGATTTGCAGGATTAGATTGTCTGCAGATAAAAGAATTAAAGTGATTTTGCCGGAAAGTATGCAAAGTGTTTTTTAAATAAAAAAATATTCTGCTGGTGTTTTCTTGTTCTTCACAATAATTTGGATGTTTTAATGTTTTAATGTCAATAGTTTACGTTAGCTAGAGAGCTTTTGAAGTCATAAATTGCATAATTTCTTTAATACATTACGTTTCTTAATTTTTCCAATGTTCTGATAATGGCTAATTTTTTAACCACCAGAGAGCTGCAGCTTTTTGCTGTGCTTCCGGGCTGCAAATGTGAGAATAATTGCATTTACAAAGCACTAAGTAAGGCTTTCCTTTGGTGGTCTATTAATGCTAAAGTAGCTGAAACTGTTTTAAAATTGTCCTATAATATAATAATCAAACTGGGAATTGGTCAGTGAAAGAAGGATGTGAAGAAAAAGGGATTGTGATTGCGAAGACATTTTCAAGGACTTCTTCATGAATACGTTTCAATCCATACTTAATATTCTCAGGTTCATGCTAAACGTTTGCAATATTGCTTTGATTTAATTTTTTTTTATTTTAAAAGCTTAAACTTTAAATTTTTTCCAAAAAAAAAAAACAAAAGTTATAAAAGTTGCTTTGTGGAACATTTCTATATTATAATGTTTTTTTCTAATAGTGTTCTCTTTTCGTTATGCTGCAGGAAAGTAGAATATTTGCTAGACTGCCAAGTACATTTAAAAGTATATTTTGCTTAAAATACAGACACTCACAAGATAACGAGCATATGTAGAAACAAATTTGTGAATATAAATAATACAGTTGTAAGGAAAAGAAATTCATGATGACACAATCCTCATAATGTCCATATGGTTAGACTTTGTAACAAATAACACAAACGACAAAAGCAGCAACAGCAAAAATAACAACTGAAAGGACCAACATTTATTGTTGTGGCTGGCGCCATTAACCCTTGCCAACAAATGAATCTCATCTCAGGCGTAATAGAAAACATTAGACGAGCAGTGAGTAAAGTGTCCTATTGCATGTTCTAACAACCAGTTCGACAAACGATATGTCTGGTTGTGCTTATTCACTGAACGGCCACTGATAACCAATAATTATGGCCAACACCAAAATGAAAACGAAGGCAAATACAGAAAATCTGCTCTTCTGGCCTTCTGGCCTTCTGGCCAATATAAGCACACAATATTGTACTTATTTCTATAAATTCTCATGATTTATGATTTTTTTTTAGAAAATTCTTCTATTTTCTGTTTTTATATCTTATAAATTTCATGATCATATAAATCTGTATTATGTCTAGTACAAAGTATAAAGATATATGTGTTATTTGCATTGCAAGCATTGTCAGTTAATTATATAAACTGTGAACTTCTTACTTCACATAAAAATTCTATGAAAGATTTACAGGAACACTTGCGGTGCCCTCCAGTATATTCTTGCGTAAATTCTTCGATTGAAATGTTTCGAGTGGAAAATCTATATATCTATATCACTAAATGAGTTAAGCGCTTTTCAAATAAAAATTTGAACTTAACTTTTGTATCGCCACTGTTGAAAAAGTTTTTGGAACCATATATAGAGATTGAGACTTAGGTCATTATGAAAATAACAGTAGCAAATCATCTGTTTAAATTTTTTCATCTCTACAATTGCTTGTCGAGAAGATCCTCTACAGAGCACAAAATTATTGCGGCTCAAGACAATTGTTAAAATGGTGACTTATTATTGAAGGACTCTAATTTCAGCACCACGTTCTTATTTGGAGTTTTCCGCCAAGCATACTATTGTATTTAAGAAATTTAGAAAGCAAACAAAAATATATATTTATTATAGTTCACTTCTTCAGCACAACAAAAGCAAAAAAAAACTCGACCAAAATTATTTACTTTCAAAGGAATCTGATACGATTCTCAATCTAAACTTTGACGCAATATAACAATTCCGTGACGGATCACCATTCTAATCAATGAGGATGCGTAAATCAAATACCGGGGCTTCCATTATGTATCCACCCACTTTAAATTCAAATAAAAGAAAATTTACTCGTAAACACGGTTACGTGATACCTTATATACATAGATTTTTATTTTACTTTGAATACAATTTCATTCGAATGTTTGCCACGCCTCTACTGCAGTTCCCCGATGACACGTTCAATATTCAATTGTAATGCGTGAATTGTTTGTGAATTGTTCGCTTAAACGAATGATTTGGCATACAGAGTAATCTAAGGGCATTAGATTACAAGATTTTGGCGGCCAACTCACTTCCGCAAATCGTGAAGTTTTCGACGCGTGGTCGAATTTTCCACGCAGTTTATCCACTGTATCGCGAGCTGTATATGAAGTTATAGTGTCTTGTTGCAGAACGTGTCACTAAGATCATTTCCATCGATTTTAGGGAAAGAATAATCGTTTGGAATCAGCTTATACCGCTCTGCACTTACGTTAACGTTGTATCCTTCCTGGTTTTTTGAAAAACTACGAACCGATAACATCACCAGAATAAAGAATGCGCCACACTTAAACTTCATGTGGAGTACTTTCGTTCCAAATGCGCATATACGGCTGATTAAAAAACCATTCAGCCAAAAATGCGAAAAAGTTGGATCTGTTGCGACCTGCTCTAAAGCCAGTCCTTTAAATGAAATTGTCTGCAAAACAATTACCGTGACACTCTACATATTTTTTGTTTTCCTCGTATATAAATTTAAAGCTTGTAGGCATCTATTGGAATACCCGATACAGCTTCTTCCTCTATTCCAGCTAATATTTAAGCGTTGTGATTGGATGATACTAATATTAATTCCTTAGGAACAGAAAAAAATAATTATTTTAATGAAACAATGTAATTGAAAATTGATTTTATTATTTATTATTATTTAGAATTTTTATTATTAAAAATGTTTATTTAGAAAGAATATCCTTTTTATGTACTAAACATGTGAAAATAATGAATAATTTGTATTGTAATTGTTTTATTTTTCTTTCATTACAAATTGGTATTATTTGAACTCGCAATTTAGAACTAAAATTCTCAATTCATATTTGAAAAGACAATTTGGTCAAATTTGTTTCGTCTATTTGTTAGGTCCAAAACTAAAAATGTCCTTAAATTATCCTGTATTTACCTTTCGAACAAGGAAAAATATTTTATTTATAATTTTCAGCCCCGCGATACAAATACCTCGCGTTGTTTTGATACAAAAAAAAAAATTTAAATTTCGAGTTATAGAAATATTCACTGTAAAATATATCAAAAAATAATCCATTAGCCAGATAAGAATTTCCTTTCAATATTGTGATATTTATTTCATGTCGTTTGCATTTACAGATTCCTCGAAATCAACGTCATGTTAACAACGAATCAGTGGACCACTTTGCCTAATAAGAAAAGACAGAATTGCAAAACGGGGGGATGAAACTCCCAAAAATATTTGTCATAATCATGTGCAATCATTGATAATGTTCGCCATCCTGTTTTCTATGACAATGCACAATTTTAATTAAACGCATAGGAAACACAATCATAAATACATACATACCCACATACATACTCTGACGCCGTTGTCATCGTCCTTGCCACATTTGTTGCCGCCATCAGATCCATATGCACACATATGTATGTCTGCTACCAACAATCTTATTGTATCATATATTCCATCATCAGCAACAGCATCAACAGCAGCGACATAAGACAACTTTAACACAAAAAATTTATATAGAAATAAACAAGTGCATACACATGCACTACATACATGTGAGTATATGTATGAATAAGTAAATTCATAGTGTATGTATGAATGTTTGCATATAGAAAGCGACTGAGAAGTGAGACGCTTGCTGAATTCTTTTTGTAGCATGATTAAACTTCAGTGAAGCCCCGCTACTTTGACAACTTGAAATAGAATTAAAAAAATCAGATACCAATCGGAATTGTGCAATAATTTGAGTTCTTTTAATTGCTATTAAATGCAGCTCCCATTGTGTTTAATAAATACGTGGGACAAATACGCCGTGTTGTCGTCGTCATCACGCTACCAATACCACTAAATGCAGTGGAAGAAGAAGTTTACTCGTTTGAAAGCAGCTACAGGACATTCGCGTGCGCGAAGAATGCTTTGTTGTGGACGCAGAAAGGTAAGATATCCAGTCGAACATCCCACAGATATTCATATAATACACTTGCTTGAACTATCGAATACCAACTCTTGTTATTATAAAATACTCGCATCGTCCTTGCATTTTTTGCTGCCAACTACATTATAACATTACTTTTAAGGACAACTGTGTCCTTAAACCTAATGAATACTAAACAAAATTAATAAAAATAAGCATCGTGCAGCAAAAACCATTTTTATTAATTTAATTACTATTATTATGAGTAGCAAGTTGCGATATGCATATACATATTTACATCTATGTATGCATACATTTATTATTTATCTATTTATTTGTCACCAGAAAAAGCAAAGTATTTTATATTCCACCAAATATTAATTTTGGGTATCCAGTATGTTTTAAATGGGGAAATTAGGAAATTAGGAAGTTTTTTTTACAGCAGCAGCAACAATTGCTTCGTAACATGTTTTAATATAAATTTTTTAAATAGTTTAAAGGAACGACTGAGATCGTTAAAAGATATCACAGAAATATACTCGTGCAGATACTCATTAAAAACACAGAAATCTGTTGCGGCATTCTTATCAAATTTAAGACTGCTGGACTTTTGAGAGCTTTTGTTTCAAATACGAGCATTGTTGTAATTTTATTTACCACTCGGTATTGTGTACATTTACCTCAAATTATGAGAAAATTAATGTGTAGAAAATTAATTTGCTATCTAAAAAGGCTAGATTTGCATAAAAAGTGCAGCTTTACTTGAAAACAAAAATAGAAGAGACAAATAAAAGACGCCGAATCGTTATAATAAGCTAATTTACAGGGTGTCCTCCTGGAAGGTATACCGCCATTTCGGTAAACATTAGTCTTGTGGATCCGCACACAAGTAGAATTGCAATGGAATTACTGCGAAACATTTTTCTTTGGCAAGAAATGGTAATGTTGACTGGCCCCCATGGCAGCCTGATTTGACTGCTACGCACTTCTTTTTGTGGTGATATCAGAAATATTCGTGATGAAATCAATGAAAATGAAATCCAAAATGTCCTCAAAAGAGCTCGCATTTGTGAGACTGCTAGAAGCGGACATTTATCTGATGTTGCCGACATTAAAGAAAACATTTGGCAATATAAGCCTTCAAACAGGAGACCGCAGGTTCGGTACCTGCCTAGACCCTGGATGTTTTCTTGCGGACAAGCCGAAAACTTCGTAGGTTAAGTTAATTAAAAAAAATTAAAAATAAAAAGTGGTGTACCTTTCCGGCGGTCACCCTGTAGTTAATACCACTCGTATATGGAAACAACTTATTTATCAAGAGCATAAAAAAAGATATGCAGGGAACAACTCCATATATACAACTCTCGTATTCTTGATTTTTTAATTTTTACAATAAAAAAAAAAAATTGTCTCCTGTCGTCTAGTTTTAGATTACCAAATAAGTACTCGCTAAGGAATTTTTGATTTGATGATATTGACATTTTTCCGCCATAAGCCATTGTATGTCTAAACGAGAGACATTGACATTAACCGGATTCATTTTCTTTTGAAAATTATTTAAATTTAATTTATAAACTACAAAATATAAATAAAATTTGTAAAAGAAAAACTTTCAAAGTATTCGTGGATTAAGTAATGTAAAAAAAATTGCTCTGTTAATAAAAATTAAAGACTTAATTCACAGCAATAAAATTTTAGTGTATTAAAAATATACATATTTAATACAATATTATTTATATTTTCTCTCTGTATGGCTTCACTTTCCCAAACAGACAAAAAGTCATGACTGCTTTGAGTATTGCCCTTTTAAATTTTAATTCTGGAAATCCTTTACGAACCCAAAAATATTTGTGCCATTATTTAAAACTATGGTTTTTAATAAATTCCAATTCTGCAGCTACAACTGCACTAGCGCAAAAACTTTAACAGCAATTATATGTGTAAGTAAATGCCTACAAGCGTTTATCGAAATTTTAGTTTTCAAACAAGCAGACTCACAAATCATGATTATGCCAGCAGAACTCTGCTTTAGCCGCCACTCCTTTTCCTCCCAATATTAGAAAAATATTTTAACACATCCAAAAGCAGTTGGATGCTTTTTACATGTACATACGTACTCAGATGTTTATGTGTGTGTGTATATGCAGGCTCGTAAGTATTTATTTGCATGTATGAAACAAGCCAGCAACAACAAGGGAGTACAATAAGATTGGCAACAAAACAACAAACAAGAACTACTTGTGCTCGTATACGGGCACATGCACAAGCATGTTTATGTGCATGCGATGAAAACTTTATGCAAATAAGTTTCTAATGAAGGGAAACAAGCACACAAACAAACAAATAAACAAATGTAGGCTAACAGCGGCATTAAGAAGAACAAACAGAAAAAGTTTTTTAAGCTGCTGCAATGAAAAGAAATACGAATAAAAATAATAAATAATGATTGTTGAAGATTTGCTTATGTGCTCGTATGGCATGAATGTGATTGTGTGCGAGCGTGTGTTTCTCCTAAAACTTGCTCGCCACATACACATTCGAAGGTTTATGACGGCAATCCGAGAATTAAGTACCTTGGAAGTAATCTTCGCAAAAGCTGTGTTAGACTTGAATCGTAAATTCACTTCTTCCTGAGATTCTTGCTGCAGCCTTCAGCAGCTTATTTTTCTTAGAATCCACTCCGGCTGGCACCTCTTCTAAAAAAATTAATTCTCTTCACAAAAAAGTTAAAACTAAATCTTAACGATGGCGAGACCGAACAAAATGGTGCAAATTACCTTTGCTCAAGAACCACAAACCTCGTTCAGACATAAAATTTAATTGGACAATTAGACGTTTGCCAATTAGCCATATAATGAACCAAAAAAAAAAAAATTGTGCTTGGCTGTGCTGGTAAAGTGAAATTAAAATTTCACAAATAGGAAAAGAATTGAGCAAAAGCTGAATTTTATGCTCTCATTTAAGCTTTATGTCTGAAAGGACTATTATTAGCGGCTGGTGTTGTATTGAAAAATGAAAAAATTTCTTTATTTCTTACATACATACGTGTAAAAATGTATGACTAAATAAATAACGTATTTGTGTAAAAAATATGGATTATAGAGATATCGTTGGCGGAAGTAGAAAGTACTTCAAATACAAGTGGCTAAGATAATGAGTTCGATCACCATCTCCGCTAGTAAAGAAGAAGCTATCAGCAATCATTTAAAACATCTCTACAAAACCCAGTTTGACACGGGGGAGTGTCTACAAGATTGCTCTATCAAACTCCCGTATTGCTATCGTGAGTTGCTGTTATTCCCGGAGTGCTGCTCGCAAAACACGTATATGCAGAGTTGGATTACAACTTGCGAACAGGGATTTTTGGTCTTGATTTTTGTTTTGGAACTCCCATTTATTTTTAAATCTTTTTGTTTAAGCAAATGTAGTTGAAGATATTTCAATTTTTATACTACCGCGGTTAAACAGGTTTCTAAGGTTACCTGGATGCAAAAACGCTAACTTCTGCGCTACATGGCCTAACTGAAAAATTATATAGGACTTAACATTATATAGTTATATAAGTATCGCTTTTCTTAGTTAAATCGTAATTTGATACACCTTTTCATAATAAGAACTTTTAAGAGATGGATTTTAATTGAAGAAATTTTAGAATTATCCTGCAAACATTTTGAAAAGTTGAATTTAATATCTTGAAAACCAAAATAGAATTCTTCACTGACCTTACTCGTACTTGCATAAATGCAATCTGCATCTTTGAGTGTCATTCAGCAACTAAACTAAAACATTTAGGCCTAAACTTAGCAGGAGCGCTAGAACAACAAGCACTTGCACAACATTAACAATAACTATTATACAAAAGGCTGTGGCATCATCATCATTGTAGTCATCATTACAATCAGATACTTCATTGGGCACAAAGCATCCAGCAAGAAGCCTCCGTCCAATAACTGGCACAACTATTTGCCACAATCCACTAAAGCATATACATACATACATACGTATTCGTATACACAGAGAATATAAAGTCCTTTTTGGAAATTGTGTGTTGCACGAAGTCACGCTTTTACGAAGAGATGAAACCAACTTTTATTGTGGCTCTAGTTTTGGGTTGTATTCAACATCTGTATTTTAATAGTACTGCGGATAAATTTTCAAAATATTTCAATACGTTCTTGGCATGAAATGACAACCAATTCACAGAAGTTGTTGCTTCATTTTTAGGGGACCATAAATTGAAAATTGCAAGGAACTTGAAAGTTTACTGAGCAAACTGGTAATATTTAATTATAATTATCCTGGAACGTTATATTCGTTGAAATGCAATTTCACACAACGATTTAGGCGTGTGTATTAGAGGTGTCCGAAAGGAAATTTGCTTCTTCGCTAAGATGGAGCCCAAACCGGCTCGAATACATAAATCATTTCTGGTATTTGGTATTCATGGTATTTATTAAATAAATTAATTCATTTGATTAAACCTTTCCCATTTTTCAATAAAGAATCAATAAAGAGTGCGCCGCAAGTCTATCACAAAGTGAAGCCGGTGAAAGCCTGTTAATGCATTTCGACTGATTTGATTTGACTTGTAAGCGAAATCATTATTTTAATACAAATTCATGGTATTTATTAAATAAATTAATTCATTTGATTAAACCTTTCCCATTTTTCAATAAAGAATCAATAAAGAGTGCGCCGCAAGTCTATCACAAAGTGAAGCCGGTGAAAGCCTGTTAATGCATTTCGACTGATTTGATTTGACTTGTAAGCGAAATCATTATTTTAATACAAATTCCCCATTCGCTAAACTCAGTTCCTTTCTGAGAGTTTATAAAGAAAACTTCTTGTAATGATATATGATTTAAATGATATATCATGTAAAAACTGTAAGTTAAAACTGTTTTCGTCAATTTGTCGCAAAATAAAGTCCTTTCTTATCAATCAAAATTAATTGGCCATCCTCTATTTGCAATTTTCGTAAGTACAAGCAATTACTGCTAGAGCGCTGAATAGGATACTAGTGGATACTGAACTGTACAAAATTCGTTTTCTGCCCTGCCTGCATCCAGAGTGTTTTCTGTTTACCAGCATAAAACTTCCATTTCCTCTGATTATAGCAAACTAAAACGAAAAGAAGGAAACCAGAAAAAAACATCAAAGTAGACTCGTACATGCATTTTTGACTTTTAGTGTTGCAGTGTGTCCTTTTTAACATTAATACTGTTCTTGGAAAAGTTTGTTGCTCCGTGCAACCGATTGTGCATTAGCAACAACATACCCAAAATGATGTTCACTTCAATGCAGATAAGAATACGTAAACGTTTTATGTTTTTCGCATTTATTATTTTTTTTTTAATATTTAATTCCTCAAATTTTTTATTTCTTTAGTTTCTGTCTCCGATGAAAAACTTTTTCTAATGTCAAACATGCGCCTTTTAGCTCTTTCCTATTGTTGTATAAATATTTTTTGGTGTTGTTGTAATTGCTACTGTTGCTGCAGCTGATGCTGCTGCTTTCAGTCCCTATTGTGTTTTTGTGGTTCGTTTCGTTGAAGTTTTTTCTTAATAATACTTGAAAATAGTTTGCATTCAAATAGTTTTCAAAAATTTTAAATATGTTTGTGTGCAATACAAATACAAGAGCGTTATTAACAATTTATTTCTACTAATAAGACAGAGAATTTGATTTAAAACTAAATGCGACTTTTTGCTTGTCAAGAAGTTTCTCAATTATTTTTGATTGGCCTGTAAAAAATTTAATTGAAGAAGGCATTACGATTAATTTGCTCGAAAATTAAATTTAATCAACTAATTAATTAATTAATATTAAAATTTTTGTATTTTAGAAAGATGACGGCAAATATTTACTTTGATAAGCGACTGTAATTTTTGATACGAAGTATTTTTATATAGAATTTGTGTATTGATATTTATTTTTATAGAGAAAAAAATAAAAAAGGCCAATTAAATAATTTTTTAATTTTTCTGTAAAATGTGGGGGAAAATCTTTTTTAGCTTCCACATAATTCCGCTTGAGCAGGCGCTTTCCCCTGATCGCTCAACAGGAAATAATAAAATTTTTACACTCCGAATTGCATAAAATTGGAATATTCAAATATATTTAGGACAGAGTTTATCTCAATACTCGAATTGTGGTAGACGTTAAAAGAATTAAGTCGTACCAAATAACTATATTTTTAATATTTTAACATATTAAATAATATCTTACACACTTAATTATTTATTTATAGTTTATATGTAATTAATTATATAGGAGTTCGATAAAACAAATAACTGCTTTTATTTTTATAATAACATTTTCAATTGCAAAATACATTTGAAAGTCTTTTTTTTTAATTAAATTAAATATAAAAAGAGAAAATACAAAATAAATATACTATTTGGTGGCACTAAGCCAGATAAGTTTTATTCAGAAATTGTTAAACTGACTGTTATTAAATTAAATTTATTGTATTTTTCACAATGTACGAGTAAATATTGGCCAACCTAAGACTTTAGCATCTAATCAGTGATTAACATCTATTTAATTCTTCCTAGAATCTAGAAATGGAAACGTTTATTTATTTATTAAGTCTCAGTGGGGCACAAAGAGGAATAAAAGTTACTACAATCTTTCAATGCAAAGGAATGGCCAAACTGACACAAGAATTGATACGCCAAGCATTTCGAACAAAGAAAAGCTATAAAATTATTCCGTACCCACGCATCCTTAAAAAAACAGCAGCAGCAACAACAACAACAACAACCGATAATTTCATTTTATCTCTACATTTAATGCCATTTAGCGTTTGTTTGTTTTTCATGTGTATGGCTGAGCTTATGCACCATGAGAGTATAGGATGGCAGGTCAGCCCATTGCTATACACATGGCTCTGTTTCTACTTATAAATCATGTGATAAATTTAGTTTTTAAAATGGTTTTTCTCCGGATGCCAATTATTTGCCCGAAACTTCCGCCTGTGTGCCGGAATAAAAGAAAAATCTCTGGGATATGTGGTGCTCATACATGTAATCGAGCTTGTAGTCATGATGCAAAAATCCAAAATAAATATTGATTACTTCGACAAAGCAAAAAAAAAAAAAGAAAAATTTGTGCTAAAGCAATCGGAAAAATGAACTACTTTCGGGAGGTTTAATGGAAAATAGGGAAAATACCTATGAAAGAGAAAGGGAATAGAGGGAAACAATTAGATGCTCTCAATGCATAAAAAAATGTTCTCTGTTTTTTCTTGAAAAAATATTGTTGTTTTCAGAGTTGCTGCATTGAATGTATTCGATGGATGGCAAGTGGGGAAGAGCGAGTACTCAAAATATTGCTAATGATAAGTTTCACGGAAAGCAAAGATTTGTTTTGTCTACCAAAAATAATGCAAGATTTTAATGCAATTTTTTGCCATATGTGGTGCAGTTTGATCGTGTTATGCTGTCGAAAAATGTTTTTAGGGTTGCCAACACTTTGCATCATAAATAATAAAAACTTAAAAATAATTGCATGATTTGTTTTTAACCGCTTTATGATCATTTTTATAAAATTGTAATTTGCATGCGAATTATTATTATACTTTGCCGGATTTATTTGCAAGAGATGAGTCAACAATGCCATGGTGAAGCATAATACTGTGAGATTTTCTTGGAAATGAAACATACAATTATGTAGGATAGTGTATCTGATTTGAGTCACTGAATGAATCACCTACACATAACTGTGAATGATTTGAAATTAAAATTAGAAAAGTTGCAAGAAAAACAAATTCATATTGGCAACGTGTTCACGTAATTGCAAGCAGTAATTGCTTGTCCTTATGAAATTTACAAGTAGAGGGTGGCCAATTAATTGTGATTGATAAGAAAGGACTTTATTTTGCGACAAATTGACGAATACATTTTTAACTTACAGTTTTTACATGATATATCATTTTAAAAATTTCCAACGTGTAGTTCAAATTGGCTTACTACCTTTTAGATTCAATTTGTTAAATCTTGCTTTACACGTATTTCATCAGGTTTGAATTGATATTCATGATCTTGAACATTTTATATGGCTCTTTCCTAATGAAAAAATGTTAAGATTTTTATTTCATTATAAAAAGATAATACATTGGTGGCAACGCTGGCTATGTGGTTCCTCAAATACCTCTTCATTGCTTCGGTTGAAATTTGTCGACATTTAAAGAGCGCATGTTATCCGTTTTACCACACGAATGAATTAGTTTATCCGCACTTATAAATACTGTAGTGGGAATGCTGATGCTGAACGAAATATTTAAATATTTGTTATTTGCCAGTGATGATAACGTGCTGTTTTTGAACTTAAATATTTTTCTATTTCGAAATAGATTGTTTATTTTTATTTTATATTAACGAAAATAATAACTTTCAAAAATTTCTTAAAGATTTTTGTACGCTATTTTTTTTGCAAAAAATTTTTAATTCATATTTACAGTCATTTTCCAAATATTAAAAATTACATTTATTTCCTGAAAGGCTTCAGCGATTTTTTATACTCGTAGTGCTGGAGGAAACTATGAGTTTTATAACCTGAAATATTTTTTGTATTATATACATATAAATAAATATGTATATTAGGATAAGGATCTGCCATGTAAAAGTTTAATTCAAAACGTATCTTTAAATTGGGAACTTGTAAAAATGCTGCATTCTTTAAGATATATTCTATTATTTCTGAAATTCTGAAGTGCCTACAAATTAATTAGATCGTATAGCAAAGTTTGGCATTTTATTTGCTATTTTCAAAAGCGTATGCAAATTGATCATCATTGATATATTATTTTCCAAAGGAATTGTTCAAATATAAATGATTCTATAACCAGTCGTTAAAATAGATATACAAGAATATAACAAAAGTAAGTAGTTTCCATCTGAATGCAGCACATATTGCATTGCTAACTGCATTTGCTATTGCAAGCAATCAAATGCAGTGATTCATGAATACATTCGTTTAGGGAAAATGACAAGAATTCTAATTTAGGATTTATGAATTTTTTCTTAACAGAAATTCGCTTAACCAAAAAAAGCACGCTGGCAGGATTTTACCCATCTACATACATATGTATGTATCTGAGCAAAAAGTCTTTGAAATTTTGTGTGTGATGTATTTACAAGTGAAAATCAGTTAAACCGAGCATAAGATAGACTTTCCTATTTCGCTTCAGTACTTTTAGTGTTAACAAAAATATTCGCATCATCCAATAAAAATTGTAAGGAAAACTTCAAGGTAGTGTGTGTATTATGAATAAGTAATATTTAAGTTAGTTTTCTTCTATCCTTCGTCCTGATTTTCATTGCTTCATTATTTTCCTTTCGTTCTCTTTCAAGTTTAAAAGATGCTGTCATTCAGGTGTCGTAAGAATATACTAATCACACGTGTGAGTGTATGTATGTGCTGTTATTCGCGTTGTAAGAATGTGTAGGTGGATCCATGCTGGTTCTATTATGGGCTAGTTGTGGTATTTGTAGGTTCGAGATGAGAATGAAAGAACATTTCTATACATACATGCGCATATGCTGAAATAAAAATTAAGGCCATTAACACACTTATCGCTACATTTGATCTTTTTGCCATATACATACATATGTAAGTATGTATGTAGAGGCATGTGCATGTGTACTCGTATGTATTTATTTCTTTAATGAAAATACTTTTTATTATCGCTTTTGTAGTCGAGTTTTTTTCTTCTTCATACCCTTTTCAAGAATTTTTTGTCAATTTTATTCAAAGTGACCCATAATTTTTAACAATGAAAAAAAAAAAACAACAACAACAACAACAAAAAGTGATGGCATAAACAAAAGTATTTTATTTGTTCTGTATTGGATTTTTTAGGTTCACATCACTCAAATGCACCCATATTTCCTCGCATTGCATGCATACATGAATGCAATAGAGTGTGCACTCTCGTCATCAAGCTTAACATGAAAGAGTGTAAATATTTCATTGACTTAAAAATGTTACTTTCGAATGTCTTTATTTAATAAAAACAAATGCATGTATTCGTGCATGTGTGTGTGCAACTGTTTGGTACGAAGTAAATATTCGTTTCTTCATTTTTGTGAATGCCGTGTTGAGATTGAACAAATACAAAAGTGGGAGTGTGTGTGTAGCACATCTCTGTAGTTCGTTTTTTGTTGGTGCAAAATGCATTTCATTGTGTATGAATGCATTGTATTTTAAAAGTTATAGGGAAATGAAATCACATTCTGATGTCTCAAGCTTTTATATTCTTAACATTATTTCGAGCAAGGACAAAATATTTATTTGGAAGTGTTAAATGTGAGAAAATTATAATATACAAAAACTATGGTCCCATGACAAAATAATCTATGATTCATAATTCCGTTTTAATGGCAAATTGATGCTCATTGAAACTCAAAGCCATTTAATTTTATTTTAATTTAATACTCTGGTGGTCACAAATAATTCAGTTATAATTCAGTTTTAAAACACTATTTGCCTATATGATTGATGTTAGAAATTTTATAGTTTCTTAAAGTTGAAAAAAATACAATTTTCCTTATAGAGTTACATTCATTAAAAATAAGCTTTTTGAAGCACGGCACTTCCTTTGATATTGCCTATAAGTAATTTACGTTTTTAATTTTAGTCCTTTCGTGGTAGGCGTAAACCATAGAAAACAACTGCATGAAATACTAAAACTCATTACAGTCTATTCAATTATTGGTGGCATGCTTAACACTACAGTTAAAAACAATAGATACTATGAATAGTTTATCTAACTGTTTTACTTGACACTTTGCTGGTTTAACAGACGAGTCGATATTGTTTATTTGAATAGTTGCTTCAAAACTTTGTTTGCGCTCTGCTAATCGATGACAAAATGATTATTGTGGTTAAATTGTGTGACACCTTAAAGCCAGTTAAAATAATTCTTCTTATATAAATATTTACAGATAAAAAAAGTATACTATCAGTTTTATATTCAAACAAAAATTATTTGAATTCAAAAACTCATTATGATTTTTTAAAATTTTTAACTGGGTTTTTTTTTTAAATTTCGTTTTCAGTTCTGACGGCACACTAAATTTCATTTACTTTTTAATTTTTAGACTACAACAATAAAAATCACATGCCCATTAATGGCGATTTTAATTCTCCGCTGGTAATCTTTACATATGTGGCTAATGACTATGATTTCCTTACTTAAACATGCACATGAGAAAAATTCTAAAATAGTTTTTTCGTTTTTCGAATGCCTTTCGGAGCAAAGATGGTAATTCAATACTGACTTACTTGCTGATATAGTCGCGAGACTCTCCAATTCAATAGACGAGATACTTTTCCATTTTTGTAAAATACATTTGTTAACACCAATTGAACACTTTTCTTCTTTTATCGTAAAATTTATATTATCGATTTCTGTTATCACAACGCTTTCTTAGTTTTTGCGCGAGTTTTCACTTGCAAGAGGCTGCACATAATGAAAAAAATATACGTTTATGAGCAAACGAAAGACGCCAACTTAGCATCACTGCATGCTACACACAACCATGTTTTATATTAGAGAAATTCCTGTACTATACAAAATATATAATTGAGCTTAAAACTTAATACTCTGCAAAGGAGAGTATTGCTATGAAGCAACTTATCTGGTTAATTTGATATCAAACACCAGCCAACATAAAATATTTATTAAAAACTAACATTCATTGTTTAGCATATTAATTATCGCTCCACTCGCATACTTTTCACAGAAGCAACTTTCATTTACTCTTTTTAACAGAAATGGTCGATAAATAAGTCCCCAAATTTCGTGAGGGATAGGAAAAGTGTACGTTCGCATGTTTTTTTTTATATTTGATTTTGTTTGTTGTTTAATGAAAATGGACATTTAAGTGACTTTTTATGTAACGTTTAGAAAAAGAATGAAAACATTTTATGTAAATAAGAATTTAAAGTACATTTTTATGTTTATTTAATGTATTTCTTCAAAAACTTATTATATATTTTTGTTATGTAGGGGGAAATTTCCCTCTTGTTAAAGGGGGAAATGGTAACAGAAGCATGGAATTTATACTATATATATTTTATAATAATTATTATTATTATTCTTTTTTAAATATATTCGTTTGTATTTCAGAATGTACAGCAAAACTATTTTATATTTTCTTAAAAAATATTGCATCGAGGAGAAATTTATAATACAAATTTTGTAGTAAATTAAGTTAATTATTGTATCTACTTCTGCCATTTTCACTAGAAACTATCAAAAAGAATTGAGAAATTTTAAATGCAGTGTCGCAGTGGCAGTTTGATTGCTTAAGTTGATTTTTATAAAAGATAAATACAACTGCAAGCGGCTTTTGTAGTGGTAACAGATCACAGGAGCGTTGTACTTATTACTTCCTTTCGACAGTTAATTCAAAATTTTATATAAATAAACGAGATATTACAGTAAAACCCCTGTAGAAATCACATTTATATTTATATTTTTTACGAATCTTATAATTTGAAGTCATAGAGCGATGAAGAAAAATCTTTTTATAAAGAAAATTCTTCTAATGTTTATTCAATCGGAGAGTTATTTATTATCAGATTAAAATGAAACGATGCCAAAAAAGCAATTCTTGCTGAGAAAGATACGGCCAATCAGTATCAGTAATTGCTTGAATACACCCCATAATTCTCCTGTTTTTAGCATCGACTAGCATGATTTTGTATAGAAGGAAATATAATATACATTTACCCTCTACACCGCCCTCGGTTCAAAATTTTATGTTTTATATATTTATTTATTGTTCAAACGCTTTACATATTGAGAGACATTGTACTATATTCCAGATTGGTGTTAAAGCATAATTCGAAAAAGTTGGCAACACACGAAATATTTCTGTCAAACTCATTTACTGGTATTAAGAGAAAAATCTACACACAGATAGAAACTACTCTCACACAAGTCAACTCTGCGTACAAGTGATTGGTCTTCCTTTCTTTTTCTTTCAAAAGCATTTACGAGAGAAGAGCAAGAAGAGTTTATTAACATGTTCGAGTGTATGTACGCTATGAAACGACTAAGAAAAATAAGGAGTTTTTAGGTTTGCTCTGTTTTATGTGTGCCTGCGTGATACAGGATTTGTATTGCTCCTTTTTCCCAGTAATTGGATGCCTTTTGCTCCAGTTATTGCCAACATCATAAAATGTTTTTAATACAAAAAGTTTTGCCGAATACGTCGGTTCGGTTAGTGAATTTTTAACGGTATCTGTCACACCAAAATAACAATAAGAGTTTTATGTTTGTGTAATTTACATATACACACTTAGCTGGAGCGTAAGAAAAGAGATTATTTTATGCACACACATACAAGCAAGCAATCACTCATGTCAAGTTTTATACATAAAGTTTTATACTGAAATAACCGAAAAAATTTACAGAACTAACGTTACTCAAAAATGTAACACATTCTCTCTGTATGTGTGACCGTGTATACATATATATATACATGTGTGTAGATATGTATATTTCTTTATAGTATAAAGTAGTAAAAAGTTGTAAAACAACGCGAATTATACTTGGAATAGTAAAACAAAAAATATATGTATATAAAACAAATATAAAAAAGATTAAATAATAACAATTAATAATTACCATTTAAAGTTAAATGAAATAAAAAATAGTTTAAAGAAACTATTAAAAAAAAACACTTGTAAACAAGTCATATACAGCGAGGATTTAATAATAAGACAAAAAAAAGTATTAAAACTAAAGTAATAACAATAAAGAGATGAAAAACTTTACCGGTAACTAAAATGAAAAGCCCAAAATATAAGAAAGGATACTTTTGGGTAATCCTTGAAAGTTAAATCTTAATTTGTTTTAATAACAAAAAATCCAATACACTTTTTACATTTCTCTATTAGTTAGAAAAATGAAAAAAAACTACCACCTTCTGCATCTTTTACATTATCTTGCTCCTTTTGTCCTTCTCAATTTAATTTTCAGTATACTCTTCAGCATGGCTATACACTTGCCATGAAGCGAACATACACTTCAGCAGCGATAAGAAAACGTCTTTATTTAAAAAGTGAATTATGTATATTTCATTTGTTGTATACTTATTATCTTACCAGATATACGATTAGTCTTAATAGTCTTATTAAGTATTCGTATTTATGGAATTTTATAGTCCTTAACGCAGACAACTGAAGTATTAATAATGTTGTTGTTTAATTTGTAAAAAATTTAAGGACTTTTTGAAATTATTTTCTAAGTTTTTTTTACATTATATTGTTATACAAAATGTCCGGTTCATTTTAAAGATTTGAAGAAATAATTTTTTAAACTTCAGCAGTTGTGAAATAAAAGAATAAAAATATCGGGGGAGGAATCGTTCTTGGAGGAAATTTGAAAGTATTTATAAAGTATGAATTTTATAAAGATCAGAAGGAGCAAGAGCCGATATTTCATCAATCGAACTGTAGATCTCTTTTTATTAATTCCCGCTTTAAGATCTTTAATTTTCATACTTCATGTATAAAAATTATATGAGTTAAAAAGTGTGCCCCCGTAGGCGAATGAATAACGCACAGCCTACTAAACCTGAGGTTGCAAATTCGATACCTGCCTAGACCCGGGTGTTATCCTGCGGACCATCCGAAAGCTTTGCAGTTTAAATAAACTAAAAAAATAAAAATATGTATATTTTTATGTATGTATAAAAATATATTATATGTATGTATACATATAAAAATATGCATTTCAATTTATTCTGATATTTTTCATCTTTCTTTGAAATGAAAGTTATTAAAATTTATTTAGATTGAGGTTTAGATGAGGTAACCGGTAAAAAGATAACAGTTAAATTAATTTAAAACAATCTATGCAACATGTTATATCTGCAGCGATTTTGTTTTCCAGCTACTGGAAGGCAGTCTACGCAAAATTTTAACAACATCTGAACTACTTTGTCGTCATAGGCTTCAGTCAAGCAGCTAAAAACTAAAGAAATTATATTATAACTTATGGATACTGCAAATATAATAATATATAATATATATATTTTATTCTGAGAAACTATATGTATATACGAGTATTTTTTGCCTAGTCATATCAAAATTTAATCTGATAATTTCAAAGGAAATTTGTCTAAACATGGTTTGCATACGTAAACAGTTTATTGCAAAACATAATTTACTGCAATCGCTACAGATACATTTTCTTTCGCAAGTGTCGGGAGCTGTTTCCATATCAACAATTGGGAAAGCTAAAAAGGGAATTTCTGGACTACACCCACCTTCGCTCTCTTAATGTAAATTCTTTTACATTAATTCAGTCGAATACTTTTTCTATCTTATGCAATCATTTTTTACTTAAATAAACACTGAGGAACTTTGACAGCCCTGCTTTACGCACATACAATTGCGTTGAGCGGCACTTATAGCCGAATACAATTTCTGTTGGCTGCTTAGTTTCCTATTCTCATTTGTTTTTTGTTTCGTATTTGTTGTTACATGTTATTTTTATGTGAATTAATGAACCACGTCAGACACACACTGCCTTTGAAATGTTTTCCCCAAAAAAAAACAGCCTTAACGACACCCACACACACCCACAAATACAGCAAGTAAAATGAAACTTTTGAACACCTTACAAGCATTTCGTAATAAATTGGTTCAGTACATTAACTGGAGCTTGGGGTGGCCATTTATCCCACCAGCTTCATAAACTTTACAATTTGAGATTTGCTATGTAGTTGATGAACATACGAGTACAATCTGTGGATAGAAACTTCTCCGCTGCCATAAATTATGCAATACCATTTCATATTTCACAAGTAGAAAAGTGAAAGGATACAAGGAACAAGGATATTTATTTGGATTTCCTTAAGCTTGTTACAATCTATTATATATTCTTATATTATTCTATTGAAATATGAATTTGAAGAAGAATTTATCCATAGCGGTAACGAAATATTTTGACATCTCGAAAAATTGTCTGTGAATTAATATGCGTTTTATTAATTAAAATAAAAATATAAAGTGAATAAAATTTCACGGTTCGCTTTTTAATTTTTTTGATATTCAAATTATTTTATTTACATATATCATCTGAAGGAGATATACTGGAATGTTGCCACCATTTTCAATTACATTTTACTCTGGACTTTGTTGTTCAAACACTTTTTAGCATATTACTCTTGAGGCAAGATGGGTGCGTTATCCTATGAGAAATTAATATCTCTCCATAATTTGATAATTGGTATTTACTTTTTTCACTTCCGGTCTTAAAAGCTGCATTAGCAATTTGCGAAATAGATTCCAGGTTATGGTTCTCTGTTTTCATTCTACTTTTTACCTAAAGAGAAAAACGCAAAGTCCTTATTTACGAAAACTGCTTTGTATAGACAGGACTTTCGAAAAACCCTGCACAATCGTAATGATTTTTCTACAAAACTAACAGATACGTGTGTAGAAATTTTTTGGAATTCATCTGTGATCACATTCATTCTAGATCACATATTGTATAAAATGAAATATTTTAGAAATAAGATATTCTCCTTGTATTATTAATTTATATCAATACAGTATATGACAATAGTAACTTACTTACTCAATAACAACTGCGGCAACTCTAAAATAGAATTTAACCGGTTTTTGTAGGCGTGCATTTGCATTGTATTGCAATGCCGAATTGCATTATTAAACAAACATATTGTGTATTTGTAAGTATTTGTAATAAATAAAATTTAAATTTTTCTAATTATTATTACACGTGTTATGATGACACAGATATTAAATGTCTTGAAAAGATTTTAATGTAAATGCCATAAGATTTCCGAAGCAATAAGTATTTGCACAAAAGACATTTTCGTGACTTCTGTTACTTGTTAATAAACTGCAACAAATATGGATTTATGAAGGCGAATGTATTGGAACTATATAAATAAAGTTAAGATTTAAAATTGTTTATTGTTTGCAACATAACTTTCAGCTAAATAAATTATTACTATTTGCCAATTCAATTTGTGGTTTAATTTTAGATATTACCTACTACTACTTTAAAACCATTTATATATCGCCAAAAATACTAAAAATTAATGATAAAAAAATACACCAATATTAAACTGTGAATTTTGAATATATACAATAATGTAAAAAATTTAATTCAATTAAAAAATTAGTAGTGTACTCGTATATAAAAAACTCAGGAATTAACAAACACATATGCACATACGCCTGATGTAATACTCACACATATCCATATACTTTATACGGCAGTAATAAACGTAATAAATGCCGCCACTAATTGCTCCCTGCACAGTTCAATAAACTATCCGTCCCATCGACATTAACGTACGATACGTATAAAAGAAAATAATAATAAATTATCAAAAAGTGGCTGAAAGGCAAATATATAAAAATAAATCAAAAGACTATGAAAAAAGTGAAAAGGAAAGCACAGCCTAAAAGTAGACATTAATTTTTTTTATATTCAAAAGCGTACATGTGTGTTCTCAATAATATGCATGGAATGGAAAGAAGAGAAATCAGCTTAAATTTAGAATGTAGTATCGTTATTCGGTGCGTTTAACACGATTTTGAGGGTATTTAATGTGCGTGCGCGTTACCAAAACTAAAGCAAGAAATTTTAAAAGCAAACAATAATATTGGAAAACGGAAAGAAAAATATTTTAAGCGGGTTTCTTTTCCTGAAATCGCATTCTTTGCTATTGTTCATCCCATCACTTCAATGATATTCATGTAATTTCTTTGAGTTGCTTCGTTTCTCCTTGAAATTGTCAACATTTTTTCATCCCGCACAAAATTAATGTGCGACAGCACTACCACTGGCTGTTTTCTTACCAGAAGCAGTAGCCGGAAGGTAAGTTATTTGTCAACCACACACACTACTACATACTTTACATTTATAACAAGGAGATATATACGTAAGCTCGTATAAATATGCATACATGAAATGTTCTTCTTTCTATTTATTTATTTTTCCTTGTGATTTTATCAAATTTCATTTGTGCATTTTGTTTAGTTCATTTAATAATTTATTATTATTTGCGACGATTCAAGTTAATTTTTTTTTTGTTATTTATTGTCCTTTCAAATATTTGAGAGGTTACACAGTAAATAATAACTGAATACGAGTAATGAAAGTATTCTTAAAGTATTAAAAATTTAAATAAACTAAATTATTAATTACGTTTTCTTATCATTGTTATATTGACTTATTAAAACACGTTCAGCTTAAACAATTTTTTCTGTTTGATTTACGACACTGTATATCGGCTTTCTCTATTGTAGATACTTGTACGATTCATTCAGATTGAAATCTGATAATGATATCCTCCTATTTTGAACACTCGCATTATGAAGTAAATGCAACTCTGTCATATGAAAATTTTAATAAAGTTTTGCTTGTCATAAAAATCGGACATTTTTATGCCGCTCTATCCTATTTCTTCAACAGAGGTGATATATTTAATAAATCCTACGACTGTGTAGGATAGTCGCTAACAGTGAAAGCAAAAATATTAAAGTTTATGAGAGAAACTTGTAAGATTTTCTTTGTAATCGCCCTAATTAGTTGACGCATTTGACAGTTCAGCCAGCGACACGTTCGAACTTATCCAACTTTTCCTTTTTTTTTAGAAAATGTTCCCTCAGAGTGATTAAAAATATTATGAACGGCAAGTACTACGAAAAATTTGAAATAAATGGTTTTATTTTCCACTTCGCCGTACCATTTTCTTATGTCTGCAAGCATACAATCTCGTACGAGAACGCAGAATGCGCAGGATGCGATAGTAAATTATATTTTGTAATATTTACTATACCAAATTAAAACAAAATTCTGAATAATTTTTTTTTTTTTTGTTAAGCAGATATTATTTATATTTTTATTCGTACAGCCATTTACAAACATTTAATTTTAATCTGATGCCATACCGTCTTTTATAAATTTTTTGGCATAGTTGACAGAAGTATAGATGGCTGGATGTATACCACGACCACAACCAATACCAAATGAAACAACACCACATAATTTACCCTTGAGTAGAGCTGGGCCACCAGAATCACCACCACATGCATCTGACTCAGATGTGTCTGCACACATCATTGAATCTGATAGTTTAAGCTTTTCTTTATAAGATTCGGCACATTCGGCATGAGCAATTCCTTTGACGGTAGAAAATCGTAGTTGATTTGGTAAATAGTCAATTTCTTCTTTTGTTTGACCCCAACCATAGATTTTTACTTCGTCGCCCACTATCCAGTCTGCATCACACATTTCTGCTTTTGGAATTGATTTGAAGGGAGTCTCTAACTTTAGGAGGGCAATATCCATATAATAGTCGGCTCGGCTGAAACCCGGCGGCACTATTATTTTGCTCACATTTGATTTGATGCCAATATTGGTATATTTGATGCCCTTAAAAACTTTTTTTGTTGAATCGCCAACAATAATGAATTGTTCACTAATGGCTGGCTTTACACAGTGGGCAGCAGTCAAAACATATTTGTCTGATAACAAGGCTCCGCCACAAACAAATTTTCCACTCTTATAAATCTGCACAATGAAGGGTATTTCATCGACTATGGTAGGTTGGCCATTTAAAATCCGTTTTCGACTAAAAGCCAGAGATGCTTGTTGGAGCAAAAGAAAGCATCCGGTGACCATAAACACATTTCGAAAAAAGTTGCCTTTAATCATTTTGCTGTTTTCAATGTTCAGCTCGACTAAATAGTTCCCACTCGATTGATTGCAGTCTCCTGTATGTTATAACATTATAGACGGTATTGGAGTTTATATAATAACGAAATTTGTTGACTTAAGAAGACATTTGTTCAAATATGTAATTAATGTTATGAAATACTATTTATGAATATGGAATTAACCATATTCTTTTATTAAATAATAAAACTCTTTTTTTATGTATATTATTATTTGATTTAGAAAAACCATTCTTAAAACATATTTCTTATATCTCATGTCTAGTTTAGGTGTATGTATATACAGTGTACTCTCCCATAAGCGAACAACCACACGATTAACAAACACAAGTGTCAGCTCAAGTGTCAAAGCCTTTTATGCTTTTACTTTGTTTACTTAGTTTGTTTATTTAAAAAAATTACTTTAAGCAAAAATTAAACAAACAACTCTTTTTGTCATCCAATAGACAAAAATTAAATATTATTAATATATGGTTATTTGTTTTTTTTGTATTCAAATTAATTACTTTTGAAAAAAAATTAAAATATAAAAAATACTTTTTCTGTACTCCATCTTTAAAGATAACGCGCTAATAATGAAGAATTTTTCACTTATTAAAGTCTGTACCGTAAATGTCTCAGTGTGGCACCCAAATAAGAAGATACGCCCAAGAGCCTCATGAAGGTCCTTTTTCATCACAGCTTGATAACAGATATGTAATAACGGCAGCTCAGTAAAAAAAAATAACAATTTTCTTTCAGAATTTAGCGCTTGTATTCGCAGAAAGGGGTAAGGGGAACGGATGTGAACTAGTTATGCAATGATTCATTCCATGAATAGTATTGAGCATTTATTTAAGTAATATTTTCCAATATACTAGTATCTTTATTTTCGATATAAGGATATAGGTTCCAACTGAACAGTGTCCTTTAAAGAGTAGCAGTAACTCGTCATCGGTGCAGCGAGTACACATCTTATGCCCCTGCTTGTAGCAAACTTGTATCATCAGCTAATCTTGCTAATAAAAAACTAGGAGAGATTTATACAAAAAATAATCGAGTAATTAAGGTTCGGTGAACAGTAAGCATCCATGCTTACTTGGCAAAATATGAATTTTCATTGTCGACATCTACTTTATAAAAGTCCCAATTGCTAAAATGTGCCAGTAAATCTCTAGGTCCATATTATATGTCTATCGTACTGATACTAGTGATGGAGTGAACAGTAACCCAGTATGGTTCCCCTATTCCCATTTCTTAGAGAATACTTTCAAAAATTTTTTTTTGAGCCCCATACAATGAGCTACACTTTGAGATATGTATACATTGAGTTCAATTAAATATATTTCAATGTTGGTTACACACGAGTACTCATACATCTGCGTAAATATTTCCATACAGACAGTTTTCTTTTTTTTTAAAAACAAGACTTTTTAAATTGAAAAATGGAAAGTTATTTGCCTTCATTCAACAATGTTATACATTTTATTTCTATCATTATGTTGCTAGTTAATAGTTTTACGTAACAACAAATTGCTTTATAATGACTAAATGTTGTAAAATTTTATTTAACACACTTAAAAATGAACACACAAATACATATTCATAATCGTGCATATCCAGGTTGAATAATGAAATGGGCAAAATAACATTTCCCTAAAATCTTTCTCAAAAGAAAGTCATTTTTTCGTAAGATTTTTGGCGTGAAAGCCTGAAATAAAAATTTTTAATTATTGTGAAAATACGGGTATTTTTCGATCGTTGCCAGATTTCAATATTCGCCTAAAAGAATATTAACATCAGCATAATTAATTTAAATCACTTTCTACCATGATTTTTAGATAAACTAGAAATAAATTTAGAAAACTACATCAGCCATACAGAAAAGGTGAAATCTTATGATGGCAACCGATGTGAGCTTTTAAATGATTAACACGGACTCATTAAGTCGTCATCAGAGTGCTGGCCCTCTTACAGAAATATTAATAGCATATTTCATTCAATTCCCAGTTAGGAGTCCACCTAAAGAACTTTCTTTTTTTTGTGGCTGCCTTTATACGCTGCCAGATCTAATACGGCCTTAGTATCACACTGTTTTGGTTTTCATTGAAATGAATTGATCGAAATATATTTGCATGCAATTATGCGTTTATCGGTAAACGCACATCCACACAGGAATATTTATAATGCAGATAGTAAAAACTGTACCAAAAAAAAAATGGTTAAATCTCAAGTTAGTATTGGTTTTCTATTAATACGATTAATCGAACTTGACACAAATATGTAACCGCCTAAAAGTACACAAAAGATTGCTTGCTAACGATGTGAGCAAACAGACATGCATACATACTTAATTTGTATTAAGTGTGTAATTACTACGTAGGTAGTACGTGCTATTGCAATTGCCACTTAAAACTACAAGGGAAAGTTGGATTCAGCTATTAAAAGCGTCTAGTATTTTTACAATCATTGTTGGTTATTATCATTATTTTTAGGTTTTGTAACACGCGACTGGAAGTACATGTTTTAGTACAATTCTTTTATTATTAATTCCCTCACTTTTTTCAACTTCTGCAATAAATGTTTGAATTTATAAGCACTGTTGGTGTTGGCCACTGGCAGTTTTTTACTACCTTGTAAATATAGAAACAAGTTCAATTCGCTCTCTCCTGAAAATACATACATTTTGAATCAAGGACGTGCAATGGACATCTAAACCATAACATTTTCTGTCGGCTCTGTTATGAGTGCTAACAAATATATTTTTAAGTGTTTTAAGTGGTTTTGTGATCTTTTCTGCGTATTTAAGTAATCAGAATTGAATTTATTTTATTAGCGGTCAATGCAATTAGAGTTATTGGAAATGTATTATAAGAACAATTTGAAGGCATTATCGTTTTGAATTATCGATGACTTCACAATCGTAATTAGATAACATTAGTAACAGTAAACTGAAAGTTTGCAGGGAACTTTTGCACTTGCTTTTAGATTTCTAATACAAATTGACTTGTGTCAAGTAAAATAGCTGGCAGGTAATTAAGGCAACAATTGCCAGCACCACAGTGCGCCACACAACTACGCAACTACAGTCTCGGTTAGCTGCCTTCGTCGAAAAGTGGCCACCTACTTCATTGTATTGAAAAAGGCATCGACACCATAAAGGCTCGATACTATATGTATACACATTCCTGGACTGCTCATTATTTCATAATACTTCCTGGTTAATCACCAGCCACAATATTAAAATCGCACACTTCAGCCTTGTTATGCTGATACATAAGTATTGACAAGCTATGTGACATATCGTATAGCTTGGCAGGCTATACGGCTATACGGCTATACGGCTATACGGCTATACGGCTATACGGCTATACGGCTATACGGCTATACGGCTATACGGCTATATGTATGATTTCTCTATGTATGCTTTTTTTTGACAATTGTCACAAATCTGAAGCTGCCAAGTTTTACCCCTTTAATAGTATATTAGCAAGACTTACATGCCGTTTACACATCCCACTGACATTTCGAAATCTCCAATCCACTCAAACACACATATCATAGTGGCAGGTCTAATGGCTGCTAAGTGCTTCGTTTCACCATCCTACTCAGTCGTATGATATTTACACGAAAGTGTGTTAGTGATACCATTCTATTTTAAGAAAACGAATCAAAATATCGTTGCTAGTGCCATACTATTATACAAAAAGGAGGTCAACAATTTTTTCTTTACTGATTAATCTAAATGCAACTCTGATCGCATAAAAATTGTCATATTATGAAAGATTTCATAAGCTTTTGCTTGCCATAAATAAGTTGTCAAAAATCGGATATTTTTATGATATATGTGATAATCCTTACGACTGTCTACAGTAGTGAAACAAACCTTAAAAGGTGCCTGAAACACTTGCTTACATGTTGGCAATGATGAAAAGGGTAGAAAGAGGGTTCCCTCCCACAATACATGGAACTATTAAAAAAATTTATTAATATATAATTTTTCTATTTTTTTTTTTTTTTGTTTTGCGTCACAAAAGAATAATTCTTTTTTCAAATGCTTGAAGTTAATGAATTTCTGATCGCACGACAAGTCGTACGACTTCTCTAACAAACATGCATTTTTAGGACACACAAACCTTCTTTTTCAGCAAACATGCCATACTTGACTAATATTACGACTGTATGTAGTGCAGTGCAACGAGGCCATAAATTTGATTGACACTGAAAATTTGACACTCGCTTGGCACTAAAATGACAGTGCCAAAGTAGTGTTACCAGCTTTCAAATTGCATGTAAATTTACTGGATTACCATATATTGCTGAAAACAGCATTTTATATTTTTACTCTATTAATATTAATATATTTATTTATTGAGATTCGAATAAAAGTATTAAGTACGTAAAGTAAAGAGCGTATTAATGCTTTGTACTATATTATTATATAATACTTAAAATGATAGAAATATCAATGTATGTTAATATGTATGTTATATTATAAACTTTTGGTAACTCTGCATTATAGACGAATTAAACGTTTTCAAATGGATGCAAAATTAAATAAAAAAAAAATTGTAAAATTAATCATGTTACACCGTTGAAAAGCACTTGTGTGGCCTATGATTAGTAAAATATACAGGCGTAACGATTTAAAAGGTAAGTCGTATGAAAACATTGCACTATAGATTGGCATTTCGGTTGAAGAGTTCAAAAAAATAAAGAATTTACAAAAAAATGGTTTCCAATGCGGATGTAGATACATTTTTTTGAAATTGTATAAACAATAAAGCAAAAGGCAAGAGAATCATTCATTAATAGCTTGCCATTAGTGGCATGTGTAAACGCAGCATTATTCACACACTCAAATAGCAAAGTAATGCAAACCCATTTTGCATGTGTTAGTGAATGCTGTTTCAGCTTATGTGAATGCTTATGCAGCAGCCTCACTAGAAATCTTGTTTCACTAATTAATTTATTCAATGTCTGCAGCCTTAACGAAGAGTGTTCTACTACATTCGCTAATCTAACTAAAAGTGTGATGTATAACAGATTTACGCTTATATTGCAGCAACGCTCATCTTACTTAAGAATATTAACTTTAATCTATGCATAGTGTCTGCATGCAGAAAATTCGTTGCAACTAAAAACTAATTAAATGTATTAACATAAATTTGAGTTTAATCTTTTTTTAAATGGTGCTTAATGGATTTCTTTATGTATGTGTTTGTTTTAGGAGAATGGGAGATCAGTTCCTGATGTTACGGCGAGCCCGGGGCGTGCCCCGCCTGGACCGCTGCCAACAAATCAAATGCAAACGATGGTTAACCAGCAGCAAACGCACCATCAGCAACAACAGAATCAACAGCAACAACACCATCAGCAGCAACAACAGCGGCAGAGCGGCAACAAAGATCCGGTTTTATTGCAAGGTGACTTTCGTAAGGTGTCGGGAATCAGCTCCGAAATATTTCGCCAGATAGAAGCTGTTGAAAACGATCATGACCCTAATACGGCGGCAGCGTTGGAGGTAAGAATGTACATAATATTTCAAATTTTGGAATTAATTAAACAGTGCAAAAGTTCAATTTTATACTCTTCCAAGAGATATTTGGAAATATTTAAGATAGAAAAAATGTTCTTTCCTTAGGCCGTGGAGAGACGTGGTGAGATGATTGTGAGGATATTAGAGCCACATAACATTGGAGGCAAGCAGGCCATCGAAGCCGCTCATAAGCTGTTATCGAAGAAAGATAATCGACATATAGTGCAGGTAAATAACTTAATAAAATTATGCTAATTTCATGTGAACATTTACGAGTCAATGCCATTTTAAAAAGTTGGTTGAGATTGTTAAGAGACCTGGTCAAACTTTGGGATTGTACATACGTGAAGGAAATGGGGCCGATCGTACCGATGGTGTGTTCATATCACGAATTGCTATTGAATCCGCGGTATCAAATAGTGGCTGTTTGAAGGTATAACTTTTGCCTCAACATTTTGCTACACGTAAGAAAAACGTTTCTAAATTTTTCTATATTTTCTTAAGGTTGGGGATGAGATATTGGCAGTCAATTTGGTCGACGTTACTCATATGTCATTGGATGATGTGGTCATTATTATGTCAATTCCTCGTCGTCTAGTTTTGGCTATACGACAGCGTTGTGGTAATAGAGGTACTGGTTCTCCTGGACCACCTTCACTATCGCGGCCAGAGCAAAAGCCTCCACCGGTAGTTGTAATGAAGCGCGACTTACGAGATGAAGATTTAGATGAGATTGATCACATGTCCAGATCCCGTTCATCACGCGAAAGACGTACAGGTATTTGGTACTTTTGCCTGGTTATGATATATTTACGTTGGTCTTTTCTTTTTTATTACACAGGAGATGGTCGAGAGATGTCCGAATCGCGTTCCCGTTTAGGTTTGGGCTTAAACAACTATAGTCCCCAGTCGGAGCAGTTGGATTTGTATTATAATACAAGACCTAGTGTAGAACCCCATAATTGGGGCTATAAACCGCCGCCACCTCCATCGTCGGTTATAACTGAACAACCGAAAGGGCATGCATTTGCTCCTTCACATGCCTACTACAAAAATGCCGGTACCCTGGAAAGTCTCGCCGAAAAAGTGCATGCCTTTTATCCTAGTGCTCCTTCTAGACGATTATCGGTGGGAAATGTGCCGCAGAGAGCGCGTTTTCCACGTTCTGGTTCAGACCAACATTTGCCTAGAGTAGAATATGCGGATTATTCCAACTCGCTTGGTCGTCATTCTCTGCTTAGACCAAGTATAAAGCCCAGCGGCCCCGGCAATGTCATGATATCTTCAGGTGGCACTTTAGGGCGCTATGGTCGCTATGATCCACATACGACTTCGAAATATGGTCCCAGCGGTACACAATCCTTAACTAGACGCTCCCGACCTAATCTGGATTATTCCAGCGACACGGAAGCTACAGTGGGACCACGTCCCAGCTACTATTACTACAATAGACCTGCTATCGGCAGTATGCCCAGAGGAGCTCCTGTTCCTGGAACATGTGTGTTGGGAGGTGGGCCTGATATGGCCAAGTTCAATTCACTACCAAGAGACCGACCGGGCGTGCGTCTGCCAAGTGGTATACGTTCTAGAATGGGTGACCGTATTATGGACGAAAACGACGGAAATATATCTGCGCCTGAATTCAATGCTAGACGTGATCGTGACTTAAGATCGCGTATTACTGCCAGTCCTTCGATATTTACATCGGACGAATATCGTGCGTGGTTACGCAGAGCACCCAGCAGTTCAGCTATAGCTGAACAAATGCGTATGACAAGAGATTTGCTGTCACAGCCAAGATCGCATCGCTTTTCGTGCAGCGCTGAAAATATTCATGATGCCCTTAGAAATGTAATTATATATTTTACGCAGCATACATATTTATATTGTGAAGTTATCGTAATGTTATTTTGCAGACGGAAAATATTTACTCAAGTAGAACTGGTATACTAGGTGCTGGTACTTTGGATCGACATCTAGGCATACCACGTCCAATTTCTGCACTCCCAGTACGTTCAATGTCTTCTCAACACATTGGTGGTCCTTCTTCAATTCGTTCGCCCAGTATCCGTCGTATGCGCCAGCTTTTAGAACTATCAGCTGGGCCCGCAAGCCCCAGCGGTAGTATAATGAGTACAGCTGGACATCAGAGTCCAGCGCCTACTCCTAGTGCAACACTGCCACGCTCACATCGTCAAATTGATATTAATCCTGCAGAATTTAGTAAATATAAATTAGATAAGCCTATTGTAGATATTGGCGGTGTATCGGGTATGTTATGGATTCATCTTTTAGCGGGCCGTGGCCTACGTTCGGCACCCGAACTAGGTTCACAGCACGTTGGAGGAGGACCGCATGGACCGCCACCCTCGCGAGATCTTTATTGTGTGATAGAGTGTGATCGTGTGCACAAAGCTCGAACTGTAGTCAGGTCAGGAGATTTACAATTTGACTGGGATGAGTCTTTTGAATTGGATTTGGTAGGTAATAAACAATTGGATGTTTTGGTGTATTCCTGGGATCCTCAACATCGTCACAAGTTATGTTATCGTGGTGCTATATCATTATCTACTATATTAAGACAGTCGCCGTTACATCAATTGGCTTTAAAAGTAGAGCCAAGGGGCACTATCTACATACGCATGCGTCATACAGATCCAATAGCTTTGTATAAACGTCGAGGATTACCTAGTTTGCGAGCAGGATATCCTACTTTATTTGGTGCGGATTTAGAGACTGTAGTCAATCGGGAGTCAAAAGGGGCTCCAGGTAGTGCTCCGGTACCCATTGTTTTAAGGCGTTGTGTAGAGGAAGTGGAAAGACGCGGTCTTGATATCATTGGTCTTTATCGATTATGCGGCTCTGCCACGAAAAAACGCTTATTGAGAGAGGCATTTGAACGTAACAGTCGTGCCGTAGAATTGAGTCCAGAACATGTTCCTGACATCAATGTCATAACGGGTGTACTTAAGGACTATTTACGTGAATTGCCAGAGCCTTTATTCACCCGTTGTCTCTTCCAAATGACAGTCGATGCTTTGGGTAAGTGATTAGCATTCTGAATATTATTGAATGGATAAATATGTATGTATCTTAGCTGTATGTCTCCCTGATGATCCGGAAGGAAATGCAAAACTTATGCTTAGTATTCTCGACTGCCTACCCAGGGCGAATCGGGTAGGAAGTTTTACTATAATCCTCATTTTCCTTAATTAAAATTGATTTTTTCTCTTACAGGCCACCTTAGTGTTTTTGCTTGATCATTTGTCTTTAGTTGTTTCCAATTCAGAGCGCAACAAAATGTCAGCTCAAGCTTTAGCCACCGTTATGGGTCCTCCACTAATGTTGCATTCAGCCAGTGCTCAGCCCGGTACAGATATTGATCATGCACAGCCCATTGCCGTTTTAAAATATCTCCTGCAAATCTGGCCACAGCCGCAAACTCAACATCATCAGAGCGCGATTGTTGTGGGTGCTGCTGGAAATATTATGGGCAGTTTATCTGGAGTGGGTACTGCGGGAGTCGTTGGTATGGGCTCCGGCCTAGGCGCTGGCCTCGGCGCCGGTAGTATTTCAAATATGGCCGGTGTTGTTTCAGGTAACGTAATTTTTGTATACTTTTCTCTGTTTCCCCGCAGTTTTGTTATCCTTTTTTTATTTCCTCTTCACAATTATGAAAAAAAAAACAAACCAATTTACCATATTCTACTTAAATTCCGGTATCATTTTCGTATCAATGTTTTTCTTAAACTTAACACCGCATTTAAATTCTAAATATTATTTTTGTTAGAGGCAAGTCCAACCCTTCCACAGCTTTTTATATTTTCTCGTCTTTATGACTTCCAAGTCGAAAAATTTCGCTGTAAGAAGAAATGCATTGCAAAAATTTCATTAAAATTATTTAGGAATAATTATTTAGTTAAAATAATAACAAAAAAACAAAAAAAAATTACAATAATATTGATTAATACAGAGTCCTATGTAGACAGGTCGGCGCGGCGAGTCAACAGGGCAGCGTGGAAGCAAAGTCAGTGCGTTGCAAGTGGACAGACAGGCACTTCTCTTACAGCAGCAGGCACAACTCATGGCGGCGGGCAATCTACTACGCTCGTCCACTTCGGTAACCAACATGCTTTCTCAAGGCCAACATCAGCTCTCAGCCACAGTCAACAATCATCTGTATCAATCAGTAGTGGGTCAGTTAGCTCAATCGCATCGAGCCTTGCAACAAGCGGTGCAACAGGTAAACAATACAAAATTCACACACATACACACAAAAGGGAAGTTCCATAGGAAAAGTCTAATTTAAATTAAAAATTACGCATAATAAATATAATTATATATTATCTGAGGAAAATCAGGAAAGTCGCCATTTCTTATTTATACATTTAGATATTTGGAAAAATTATTACATTAAATCCAGAAAAAATAGGATCCATGCTAACACTAAACAGGGAATAGCAGCAGCAATATGCAAAGTGGATTTGGCAGGTGCTGCTAACCACGATTCTTATTACTTTTTTATTCTCCGCCCCGTAAACAAATAATATGTTATATATATCTTATATATATATATCTGATTAATATTATTTAGTACAGAACCATCATTGGGGAATGAACTAATCTGTAAATTAATTGATCCTTAAGTCGTTTCCTCTTTCCTCGCGTAAGAGGTATCTTAAGAGGTAAAAGATATGAGAGGAGATGCGAACTCGGCTGCATTTAAAAACGATTTATATCTTAATTCAACCACTGCTTTCAATACAACTACTTTTTTTTCTGCTGCAAAATATAGTTGAACCTCGATTATCTGGTTTCAAATAAATAGGGTACAACTTTTTTGTGGCAAGTAGCTAATTTTATTTCAAACTCTCTACTAAACGTTTAACTGTATCTTGTACTATAGAAGTTTAGTTTTATGCCCATTTGAAATATAGTCAAGTCTATTTTCCGTGGAACACACGAGTATCTTTATTATTTTGCTCATGTAAAACAATAGACTTAATGTCGGTGAGAACGCTCCTTTATTGCTTCCGGGCTGCAAAAATAACATGAAAATGTACTTCGTTTACAAAATTGTATTAATTTATGATTATCAAAATTGGCATACTTATCAAATTGTTGGCAGAGAAGTACGAGGGTTGGTAGAAAATAAAGAGAAGCTGCGGATTGTATTGCCACCAGCAAAACTAAGTGTACTGTTAAGATTCCGGGAAATCCTTTCAAATCGGGGCCCCTTGAGAGCCAACTAATCATGGTTCGATATAAAACTTATGGAAGAAATCAGGTGATTTTTTTGGACAGGGTATTCTATTTATAAAACTAACTTTGAAACGACCGAATATGTTAGTGGTGTTTCCACAATTTAGTTTCTGCATCAAGTAGGCAAAAAAAAAATTTAAGTAACTCTAAAGAAGCTGTTGATGCTTTGTAAAGGCCATAGAAAAAAACTATATTGAAAATATGCTGCAACTATACGGTATTGGCAACTTTCATTGGATGTAACAAAAACTTAAATCAATCTTGTGAATAACCGGCTATTAAATATAAAAATTATAGAGCTTTTCTTTTGAACCTAAGCGGATAGTGAACCGAATAGGCTCGTTACATTTAGTAACGCAAGGTTAATTGTTCATTATGGTATACATACCATATATCTCAATGGTTCTCTCTAAAATACCAAAGTGTGGGATATGCAACATCTGAAGCAATTAGTTTGAAAAAACCAAGCCATAAGTTCAACCTGTTCGCCGTTTGTTAAGAAAACAAGGAAATTTTCTGAATGTGTTAAGTGTAGTCAAATTTACATAAAACCTAAATTTGCTTTCACAATTCGGACTCTTTTAAAACTGTGTATTTTGAAAGGATTCATGTACTTATTTAATAAATTTCTCTTTTTTATCCAAATTGTATGTTTTGAGAAGGAATTTCTTTGACACAATTTATGCTAATAAGATATTAAATTAAAAGTAACAAATGTGTTCAAATAACGATCTTGACAAATTTGATGTGATGTGTATTGACTGAAGTCGGATGTAAGCATGATTGGCCCACTACTGGTAAACTTGTTGAAACTTATAATTAAAAATAAACAAATTCAAACAAGAAAATTCATCATCCATTAAACCATTTGCAAAAAAAAGAAAAAAATACACAAATACAAATCGTAACAACTATTCGGAAAACGATACCACAAACAACTTATCATGCTTCAATTGAACTGCTGAAGCGCATCACTTCATTACTTTTACATACATTTCAATAAGATTTTAAAATTGTTTTGTACACATACAGCCATAAACATGCACAGAGATAAAAATTTAGTAGCATGTCGTCCTTAAGTCATCACCACTGCCATTGCAAATGCAGTCATAGAAAATTGATATCTTCCAAGTGAATAATGTAGTTTTATAATAATTCCCATAAAAGCTTTCATAGAATAATAGAAATGCATTTGAGAGAAATAAAAAAAAAACATCCTTTAGCTTGCATGTCGTTAAATATCCTTTAAAATAAACTATTGTATTCTCAGTTATGTTTAGTTGACTATTGGCATCAACATTTATATGAAAGAACTAATACTTATAAAATGCACTTGTATTCCCCTTCTATTGGAAATCGTTATTGTTTGTGAATAGTTTTTATTGATCATGGAAAGAAAAAAATTATTCAATATTGATTGTTTAAAATCGCCAACACGCATATTCTTATATATATGTATTTAACAATTCTTTTAACTCAATTTGAAATTCAAAATTAAATCACATAAATTATTGACTAGTTGTGGCACGCCATTGCGAAAATATTGGGCCTACCTGCTCTTAACTAAATGATTTGCAGTAAGTAAGAAGAATTAATGAGTTTTAATTTTATGATTATTTATAGCCCCATCAATTGGTGGACTCAGTGGGCTCAGCAATTCCCGACCAATCGCCACTGCCACTTCCAGGCACTCCCTCCCCCGGCAGTAGTTCAGCGTCGACAGGATCAGGTTCGGGTTCAGGTAAAAGTAAGTAGTGGCCGAATTGTTTTCATTGGTTTCTTTTATTGAAAATCATTTAATTAAAATACAATTTTTACACTATTCGTAAAAACGTTTTTTACTTTCTTTACTTTACTTTGTTTAAGAATTTAGTTTTTTTAATTCATGCACAATTATTGCGGCACCTTAAAAACCTACTCGGCCTAAAATAAAGTAGTCTTAAATTCTAGCTCTTAAGGTTCTACTCAGCTTCGAATGCTTTTGTATCATTAAAGGCGGAGTTTCACTATCCTACACATGTAATAGCATTTATCAAATATGGCAACTCTGCTGAAAAATTGAATAGTATGGCTTAAAAATATCCAATTCTTATAACAATTTTCATGCGATCAAAAATGCTTTTACTTCAATCAGCCAAGAAAAATTCCTATGCATCATTTTTGCATAATAATTCCCATTAGCTGCCACTGGTGTAACAACTACGAGGGTATCACTGTTAGATTTTCTTGTGATTGAATAATACGACTATCTAGGATAGTGAAACGGTCCCTTTATCAATATATACATACTTTATACTTTTGTACTTCTTGTATACACAATCAAAATTTCGTGTACATGGCAATTATATAAAGAGCATATATGTTATAAAATAATACATGTATGGAATGTACATGTGCATGTATGTGCTTGAATGTACTTGAATGTTCTTCAAAGTAACTTACAAAAGTATTGTGCAGCTCCTTACTCAGAACTCTGAAGTCTCTATCGGTCCACATCGCATCTTATTAAAAAATAAAGTACACTTTATCTGTTCAATGATTTAGATGTATACTACATAGAATCAGAATTTAAGAACAATTTCAGTTATCACGGGCCCACTTTTTCCAGGCATGCTTATTGAGAAACAAAATTTCATAAATAAAAATTATTTGTAACAGGTACAGACACTATTAAGCGCGGAATTTCACCACCCTCCGTCAAACAGATCAATGTTCAAGAATCGATAAGTTCATATTCGCTAAGTCAGAAAAAACCCGACAAAGACCACTCAAGTGATGATAAAACATCCATGCATTCATCCATCACCAACAATATCAGCATCACGCATAACAATAATCAATATAATGCGGCAGCAACGGCAATTAACGGTACAATAACAGCACCAATAACCACTCGCAAGGGGGTTGATTTTTATGAACCGCACAAAACTCAGACCAAAAACGACGATGACAATAATGGTGTGGGGAGCGGCGGCAACAGTAAATATGGAGATACTGCATACAAACTGCGCTCAGCATACCCAACGACGACTGATAAAATGTCATCAGGCCTGTTTACCGAGGACTACAAAGCAATACGTAACAAATCAAGTGCAACGTCATCGTCATCTTCATCTCAGGCGACTGTATTGAGTGCTGGATCGACGGGCACTTCGGCCACAACAACCTCGTCGGATGACTCGGATGATTTGATCTCCTACAAGTCCTCAGCTTCCACAAACGCTTTATTGGCCCAGTCACAAGCCATGACTACCACACAACTTATGTCCAAGTATTTAAAACGGGAACCCCGTGTACAGTTCACACCCATCAAGTCACCCGAATCTCCTTCGCCACCTGGTGGTGACTCCATGCCTCGAGGCACTTATCACTTGACCAATGGCAGCAAGTTGGGAGTGGGAAAATATAATTTGGAGAAATCGGAAAAGCCATCTTCACCATCTAGACAAGCAAGTGGCAAAATAAGGGAATCCTCCTCATGTGCAGTATCCTCATCATCTTCATCAACGTCATCCGGATCCTCATCAATTGTTTCGACAGGTCGTAGACTATTCGATAGCTTGGCCTCTGAACATAACTCGGGCCGTACAACAATAACAACATCCGCCACATCATCCGCAACAACGTATATTAATGATATTAGAAACAGTGTAGCAAGTAGTAGTCATATTAGCAATAAGTCAATAACAAGCTCAGAACAACATAGTTCGTATGGGAGCAGTCTATTCAGTACGAATAGTACGAATGGCACACATACCAGTGCAATGCATGTATACGGTACTTTGCCCAAACATAGTTCGGGTAATGGTGGCGGTAGTGGCAGTATAACCGGTGCTACACTATTTAACACATCCTCTTCAGCTGCTGCAACGAATGCACCTGAAGGCAGGGCAACTGTGTATACTTCAGGGACGTCGTCAGCTACTGGTACAGCCAGCAGTATTAATGACAGTTTAGCAACTGGCTGTACCAGCAGTTACGATTTCTATACCAAGTCGAATGCCTCTTCATTATATGGCACCACCTCGCGACCATACAGTGGCACCACAAATGCATCTCTCTCAGCGACGGCTACTAATGGTGCTGGCAATTACCATACTTTAGGCACTTATCGTGTCCAATATGCCGCAACAAATCCATTCTTAGATGCATTTGATGTGCCTGGTAACGGTGCTAGTGGTAGCAGTGCCAACAATAGTTCCAATAACGACCACCATCATCAACGATCATCAGCCATTGCTGCTTTTCATTCTGGCGAATCGAAAAACGGCAGTGATGAATATGATGATTTAAAATAGGCAAACCACTGAAAATCGTTTAATCCAAAAATATCAGACAAGGCCCACATATTTTAAAAAGCTGTCACTTGAATTACGTTTGAAGCAAAAAGAAAAATATCGTAACGAGCTTTAAAAAATTTTTAGCGATTCTGAAAAGAGTATATTTTTTTAAGATTTAATAAAACCAAACCTGAAGTGGCAACAAAAAGCATTTTAACATTACCAGTAAAATTATTTCAAAATTACAATTACAAATCGATTTTACTGGATTTCTACTGATATTTTTCTCTTGCCGTTTCGTAACACGTCGTGTATCGATCTTATCGACTACACACCATTTCAAACTTATATAAAAACCATTTCGTATCCTTGTTTTCCTTGTATTCATCAGCAGCTCATTTCATTTCCGATCCTATATCGCCCCCTCTAAGTGTACACATACACTGCGAAACAAATTACACACCAATACAAAAGTGAATTAACCCAACAAGAGAGTAAACAATAATTTTTCGTTTTATTATTAAAAATTTTTTTTCTAACATTCTTTTCTAAACATAAAACAATGTAAGACAATTTCAAAGATTTCATCTTTTACGCATTTACAATTTAACAAATTTACAATAATATAAATAACAATAAAAATGAAAATAAAAATAAAAATAATATTAATTAACAATAGAAGAAAATAATTAAACAAGACTCTATATAAATGTATTTATGTATTTAAACAAACTCGTACTAATTATTACAAATAATAATATTGATAATAATATTAATTATAAATAATACCATTCGAGTATACATACATACATATATACATATATTTTTTTTAATAAATAATAAATTTTTAATTACATTTTTCTTAATAAAATCGAACTGATTACAAGCATAAAATATTATTAAATATACTACCATTAACACTAGAGATACCGATGGCTAAATTATGTGCATATATACATTCATACATACATACTCGTATATTGATTCCTACACACTTTCAAAAACGGAGAGCATATTCGCCCAGCTAACAGTTTTCCTTTAGCAAGTGTTCTACAGAGTTAGAAAGGGAGCGAGAAAGAGCGAGAGAGAAAGAGAGAGAGAGAGAGATTGAAAGTTCTGTATGAAGTCCATTTACCTCAGACTGCAAAAAGTTAAAAGTAGAATAACATTTTTATATGAAAATACTTATGGCGTTTCCTCTTCCGCCACGAAAATATTGCCCTCTGGAAAAGTGCATTTTTGAAATATGAAAAAAGTGTGCCGCCCTATTTTTAACAGTTCAAAAAATATATTTATTTATATTTTATGAAATATGCAAACCAAAATGTTCAAGCGCCAGATGGCTAAATCATCTACTTGAGAAACTGAAATTTTTTATTTTAATATATTTTTGTTGGTTTTATGCGATACTGGATATAAGAATAATTATTTAAATCTAATTTTCTGACTCTTCTGGCTCAAAAGATGAACATTGCCTGGTAGGGATATGTAAAAATATCGTTAGGATGAATGTGTTTTACAGGACATTTTCAACCCTGTCGGTTTGTACGTAACAAGAAATTCAATGCGTTTCGCGGTGTGATGCTTCACTACACTAGACAGTCCTACACAGTCGTACGATTTGTTAAATAAAATGTCAGATTTTTATGACCAGCAGAAGTTTATGAAAATGTTGATAAAATTAAAATTTTCATGCGATCAGAGTTGCTTCAATCAGGGAAGAAAAAATAGTTTCGATTGTATTTGTATGATAGTCTGGCACCAGAAACGGCATTTTGATAAGATTTTTTAAAATAGGAGGCTATTACTACAAGATTTTTGTGAGAATGAATATAACGACTGTCTAGTATAGAGTATCAGGCCCTTTACAAAAGACCCCGCAACCCTCTATGAGGGCTAAACATTTTCGAGAAGAGAACACAAAATTCCCCTTTTTGTGGAAAGTGTTGCCTCTATTTTTTATAGAAAAGAATACGCCATTATTTTGACCACACACCATCCACACTACTCCTCTCCGACAGTTAAAGCTGCCGTCAGTCTCAATTTGAATAGAATGCAAAGGAATATTGAATAAATAAACGAATAAACGAATTTTCAATAGGTTTCTTACTTCATTTATGTATATAAAATGAGACCCAAAGGAAATGCAAACGGATTAAGAAGCAATCCGTATTTGAAAGTTACTCAGAAATCAGTTTACTTTACATGAAATCACTTTTCTATTTTACTGCAACTTCACATTTCTGGTTTAGTGGGGGTTGCGCGTTCTAGTGATGAGATCACTTGTTGTGCATTTTTTTGTTCAGACGTATAAGCCTTTATTACCAGTGGGATGGGTGCCAGTGCTTCAGCAATTTATGTAAAGCGAGGAGCAGCGTTAAGCATGTATTTTCTATCCAAATCTCAAGGCGAAAATTGTAAAATGAAATACCTCTCAGATGGGAGATATAAATCTCATTTACAACTGAATGAGAAATTAAAACGGATCAAATGGGGAAAGAAGCGTGAGATGTTTTCCGTACTAAATTACAAGTAAATTTATTGCAAATTTTTTTTAAATTCTCGTTTCCCTTAAAATTTGAAGGGCTACTAAATATTTAATTTGCCACATAATATTATCTAGTCCATATCGCGAATAACCAACTTGTAAGTCATTACGCGAATTTCTTTTCAGCCGGCTAGAATGGAATATATTCAAAATTGCTGCAGCCATCCGAGATGTATTTTTTGGGTAAATGCACTCAATTTCCGTACTACTTCTGTTGGCTCTGCGGCATTTTGATTTTGTTTCGATTTTATTACAATATGAAATTGAGATGTATGTTTAGGACGAGCTTAACAACACGATCTTAAAAGCTTTCCAAATCGATTTCTTGGATACACCAAAGTTACTATTGAAAAAGGCAACATTTTTATGAACTGATTTCAGTTCCATTTCTTCTAGGAATGCACAAACTCTTAATGTCCTTATTACTTGAACGCTCTGCTTACTAAACCAACAACTACCTGCTTTTATATTCTCATTTCAAATTAGTAACCTAAAAGCTGAATTTACAAACATACAAACCTATACACATACAAAAAACAAAAGAAACTTGAAAAACTTATATTAGTAACAAAAACAAGAAAAATATTTGTAAATATTTAAACCAGGAGCCCCGTTAAATTCTTCGCTGCCCCTGTTCCTAATCGAAATTCATTAACAAGACCATTTCTTATAAGCTCCTTGAAAGCTTATAAAACAGCATCTCGAACTCCTGCCCATTTACATATTGTATATGTATTTCTGAAAGTGATTTTTCATTATCAGTAATTTGGCTAAAAGTGTGCGTAACGAAATTTCCTCAAAGTGTATATATAAGGGAAATTTAAGCCAAAATATTGTACAATATTATTGTGATGTCAACGGGCAAGCTGGCAACGAAATAAATCATATATAGAATTTAAACGATCTCTGCATTTTTCTCATCAATTTTTGTTCTCATAATTTCAAAATTTTTCATTTCATATTCAAACCAGAACATTGAGGTAGCGCAGTGATTTCATTATTGGCACGCCACGTTTTTGCAAAGTATTTATAATAATTAATATTATAATATTCATATTTATTAATATTAAAAAAAAATATTTAAAGCATAAAAAATTTTCCCATAATTCGCTTTATGTATTCACAAGATCTGAATGTCATTTCTGGCCTTCGATATCTGCCACAATATTTATTATAGTTTGCTAAAATTTTTACAAAGCGAAAAATATTTTACCGCCAAATTATTACTCACTTCAGGAGTGACTACCTTTTAATAATACGAACATTGTACCCTCTATGGGATTATCCTTTTAAGATTCTTTCAGTCTTGCTTATCTCTAAACGCTTTTTCATTATTAACATCAGCCGATTGCAAATTAACATAAAATTTCCATTATAGAAGTTTTAATAGATTTTCCATATTTAATTTTTTTTTTTTTGTAATTGAAGGAAATTCATAATTCGTTTAAGATTAAGTTAGTTTAGATCCCTCCGGCTTTTTTGGTGCTAAGACCGAATCCTTCAGTAGTCCTTTAAAAAAACCTTTTCCCTCCTCACGGCTGGCTGTTATTCCGTTTCTGCAGCCCTCAATTATACATTTTTAAAATTTTTTTTCAAAACTCTTTGGCTGGTGGTCTACTTATGGGTCCGGTTTTACTACCAAACCAAATTAATAATATTAAACATTATTTATATAAAAACAGTTTCTTTTAAATTATCTGAAAAGCTCCCATATTTTAATCATTACATAAACCGATGCTTTTAGTTAACATATTTAATAATAAAGAATGTGTTGTGGGGAGGCACGCCGCTTTAACTTGAATAGGTGATTTTTTTTTAATCAATTTTTATAATTTTTTTTTTTTTTTGCATTTTTTTTATCAATTACATGTCACACCATACTGAGAATATTTATTGAATTTTTACTATTAAATACGAAAAGCTTTTTGATATAAATAAACATATTTATATGTAAATACCTACATACATACATACATACATATATACAAGACTTTAACAAATTATGAATAAAACTCGAACAGTATTCTATTGAAATTTACATTAAAAAGAAAACAATCTACAACTTCAAGCTGAAATAACATAAAACAAAAGTGACGTAAAAGGTTGATTAAATGCATTTAATAAATATATAAAAATAAAAATATAATATTTAGCTTAATGTATTTACGACAAGATAACATTTAATACAGTAACAAACATTATAAAATTCATAAAACTGAACTTTTCTACAATATTACAATACAACAACATCCGCATCAACATCCACATCAACATCAACAGCAACAGCAACAGCAACAGCAACAGTACGACTAACTAAAACTTAAAACTTAAGCAAATATTATTGTATAAGAAGGCATTATTAAAATAATGAAATAACAGCTGGAAATAAAAGATACTCTTCGTAGAATAAATTAATCAAATTCATGATTACTTTCTTTTGGCATTCTTATAAATACACACTTGCTCATACGAAATTATTTTTGAATAAAATTTTATTCCATGCATAAGCTGCATAACTGCATAACTGCATAACTGCACTGTCTTCAATTGCAACCGATATTTGAAGCACCGCGCAAAAATCTTAGCGAAATTGTAGTCTAAACTAATAAAATAAATACTATGACCAATATTATATTCTAAAATAAAATAAAAAAAAAATAATATAAAAATAACTAATATTTACATATTATACATACATGCATACATACATACATCCATGCATGCATACGTATGTATGTGTGCCGCAAACATCCATAAAAAAATATTTAAAAATATATCCGTATAAGAATATTTTCCGAAAATCTATATCTCGATCAGTTGAAAAAGCATCACACATGCCCACACACACACACACACACACACACATTCTTAAATAACTATTTTTCAAACTGACAACATTAAACTTAACAAAATTCCAATTATTGTTCTCCACTTGCCGCGTTTTCAAAATTGTTGCTTTTGCGCAATTCATACCCTTTCACTCCCATTCATTACATTAGCATTCTTATACAGACATATTTTATAAGAAGGAAAACTAAAACTGCATGAGTATAAGATAAAAATCATTCCTAATTAGATATAAACAATTAAAATATCCCCCTAACCCCTCTAAACAAAAAAAAAAAAAAAAAATAATAGAAAAAAAAATAGAAAAAAAAATCAAATAACTACTTTCATCGAAATTATTTTTGAAAAGATTTTTTGACAAGATCAAGAAGAAGAGCGATTAGTTTCGAAATTTAACTAAAAGTGTTAGCAAAATCAATGAAATTCCATCGTTGTATATGTGCGAGTACATGCTGTCTGAATAAAACATGAACGTATAGAACCAACAGTACAAGTTAATTATTTTCCAAAGTAATCAAATATAAAATAAAAGTTATAGAAAATTATAAGAATTATTATTCCAAGTCATACATTTACACACCTGTGATTTGCATGTGTATTTCAGAATGTAGCGAAAACTGATACACATATACATGCATCCATACATCCATACATACATAATACATCCATGCATACATACCTACTTACATACATATATTGAATTACTATATTTATTGTTTTTAATTAGAAAGAAATATATTGTATTATTCATTGATAAAGAAACTCATTGATGCGACCTTAATGATTTATTGTGTAATGAAATGTTTAATTGTTAAGCATTTTAATTGTTATTAATAGTTACAATCCGTGTTTTTTCCCTTTTAAATTGTTAATTTTAACGTAGCGAAAAAGGAGAAAGGAATTTTGCACATACGTTTTACACTAAATGCAACGACATGAAGTTGCATGCACACTCTGCGAGATTTAATTAAAGGCAAACAATTGTAAATTTATTAATTAGAGAGGAATTAATTCACTTACATTCGGAATTGGGTAAAAAAAAATCCTTAATCCCTAAACCTAAACTATACATTTTATAAGAATAGACGGATAGAGGATTGCATAGTAAGAGGAGGTCGCTGATGAAGCTTCACTTAGCAGATGGATGCCAATTAGCAGATGACTAAAAATACAAAAGTTGCAATTAATAATAGTGAATGCAATTTGCCGGTATGGCTTCATGGCGAATGGTCGCCTTCCTTAACAAACCAGAAACAAATTACTATACTCTGCTTGATTTTTATAGCTCCTTTAGATTAATATCATTTCAGTTCATATTTTGCTAACCTGAAGGTCCTTTTAATTGATATTTTGTAATCTTGTTTCAAAGAGTAAATTATTAGAGTAGAGTTTTGAACGAAATAAATAATTGCATTCAGATTAATTAATTATTAGTCTTGTAAAGTAATTTTGGGGCATGGCGTATTTCCTTCCATAGGCGAATGAATAATACGCACCCTACTAAACCGGTGGTCGCGGGTTCGATGCCTGCCTACACTACACTACACTGTTTTCCTGCAATCAAGCCGAAAGCTTTGCAGCTTAAGTAAGTTAAGAAAACTCACAGGTATCCCTCTTATAACGCAGCATATCTACAAAGCCTTTGTGATATGTTACCCGATTTGTTTAAAAAATTTATATATGCTGTTACAAAACCATTTATACATTTTATAAGAATAGACGGATAGAGGATTGCATCGTAAGAGGAGGTCGCTGATGAAGCTTCACTTAGCAGATGGATGCCAATTAGCAGATGACTACAAATACAAAAGTTGCAATTAATAATAGTGAATGCAATTTGCCGGTATGGCTTCATGGCGAATGGTCGCCTTCCTTAACAAACCAGAAACAAATTACTATACTCTGCTTGATTTTTATAGCTCCTTTAGATTAATATCATTTCAGTTCATATTTTGCTAACCTGAAGGTCCTTTTAATTGATATTTTGTAATCTTGTTTCAAAGAGTAAATTATTAGAGTAGAGTTTTGAACGAAATAAATAATTGCATTCAGATTAATTAATTATTAGTCTTGTAAAGTAATTTTGGGGCATGGCGTATTTCCTTCCATAGGCGAATGAATAATACGCACCCTACTAAACCGGTGGTCGCGGGTTCGATGCCTGCCTACACTACACTACACTGTTTTCCTGCGGTCAAGCCGAAAGCTTTGCAGCTTAAGTAAGTTAAGAAAACACACAGGTATCCCTCTTATAACGCAGCATATCTACATAGCCTTTGTGATATGTTACCCGATTTGTTTAAAAAATTTATATATGCTGTTACAAAACCATGTATCCCACATCCCACGAAAAGTACCGCTGGCTGCTGATTGCAATCAGTCACATATACATGAATAAAATACGTAGCCAGTTGGCCTAATTGCTCTTTTCAAGACACAATGAACCGATTTTGTGCCGCCAGTATTGGTCCACATAACAGAAAGGTTCAACTAAATATTGCTTAGTATGTATAGTAAATGATCGCGAATTATTCGATTACCAGGAAGTAACCAATTTGCTTACAAAACATGTATATGTGCTTGATTAGACATTATGAATGGAAATTATGCATTACAGGGTGAACTTTTGTGCGATTGCCGTGCAGACAAAACAGCAACATGGCAGAATCAGTAAACTGAATTACTATTTATAAAAAAAAACCTTTAAATATTTCTGGGGGAATTAAATTGTTTGCCGGGAATTAAATTTATACGAGTGCCGCAGAAATATAAAAAGTGCTTTAAATAAACAAAAGCAAGAACAACAACAGCAAAACAACTACTTTACTATTAATTTCTAATATACGGCAATTGAAAAATCCTTAAAGTAAAAGAAAAACAAACCGAAAAATATAGAAAATATATATGAATTGTTAAAAACTATACGAGTACTATGAGTAGGCTGTAGTTCCCAAACCAAAGAGTAAAAACATGAAACCTAAAAAAAATTTATTAAACAATTAGCTTAGAAAAAACTGAAAATAAAAGTGAAACATTAAAACAATTTCCCTCGTATTCTGTAGGTATCCTTATAATGAATTAGAAATATGTTTACTTAGAAATGAAAAAGGTATATATAGTTCACTTAATGATCATAATTAGGACGATGATGATGATTATTATGATTATGATTATGGCTATAAGGAAATATCTTTACGATTTATTGCATTGCATGTCAATTGTATATTGGAATCATTATTATAATCACTAATATTATTAACAAAATTTAGTTAGCCGTTAAGCACATTTAACTAACTAACAAACTAACTATTTATTATATTACATACTTATATATACACATAAATATATATATATATATACATGCATACATACATCGTAAATGGCTAAAGATAAATTAGAATAAAAAAATTTAGGGAGCTAAAGAAAATTATCACTACCATTGAAAACTTAAAATAATTTTATTTAATAATCGCAAAAATCACAGGAGAGTACTTAAAAATAATAATAATTATAAACAATATAAATTAAATGTAATTATTGGTTTTTTAAGCTTTAATCGTTGAACGACTCAACAAATATTAAAAATGTTATAAAAAATTAATTATTTTTGTACAAATTTGTACAGATTTAATTATTATTGTTATTATTAAAATAATAAGGCGGCATTAATTTCTTTTTACAATCAATTATCGAAAGAATTTCTCTCAAATAAATAACACAGTCAAGTCTGGCAAATGTCAACTAAACAGCTTAATCGGAATCATTTCACAATTTCAATCCTTTAAATACTGCAGTCATTGAATACGAAATAAAGTTTCGGTAAAATACGACTGCATACTGCACAAGCTTATAGTAATAGAAAGAAGTTTTATAAAAATATATCCGGACAAATTCAGACCATCCGCAAGTACTAACTTGGTGACATAATTCCCATAACCGTTTAGAAATTATAAAAAAATGTAGAAAGAAAGCGCGCTAAAAGTTCAGCTAAGAAAAAAATGGGCCGGTGTAGAAGCTAAAATGTAGCGACTACAACTGAAGGTCCTGCTCAAAAACTAATTTTGGAAATAAAGAAAAATGAACCTGTTTGGAATTAACCTAATCGAATAAGTTACTATTTCGAGAGTCCTCCCATTATATGCCTCAAATGAACAAAAATTCTTACTTTTATTTTTCTAGTTTTTTTTTGCGCAGTTTCCAATAACAATAATTTTAGCATCAAGAAGTATCATATATTAACACTTCTAATATCATTAGCATATAATTTTAATTTAAATATTGATTTCAAATACAATTATATATTCTTTATATATTCCGATTAAGAGTTGACATTTTATGGCTTTGCATTGCACCCGCTCAACAGTCCTTACCCGCATAAACGATATCCTGCTATTACGATAACCGAGCTAGTAAAACTAAGTCCAGATCATAAATATCTTGTCTGGGCAGAAAAATTAATATCACTTTAGTTTTTATCTTTAAAATGAGGAAAAGTAGTCCGAGCATCAAACCAATATGAACTACTTATTCATATCACTCATACACACATTCATACATGCTTACATACACATGTGCTATTCCACAATGGATGGATGCATAGTATTTCCTAATGAGATTGTATGGATGGCAAACTAAACCCTAAAGATATTCGCACACATTTATCATCTACACATACACATATGCAAAATTTGCATATAAATTCATCAGACTGCTCAAATTCCTAAAAATTAAGTTTCAAATAGATTTAAGTGGATCAGGAAAGGATAACAAAAACTAAACAAATTATTAGGAATGAGGCATCCAAATAATGGTGGCCACGACTGTCTACTACCCCGTTGATATGCATTTACTTGCTATTTGTGTGCGCATTGGCGTATGTGCGCCAACCCCAATTTCACAAATTTAACAGATTCGTAGAAAAAGATATAAACAAAACAATTACATTCTTGCGAATGTTGATCTTAATTGTAAAACTGCTTTCCAAAATATCTTATTTTCCGTCTATTCGATTAATGCTACACAATTTCATGTTCGTTCTGAGCTTGCTTAATTATTATACACAAAAATATAAACAAAATTATATTAAATAATAATAAAAAAAATTAAATATTATATCATTGTGTCATATCGTAATTCTACATTCATTAATTGCAACAATTAGAAAATTAACAAAATTAAAATTAATATGAAAATGAAAATAAAAACTTTTAACAACAATAAAAAAAGGAAAGTTTCTCTCACAGATTGTATTAACTAATAAACCATTAAACCAATTTCATATATACCACACGCACACACACACACACACCCACACACATATACACAAAATTGTAAAAGAAATGAATAAATATTGCAAAAAAAAAGAAAAAAATTATGTTTCACAGTGAATATACAACGTTACGGCAGAGAAGCCAAAACATTTGAAAAATGCATTTTAGAAATGTTTGATGCAACTAAAGTAACGCAGGGAGACATCGATGCATTTCAGTACCGCAGCAAACCTGTAAGCGGAATATCGCGCAGCACGAGTGTTTCTTCCTTTTTTTTCATTTTTTTTTAATTTAAAATATTTTGCAAACAGTTAAAGAAAATCTGAAATGTGTAGTTGCCGAATAAAATTGTTTTAATATTTTTTTTGAAATTCAGAATTATTATAAGATATTAAACTGTTAACAATAAAAAAAGAAATAATTCAAAACAATTTCAAGACAAAAAATTGTATGAAAAAAGGATTTTATGAGTAAATTTTTTAAAAACAAATTTTTTGCCGAAAAGCCAAACCGATAAATTCAAATTTAAAAGTATCTGCATTGCATGCAGTACAGTGGCACGAAATAGTAAACGGAAGGTAGAAATGTGTTTAACAAATTATAATTTTTTGCACTTTGAATTTTTTCCTTTTTTATTTCAAATAAAATTAAAAAATTTCTACATTTATGGTTATTCTTTATCATAATTTTGCCGCCTACTTTTGAAAAAAGTTCATTACAAAGCACATTCTTAATCGCACTGCAACACAGTTAGCAACTCACATTCTCCTCTGCTGTCTACTAACTGCTGCCTGTGAGGTACAGTGGTACAAAATAATAGCACTTGCTCGTCAGTCCTTAGCGGCCATACACAGAGATTATACTGCAGTGACTTACAACGCATTGCAACTATTTTTTCAATATATCAATAATTTTCTTTTGTCAAATGTGAAACTTTCGAGAATGGTAACATTGAACTATTCAACGGCAACTTTTTAAGCCCACTCTGCTGCCGGTTTAGTAGCCTGAAGTGGCGAATGTGTTCTATGTATCTTGTACGACTGACCTAAAGAGCATTGAAAAAGAAAAGTTCATTAGTCAGCAACTCCTTAGGGCCATAATTCACTATCCTACAGAATCGTACGATTTGTCAAATATGCCATAGTGCATTCTAAAATTTTCATCAAATCACAATTTTCATGCGATAAGAGCTGAACTTACTTCAATCAGAAAAGAAAATATTTATTTGCATCACATTTGTATGAAAGTGTGGCCCTTAAAAACGCCAGCTTGATGAGCCATAACCTTTTTTTATGTCACCCTGTTGTTTATAGCATTTGTAGCTCCATTTGTTTAATATATATCCTTTTTTAGATATTGTGGAAGCAGCTGCTCTCGAACTGTTAATATCTTCAACACTTTCTATACAATCATTCTCATTTAGTTCCTTTTTTTATCATAATTAGGTTTGTAATTAAGTTCGGAGGTATTGAATCAAGGCTGTGTCGATACCCGCGACATCAGCTGATATGTTGAGAGCACAAATTTATAGAAATACAAAGACTGAATCTCTGAGTTATTTTGCTTGTTGCCTCAGATTGCATTTAAATTAAAACGAATCGGGTATAAATTTTTAAAATTTTTGGTCTCTATATCTCTATTTATTAGATACTCCGCTATTTAGTGTAGACCCATTCAAGAAACAATTTTATTCGTTGTAAAAACAAGTTGAGCTAAAATAGTTTTATTGGAACATGAAATTTTTATCAACTCTACAATAATTTAATTTAACTTGTTGCCTTTTAAAATTACCTTCTCTAAAATGGGTTTTTTTTTTAAGAAATTACAGTGAAACACCAAGAGAGAGGGAAGCAACAACATTTCAAAGACCAAATGCTCAGGGCTTTTATTGTGGTGTAGTAAAAACTTTAACACAAAAAGTGAACATTTTAAGAAAAATCATTCGTTCCATTTCTCATAGAGCGTTTACTAAAAACTGTAGAGGCAGGACGCCAAATAGTGAGGGCAATCAACAAATTAATGGATCTGGATGAAAACTATCTTCTCAAATACCCATTTCATTTGACACGCATTTTGGAAATTCATTCAATACATTTTAAATTGCTATTGGCTTAATATCAAATGTACGACTAATTAATTTCTACATATACACGAAGCACACTGCTATTATTTAGCACACAATTGTATTATACACCTTATCGTATCAAGTGAATGTTTTCTATTGTTTAGAATCGAAACGAGGGACGTCTGTTATTCATTTATTTGTAAACTGTTGTTTAACATGAATTGTATTTATAATTTGGTTTTCATTCCTGTACGATTTAGGACTTTCAGAACTTCATTGCAAGAACACAATAACAACAACACTAACACACTGTTTTATATTATAAGAAACGAACGAAAGAATAAAATAATATTATGGCCATTTCGAAGTTGAATTTAAATAAATAATTTCTTTCCGAGATTTTGTGCAACTTTTAGAAATATAAAAGCGATTTCTCGCCAGCAGACAGAATAATACAGTCATTACTTTGCGTACAATCTTAAGATACGAAATATATCACGCATGCGAATTGTTCGATCCTCCATACGGCCATCAGTTATAAATCATTTCCGTTGATGATACAAGAATTCAACGCTCTGAAGCCCGAAAGGTCCAGTGCAGTGACCGAGATGGACTTATGGTCTATCGAGCCGCTATCAACTGGCATCTGAAGTCTGAAATTTTTAGAGGCCGAGTGAAAGGGACTTTACAAATCAATAGAAGCTACAAATTTCTATGGATCTCAAAAATCTAAATCTGCGATTCTGAATCGCATATTGTGGTGCGATCCCCACACTCGCCAGTTATAAAGAGGGGAAAAATCAACATGAAATTTTCTAAATGGCTCTAAATTCTCTTGTGTCAACTGTCGATAGACGTGGGGAAAGTCTACTCACTGGTCACGAAGCATTTACCGGGAACCAATTTAGCTCGTTGATAACATACATCTGACCGTGCTCTCCTTCATCCACGAAGCAACAAACTCTCGCTTTATCTTCTTCATCAGTATCCCTCTCTCGTAATACTGCCCAAATCCACCGATTGAGTAAGCAATCGCTCTACTCGCAGGTATCTAATTTGATAATATGGACTGATATATATTTGCAGCTGATATATATTTTTCGCAAAAACAAGAATTATTTCATCTGCACCCCATATCTCGATCAAACATTTTTTTTATAAAATAATTTTTTTACTAAACTATACATGTTTGTTATTCGAGTCTGAGCTTTTTCACATTAACTAACATTTTTTGCTGATTTTTGTACCCTGTAATTCGCACTTACTTCTGGAATGTCTTACTAGGATCTAATAAATCTAAAGTCCTGCCAACTAAATTATGGAAGATGTAGAGATATGTAGATATCTTAAAATGACGGCAAACCTTCACCTAAATAACTTATAAGTCTCCCCGGAATAGAAGCGATTCAATTTTAAAGGCTAAGAATCTGCAAAAGGCCGCCATTATAAAATTCGTTGAAAACGTGTATCATTAAATGATTTTTCTTTTCTCTAGAAGAAATAAATAAACTGCAAATATCGAAATTATATATGTATATTTCTTTAAATGGTATAAAATAGTATAACACATTGAATGTATTCTCAAATATATTATTTTTACGCATGCGCAGCTGGCAGAAATTAATTAAGAGTTTGCAGCGTAAAACTCAATCTCGCCATCCTGCTTTGGTTCCTGATCACTTTACAAATCAAAACTCAATTAATATCGCTTTAGATTCACGTAAATGGCTATAAATATTTTAAAATATCAACGTTATCGAGTACACAAATTTATAATATAAAAATGATACTCAACTTTAAGTAACCACTGCCGCAGTAGTAAGAAGTGAAAATGTAATGAAAGGAAAAACATGAAAAGCTTCAAAATGATTAACTTAAATATTATAGATAATAAAATTATTAATCGTTACATTAAAATATCATATTAAAATTAAAATAATTGGTATAAAATAAAATCATTATTATATTAACTAATTATTTATAGTAAAAAAAAAAAAAAAAAAAATTGAATTTGTATGAAATAAACATTCACAAATATAATAAATTAATTAATAAAAAAAAACAAAATATGTTAAAATTAAGAAAAATTTATTTATAAAAACAAAAGCTAAAATAAAAAAAAGCAGATCAACCAAATCAATAATCATGAAATAAATTAACTTATAAAAACGATTACAATAAACGGCAGCAGTAAAATTAATTTAAAACTACAACAAAATAATTATAATTGCATATTATAAATTAAAATAGTTCACCCCTTCAATAACTCATTATTAATTTGTAATTATTAATATTATTATATTTTAATACCAATGAATAATAATAATTAATGAATAATAATCAAATAATAACGAATATTAATTAACTAAATTCAATATACAAAATTAAAACAGGAAATTAAAAAGAAAAAGCAAAAGCAAAAACAAAAGCAAAAGCAAAAGCAAAAACAAAATCAAGCGAAATGAAAGAAATGCAATTGTTCTTTGCGTGAGATTGAAACAATGTTAAATTATTTACTGAAAATATATGAAAAAAAAAAACTTAAAACTTGTGAATCTTTTAACAGTTCTTAATTACTGAGTAGTGCGAAAGTAAGTAAACTGAAAAGCTGCGCCCAGCTTTTATTCCATATGACCTTATTTATTTCCCACACGATCCAATTTAAATATGGTTTCCAGTGTGATAGACGAAGTTGGAGTTGAACTTACATGACGATGTAGGCACATTGACGGCCGCCTGCTGCCCAACTGCAAGACTGCACGGGTGCTGCCTAGCCCGTTACTGAATTATATTGGAATTATATATTTATTTCAAATTCATATAAATGGAATATATATATAATATATATAAATATATAAAAAATAATAGATTACAGAATAATAATTTCATACGACCTTATTTATTCCCTACACGATCCAATTTAAATATGGTTTCCAGTGTGATAGACGAAGTTGGAGTTGAACTGGGTCGAGTTCTATTTCAAACACATGATGTAAGCACATTGAAGGCCGCCTGCTGCCCAACTGCAAGACTGCACGGGTGCTGCCTAGCCCGTTACTGAATTATATTGGAATTATATATTTATTTCAAATTCATATAAATGAATATAAATGGAATATATATATAATATATATAAATATATAAAAAATAATAGATTACAGAATAATAATTTTTGGGATTTTATTACGATTTAAATATAAAAAAAAATTACATATTTACTTTTGTATTTGTACACTCAGAAAAAAGGATCCTATTCATTTGCCAAAAGGGTAGCTAATAATTCGATAGGAACAAAATCAAATCATACTAAAGCAATATGTGATGATATATGATCACCATATTAAAAATCAGTGAAAACACCGTGAAGCCGGACAAATGAATGTGGTGCCTCTAATAATTTTCAATGGTGCATTTCACATAATATTTTTCTATTGTTTTAATAATTTGCATTTTTTAATTAACGTTTAATTAGAAACGATCACCGTTGGCTACTCTCTATTTTCAAGAGCAGATTTTATGCTGCCTGCGTTGCTGCTCATGACTCTATTTCAATTTTTCTCTCCACGATTTGTTAGCGGATTACGTACAAACTTTTTTCCGAATTTGTCTTTTTTCCTGCTCAAAAACCAACAAACAAATTTCATTATTCCAAAAATAAGGAAATACGTGGCTTTAAGTTTATAATTATCGCTTTATATTATTGACTATTGTGTAAGTCAATACATTGACAATACACGTGCGAGTATTTCGAAATATTTAATTTTGATTATCTGAAGTTGTCACTTCTGTCGAATCGGTGTTCGTATCTGAAAATTTATAAAAAATTTATTTGAAAAATTTTTTAAAAGTTTTCTTACGGTTTTTTTTTTTTATTACTCCGGCTTGTGGCAATTACCACTCAAGTTTTGAAGGGGTTTCACGATCAGTGGTGAAGTGCCTTTATAAACATGGAATATTCCATTCTGGTGGGTCCTTAATATCAGGCAACGCAGTTCTGACTGCTGCCCACTGCGTAAAACAAATTGCTGTAAAGGAATTACTTGTTGTGGGCGGTGCTTCAAAAGTCATTGGTGGAGGTATCGAATCGATTGTTAAATAAATTGTATTCCATAAAAGCTTCGATCCCAGTAATATTCGTATGGAATTGGCTATAATAACCCAAAAGAGCTTCTTCCAAGAGACCTTTTTCCCCGCCATAGATATGCTACATCTCGCCCATGACAACACCGAATTTCATGAGGAATTATTTATAACTGACGAGCCACATTTCAATTTGAATGGATATTTGAAGAAACCGAAATTATTCATCAGTCACCTTTGCATCCGTTAAAAGTGACAGTCTGGTGTGCAATTAGGCCAGGAGGATCTTACTTCCTTGAAACTGGAGATGGATATATTTGTAAGCAGGTTCAACACACCGCTTAGATTGCTTACGCGAAAATGGTGAAATCGGTGAAGCGTGCAGTCATTAAATACTGGATTCCACTCCGCAACAGCTAAACAGTTAAAACAATTTTATCGGCGAATGAGGTTATAGCGACTGCGTTTTGGGATGCCAAGGGAATCATCTTGATTGATCATGTGGTGAAGGGTAAAACTATCTATAACCAACGTTTGACCATAGTAGTGAAGAATAAACGACCATACTTAGCGAGAAAAAAATCTGGTTTCCCCCTTTCCGATGGCAAATGCAACGAATTAAAGTTCCAATTGTTCCCCCGCCTCGATTACTATCTGTTTCCTAACCTTAAAAAATTACTTGGAGGTAAAAAATTTATGAGCAACAGTGAAATCCTCAATGAAAAATGCATGGATGGAAAACCAAAATAAGTGGCCATTCTTCATCAGATGGGAAACTTTTCGCCTCACCCTCTTACATCCTACAACAATACCGTATGATTGATTTCAACAGTTGCCAGAAGTTTCAGAAAGTTGGTACAAAATATGTACTTTGGTACTTTATGTAGCAAATATGCACTTTCTAGCTACCAAGATTTGAAGAAGGTATGTTTCTATTTTTCCTCTTTCTAATGATTTCTAATTTTCTAATGTGTTCCCTTGTAATCGAGTATATTTTGAATGCTTACCGCAAATATGATCCCAGACTTGTAAATAAAAGAATTGTTTTTTTTTTTGTTTTTAACACAATTAATGTTTAATTTTTAAGAATAGAGCTTTAAAAAATACAAGATTTTTATTTATTTAATTTTTTTTATGCAGAATAAGTCTAAAAAATGTCGAAATTTTAAATGTGTTTTCGTATTTATATGATCAAATTTCAATACTAAAAAGAAAAAAATTCACATAAAATATTTATGCATATTTATAGGGGGAAGGTAAGGAGTAGGGTGTCCGTGTATATATAAATGTGTTGATTGTTTGATTGATACAGTTGTTGCTATGCGGTTAAACAGCTGCCTTGAGAAAATATACTTAAATTTAATGTTCTAATATTAAAATAATGTATAAAATGTAAAGTCAACATTGAAAAAATATAAAAAGTTTAAGTTAAAATGAGTATACTAGAAGAGGATTAACAAACAATTAAAAAAAATTATTTTGCTAATTTAATTATTTAATATTAACTCCCAACTCACACATTTTATTTTATTAATTTTTTTTTAAATTTTTATTTTTTCTTTTTTTGATTTAATTTTCAGAATTATTCTTTTTATTTAAACTTAACAATTTAACATATGCTGTGTCTAGTTTTAGGTTTTTGTTTCTTCTTCACTTTTATTAATAATTAAATTATTAATAAAAATACAATATAAATTTAATAATATATGCATGTATGTATGTATGTATGTATGTATGTATATGTTTGTGTCTTTAAAACAAACAAAAGTAAATATATTTTTACTAAATTCCAAAATATTTATTTAAATCGATGAAAAATGTAAGTGCAAATAAACTATTAAATAATTAAATAAAATTAAATTAAATTAAACATGACGTGCCAGCAACACTCACAAACATACACTAATAAATGTATGTGCGTAAGTCGAACTACTATCTCATAATGACCTTTGAACTACAAAAGCACAACACTGCATTGTTTCTTGTTGCCTCATATACAATCTAAAGGTAAGAAGTCGAGTAGCAATGCAACACAGTAAAGACTCGTCGCGTTAATAATGACAACCGAGTTCACGGTGTACTACTTGACTACTTTTCATGCGATATTGTGAAGAAATTGAAACAGCTGATTGTTGCATGTTTGCGTAAAATATTATATTATAATATTATAGCTTCGCCACAAGTCTCATTGATTTATAATTTCTTTGTATATTCATAGACTGAAGTTATTTTATTTGTAAATGAATATCACAAAATAGTTTTTGCTAACAATGCCAGAGTGCGATCGCAGCTGCTCGATTAGTAAACTTTAATGCTTGGAAAACGTTTCTTAGCTTGATTGTAAATGTTAGAGCTTTTATAGGAGCGCCAGGACAGCTTTTTTAAACTGATTCAACATTAAATACCGTTAAGTTATCAGTTTTAATCTTAAAGCAGTCTTTACTCAGTTACCACATTCGTACAGGAAACGTGAAAGCAACTTCTGCCGTGAAAGAAACTTCTTTTATTGAGTGAACATGTTTCAAACAAACAGGCGCTTGCGCATGAGTTTATCAATGGAGATGAACAACTATTTCTTCTTCTTGAAATTTAAGCTTTTATATACTCGCATGCCAAGCAGTTAGGCCAGCTGCGAAGGTTTTTCTCTCAGAAGGTTCGCCAATTTTTAAATAACAAATCCACGTGTCCTCCTAAGTACTAAGTACTAAGCATTTTGTGCTTTCCGAAAATCCTGACTAATGAACAGCGTTACTCATGGGAGCTCACTTCCCAATCAGCCATCGCCAATGTCTATGTTCGCATCATGGCGCACATCTTCACCAGCTGGCATGCCAAATTTTTACCACAAAACTTTAATAACTTTTAATTACTGTTTAATGATGTGACAGTTGATCAATTATTCAATTATTTATTGTGTTATTTATTTAATTGTAGTTCTCGTATTCTTCTTTATAATTTTATTTTGTATTTCCTAAAATTACTTTGAATTCCTTTTCGACTTTTCATTTTTATCTTCTTCACTTGAATTGTGAAGCAAAACAAAAAAATATTATTTTTCAGGAATTTTTAAACATGTTTTCATTAATTTTCATCATGCCCATTTTCGCTACAACTGAAAACTAATTTTGTTAAATTTTTTTATTAAAAAAAAAAAATAATAAAAAAATCATTGCATTCCTTTACATGCTTCCTTTTGCTAATTTTCACTCAATATTACGCATACAGTTTCAAATTTAAAATTCTTTCTTACATTTTCTTTAATTTCGGTTACAAGTTTTTTTCTTCATTTTATTTTGTTCATGTCTGTGTTTCAAATACGAAAATGTATTTTATATTTTAAAAGAATATTTGCAAAATAGATTTTTTTTAGTAACTTTTTTTCTCAAAAAATTATTTACACAAAAAACAAAACCAAAAAATAAAATCAAAAAATCGAACAAAAAATTAAAATCGAAAAAAAATCGAACAAAATGTAACCAAAATATTCATACAATTTCTTTTTCTTTTTCTAATTTTAACAATTTTTTTGTCTTTTTTTTTTAATTATTTACTAATTCATATTTTAATTGGTTGTCGTTAATAATAATAATGATAATTTAAATCATTTTAAATATACATTATTTGCTTTAGTGTTAATTATAAACAATTTCATATTTTTGCAGTGGTTTTCCTTAATTTTTCTTCAAATTTTATATTGATAAGGTCCGTATGTGTGGGTGTGTGTCTGTGTGTGTGTGTGTGTGGGGGGGAGTGTGTGGTTTGTAAGCTTTAAGCTGTTTTAAGTTTAAAAATATAATCTCTTCTCGCTGGATGATTTTTAGAATTTCTTTTTTCTCTTTGTTTTATATATTTTTGGATTTTTGGACCCCAGTTTATATTATTCATAACTTTACTTGTTTTTTTTTTGTTTTTGTTTTTATTTCTTTTTATTTTATTTTTTTTTTGTTGCTGCAAAATATTTTCAACACAACTTTATAGTAATGGAAAATAATTATAATGATTTAATATTAAAGGATTGTTGAAATGAATGCGAATATTGGAAAATGTGTGTCCAGTTTTAACGTATCTTTAATATTTTTTTTTTTTTTTTTTTTTCTAAAAGTAGGAACTTTTTTATACAGTGTAAGTGTGCGAGTTTATATTTTATTTATTTAAAATGTTGATTTGAATTCCTCAGATTTGCCTTTAGCTAAAATTCGTCGTTTAATTACTATTGCAAAAAGACTATAAAATGTTTGGTGATGGAAACCGGAGCAGGAGGCGGCGGATAGGTTACATTGAAAAGAAATATTCAGAATAGTTACACACATTATTGATTAAAATAAATAAAAGAAAAAACAAAAATATAAAAAAGTGATTATTTAGCACCACTAGTAGCAGCAAGTCGTGCTCTTTCTCTGCATTTAAGCATTCCAGTCATTGAAAATTGTGATTTTATTTTATGAAGCCTGTGGGGGTGTCTCCGTAGGCGAATGAATAACTACTATACCGGACGTCGCGGGTTCGAATCTTGCCTAGACCCTGGTTGTTTCCAGAGCAATTTATCTGAAGCTTTATCTCCATTTTTGGCCCGTTTATTGCCACTTTTATCCCATGACTTTTGCTTTATAAAATAAGAGACTCCCGATGTTGGTGCAACAAGTCTTGCGAATTGTTGTATGATGTGTTGTATGATTATTGTAATATTGGCATTATATGAATATAATCATAACATGGGTGTAGAGGCACAGGGCGCTGAGGCCATCGGGTACTACATATTTTTATATGTACTAGGACTTCTATCTAAAATAGCTTCTCAGAGAGAGAGAGAGATCGCGTTTTTAGGAGCCGTCAAACATACTTTTAGGAGGTAAATAATTAATTACTCACACAGTGAAACTATGTAAGGCGGGCTGTAAATGATATACAACTTATGCACTACCCGATTTCGCTATAATTCTATTGCCAGCGCCTTCTTCTAATTTATAATTTGCATACGCACAAATAATTAATAAATAAATTTAATGTTTTTTAATGTTTACTAAAATAACGTATATTCGTACAATATTTATTCCAGCAATCAAACTCGTATATTTTAAAAAATATTTAATTCACTGTAATTGAAAATTATGCCGCGAATTTATCTCTGCTCGACAGTTAATTTTGTCTAATTACTCGTTTAAGCAGTAAATTATTTAAAGACTTGTCTTAACCCCCATCACCCGTTTCTTTAGTTATATTAAAAGAATTGTTATTAATTATTTAAATTTGTGTACGTAAAGGAAGGAAGGAGTGCCGTATTTATGATGAGAGAAAAGAAAAAAAAATTTATATAAAACTTTAAGCTTACGAGTAATAATTAATAAAGAGAAGTTTTAAAATGAATAAATAATTTATTTGAACATTTACAATCAGTCCTCAAATCCGAATAGGCTATCCCAACACATAATCCACTTCTTTCAAATCTTTTAACTTTTCTGAAAAATATTTTGTAAGTTTCCCTCTGTTCTTTTGCCCCCGTTAAGGGTATGCTTCACTAGCCTACACAGTCGCACGATCCACTCCCACGAAAATCTCATATATTTCTATCCACATCAAACTGTGTGATTTAGGTGCCACACTTTCATACAAGTATGAAGCAAATAATTTCTTTCTTTGCTTATTGAAGTAAATGCAACTCTGAAAACTCGCATGAAAATTAAAATGTTTTTTTTTCCAGCTCACTTGCCACATTTGACAGATCGTACGTTTGTGTAGGATACTGAATAATGATCTTTTAAGGCTTCTAAAAGTAAAAACAAATTTTCATTTTTCTCCCACTTTCCAACTCTTTTTGAGGAGTTATATTACCTGCCCATACTTAGTCCTTGCACAGCTAGAATTCCATAATGTGGACAATAATGGATTTTCAAAGTACAGTTTGAAGGACTGCGTGAGCCACAAGCCAACAAAAGCATTAAATTAAGTTCATAAAGCAAATGATAAATAGTATTATTTTTAATGCAATTAATTTAACTATGTATGGTTGTATGTTTGTATGTATGGATGTCTGCCTGTCTGTCTGTCTTTCTGTCTTTCTGTCTGTCTGCCTGTCTGTATGTATGTACGTATGCCTGTGTTTATGTTTATAGTTTTTGCTCTTGTAAATGTTTGAATTTGCTTTTATATTTATTTTTGTTTCTTTTCTTGATTATTCTTAATCAAGAGAAATGCAATTGACTTTTTAAAATACTAGTTTAAATATTATTTATATATTTATTTTATGTATATTGTAAGATATAATATAATTTCATAATTTATATATTTCAAGTTTGTGTTTTTCCTCTTTTACGGTAAAGTTTATTATTATTTTGACACTTACATGCATGTTATTCTTTTTTGCTTCTTCTAACATTGTGTATTCTTTTTTTTTTTAAATATTTATATTATTATTATTATTTGTTTTTTTTTGTTTACGTTAAAATATATATTTTTTTAAATTTTGCTTTGTCATACTTAAAATAATCAACACTCATTTATAAATAATTTATTTTAAACTATTTGGTAAAATGTTTTTTTTTTATTTATTATTATCAATATAATTGTATTTTATTTTATTTATTTTTTATTCATTTTTATTCAATATGTATAATTTTAATATATATTTTAATTAATTATTTTTAATATTTTAATTTTTTTTCTTTTAAGTTCTTGTTTTAAAAATGATTTGTTTCAAACGATTGTTCTCTATTTACGGTTTAAATTTTATTTCATAACAACCCTGTGTATTTTTTTTATATTTGCTGTATTTATGAATATTTTTTTATAATTAAGAAAAAAAAAATTAATAAAAAATTATATTAATTTCATCTTTGTCAAAGCAAATAGAGGTGCATATAAAAACTGTAACTTCTATAAATTGTAAAACAAGCACAAATAAATTGTCCCTTTAAAATAAAACTCAGGTGCTGCGGTTAAATTAATAATTAAATTATGCAAATAAAAGATTAAAAAAAAAATTATAATAATAATAATCTTAGCAGTTGAGAGTGTGCAATCATCCGAAATTGCGGCTTAAAATTTTAAGTTTTTATTTATTTAATCAATTCATTGGAACCGGTCCTATTTGTTGTTGCTGCTGCTGGTGGTTGTTGGCATTTAATTGATATGTATGTATGTATTTAATGTACAAGTTCAATATTTAATATTAAAAAAAAATATATATATCCCATTAAAGTTGCCGGTTGTCTTTATTTGCAATAAAATTTAAAAAAAAATCACATAAATCACAGGCTGCAGCACAACAAGTTTAAAAATAAATTCACTACTTGCAGCGAAAGGCTCATTCAAATAAAATACTCTTTTTCCAAAATTTTAATCAGTTTGGCCTTTAGCTGTGAAGTTTGTGTCTGAAAAAAAAAATTGTAAATTTAAAAAAAAAATTGAAGTTCTCAAGCTGTTTTGCAATAAGTTTGGCAAAAGCCGATTATGGATTTTTAAAGGTCCACAGTTCTACGATGACTGAAAGGAACTAATTTATGACCATTCCGACACATTTGATGAAATTCTCAAGTGTGTATCGGTGACGAGCTGCGATGAGGGGCGGCAAAAACACTGCTGAGCCAAGTTTCCAAATACATTCATTAAAATTTTTATTGTGCACCGTGTGCGTATGGTGTGTAGGAAAACACTTTTGTCAAAACGTTTCTGAATGCCAGTATGAAATAAGACTTGTGTGGCTTTCACGGAAGTGTTTACGTGGTCATAAATTAAATTTCCTGCGTAAAATTAAATGCCAGCGAAAATTAAAAGTTGCCTGTGGCGATATTTTCTTACACATACTCGTTTTTTTTTTATTAATTTACAAATACTTTTTTGTTTGAAAATAATTCTTGTATTTAGGTTTTCTTTTAAACTTTTGAAGAATATTTCTTGTATAGTTGCTGCTGTTTTTTGTCTTGTTTTATATTTATCATCGTTGGGATAAATATTACATTTTGAAAGTTTTAATTTTGTATCCTGTTTGTGTTTGTGTTTATGTTTCTGTATTGGTAAATGGATTCGTTTTTGAAGTAAAGTACGGAGCACATTGATAACATCGCTTAATTGTTCCCTTACAAATATTTTAAAAATACTTTGTTTTTTGTTTTTCGAAATTAAGAGCATTTTGCAATCCCTTTATCAAACAAATGAAAACATATGAAGGAACAATTAAAGTGACCTTATCATTATCATGTGCACTGAATTTACACATGTGTCATTCACTAATATTAATTTTTGTTTGTTCTCAAGTGCAATTTTTCACAAGCCTTTAAAGTTTTGTATTTAATATTTTATGTTTTTTTTAAATATTCTTATTTTTTAATTTTCTTTATTTTTAGTAATTTTTATTTTTATTAGTTTGAAAATTCTTCTTGTTTTGTGAAAATAGCACTTTGTTTTAGAATTAAAAAATTATTATTTTAATTTATAAATAATATACATGCTCGTACATCATTTTAAGGTATTTGCAAGTATGCATGTCTGTATGCCGATTCTATAATTTATTTTTTTATATACTTTTGATTTGTCTTCAGTGTTTTTATTTTTTATTTTATTTTTATTTTTTTCAATTTTTATATGTTCTTATCATACGAAATTCCTTTTAATTCATAAATGGTTTACAAGAGATATTGAATTGTTTTATACAAAAAGCTACTTTTCTGCAATAACATTATTAAAAAATAATATTTTGCATATTAAAAAAGATTTTATTATTTTATTTTCTGTTTACTACACATGCATTGTTCTGAGATTATTTATTTAGATTTTTTTTGTTTTTTGTTTTCCATTTCAAATATAGAATAGATCCTAGACTTCTATATAAATGCTAATTATTTCAATATTCGAACAGTATTACATTATTAAAAACATGTAATAAAAATTATAGTTCTTTTAAACTACTTTAACGGAGAGAACGAGGAGCCTCTGAAGAATTTTATATATTGATTGTTCGAAAGTGATACGTAACAAATAAAAATTTTCACAAACTGTAGAATTTAAAATGATACTCAACCTCTGTGGCCAATGAGACCACCTTTTGAAAAAGATAATTTTGAAACAGATCGCTAAAAGCCTCGAAATGGGAACAGTTTGAAAAAATAAGATCTGCTGCAAAACTAAAGACAATTAAAATTATTTAATTTTAAAGATTGTTACTCTGATTTTCTGATTTATATCTGATTTTCATGTTAGATATAGAGCGACTAATGTGCTGCCAAGATAATGTCATTTTCTCACGATATTTTATTTAAAAAATATTTACTTAAAAGTGTTGAGCCAACTGGAGCCAGCATTCATTGTGTACACGATCTGAACAACACAAAAGAATTGCACACTTAATTTGCATTTGTACGTTGTGCTCCGTAAACCTATTCAAAATCAAAAGAACAGTCTTCTAAATGGAACTGCTCAGTACGAAGGTTCCAAAGAACACACACATTTACATATTTTTGTTTTGTTAACTGAATTACACTGCGTAATTCATTTACCAAAAGGCTAAAAATTTGTAATTCTATGAAACACATAAAAAGGAGCGAAATTTTTTTGATTGTGAGATAAAAAATATAGAAGCTCTCAGTGATGCTTCAAAGGAAGGCCTGAAACTGGGACAAGATGTCTCTACAAAATACCACCGTTCTGATGTGACTTAACTCTGGCTAAGCGGCAGCGAATTTCTATAATTCATAGAAATATTATTTATTATTTGCTCGATAAGGTATACACAGTTTATCGACATTAATTCTAATCATTCTTTCGATTGTGTGGCATTTTAAACACTTTCATTAAATGCTTATGGGATTAGTGGAACGGTTTGTAAGAAAGTTTTCAAATGCTGCCGTAATTTGTTTTTTTTTTTTAGTACTTGAAAAATTTATATTTTGCACTTTTCTTTGTGTTTTCTGTATATTCTTTAAGTAATAACTTTAACTTTTGATCATGCGCAGCTGTTAGTAATACGTAGTTGTGGCATGAACATCGAGTATGTTACTTTAATACTTCAAGAAAGTTTGTTAATCCTGAATAATTTAGCAAAGTTGTGGATTAAATGGAAATGCCAAGGCGTGCTTTTAAACGGTTTAAAAATGTAAACCAACATTTTAACAGCGAAAACCGTAAGTTTCCATTTTCATAATGGAAAGCCATAACAAAATTGTTACATATTTTGGGGCGAAAGAAAAAAACATTTTCAATGTTTTACATTGTACAGTGAATATGACAAACGTGAAGAAATGGAGCATCCGAATTTGTAAGGTAACCTGTACAGCTCGAAAATTTTAAAAAAATACCATTTCCAGATTCTGAGAGATACGTACAAGTAAGAGGTGGGAGGACTTTTTTTACTTAATACAGCATGTAGAATGAAAGATTAATTTCATATATTCTTCGAAGAAAAACGGCCAGAGTTACCATTCACAGCGTACTCACGTACTTATTATTTTAAGAATCTCAAGATTTTAAAAAGTTTGGCTAATCAGCTGTTTAAAACATTGATAAAACTTTTGCTTTTTGTTTTGTAATAAATTAAACATTTTCCATTTTTAAAAGGCTTACGAACCAACTTGAGCATTTTGCACAGAACTTGAAGAATAGAAATTCCATGGCGGCTGGCTCTTCTAAACAGTATTTGCATAATTATCAATTATTACTAACAAAATCAATGCTAATTAAATGAAATTAAAAAGTTTCTAAAACAATTTTTCCTGAAATCAAAAACTCAACTTTAAATAAATATTTTCAAATTTTATAAATTTCCGAGATACATACAAAAATTCATTTGAGAAAATGCAATGCCAGCAGTACAGTAACAATTTCCATTAATATTTTACGTTATTTCTATAAATTTTTCTGTTGATTGTGTAAAGTTTATTCTTGGCTTTGATTAAAAATTTTAAATAATTTTTCTGCCATTTTTTTATAATTGTTTCGAATATTTATTACATTTTCACATTACATTTTGAGGATTCTATTTCATGTTCCATTGTAGGTGAATGTAAATATATTTAAAAATTCCCAATTAGTTTGTTCTTGTATTTTTAAAAATATATTTAAGAACACTAGAAAATACACAAAATTGAATAAATCGTTAAAATCGTCAATTATTGTGGAGTGCGTTTGGTTGACTTTATTTCTTATTATAAGCGAAATACAATTTGATCTCTTTCCAGCTTATCTATTTATACGAGTTGAATTTGTTGAAAATGTTTTTATTTTTATTAATTTACATATTAAAGTCGCACATTTTTTGACGATTGTAATAATGCCGTTGCTGTCACTGGAACTTAAATTTTTGTAGAAGCAAATGTTGCAGCAAATCACGAGCTTGGCTATCTCCATTCGTTCCGGCAATAGAACTTAATTATAAGAGGAAGATAGGAAAACATGTCTATAAAAGAGGGAATAATAATTCCGATACGTTCCCAATTGAAGCTAAAACCGTTAAAATTCAATTGTGTCACAAATGTCTTTAATATAAAAATGTATTTAAATTCAGAACTAAATTCATTTTGCCTCTCATTAGGTTATCACTAGACGTCCTGGGTAACTGAATCTGTAACAGTGAAACATTATAGGTGTAAGTGCCAGCATTTAAATTTGTACGATTTCGTGATCGGTTGCTGTATCAGTCCAGTCAGCATCTTATTGTAGCGATAATCGACAAAAAATTAATTCGTTTTGTGTATTTCATGGTTGCGGCCGTGCAATTTTGGTGAATACTTCCACATGCAACACTTACAAGATGTTTTAAAGAGGTTGTGTAAGAAATAAGGCTGAAGGATAACGTTGATTGTTACCAATGTCGACAATATTGCTGGCTTTTTATGTTTATTTATTTATTTATTTTAATTTATTTTTGTTTTATACATTTTGTTAAACGGTTTTGCATTAAGTTATTGATTAAAAATGTGCGATAGTTGTTTTTATTTTTATTTTGATTTTTATTTTTAATAACTTTTTTTATATATTTTGTTTATATTTAATATATATTTATGTATAATATTTGTTCACATCCTAAATTTAAGTTCACATCCAATAGTAAGAGAGAGAGAGAGAGTGAGAGAGAGATAATTATATAAAAAAAATTTTTTTAGCGATAATAAAAAATTTGGAGATAAAAATTACAGATATTTTTCGTAGTAGAAATTTCACACACTTTTTTTTGTTTGTTTTTTTTTTGTTTTTTGTTTTTTGTTTAATAAGTATGCACGTCTACATAAAAAATAGTTAAAATAGTATTAGGAGAAATAAAAGGGCATAAAATATGAAATGGTATAAAATAATTATGTAAAGTAAAGAGATGTATTTTAAACAAAATAAAGTTATATTGACAAAAAAAAAATAAAAATAATGATTCGTTATTTTGTTCAACAAAGTGAAATTTCTTTACTTGCTAATACTTCTTGTTTTGTTAGAATTCCTACTTAGAATTGTAATTGAAAGTGAGGAAAGTTGTTAGGAATTTTTGGAGAGGAGAAGTTAAGTATAATCAATCATTAAAGTAAATTGTATGCTGTTTTCGCTTGTTCTTGTTAATTTAATAACTATTTTTATGTGTTTCCTTCTCTTTTTTAACATAATTAAATCCTTTCTAGAAAGGAAATAATGAAATGAGATTAAAATTACAAGAAATGCAATTAACTTTTTTTATGCCGGTATACTAATCAATTTCATAAATGGTTCTTATCATTATTTGTATGCGCATGTGTGTATGAAAATACGTAAGTGGGTTGTGTTTAGCTTTTAACGACTTGACTTAATGACATCTTATCCTCTCTGCAGTTATTTAAATTTATAACGATTTATTGTTGTAGTTGGTTGGTTGAAGTTCATTCCTCATTTTTCACTTGTTTGTTTTATTAGTATTCAATACTATAAAAGTGGCTGCCTTCAATTATCATTTTTATTTCTTATGTTTTGCTCAATTATTTATAAATGTTAAATCTCGCTACAGGACTCATGCGGGCAATAAGAGATTTTTAGTTGTATATAAATAATAGTGTGGTTGTTGGTGGTGGTGGCTGCTTGTATAGTGGTATTGTTGTAGGTGGTGGTGGGGGTGGTGCTGGTGCTGGTGGTGATTGTGATGAAGATGATGATATGAATTATTGGTTCAGATATTTGATTTCGAAAAACTAACACGTAAATGATTTGATTCTGACAGTTGATGATTGTGCATTTTGATTAAAGCCAAAACGGCTTCATCAACAGAGGAAAGTTGCAGCAACGCCATTTTGCGATCCTTCCTACAATTGGAAAAGTGATATTGGAATACGTATCAAATATATAACACATTCAAACTTACGGGAAAAACTTGAAAGCTTTTACTTCAAAGTTGTTATTAGTGAAGGCTTCTTTTATATCTTCCTCAGTACAAGATGATCTGAAAAAATTGAATAGAAATATTTTTCTTGAAAAAAGAAATAAAAATGAATTTTTAATGAATTTTTCTCAATTTATTTATGTATTTATGTATTTTTTTTTTTTGGAATAATGAAGTAACACAGGCATAATCACTGGCCTTTTAAGACTTACCAGTAGACTATTCAGACCTGGGATTAAAGATCACATTTTTGTTTAAAAAGGCAAAAGGAAATTAAATTTTTGGTCAAATGATAAGTGCCAAAGTGCATTTTGGCAACGAATTTACAAAGCGCATATCGGCCACTGTTATGTCGACCTTAATCATATAAACATTTAAATGTGGCTTCCCTCAAAAAAACAAAATTTAAACGGAATTTATTTTATGTTCTTTTCAGCCATTTTATTTTACAAATATCTGCTTAATATTGAATCAAATCGATATTTGATACAACAAATATCGATTAGTAGAACCTTCCCCCTCTCCGTTTTTGCCAAACACTACTTGAACGCCGAAGTGAAAACAATTTATATATTGTTAAAAAAACGAGCTTCACTGGGCCTTAAAAAATCGCTCTGTTGTCTCTATCCCTCTCCCTCTCCCCTAATTTCGGTACAAGTAGAAACTGTAAAGAAGAAGGAAAATCCAACATTGCCCGAAACCGTGCTGAATAAAAATATTTTTCTTATAAAATTTTTTATAATTAAAAAAAATCTATTTAAATCGCAATATTGTACTTTATAGAATAATAAAAAGAAATTATTGACGTTTTTGTGCAAATAAAATTTGAAAATGATGAATCGAAAATAAAAGTGTATGGTAACCAGAAATGCTGAAAGCATCTGTCTGCCGTTATTTTCCTTTTACCGTATACTCTAAACGATATAAATTATATAAAGAGGAAAAGACCCGCTTGAAAAATAAAATTAAACAAATGCTTTGGTATAAATGGATTAAGAGCAAGAGCGAAAACCAATAGTAAATACATGGTATGTATGTATGCAAACACGCCCACTCACCTAAACCTTCTTCACGCACTGGAAATATTCATAAACTTCAGAAGATGAAAACGTTAATGAAATTGTCTGTGTATTGCAATTTGAAACTATCTAAATACCGCTGGTGTTTTCAGATATTTTGTTTTCTAAAATGCAAACAGATCTTTAGAAAATAAAGCATTCAAAATAAATAAAATAAATATTTGAACAGATGAATTGTATTTTCTTATTTCGTTCAATTTTGTTGTTATATAAAGCTGGAAATTGATCGCGAGAGTTAGTCGCTGCCATAAACTGTATAAAAGTAAAAGAATTTTTTTTAGCGGTTAATAAAAAAAGGTAATTTAAGAAAATAAGATGGCTGAACGGAAGAACTTGTACAAAAATTGTGTAAAGTGTTATCTGCTACTTCTACAGATATCAGCGGTTGTATCTAGAAGTTCCATGCGCATTGTTGGTGGCGTAGCCGCCACCATTCAGAAAGCGCCATATTTAGTCCGAATTGTAAGCAATGGCGATGTTGTGTGCGGTGGAGCTCTGATATCAGATCAATTTGTTGTCACCGCTGCCCACTGTTTTGACAGCAATCGAAAACGTTTGAAGGTAGTAGGTGGAACTACAAGACTCACGGATATTGGAGTCGTAGCTAGAATTGACGAAATAGTATTACCTGGAAATTATCACAATGATGGTTACGATTCGGATTTAGCTTTGATTAAATTGCGGAACCCTCTCAAGGGAAACAATATTGACTCAATACCGCTATGCCAAGATGACGTAAAAATTGGTGATAAGGTGAAAATATTTGGGTGGGGGATACTAAAAGAGAAATCTGATAGTATTCCAATACAAGCGCGAATGGCTAAAGTCAGTGTTGTAAATAAAACTATGTGCATGGAAAAGTATAAAAATTTAGAGAATTTAACAGAGAACATGTTTTGTGCGCGAAGTGACTCAAAGGATGCCTGTGCGGGTGATTCAGGCGGTCCAGCGGTAATAAATGGTCGCCTGTGTGGTGTTATATCGTGGGGTGAAGGTTGTGCTCGCACTGAATATCCAGGTATCTACACCGATGTTAACAAATTTCTCAAATTTATAAAAAAGATTATGTCAATGTAGTTAAAAATCAATTTTCTTTCTGTATAAATAAAAGATTTTGAAAATTTTTCTTTTCCTTTGATTTGTGTTGTAAAAAAAATATTAAATGTAGGTATGTTTTTCAGAACCATACGAGTATTGTCGTCTATTACTTGACGTTTAATGGCAACATTTTACATGCAGGGAACAATTTTTTGATCGTTTCTCAAAATGTTTCTCAAAAATGTTGCTGCTAATGTGAATATAAAAGTTAATGCATTCGGTCTTAACGTAACGTATATTACATGGTTATCTACCAACAGTTTGTATGGAAGTGCGCGTTCCGTTTATAGCAAATCAATAATATATAATTGTTTATTAAGGGAAATTAATTAAAAGTAATCGAATTGCTGGCCATTATACTTACGGAATGTTACTTAAATGCAATGTCGCCGATGGCGGATAAATATTTTGATAATTTTTGCTGCCAGGTTTTTTGAATCTGTGTAATGGATTCTGCGAGTAGTCACGTGTAAGGCCGGCATCGGGTTGTCCTTCTTTTGGCAGTTGTACAGCCTGATGTTTGCTAGCCATAACACGTATCGCTTTACCCCACAAGCGCAGTTTGTCAAGGTGATTCATAGCTGAAAGAAGAAAAATAAAAATTTCTTTCAGTAAATTTAATAATTTAATTTTTTTTTGCATTTCCAATAAAAGCAGTAAGTATATTAAAAAAAAACAATTTTGGTTCCTGTGAAATGGTCATTTCGCTTGAAGGGAATCACGCTGCCGCGAAGTTTCCCCAGTTATTAGTTCCCAGTGAATGAAGATTTGTTTAGTTTAAAAATCAAACAATTTTATGTTTAAGTTGTGTTCTGAAATACTTTCAAGTATGGAAACTTTATAAAATTTACGGCTCTTGAACCAAAAACACTGAACCAGAACGTTTGTTCAGGTATATTGTTTAATGGACTTGAGTTGGAAAGAAATATTTGTAACCCTTAATGCTTACCAGTAGCTGGAGGGGAAATCTGAATGCGACAAGTACACAAAATCAAGAAAAAGATAAAAAAGTTATTCAGCGAAATTTTCTTCACGTTATTTTTCGTCACTGAATGGCTTCAATTGCTTACGATCGCGAGTTATCACATTACGACGAATTATTATTCACGACGGCCTCAAAGTTCTTGGAATCCATTTTTGAATCCAAGTAAAAGTTAAATAATGTAGTCTTGGCCATTTTGGAAACCAAAGGAAGCTTGCAAATAGATATTTAGTTTCAGTTGCGGCAATTTCGCGGTTAACTATGTTTAAGAAGAATTCACTTTAATTTAATTTTCATCGGTTTTTTTTATATCCTCTTCAGCTCTGAAGTTTATTCTTTGACAAGTTATTAAAAATATTTGTTTACATTTGTGGTGGCTTGAAGGTGTTTCAATATTTACTTTATAAATTGCAAAAATATCTTTCTTTTGCATACCCACACACCCATGCACACATACACGCACACGCAATAGCTTCACTTAGTAATGAAGTGGCAAATTTTAAATTAAGTCCTCATAAAAGATAGTTACTGATGGCTCTAAAGGTTGGAAATACACTCATAAGTACGAACTTACTGTGTTATTGAAAATTTATTTTAGAGATTTAACTTTAAGCTAGAAAGTGCTGTGGCGACGATGCTACTTCTGCTGTGTATTGAACTGGTATCCTTTTAACCAAGAGAAAGGAGAAAAAACAAGTGAATTTTCAGCATATACAAAGAAAATTAAATAAGTGTACATAGAAGCACTTAACGAAACACCTGAGGTTGTCTGTCTTCTTATATTTAAAACTAATTTTAAATATTTAAGTTGAAATTTAAACAACAAGGAAAGTAATAGAATAATCAAATTTAAGGAATTCCAAAACATTGTGTAGAGGACTCTCCTTTCATTCATCTGACGGAATGGGGGCATGAGGAAAACTATGCCACTATAGCAAACAACATGCACAGACACCCACATGCATACGAAAAATCATACGTACATTCATTCGATAATTATTTTATTTATTTTTATTGCATTTTTATTATTTAGTGTCACATTATGCGAATCTGGCGTTACTGCCAGTTTAACAAAATTCTCGCCATCTTTCAAAATCAATTGAAAATTCAAAAGTAAATGACAACATTATATAAATACGAAAGCAAAAAAAGGAAGAAATTAAAAATTTATGAAATTTTGCACTTTAGTCGAGAACACAGAACTCACAACATAACGTGCGACACCATTTTTTACGCCAACCAAAGCACACACTCGCATACAAAACGAAGACACAAATAAATGTATGAGAAAAAGAACATACAATTTATAGTTATTAAAGGAGGTAAAGAAATGAAAGCCTGAAAGGATATAAAATAGAAGGACTATTGAAACATGAGTATTAATGGCTGTCCAAATAGACTACTAATGCGCCACAAGGGCAGTGAAATAATTTTAAATTTACCTGCACAAAAAGTATACTTAAGACTAGAAATCCAACCTCATGAACAATTTAATTTATGTTTAAAGATGCAGACATACACGTATGTACCCAACAAACAGCAGAACCCATCATTTGAAATATGACATTTATTACTCACTAATAGCTATTCTGAAATCGTATAGGCTTTCGCTAAAGGATATCACAATTTTATATCCTTGCATATATTTAATCAAAATCCATTGATTTATCTAAATAATTTCTTATAAACAATATATTTAATTAACTTTGTTAATGTTTCTTTTGTTTTTGTAGTTGTTTACATTGGCATTACCAGTTGTATCTTATTCATGAATTGACGTTCTAAACCGGAAACTAATCGAATGTATACGGCTCTAAAAATAAGCAACGTCATTACACTAATAGTAGGAAATATAATCGTTGAAATCAGCATCCTGTGTGTAGCACCAGGTTTGCATATAAAGTGATTAAAGGCTGCGTAATAGATTTATTTAAATAAAGTGTTCGTTTGTAAATAAGCCAAAGGAAGTAGTTCTCTCTTATTTAAGTGCAAGCAACGAGCCCAGCAGATACTAAACTAACATAAACAATTATTATTTCAAGTACCTTAAACTATACGTCGCTTGTCAACTTTTTTGTATAAGGAGGTAAAAAGCTTAAGACCGCGTTGAAAATTGTTCATTTGTAAGGGGAGTCAATGCAACAGTAGGCTGTACAAGATTTACATGTCCAGAAGTCAGTACTGAATTTTTAGAAGGAATTGATGTAGAAACAGCTCGAACAAATAGCAAGACTGAATCTTTAACAAAAATTTGTTACTTGGATTTATATAAAAATTTATTGTACGACGTGGAAAACTACGTGGAAAACTGCATCTTTATGGATTTATATATTCAATTTACATTGAAGACAAATGAGAAAGATTTAAGAAATACGTTTGGGAATAGATCTGCCTTTATTGGTGAATAGATATGGTGCAACTTATTAAGAGTTCAGCTGAAGCTTGTGTTTGCTGGGCAATTTTAAGTGAGAAGGAGCCTGCGATTAACCCGCTTTTACAGCATGGCAAGTTTCTTCTTAACTTGGAAAATGATGAGGGCTAAAAGCTGTTGTTTGCATACTCACATATAGAACAGTAAAAACAACAAGGAGCATGAAAATACATACGAGGGAGGAGTCGCATCATTTATGTGGCGAAACAAATCTTTTAAATTTAAAATATGTTTCTTTCCGATTCATCCTTTGAAAGAAACGTTGTTAGCTACGCTTTGGGATCTCTCTCTCCCTCTCTCAGCTCTTTTCGTTTAATATGTTGTTTAGGCGGTCATTTAAGTAAATGCACTTGTATTATTTGCGATATAAATTTGTTACTAATTTATTCTAAATTATTTAACTAAATTGTCTTTTTTTAAATAAATTACTTTTGATCAAAGTAATAAACACAATACCGTCCTTACAGCGACTTTGAATTGAGCAAAACTACCCTCGTTATTTTGGCAAGAAGCATAACCACCATATATAGACCCTGCCACTAAAAAATACGTTTGCACAAATTATGTTTATCGGAATGTGTAGATTTATACATACAAACATGCATATAAGTAATTCTGTATGTGTAGGAGAGTCGTATATTCAATACAAACACAAATTTTTATTGCAAAAGCTCATAAAATATTAACAAATTCATTTGCTACATCAACGAAGCGACAAAAATTATAGCCGCAGCTGGCTCACCTGACAGAGATCCACTTTAGTAAAAACACAATAATAGCACTTCTCAGGGATACAAATATTTTTATAAAAGCATCCCAATCAAAATGAATGTATCGGCGTTTGTATATATTTTTTTTTAAAAAATGTCTGGAGTAAAGTCAACATAACGGGTCTTCCAACACGTCATCCTTTAGTTAAACTTTTTTAGTTGAAGGCCGTCATACAATTGTAACTCCATCTGCCCCACATGCAACATCTAGCAATATGCAGAGATGTTAAAATGGTTTTTTGAAAATATAAGTTGGAAAACACGGTAAACAGGAAATTGTCTGATATTTTGTTTTTTCCACATTAAGAAATGGACTTAGAAACTCGGTTTTCTTTAAATGTGCCTCCTCCAGAAATTGTGGAAGCCCTTTTGAAATTGTATTAATAACATTCTTACGATTATTTGAATATACACACCAATACATTCAACATACATGTATTTTTCATTATTAAATATTCTTGTTTTGGTTAATTCGAATGTATTGAAAAGAGACACGCACACAAATGCAGAATCGCATATAAAACCCTAAACCAATGTTGTACATCATGTCACTGCCGGTTACTTTTTGCAGAAAGCAGTGCAATTATTATACTTCATGTTAGATTTACACATACATATATATATATATATAGCTACATACATGTATATATTTCAACATGGATATATAGTAAACATGTTTGCATGGATGTTGTATTTTGTAGTGTCAGTAGTTTGATCACATTGGGGATTTAAACACGCCAAGGAAGGTACTGCTGAGCTTAACAATTACGATTGATATATGCTCGTATTTCTTGCATTGCCAACCTGTTATAAGAAGAAGTTTATTTTTGGGATGCAAGAATTCAGTTGGATCTGTGTTCGATACTGCGAGAAACTACTCATTGCTAATTAGGTTGTACTGTCGTCATCCACAGTACAATTTTCCAATACCAGGTATACGAGCACCAATCAATAATAATCGTCGAATGCTGCTGGAGCAACAGTTGCGGTGAATTGGGTTAAAACAACAATATTCACAGTTGTTTTCCAGCGACATGCATGAAATCGTTTGTTCAACATCTATCTAGACCGAATAGTTGATATTCTCTCCGAAAATTAACGAATTTTTTTTCTAAATTGCCACGCAAAATTCCCATTATTTAGTGAATATTGCATAATTGTAATAATTTACTGAAGTTCCACTTTTGTTAAAGGCGCAGTTTTTCTTGTCATCTGCAAGAAATCTGTGTTATTGAAGTAACACCCTGTACAATGAAAATTTGCCATTATTAAATAGCAATTCATTGATGTTGTTTTGTGTATTTCCGTTCTTTACTTATGCAAAAGCTAATTATTATTGCAAACATTTACGCACGCATGAACGTATACGTATACGTATGCGTAAACTCTGTTGCGAAACTATTTTCAGTTGTTATATCAACACCTTAATACGTGTTGTATTACTTCTTTCTTGTGCTTTCAATCGCAAAAAGGTATTGAGAAAATCTCTTAATAGTCGCAAACATTCAGAACAACACAGATGCTGGACTGAGATACGTCAGCAGTTGATAGTTGTTACATAAAACATTACATGTGCTAAAACTTGGTAACGAACAAAAACTATTTTTATGCACTAGGAAAAAGAATGGCATAATTTTTGTAAATCGAAATTTAAAAAGCCCAGGACCACAATTTCGTTTTAAAGTTAATAAGATAAAGTATTAAAAAGAATCAAATTAAAGTGTAATCGAAAAGGTTACGTTACAGTACTTAAAATCGGTTCATTCTACAATTAGCATGTGAGCATGACACACTTGAATTATTTCCACTTTTTAAAGTTTACTATTGTATTTATTTACATGTATATTTATTTGGTAGAGAAACTGCTTTAAATAAAACAAGATGCATTTTATAAAAGGATTTTTTGAGATTTAAAAATATTTACGTTCATTTTGGCGAGAAAAAACATTTTATATTTCATATAATAAATTACATTTCGAAAGACAGTTAGCTGGCAAAAAGTTTTCTTGTGTTATTCACACATGTGAAACGAGTCTGTTCTATTTTCAAATAAAACAACTTACAAACCTGGCAGTGGTTCTGCTTTTTTGCTGTTTCATTTCAGCGTTTTTTAAATCGTCGAAAAGCTAAAGGCTGCTAAAAAAAGTTGCCACCTTTTCCAGAATATTTTGCATTTAAATTATTTATTCGTGAAACATGAGAACTGCATTAATTAAATAAAACTAAAAACACAACTTGTTATCCTTCATATCCTACAGTCGCTATATAACAAAGAACGTTTTAAATTTTCTCTTTCAGCATAATGAGCGCAATCCGAATTTCTTTTTCTCTTTGTGCGCACTATGTTTCACTTCTTATAAATTCAGATTTTATTTTTCAATTTTAAATCCTTTAATCATAAACCTATTATTTTATAAAGGATAAAAAGTGCTTAGAAATGACCTGAATTTGGGACGGCGGGGGAATCAATTTGCCATTTGGAACCCATTAGTATGAAAAGAAGGTGCGCTCAAAACAATTTATGATTGAATATTTCACTATGTTTGCTTTCTTAACACATCAATTTAAACTATTTTAATAAAATTGCTCTTCTTTTTCTATCGATTACAATAAAACTTTCAGTGCAACCAATTAATATTCATAATTATTTTTTAATCGTCGTGTTTTGTTTGTAGAACAACTGCGGGAAGTTTTATTTTTTACAGTTTATTACTAAAGTTTACTACAATTATAAAATAAATATAAAAAAGCTATATTGGACAGCACATTTTCACACGTGAATACACTTCATATGCATTCAAGTACACTCAAAATTTTGCGTCAATAAAATAAAGTGAAATTGTATTTTAAAATGAGAGGCAAATCTGAATCGTGTGAACTGAGCGGTATCATCACATACCAAAGTAAAGTATTTCATAGCGAGAAATACAATTAGCTTTAAGAAAATTCGCTAAATTAAACATATAAAATAGATATTTATGTAATGAGAAGTTGTTAATGATTGGTGTTTTCTTCCACTAACTTTAATGCAACGTGGAACTTTCCACTCGTATGTCGTATGCTAAAAGCTGGTCAACTCCTTTTTCATTTAAATTTAAGGAAAAATTCATTCGAATTTTATTTACTTTTAGCTGAATAGGACAAATTTTTTTTTTAAACTTTTAATTATTTATTTAATTCTATTTATTTTAATTATTATATAAAAATAACTAAAAATAAAAAAAATGTATATATGTATGTATATGTACATATAATATAAAAATACTCTGGCCAAAGAAGAATAATAACAAAGTTCATTTAATTTTTAATGTAAGAAAAAATCCCTTCATGTATGCAACACAAATCGATCCCAAGAATCCGTATTTAAAAAATAATAAAAATTAAAGGCAATGTGATATGCTTTAACCAGACTTTGAATGGTTCTTCACTTAAAAAGGATCGAACGAAAGGCAATTACTGGCGGCTCCAGTAATTTTTTGAGTGTATGAGTATATGCCAAAAATCCTGGATATTTGTGTCTGTGTATGTTATCCCAAATTAGATTTAAATATTTAAAATGCATGACATCGTGTGCCTTAAATGCAACAGGAGAAAAGAGCGTGTTTTTCTTTATTGTTTCGCTGCCTGTTGTTGTCTAGATGGCGGCCTGATGGTTTTTAAGTGTCACTAACAGTTGTGGTGTATACGGGATTTTAAACACACGATACGAAACATACTCGTGTAAATTTAATACAACAATCATACAACTTTAAACTGCTGTAAATCAACAGCAAACGGAATATGTTATCAAAAGTATGGAGTTGCTAAAAGCAGGCGACAGATTTTTAATTGTTTTAAATTATATATGAATACGTATATTGTTTAAATTCTCTTTTGTAAATAATTATAAATAATTTAAATAAACAACATATTAAATATTTAAGTGCAAATTACTTACAAATTGCTAATAGATATTTTTTAAATGCTTCTCTGTGAACCTGCAGGCGGATAAATACAGTTTTTTTTTTATAATTTTTCCTCTTTCTATTTTTGATTTCACTGTGACAGGCAAAATCATTATATTGCAATTATTACAATAAAGGGGACAACATTGGTTTGATTTAAAATAATATGTATGAATTGATAACACCTGTTTACATTTCAATATTACATATGACAACTACTAACAGAAAACTTATACGCACACACTAGTTGTAACTTTCGGTGTTCAGGTTACCTCCGGGAACATTTGCATTTATAAATTTCAATAATGTACAATTCCATGGATGGGAGAATTTAATTCATATTGAAATAAGTTTTATTTTTACCAGCCTGTCAAATCAAATTGCATTGAATTGCCTGAAGAGAATAATTAAAAGCAGTTCCGCTAAAAAGAATATTAAATGCAAAAGCAATAATGGCGAACGGGTCAATTTTATTAATTGAGCAAGAAAAATAACAAGAACTTTGATTCCATTTCAATGATTATAGAAGTTTCATAGAAATGGTTTACACATACTTGTACCAGAATTCTAAAATTGCGTATTGCTAAATGCATGTAAAATGCATTGCAAATAAAATTAAAATTAATAAATAAAATGAATTTTTCTCTAATTTCTACTTGTGGCGTCCAATAGTTGTGTTAGAATATTGCAGTTTCACTTTACATACGCCACCCAACTTAATATTGTGCTTTTAATTTCGTCGATTACATTTTTAATTGATTCATTTGCTGTTAAAACACATCAAATATTAACAATATTAACAGTGTTCTTGTTATGGACAGGCAGGATAATGCTATTGAAATGTGCAAAAGAAATATTGACGTGAACATGAAATTTTCGCTTTCACTTTCATTTCCGCCAAAAACTTTTCCGTCTATTAATTCCCAGTGAATGTAACTAAAAGAATAAAAAATTTCTTAAGCCTAAAAATAAAACAAATTTATATTTAAGATTAAAACAATGTAAATCCTTGTTTTGAAATGAAATGCTTTTCTTGGTAAAGTTGTGTCCTGAAATTCTTCAAGCGAAAGATATTTCAAGCATGAAAACTTTATAACATTTGCGGCTCTTGAACCAAAAACATTGAACCTGAACGTTTGTTCTAGTGTATTGTTTAATGGACTTGTACTAGAAATAAATATTCCTAACCTTTAATACTTACGAGTAGTTGGTAGGAAAATCTGAAATTATGCGACAAGTGAACAAAAAATCTTAAAATGCTGCAAATAACTATTCACGACCCATATAAATATTATAGTATTTCGTTAACAAGCTCTGCGGTTAAAGAGAAAATAATCTAAAATTCGAAAAAAAAACAGATAAAGCAGGACATGCTAGAGTTGAACTAAATTATTTGCTTTATTGTAAAATAAAGCTGCACTTTACACGTTCAGATTTTATTTTTCATTTTTCTAGACTGTGTTTAACCCCTAAGACCCGAAAAGTTATTAGACAAAAGACAAATAAAACAAAGACCTGCACAAGCCATAAAAGTACTTACATGCTAATTTGCATGCTAATACAAAAACATGTGTCATGGCTTCGTTTGCGTTCGTTCACAACATTTTGGAACAATAAAACTTTAACTCTATTTAAAAGCAATTGTCGTTTACAATGGACACAATGGGGGAAAATCGCACAAAAATGATGTGCGCCATCTGTAGTGGCCATGCAGAGCATATACTGCATACATTCGGCCAAACACACATTAAGAGATGCCTTGTACTACTAAAGGAGCCTCGAATAGAGTAAATTTACACTTTCCAGTGTAAGGCAGATAACCTGTGCAGTACACACACTCTCATCATCAAATATAAAAACCACAAAAAAAAAAAAAACAAAAAACAAAAATAAAAAAAGAAACAACAAAAAAAAAAATCACGTAGTAAATAATAGAATTTTAATGAATGTATGAATTGTATGTATTTGCAAATAAAACCTTTTATACAATTATATTTTTCCTTTAAACACAAATGTTTCGCTCCCTTTCTAGCGCCCACACAAGCGTATGTGTAATATTGAGTGTGTTGAAATAAATACAACAAAAATACACAAAAAAAAAAAAAAAAAAAAAAAAACAAATAAGTAAATAAAATAAAACAAAAAACAAACAAAAAATCATATCAACTGAAAACCACCTCTAGAAACGTTTGTTTGAATAACAGGTTGGATAGAGGTTGCACGCAATTACATTTATGAAAAACACAACACATGCAAGCGTTCACACACGCACACATGCACTACCCACCCAGTGCAATTTGAGTGGCGGAGAGCACAACGCATCATGCCCCACTGTGTGTGGCGAGGAGGCGAGTGTTTTGTGCTGAACCATTTTAGCGTTCTTTTGTCATGCAAAGCTTCTCGCACACATCCTGTGTTAGCGATAGTGTGCTGGTGTAAATGAGAACACAAATACACAAAGGCAACACGTACTAACGAAATTAAAGCAGCCAAAAGCCTTAAATAAACATTGTATTTAAGTAATGTTTTCTATTCGCCTCTTTATTTGTTTGCTTATGAATACGAGTACGAGTAGCATTAAGTTTTTATTTATATCAATTGGAATGGCAAAAAGCATGAGGGAAAAATGTTGTGATGTTTATATAGCAAAATGGAGATCAACTTCAATATTCGGTTTCAATATTCAATGTCGATAAGGCATTTATATTAGTAGCTTAGAACCATTTATTTAAAGGATCTTATCCAAGAGCAGTTTGTTAACATCTAAAGACGACAGATATTGTGCCAACAACTGTTTCATATTTTACCAAGTGAAGTGTAATGTCTGAAAATTTAATCTCAAAAAATATTTAATTTAATTGCAGTGTAAGCATTCCTAACAAATGAACGTTGAGTAGATTATAAAAGTGATAAGACAAGTGACTGACGAATTTCATGACATCAAGTGTATAATTAATAAATATTTAATGGGCTTAAAAAATGTATTAAAACCACACCCGCTCATCATCTGTCTTGCATGCATCACTTATTTGCTTCATTTTCATAATTTTTAAGAGCAATAACAACAATTATAACAGCAAAAAAAATAATAATAATTAATTCTTTTCTTTTGTATTTCCCAAAAAGCTTATATTTTATATTTTCAGCTTTTATTCCTGTTAAATGATTCTTTGAATACCTTTTTAATAAAAGCAGAAGCGGAACTAGAGTGGCTGCATACATGTACACACACACATGTCTAGGCACTCATGTAGCGGTATGTGTTAGTCATGCACAAGGATAATATTATTTGTATATTAATGTTGTTCACTTATGATACTTAAATATGATTACAAATACATACACATCTACAAGGATACGACATCTCCAATATCTGCGACGGGAATGTGTAGGCATGAGTGATTCTGTGGGTTTTACATTCTTCATTATATTTTGCAGTATGTTGCAATTTTAAGGAAAATATTTATGATTCAGACATATTGTACATGTTGCTTAAAAAATAAAAATAAATATAATAAAGCTGTGAATTAAACCTCAAAAGCTCATCACCATCATCTTCATCGATAGCGTTATTCTTATTGAAAATTGAGAACAAAGAGGAATGTTTGCAGCTAAAGGATAATAAAATAAGCTTCTGTCGTGTGCTACCACAAGCAAGCGTACATCTGCACGTACTCGGTATGTATATGGATATGTATTTGTATCAGCTATTAGCAGCAAGAACATCATAACAGAAAAATATTAAAAACAATTCCCAAGCAAAATAAAAAATTTTTCTATCAGGAGAAAACATCTCTTTCATTGAGAGATGAAGATAACTTTACAAGATAAATAACAATTATTTTAAGAAGGGAGTGTTTTGAGTTATGACTCTCTTGCCGCCAATGGGACATTTTAATGACGTAAATTTGCATGATCCCAAATAGTAAATGTATCGCAAACAATAACAACAAACATTTACCACATTCAATTTGAACAAAAGCCATCGGAAGTCCACATGAACTACGACTGCAGGACGATAATTTGTAAAAAAAACGAAAAACAAAATTCTCTGCTTAAATTCAAATGATTACCAATAAAATAAACTGACAATTCGTGGTTGCTTTTATATGAAAAAAATCTGCTTATGAATTATTGCATACGAAATTATTGCACCAGCTGGTGGTGCAAAAAGGCAGCCTAGTATCCTAAGGGAGCGCCTTATTTTAAATAAAAATGATCATTAAAGCCTTTTTATATTGCCCCTTCATATTTAAATCAATTATTGGCCATTTTTAATATTTAAAAAATATTTATAAAAGTACTGAAATTATCAAAAAATTAATTATGAGCTAAAATATAATGCTACACCCCCCGCAGCGGCGATGTCATGGAAGTGCCACTCACAACAGCAGGTGTTTGCTACAGAAATTGTTGTTATACTCGCCCCATAATTAATGGAAAAAATACAATTTACCATTTACAAGATGGTTTGGTGTTCAGATATACTGATGATTTGGGCAATTTGGGAATGGATTTGAAATTGGCAAAAAAAAAATCTTACAAGCTGAAGTAAAAACTTAAGTGAGAATATCAAGTGTCATCACTTTCATTGTTTCAAATAAGGATATGAAATAAAAATTGATAACTCAACAGGATATTAATAATAATGTAGCTTATAATAGTAGGAAATTAAGTTTTAGACAAAATAGTTGCTGTGGATTATAAATTATTTCAATTAAAATCACAATTTTATTTATTTTTAAGCCATTTTCCTTAGAGCAATCTTCGTCACAGCCTCACAGGTAGCATTAACATGCTCTTAGTGAAAAGAAAAGCTCCTTTAAAGAAAGCAGCACTTTCTCTTATTTTATGAACAAAATTCATTTAAGAACAAAATAAACTCCTTCCGTTTATACAAAAAAAAAAAAAAAAAGGAAAATAAATATAAATTAATTAGCAGCCTACAATCAATTGGAATGATTCCTTGTTCCTTGACATGGTTAACGACGCATAACTTTAGATAATTGTTTAAAAGGTATTGTACTCACCTAAGTAGGCTTGATGTGGTTCGGCCATTTGTATAAGAGCTGAATCCTTTTTATTGTACAAAATCTTTACACGTTGCACATCGCCATAAACACCTGTTTCAAATAAAAAGAAAACGATTCGTTTTATAAGTAAAATATTAAACTAAAAGAGGCATAGAACATTTTTAAGCAGAATATATTTAAAACAAATACTAATATACGTACACATACACATAGAAACAACACAGTCTCTGACTCTTATAAAGCAGTAGAACGAAAATAAATGGGATGAACGTCATTAGGTTTCCAATGGAAATTGTGATTTCATACTTTCATACTTGAGCTAAAATCTTTTTCGGTGTGGAATAACAATTCAGTTTTAGGGAAAAGAAAAAAGTGATTAAAGTGGGCTGTGATTGCTTGAGCTGCTATGGCTGGAGCTGTACAAAAATCAATGTTTTGCGGGCTTTAATTTGACATAATGATTGCGAAAGATAATGAAATCTCAATATGAAAATTTCCTTTTGAGAGAGAAATATATACATATGCAAACATATATATATATCCTTTCAATTTGAAATTTTTTAAAGAAAAAAATTTTCTTCACAGAGAGCTTCTGTCACTTTAGTTAACAACTACCTACTCTTATCTAAATCGCCTGTAAAATATAATACAACAACCATTACGTCTATAAATGATAGTTGAAACTTGCCGGAGCCCATGTGTCCTTTTTTGTTATAAATAAAGTTTAATATTCCTTAATAATCTGAAGCAAACAGGTGATATACTGCCTTAAAACACCAACAGAAAAAAGTTTTTATTTCTTTGCTCTCAAGTCTTAAATCTTCCTGCCGCATCAAGTATATAAATATTGTTATTAAGGACAAAACATGTACTCGTATAAAACAGTAAACGGAAGAACTAACATGTGGTAAACCGGGGAGTAAACTTTCCAATATACGAAAAAACCAACAACCAAAAAAAAAAAAAATATACATATATATATGAAAGCACCTGCAATTTGTATGACAAGAAAAACTATGAGAAAAGTTTGGCAACAAATAAAGACTGACTTCGTAATGCTCACGATGGAGAAGTATGAATAATAAAAGTTTGCTCAAATCTAGCAATACTTCAAATAGGAGAAATAAAAAAAAAGCTTAAAACAAAGATTATTAGCAAACCTTCAGTCATAACAGCAGTAGGAGGTATACAGTTGCTTATGTAGTGAGGGAGCAAACTTTTGTGCATAACTGTCGAAAATTTATTTCTTTATGTTTCATTTCGAAAATTTATTACGCTTATTGAGTTGGCTAAAAGTTTTGTATATTCGTGTAGACGCTTTTGCAGCAGCTTCTCTCCCTTAGCAAACTTTGTCGTGCCCGTACATTCTCGTAAAGGCGAGAAAGGTATTTTTTGTTCAATCATATTTTCCGTCCAAGGTCTTGCCTTATTAAGGCTAATAATTGTGGTGTTCGTGGTGGTCGTGATGGTGGTTAAGGTTCACTTGGCCTATTTGCAAGCAGTGCATTGAAACTTGCACGAACACCGAAACTGTATTTTATTGCTTCACTTCAGTAACAAACTTCTAGCAGAGTTTGGCCACATTAACAGCAGTTTTAATGTTGCAATACAATGGCTCCTGTACCGGATATTTCATTATCAGGAATTTCAGCAAAAACTTCTTTAAACCCGTTTTACATGGCGTTTCCTTTCCTACTTCCGCCACAATTTTTTTCTTCCCTTGCAAAACAATGTTGAGAGGCTTTAAAGCCGCATTCGAAATAAATGTACGCATGCACTTTTCTTATCCACATTATCTGCTAAAGAAATATGAATATTTCTCGCAAGCTCTACAATTAAACTGCAGAAATCATTTCAATATGTAAAGACGAAAGTCTACAGTAATGTGATCTTCTTAAAATGAAATGCGCTATAGAAAACTTCATCTGAAATGTATTACTTAAGCAGTTCCTTTAAACACATGCCTGCACTTCTTTTGCTGCACTTTGAATTCGTGTGTTTTGTGCAGATGCATAGAGAAGTTATTATTATCATTGTTACTCGACTTCGACTAGAAGAGAGGAAGCAACAACGCCATCGTGACAGAACCACTACTAACTGTAGCGCTTCGTTGGAGCATTGAGGTACAATCAGTTTTTAGGAAGGCACAGCTACTGCATAGCACTCCGTCCTTTATTTATCGCCAAATGAAGAGGGCAATGAATGGAAATAATTCATAAGAAAACGAATTCCTTTCTTTCTAATTTCACTAATTTTTTTCAGTGTATAAAATTCAGTTGAGAATCATGGAAATGTGTATTTTCAAAACAGGAGCTGGCAAAGCTCACACCTAAGAACTTTTACCTTTTCCATGAAACTAGTTTTCTTAAATTTCACCTTTAAATTCAACCTGCTACTTCAATTCTGAAAGCACATTTGTTTTCCTCAAATTGAAAAGTAGAAAAAAAAGAAAGAAAGGAAAAAATACACAAATTGGTTCCCTGGAGTAATAAGTAAGGAAACGTAAACATGTCTAAAGTGCAAATTGTTGGCCTTCATTTGCAACTCGGGAGTTGTTTCCTCCTTTTCTCGATTTCGTAACAAATGTTAGTGAGAGACAGAGAAACAAACCCATACATACAAAATGATTTGAAAATTTCTCCACTACAATTGAATAAATCTACAAATAAGATGCAGGAGAAACAAACAAATTTGCCAATAAGTAAATTGGAAAAACCTGTTTGGGACAGAGCAGCACTGTTAAGCATTTCGTAAGAAAAAGCTTCCAACTAAACAGGGATGGAAAACGCAAAGTGTGGCTTCACTAATAATGTAAAGTGCAAAAATAATTTCCCTAATCTTTAAAAAAAATTACTTTGACGTTGGCATGAAAATTTTTTAAACGGCGAAAAGTTTGTTTTACAAATCCTACAAGCAAGTAAAAAGATTTCCGATTATTATCCATAATTCGATTTATTACAAACAGATCAGATCAGTATAATGAAACTAAAGAAATTGAAAAATTGTTTTTTCGGAAAATTATTAGAAATGTTACTGTAAAATAAACGAGAATGATAAACCGGCTGAACTAGAAAGTTCGCGAACCAAAAATGGCAATGTCGGGAGTTCGCTGCCTGTCCTCGTTAGTCTTCAAAATAATTCTAATGAAAAATTTCTTGTGTAAATTTTGTGGAATTGTTTAGATGATGAAATCTTAATCACTGGCCACTTAATATGAACCAGCAAATAATTAAAACATATGCAACGTTACAGCATCCTTTTTCCTGCTTCATCGGCGGGTTAAAAAAAAAACAAGTACAAAACCAGTGAAAATAGTAACCAGTCCGCTGCAAGTTAAAATTGCCACCGGTATAAATTCCTGCACAGTGGATTGCAAGGGTAAGGCTAACCTCTAAGTCAGCTCTTCAAAACAAAGAGAGCATACTTTAATACAGGAAGGGTGTGCATTGATACGATTAATAAAACATATATGTATGAGTAAACACTCAAAATTAACGGTTACGCTTCCTGTAAACTCAGGATCGCTGGTTGCGATTTCCGAGACGATTTTCATTACAACCCAAACTGATATTTAAAACTACCAAATACGTCTTGACATCTCTGTTAAGAACCACCCATACAAGTACTGCTGGCAAAAATTGTTTAAAGGAAAAGGTAAAATATCGAAAGCATATATTGTTAAAATAGAAGCTGTGAACTCAATGACAGAAGAATAAACGAAAATCAAATATATGCTTCTCATACAATTAGGGAAACAGAAAAAAAAAACTTTTTGATATTATAGAAAGGTTGGTACGCTTCAAGATATTTGCAGCTGCAAACGCATCAATATCACCACGCTAAGAGAGCACCACTGTGAGACCACAGTGAGGCCACGGTCTAGGCAAAGAAAGGTAATATAATAATTTTATATAAATATCTTCGTAAATACAAACTCTATGCGCGTATGCAAATTATAATTGCAGGTCTCAAATCAATGAATTGGCGGCCCACTGTACTATACAAATTTAATTTTACTTCTTTAGTGCAGCAACTTAACTTGACTTGTGTTTTTTGTATGCTAATCAAATTTAGAAAATGCAAAGTGAAGAAAAGCGATATTTCATAGCGTTTTTTGAAAATCAAATAAACTATTCATGAAATGTGATGCATAAACCATGTCACTCAATTTTTAAAAAAAATAAAGACAAAAAAAAAGTAAGAAAGAGAAATACTAGAATGTATCCACATTTGATAATAATTTATTATCATTTAAAACAATTGCCCTTCAGCAAAATGAAGAGCAAGAATGGCGACTCGATTCTCCAGGGCAACATTAGCTGAATGTTTCTGCTGATTTTTTACATTTTCAAACATACTCGCTCAGTACACACATTTGATGAAGAGATATGGGACTTCTGACTGCTTCAACCATGTCTTACATGGTATTTGATATCTTTCGTGTTTTTTTGTTCTTGTTGTAAAGTTATGCTGCTTTCTGTTGCAAGGATATATTTTTTGTATTTTTGTGGAAGAAACAAATATGTAATACCGAGTGAAAATTGTTGGATGTACTACTTTCAACATTTAAAAGATTTAATATGTATTATATTTTATTCTAAAATACTAAAAAAATGTTTCTTTGCTCCTGTAAAAATAAATACAAAACAAGAACTTACGCGGGGATAAATTTTGCCATTGGCTTAACTGCTATGATGACGATTGATGTGTAACTAATAATCTATAACTGTTGCCTAGTCGGGATTCTCTACATACATACACTCGTGCACAGTTAAATCAGAATAACTCGCATAAGTATGAAACATAAGAAACGTTGGCAGATGCTTCACTTTTACCAGCAGTTTGTGATTGTCCTTTCGGCAAAGGACTTATCTACTTTAGTTAATTCGTGCTTTGCGGCAAAGCGTGAGACTTGTTATAGATTATTGGTTACCTATCAATCCTCATAGCACTGAAGCCAATGTGAAAATATATCCGCAGGAAAACACTCACAATCTAGGCAGGAATCGAACCCGCGACTTGCTGCTTAGTAGGCTGCGCATTATTCATTCGCCTACAGGGGCGAAATTCATTTTTAATTATCATTTTGACGATTTTATTTTAAACTTTAAACATTTATTAATTTATGTCCTGTTGATGTTGGAGTTTAAGCTGATTAGTTTTATTATGTTAATGCAAATAAATTATTAGAATTATAACTCTATATATGTATATAGAGAGATTTTCATAACTAACTAACAACAACTGCCTGGATATCATAAGATATTTTCTTGAATTAAAGAGGCACATACAAATGTCTGGTATGGATTACACTCGGTATACTTAAAATAAGGTGACCAGTGATATTTAGTTACACCTAAACATGCGGTAGGGCGTATATTTTTCTTAATACTTTTTTGAAGTTGCTACCAAAAATGTTACACCTGCATACGATGGTTTCTAACACTTCTAACTTTATGAAATATTTTTCATTTACAATATCCCGTGAACTCGCTATTGAGTCAACTGCATCGCCACAAAAGGTCCTGTGTATTTCATCTCAAAAATAGAGAGAAACGCAAAACTATCAGTGTGGTACAGTTTCAGGTTTTAAAAAAATATTATTTTTAAAACAGCTAAAATCAAGAACACAAATAAGGATAATCCTATGCCAAAAGTCTGACAATAATTCCCTGGATTTATCAAAATCATTTGAAATGCTTGATAGAGAATCTTAAATTTTCTCAAATGTTCAATAAAAGTATTTCCCATTAAGAACTGCAAAAAGTGAAATTTTCCAATGTGGTTTCGAGTTTTCATCCAAAAGTATTTTTTTTATAAGCATTTAATTTTAAGTTTAGAAATTATTAAAAAATGTTTGCTATTAATGTTTTTGCATCAGTATGGAAATGGCCAGCGTGTAATATATTTAATAGGACTGTTCATGGAAATACTAGCACACAAGCCCGCATAAAAGCAAAAAATAAACTGCAATGAAAAAAGTTTTTATTTTCTGGATTTTTAAAACATTTTTTAAATGTGAAACAACGATTCTTTATATTTTATCAATTCTGCAGGCACAAACATTTTTTAATTGAATTGAAATTGATTTTGAAATCATCTGTTTTGCTTATTGGCAATTATAATTTCCATTTTATGTGCGCTTGCAATCATAAATGAAATTATTGTTATTGAGAAATTTGCACAGAGAAGAAAAAAAAAACAAAAAAATAATAATAAAATAAATTAAAAGCTAATAAATGCAGAGTTTGTGCCATACGAGTATTTATAATTTTCATTCTAGAACAATAACAATAAAAAGCCATTTTATTTATTTAAATCTGCTTTCACGAGTATAAAAATCTTAATTGCCCTCTTCATGCAAGTATTTGAAAGCGCATAATCTGCCATAATTTTTTTTTTTTTTTTTTTTTAATAATTGTTGATTTAAAGTCTTTCCTACAAGGAAGAGCATGTACGAAAACAATTGCAAGCGAGATGAGATAAAACATGATAAGTCTAATTAATATCGAGTGAATGCTTGACAAATTCTTTCGATAGTTATTTATGCAGTGCTGGCAATTGAAAAATTTTTTCTTTCTAGAAAAAATTACGCAAAGAGAATAATAAAGAACAATAAAGACAATTAAAAAAAACTTTTACTTAGTGTTGGCCCAGCATGTATCAAAAAAGGTGTTCAATGTCGACTTAAATGTTTAAGGATCAGCTAAGACAACCTGTTATCTCCATTGTTGATTTTCATAGCTTTTGCAGAAAGTTGACAACGCAATTGAATGATTTCTAGTAGAAGACTCGCAGTTTAAGGATACAGTAAACAGTTTTTGGGCAACAACGCTGTACATTTAGAGCGATTGCTGTTATATCCACGGCTTTATGTGAAGTCGCTGGTTGATGCGAACAGTCCACAGACAATTGTTGCATTGGAATTGAATATTGATCATGTTGTCCCGGAGCTCTAGCCTGCTTTAAACGAAAAACTACTTCACAAGTGGATCGTATGCAGTATATTAAGCATATTTGAATCGCTTCGAGTTATTCGTATATAAATTGAAAGGGTGCAGGCACTAAATGGAAAACCCGATGTATTTTAAACAGACATGTTTGTATACTATTTCCTTTCAAGATTCGTATCTTAATTAAAAAACAAATAAAATGCTGGCAAGTGATTTGCAATATTTTGCTTTGTTTTTGTTACCTCTGCTTCTGATTAACAAAAAAATATTAGCTGATAGCCTTTGCAGTCATATATAAATAAATAAAATAATTAAACAAAAAACAATAAAATATTCCTAAAGTAAATTTCATTACTACAAAATTATTTTGCGTTGCGTATGGAAAATACAATCACAATTTTCTCCTGAGAGTGCAGAAAAGAAATTTAATCTGCTGCCTGGTTAATATTACAAATTGTGTAGCATACTTTTACGCGTGATTCATATTTAATAAATTTTCTATTAATAACAATCATACGCACCGAAGAACCAAAACAATGGCCTGCCGTACACACACACTCACACGTTATAATTTATTCAGTTTCATTGAACTGAAATGTAAAAGCAGTCGTATAAGAATTCGTAGCTTAATTTATTTATTAGATTTATTTATTTATAAGAAGAAAAATAATGTTGCCTTTTAAGTTTATATTTTTAATTTAACAATTATTTAATTTGAATATTTAATGGAATTCTATTTTATTCAGTTTATTTTCAGTCTCAGATCTCAGTTAGAATATCAGCATTTGCGTATAGTTTTGAAGAAAATTCTATATTTTTTAAATATCCTCTATAAGTACAGAAAGCGCTTAATAGTGATTTAAATTAATAATATAAAACAATCTGGATCATATATTTTGTATCGCAAATCTTTAAAGTCGTCGGCTACTAAGATAGCGAACATGTTTAAGAAGAAATATTTACTTAAAATTTTAATTGATTTTCAATAACGTATGATTGATGCTTATAATAGTTATCCGCAACAACTGTCTACTCCCATACAAAATTATGAATTAAATTTCTCTGTGAGGCATCCGTGTCATAATTACATGCTAAAGCACGTATAGTTAATTTTATTTTAAGTATTTATTTAACTTTATGTAAGAAATAAACTCTCGAGTTATTCTTAGTTCCCCAGTTCAAACAATTCTTATAGCACAATGTATATTTAACTAAACAACAATTACCACTAATGGCATTTATTTTATTGCTTAAAGAAATGAAAACCTCAAAGAAAACCAAAGAAATTCTGTTTTATGTAAATTAAATAAGGTTGCACAAATAAAAATCTTTCTTCTATTATGGTTATTAAAGTTAACAAGACTGTCATTTGGGCGTCGTTATTGTAGTTACAGAACAATTGTGATAAGTGAAGCCACCCAGCAGCAAGTACATCACAAGAAATTCGAGATTCACTTGCAATTTGTCAGACAGCAAAATTTTTTTTAAAAACATTCACATGGATTAGCTTGCAGATCAGGATAAGCAAAATATGAAACAACCACTTTCCATCTTACAATCCCGAAGGGAAATGAACGAATTTTGCTTAAATTTTAGCTTTAAATTTAAAAGATGTTAATTAAGTGCAATATGGCTCCGAAGTATAATTTGTTTACTACTTGAGATAATCGGATCATATAATCTATTACAAGTATATGAGTAATCCTTTCGCTCAGCAGAAAATTAATGCACATTTAATATTAAATCGAAGCAACTAAATATCTCGGAAACTAGATAAATAAACACAACATTAATTACCAATATGCGTCTCAAGAGATACGATCAAAAACATTTTTGTAATTTCCAGAACAAGAGAGCCCAAAGGGATTTTAAGCGAGTAGTTGGCGATGGTATTATTGCTTCCCAAAAACGTCAAGCGTAAGGAAATATATTGCAATGTCCTTAAGTTCAGTGCATGCAAAAAGCTCTTTAAATGAATATTATGAGCATTGACAGCCAATAAGCGCAAAAGATGACGTCTGAGCACTCCTACATTAAGTTGTATTACAAAACAATCGCTTTGATGACATGCCACAGACATTTTTGTTAAAAGTATTTCTTTTAGTTTTTTTTGCCTTTCTTATCTTTCTCTTTAGATTGGTTTATATCCAAAATGCTACTCGGATTAGTCCATTTGCATTAATTTTCATCATGAAACCAGTGAGATTTCAGAAGAGTCATCATTGCAAGCTAACTGCTTGCTGGGTGGCAAAAGTATGCGTAAATAAATTTATTCCCATTTTAAATAATGTCTACTCGTACAAATAGAAATTCTGCATAAAGAATGTTGCAAAATGCAAGTAGTGAGAGGAAACTAATAATAAGTAGGAAGGTGACCAACCTACTCTGCTGGCAGTGTGGCAGTCTCAAACATTGTGACAGTATAACCATACGCACAACATAACAGGATTGCATATGCAAAACTAACCTGGACGAATAAAAATGTACAAGAAATAATTTTTTCTGCTGAGAAAAAGGATAATTTTATATACAAATAAAAAGGAAAAACGATGCGCTATAGTTGATGACAGCAAAAATACCAGTTGAAATTTAATTTAAATATTTAAAGAAATGTGACTTTTGGAAATTGTTACGATTATTTTAATCATTCCTGAAATTTTCAAATACTTCTAGCGAGTAAATATATTTTCAGGGAAAACAAATGGATGCACAGGCAAAGTAAACAAGCCTAAACCGGTTGCATCTCGCATATTAAAACCACGATGATATATTTTCGAGCGCTATGAGTATTAAAATGGTTTTAAAAATATTTAATTTTATATACTTTATCATGTATATAAAGTAGGCGTGGCACAACCGTTTTTCATTAACATGAGAGCACGTCTGCCAAATTTCATTATTTATATATTGACAGTTGCAAGAATAATTAAAACTCGAAGTATGTAACAAGCACAGTAAAATATGCACAGATAGACAAATCGGAAAGAAATCGGATTGTAAGAAGTAAAAGTCCAAGACGCCAACATATAAGGCTATCATACTGTGTGAATGGAATATCTGAAAAGGTATTTCGACATTTTCTTGAAGTCTTTGAAAATAAGACTCAAAGCAAAATACTCATATCCCATATCTACATGACTTCTGTGAGGGATGTGGCTACTGTGACCAAAATATTTTTCCCCATCGGATCAAGCTTTGTTGTGCAAGACGTCAAAACATAAAGCATTTGCTGCATTTGTGGAATATCTGAAAAGTTATTCGTGAGTTTTTAAAAGCCTTTGAAAACATGATTCCGTGCAAAATGCTAATATACCTGACTTCTGTGCGGAATGTGCCTACTGAGGCCAAACCATTTTTTCTGGGCAAGAATGGTTTAGATACAGTAAAAAGTTTCCAAAAAAGGTAAAAAATTCTACACCAATTTCATACAATTTCATTTTTGGATGTTTTCCAGAACTGAATTTATCTAAATGAATTCCTCTTCGCATACACCTTAATTATTGTGTTGTCACTTTCATAAATTTAAAGTTGATTAAAGCTTCTCTGAACAACATTTTCTTTTAATCCCTTTTAAATATTATTTGAAGAATACATTTATATTCATTAACAATTTAATTCTTTCACAGTTTCCAAATTAAAAATTGAGATAAGCAAAACACACTTTCAACGATTGCAATTATAACAAAAACACTTTTATCATACAGAAACACACAATACACGTGCATTATTCATTAATTAATCATTTAAATGTATTTTAAATCCACAATTTGTGAATGTCAAATGAGGCCTCCCGTCGAATTTAAAGTTTTTTTTTTTAAAAATACAAAAAAATGCCTTTCAAGTTTTAACGAACTAAAACGTACACTTCTAAAGCGATACGAATGACTGTTTTAATGCACTGTAACAAACATTATATGTATGTATGAATGTACGTATGACTGAAGTATGCAATTATTTAACTGATTTCATAAGCCAATCTCATTTTTTATTTAAAAAAAAAAAGCCATAAAATATCATTGTGGCAGCAATTTGTTTAATGTGGAAAATATCCACAAAATACTCCTACTTCATTATTTAATATTATTTTAATCATAATCTTGATTATTTATTCTTTCATTTGCTTAAGATTATATTTATTTAGTTTCAATTGGCGCTTCTTTACTAGATATTTTCTTTTACTTCTTATAAGTCATCTCTCAAACTGACATTAAAACTGTCATCATACAGTTTACTTAATGTTTGTTTAAAAATAGACAAGAAAAAGCATGAAAGGAATGAACACGTAACGTTCAGTAAAAATAGATGCGAGGGGTACTGCGACTGCTGATATTGTGAGGTATACTGAACAGCAGTTGCTGAGCAGCTTTTGCAATAGAAGGAATAACAAATATTTTGTCAATTATTATTATTTTTTGGCTGAAGGATACTACATTGAGCCCCCTTGATCTTAAAGCAAATGTGTAGATGGTGCAGCGCTCCCTTATAATGGCCCTGAAGGAGTAAGTAAAATTATCAGCATCACGACAACAGTTACACAATTTCATTTCAAACCATTTTATTATTGGCAACTTGTTATATTTGCATCAATTATTTTTACGAAAAACTTTTAAATACTTAACATTTTTATTCCATTTAAGAAACTCCAAAATATTCAACATCTTTTAAATTTTTTTTTTTTTGTTAATTTTTTCTATATCATATAACAAAATCCATAAAATTTTTTAAATGTATAAAACCGTATACTTTCTCATTCTTTGAAGTACATCCGCCGGAAATAAAACTTCAATAAGCCGGGAAGTATATTCTACATTTTGAAGCAATTTCTATATATCTGTGTAAGACACCATAATACAAAAATGTAGAGCAACTTTTATAAAAGGGCATAATTTTGCATTAATACTATTTATTATCCAATAATAATAATAAAATAAATATAATAAAATTATTTTGTGTTCCTTCTATAATATTAAATTGTTTTTATGAAAAGTACAGTTTCTAATATGTATAACCTTAAAAAGCATCTTTAATTAGAAGTGTATTTAATAAAAAGTACCATAGCAAAATACCCTTTGACAGAGTTATTTCTGGAAAACACTTCTTTACGAAAAGTACCTTTAAACCGCTTTATTACAAATATTAATTTATATATGTATATGTAAGTTTTGTAAATATGATTATTTTTAAACTCTCTTCTTCTAAGGTGGACGAGTATGCCACACTTAGTAAAAATTTATATGTAGAAAAGGTACCTTTTGCAAAGCACTACTATTGCAATGTAAAAAATTGTAATCGAGGATCCACTCCAACTGAAGTAGATATCAAGAAGAGGAAATTTTCATTTATAGAGACAAACTACTATTGCGCTTAAAATATCAATACCTGCCCTCGTAACAAGAAAGAAAATCCATAAAACGGAAGAACATCTATAACGACACTATAAAAGACGTTATAAAGTCATGTGAAAAAAGATAAAATATGATTGAGGCATAAACGACCCAGTTATAAATGCGTACATGCACAAACTAACACAGCCAGAAAAGAAGAGGGTCACATTTGAGACAAATATGCTCAATACACGTTCGCATAACATACACACATAAAACATAAAAATGTTGGTTTATACTTTTTTATTATTTTCATAAGCGGTAAACATTTATTTTCATAAGTTGCATCATCAGCCTTTGAGAGCACATACGATTGGCAGGATGAAGGAAAATATCCGTCACTTGAGAGAAAGGCAGCATAAGCATTTCGGGAGGAATTTCACTTTCCAAACAGACTTTTTTGCTTATTGCTATGCCCATCCCTGGAAGCAGATACGATACAGAGACAGTTAATAGCTTTACTTTTGGTCTCAAGGAACAAAAGTGATCACCTCATTGAATAAAAAGTATATATAGAATATGAAACACAGAAAAGAAATGAATTCGCTGATCGACGGTCATTGGCAAACTGCCACCAACTTTTTATATTTTCATTGTTTTTAAATTAACCAACATTTCGAAAATGAAAATAATGAAGCACAAGTAAAACTTTTACAGCTCAATTAAATGTTGTATTAAACTTTCCTGTTTTTACAATTTTAACTGGTTAAATTATGCTTGATTATTTCAATTCATTTTGTTTGGAAGCTTAATTTTGGCCGCACTTGTTTTTATTTGAATTAAAAGTTAAACAGCACTAATAAAGCCAAAGTTTAGGATCACAACGAAAAACTAAAAGATTAAAATAAAATACATTAAATAAAATGGAATTTGTGGATACGTTAACGAACATGTCCAGTGCATATTGGACAATGCCAGTGTGTGCATAACATATGTATGTATGTCATAACGTATGGCTGTGTGTGCTGCGTCTGCTTGTATTCATATTTTTATTGTAATACAAGCACTGGATGCTTACAAGTCGTTTCTGCAGTGATAAAAATGTACACACTCAGCAGAGTACTTGACACAGAACACCATCTAAAATAACATACACTAAACTAAACTAATACTAATGCATATTAATGCCAGAGCGTTTATGCAAACATGCTCACACATACAGGTATTCGTTTGGTATCGAGTTTCTAGCATGTACGCGCTGGTTGCTTGATGTGTGCAATCGTTTCTCGTATTTGCAGATTTCATTTCATTCTTTTTCTCCTTTTCTTCACAAGCGTAACAATCGTACAATATTAAATAACTGAAACAATAAAAGTATGTGGGAGTTACAAGAAAAAAAAAAGAGCAAAAGAAAATTTAGAACACAGGAGACTAACTAAACATTTTGATAGAAAGCAGTTTAACTACATAAATTTAAAGCACACTCGCACACACACTTATGCCAAAGCAGAATACACAATGACTGCTAACCTTAGAGATTCTCAAACAGAGTAACACATTTAAATGTGTTAATGACAAACCGATTGATTTGTTGGAAGCTTTTAAAATCTACACAAACAGTTTTACAGTGTTAGTTAATTTATTTTAGCTGTGCTATCTCTTAAAGCGCAACTGTAAAGTTATAAAACAAAATAATAAACAGAAACAGACAAAAAAAAAAATAAATAATGTACTGCTGTGCTTTATTGTGTGCACCAAATGAAAAAGTCCTTTGTATTCTTTTACATTCATGTATATAATTTTTTAACATCTCGTTAGTTTTTCTTTTAGTTGCATTTGATGTTTTATATTCTGTAACTATTATTTTCGAACAGACAATGCTATCTTTGCTTTCGCCTAACATTCCTTTTGTTCCCTCCCTCCAACTTCTTCACTCAGTCTCTCTCTCACTCAGCTTCGCCTCCTTTCGCTTACTGATACTCCTTTACTGACTTAATACCTGAATTACAATTAGAACTGCAATAAAATAAATTTTATATAAAATCCACATTGTCATGCTGCCTGCCCTGCCCCATCACAACTTGTTATTTCATGTTTTTTTGTTTTTTTTTTTTTATTATTGCAAATGTTTTCATTTGTTGTTATTTCAAACAACATACTTAGCAGTTAGTCTTGTTGTTGTAATAGTAAATTTTATGTCGTTCTTCTTTAAATAAATACTCGTACGGAAGTTTTTGGTTTGCAGCGGAAGCTGAGAAAAAGGATATTTAAAGTTTTCTATTCCAGTAAACTTTAAAGTGATAAAAACTAGAATGGAAAATTAAATAAATTTTATGTGACATTAACAAAGTTTTGTTTAAGTAAATATTGAAAGTTTTATTGAAAGCACAAAGCGTTGAAAGCTTTAAGTTATAATTGAAATACAATTTAATGCAGAGGCAGCTTTTAAAACCATTTTTTTTTTATCTAAAATTGCACGTACAGTGAAATAGGAATAGAGTGAACTAAGGCACGGGCATCATCATCCCTTGAATGCTGATCTTAACAAAAAGGAAAATCGAATAGACATATGTTTTGTACATTCATAGCTATAGTTGTCGGGTTATCTTCGTTCCAAAAGATTTATTTAATAACTCAAATTACAGCTCAATGTCCTAAAATTAAAATTATTTGTTACTGCAACTCAATACACATACATATATATATATATATATATATATATATATGTATGCACGCATGTATGATGGCGAGCAATTAAAGTGCCACCCATTTTTAGAGCGGACGCGTGTTTTCTCTGAAGGACATTTGTTTATTAATATTAAGAAAATTACTATTACTTTGATGTTTTGCCTCAGTTCTCATACCATGTGAATTCCGTAGAGTAATGAAGTATTCACTTTATTTAAAAAATCAAACCTTACCAGTCCTGGCTGAAATCATCGTTAAACGTTTCTTTATTCATTTCTGGCTTTCTTGCAACAGAAAAATTTCCTCTCTGTGTTGTTGACACGTAAATACTTCTTGCCAAGAAAAGAATTGATCAAAGTACGTTCCCATCGACTCTTAGAAAATGATAATAACAATGTGGAAGAGGAATAATCGTTCGGTTTAATTTCTAAAGTCACAACTTTTTTTACAGAGTGGGCCAGTGGCTTTTCTAAACTCCATTAAAAAATATTTCAACTAAAAAGTGATAGGAATATCTTTATTATCATAAATTGAAACCGCCCATATAGTCTTAAATGTATAGAATTTAATATTGAATAATATGAAAAAAATATTGGCTCAGAGTGGAAAATACCTGCACAAATAATATTAATTTTATTTCCATTTCAAGCCACCTGCAGTACAATTGCTATGAGCTCCTCTGCACGCTGAAAATGGAATAATATTATTAACCTCATGTGGTTACTATCGCGTATATTGACTATTTTCACACACGTACGAATATGTGCTTAAAATATAAAAAAAATTAATTTCTCTTAAAAGGAAGCTGCGCATCTAAACTTTGTGCCGAACAGCAGCAGGACACAATGTTGTTTTTTGTCTCTGTTTGTAATTTATTTATATAAAATGAATTTTTATACCACAATTTTTTTACTATTTACGACTAACATGAATTACTTCCGTTTTTTTAGATAACTTTTATAGTTTGTTCAGTTTTATTTCCATTATTTCGAAAATAGAAAAGCAACAGGAGTATTCTCTTAACTGCTAGAGAAAATCCATACGTATGTATGCATATGCATGTGTGCGTGTTTTGCCTTAAGTATTTGTTAAATTATTTTATTTATTCACAGGAATAAATTGAAAACTAAAACCATTAACTGGCCCACCGGAATAAATAATAAAAAAAAAAGTAAAAATGATGAGTCTCTGGGGCGTAAAATGTTAAAAAAAAATGTATACAATACCTGAGCACAATACAGAAAATGATCGGGAGCAAAAATTAAATTTCAGCAATTTATTGTAAAAGTATACAATACACACTAATACAACCATACAACGCTCAAGAATTCAATTACTCAAATGTAGGCTACAAGTTTTGTTCTTTAACTAGCAAGTAATTTATCTTTAAGCCAACTAAACATTTCGAAAAATGCCTCAACTAAAACTAATCAAGAAATGGGCATCTGAGAGTGAAATGTTTATTTGGGTTGCAACTATTTTGCAAGTTTCTTTCTAAACTGTAACGAAAAGTACTACAGATGAAAAAATTGCATGTGATTTTTGTATGGGTTTTTTTTTAGAAGAATACTCTGAGCCGTAAGTGTGTAACCTAAACATCCTTTTAAATAGTTTCTTGCATAAAAAGAGTTTCTCTATTTTATTTTTATTACTATTTTTATTTTACGACACCACATGAAATGAAGGACGTGCAAATTGCCGTTTCATTCTAAAGCATGAAAAATACATGTACCGGGTTTTGCAGTAGATACCTACATCCTTTCAATTTATATACGAGTAAAACAAAAATTATATATTCGGTGAAACAACTAGTTTATGTTTTCAAGACAAATTCATTCAAGTGTTTGCTACGTCTGTGCATGTTTACCGATGCCACATTCGATATTCAACCCTAATGAGTGAATTGTTCCCTTAAGCCCACGACTCCACATAGCCACGGCTTAAAAAGTAATCCAAGCTGTTCGATCACAAGGTTTTGTCTGCCAAGTCACTTGTCCAAAATGTGGGATTACTGAATCCATGAATTCATTATGCTGTATGTGAGGTTGCACCGCCTTGTCGTGAGAACATGTCACTGAGATCATTTTCATCGATTTCTGAGGCAAATAAATTATTCAGTATCCATTTATAACACACTCTATTAACGATACCGTTGCTTCCGGTTTCGCTTCTGAAAAACTAGTACCCGATGACATGAGCAGCATGAAGATCACATCAAATAGTCACTTTTAAAGGCTTCTGAACAAAACCTTCAGCCTCAAATGTGAAAACACACTTTTGGAAAAAAATGGATCCGTTTCGAGCTACTCTAAATTCTAACGATTCCAATAAAATTGTCTTCAAAAGACAAACTTGTAGTATCATTTTTCAAAAGCTGACAAAGTTCTGGTTTTATATGAATTTAAGTGTGTGGGCACATAATGGAAAACCCGATATTTCTAATACATTGTTTTACATTTCTTTTCGTTAATAATTTATTTAGTTGAAATCGATTTTGAAGGAATATTTTTTATTTCTCAGTTTAGTGCCTTCACAAATGAATATGCTGCTGGCTGGCCTGGAGGGGCATAAATTTCATCCATTTTAAATTATTTTGCAGGATAATTTTGAATTCAAACTACTTTTACCTGCTGAAAATTAACTGTGAAAGTCTGTCTTGTTTTCTGGTACAACCGCTCATAAGAACTACCGGTTACATATTAGCGAGCTAGACGAATCACTTGACCGAATCAAGTGAGGCGGTTACTTTACTGCGCGTCTCTGGCTCTCTAGTGTACCACTCACTTCTATGCTCACTTTTATGGTGGTGGGTGGTAGTCTTTTCAATTTCTTTGCTTATTTGGCCGTTAGTTGTGCCCGTAGTGGATTTATTTACATATATTTTGTACCCAAATACACACATGCATACAAATGCAAAGATTTTTAAATTCGTAATTAATTCTGATGTGAAAACTTGTAAATAAATGAAAGATTCACTCATCTCTGTTTGCTCAAAATTTATTCAATAATTTTGTTTTCTCTTAACAAGAAACGTTTTGCAAAGAGATCAGTTTGGAGTACATTCGCTCTCTTCGCTTATGGCAATTGATTGAACGAAATGACCCGACGAGTCTGTATCTGATAATCGAAGGAAAAAATTAACGATAAAAGAATGTACATATATTTGTTGTTGTTTTGCTTACTAAAATGCTTATTAACTTATTCATATGTTTGTTTGATTGTGTTGTACTATTACTCAAATTTATTCGTTGTTCTTTAGAGGGCAGATTATTGGACATTGGAAAGTAAGCCGCTACTGCTGCACAGTGGAGAAATTCCAAAAAGGGAAAGTAAATAAAAATGAAAGCGAATTGAAATAAAAAATTTCCGAGTGAAGTAAAAATGAATAAGTAAATGTAAAACGCACCATTTAAAAATTATGTTTTTGAATAAGAGCAATTCGTGTATGCTGTTTTCAGACATGAGTACATATTAAACTATTAATTAATCAGTAACGAAGGAGCTACAAAACGAGAAGGTAATGGAAGCTAAATTCCTCCACATGCTTGATCCTACGCTAAGTAATTCAATTCCAAGTTAAAAGTTCTTAATGTGGATGTGTCTGGTTAATGGCAAGGGTTTGGGGATCGGTTCTATTTGCTGATTCAGTTGTATTAATTTTTGTTGGAAGAGCACAGCAAGGACATTTCTCTTAGCAGTATTTTATCGGCCATACAACACAATGTATTAAAGTTGGCTTTCAAAAGCTCTACCACTATTTATTTCATAAAGTTCGGCGAAATGCATTGCAGTAGTACTTTCTGTTGTAGGAATTATTTATTCTAATTTTTTTTTATAATTTCTATGCAAAAAGTGATAATGACATTTTGTATGAGACAATGTTTTTTAATCGTTTTAAATCAAATGTTGTAATTCTCATTCAATTGTTCGTATTGTAAAATTGGTACAAAAATATTTGTAGAAAACTTTATTGTACTGTGGCAACTATTTTTGAAACTGAATTCATTCATGATTACTTTTTGCACTTAAAAACAATTAGTTCACTTAATTTATTTATGAAAAAAAAACTTCCTTCTACTTTTAAGTACTTATACAAATTGCAGTTCGCCAACAATAAATAATATTTGTTTCCCATAACTAATTAATTCTGAAACAGCTTTGCGCACAAAGAACTTACAAGTAATAATTCTTTATGCCTTAAAAAAAGCACTTTCTTGCAATCAAACCTGTTTTATTAATGTGGCAAAAAAATATATTTCAAAATATGTGCATATTAAGAACAGACTTACTGCAGTTTGCCTTTCTCAGCTCCAGAAAGGGATTCATACAATATCAATCTTATAAAGTCAGTAATTATAAATAAGAAAAAAGTTGGAAAGGAAAACTATTTCCAATAATACTTAAGCTGATATACTGGTTACGAAAGTTATTATAAATATTTGCTTAGTAAAGGAATATATCGCAAATAAAGGAGAGGAAAAATTATAAAATTTGTAAAAGAAGGAAACATAAAAATCGCATGAAAAAATTATACGAGTACATGGTTACAATATTGATTCGACGAAAACACATCAGGACACATCGTAGTACGAATTGATTTCTCTGCCAAGCAAAAGCATCTTTTGCCAGGTGATGAAGGAAAATGGCATTAAGAGAAAATAAAAAAGCACAGAGTTCTGTAGTTTGAGCAGTTTAATGCAAAAATTCAAAACAGCCTTGTCGCGTGATGGTCAAACATGTAGGGCTAGTAAAACCTTCTACCGCTGCGCAATATGCATCGCTGCGAACAGAGTTAAGGCATGTGCTTGATGTGAGGAAAATAACAATACGTACACGCCCTTTTTTGTGATTAGAATTATTATAAGGAAAAAGATACAAATTTAAAAGATTTTGTAATTCTCAAAAAGGTGTTTGTTTACATGCGTCCCAATATTGTAACCTGTAGTTCATAAGAGAGATCTGTTTTTAAAACTGCTTGTGTTACGTTTTACTTAAAAATTATTTAAATAAAAACTTTTTATAATTTTTTTTTTTTTTTTGTGCAAACATACCAAAGAGGGTAAATAGAGCATCAGGCGTGACCATCTACAGAAAAAAAGAGAGAAAAGAGAGATTTAGTTAGCAAGAGTTTGATGTAAAATAAATGAAGTTTTTAATAAAAATGATATTAAAATAAAATATTAAAAAAAACAAAACACATAAAATAGTGGAAAAAACAAATTAAAATAAAAATAGTTAAAAATAAAGTATTACATAAAAGGTTATAAAAAATATGTTTCTAGTTATTGAAATAATAAACTAAATAAATTATTGTTAAAAATAGAAAATGAAATTGTCAAAAAAATTTCATGAGGATTTCAACTCAGTACTAAATTGCTTATCGCACAGAGTGCCCCAATGAGACGTTGTATTTGCAAGTCCTCTATATTTGTCACGATCAATTTGTAAAAACATTTCAAAAACGCAATAAAATTAAAATACAGAGAGAAAATTTCTAACGATCGTATTACGTCTCTATTTGGCGATGCCAGAAGAGGCAATGCCACAGTATTTTGCTTAAAAAAGGGGGGACTATCGATCAGCTGTTATTAAATTACTATTAGACCTTACTTACTTGCTTACAAAAAATATTACTTGAATGTACTGGAACGGCCTTTACAAATTTCAACAATGCTGCATGATCAAATGATATAAAAAACTGGAAGCGGTTATTGGAAAGCCTGCTGCCTAAGAAACCTATGCCAAATTTATAGTCCTTCAGTCTCCAAATTAACTGTAAATTTATTTTTGAAGAAAGGACGCTGTATACAAAAAGAATTTCCCGTAATAAACACAAACCGCCAAATTAAACAATGGAAAATTTTTAAGCAGGTACAGAACCCACGCTCTTCTGAATCAACGATCCTTTCACGCTCACTTTTTTAAGCACGCCAGGTTTAATGGAGCGCCCATTAAACTTGTGCCCTTCTGGGCAACATTTATAAAAATAAATTAAAATATTTAGCAATCGCAAACATATATTAAGTTTTGTATGCATAACGAGTAGAAAATAAAAAATTTATTTACTTTTAAAAATTTAATAAAAAAAAAACCTCTAATTAATTGGATATGAAAAAAAATATTATCTTTCGCAAAATATTAGAAATAAATTAATTGAAAGAGATCAAATATTTTATTTCTGCATTAAGTGTAGTACATTTTTTTATAAAACTTTCTTAAGGCCAAGCAAAATATATTATTTTGCTGTTCAATACTTTCCAAAGCTTTTTCAGGAGCGTTTTCAAATCACCAATTTATGTAAACGTTGTGTGGATTACTAAAAGGCAGCATGACGTTGCTGTCAATATTAAAAAAAAAAAAAACCTTGAAAGCAGCATAAAACTCCACAAATTAATGTGGCCTCTCTATTAATTTTCAATAGGGCATTTTACATTATATTTTCTAGAAGATATAATTAATTAATTTTTAGACACATTTAACCCATTTGATTTAATAGAGTAATCATATCAAGCTTTAATATCAGCTTAAAGAACTATTGAACTGATGTTGCCACCATATAGGAAATCCGTAAAATATAGTTATGCCAGCCCTGAGTTGCGCGCATAGTATTAAGATAATAATAGGAACCGAGTATTGAATAGTATTAATTTAAAGTGATCTATACCATTGACAAAAAAACAATAGTGAAACACTATTGAAATAATCAATCTTAGTATTAATTCCATAGGATATTTTTGTGAGTGTACGCAATACGATTCCTCATGCTGTATTTTCCATACTTTTACAACTTCCTATAGATAAACGATGAACGCGTACGAGGGCAGGGAAGGATGCACATGACACAAATGATAAACTAAAATTTGCTCTTTATTTCCATTGTAGCACGTGCAGCATTCCATGGCAAAGAAAATTAACCAACAACTTAAATGAAAGGCAGCTTCCTTCGAATCGAAGAAGGACTTTATTCGAAAGAAATTAATCCCTTTAAATACTCGTATGCTAAAAATGTTCAGCAACAGTTGCTGTCATCATTAAACGGTTTTAAACCGATTTTTTGCTTCCTCAACGAAAGCAATCATAAACTGAGGACTGATTTTGCTTATAAGGAAAAGTAAAAATACGGAATAGAAAGGAAAATAATAAAAAGGAATAAACGAATAATAACAATTCATTAGAAAAGTATTAAATAAACAAATAGAAAACAGCATGAAATATGAGTATGAAAATCTAAATGAAATTTAAATTAAAAAAAAAAACAAAAAAAAAAGAATTTTTCCTCAAATAAAATAAAAGCAAAAGCGCAATAGTGCGATTGAATGTGAAATGGAAAATTGAGGAAAATGGTGAAATGCAGGATAATCAAACAAACGTACAGAAACAATTTGTATTTAAAATTTATTGTATGTATGTATGCATATATGTACGAATGTATGTATGTGTCCAATTGTTTCCTTGTATTTGTGCTTTGTGGAAGCTGAATACATCTGAGTCTTATTTTTACTAAATACGTACATATTTATTTAAAAAAGAGAAAGACCAACAACATTTTCTAAATACGAGTACTTTGTAGTCGAAACCAAATAAAAAGATTTACAAAATACTGTACTAACTAATGAGATTTTAGGAGATTGAAAATTAAACATATTGTATATTATATATACTCGTCCATGCATAATATATGTGTGTGTGAAATATGCATGTATGTAAGTATATAGTACAATCGTATACAGTAAAACTTATTTATAACGAACTCTCTTGGTCCGACAGTACGCCACAAGCGTCGCTAAGGTTTATATTCGCTATACTGGCTAATTGTGCGATTTCTCACATATGACAAGTATGTCTGATAAATTCATCTGTGTAAACGATTTTGTGACCAATTCATAAGACAAACATTCAGAAGATGGCAATTTTCATGCGTTCAGAGTTGCATTTACTTCAATCAGCAAAGAAAAACATTGTTTGAAAAACAGTTTAATGCGATTTTTTAAAATAGAATGGCAGTTCCTCAGATTCGAACGAATCATATGACTGTGTAGGATAAAGCATCATGGCCTCTAGACGCATAACAAGAACAACTTTTATTTGCATATAAAAATTTTCCATTTTGCTTTACTTTTTCAAGATGGCTGACGATGATTTTGCAAGTTGTTGTTTTTGACTTTGTATTTGGCTTTTCGTTTTGTCTATTTTATTACAATAATGTTTTCTGATTTCTCTTAATTATGTTGTAATCAGCTAAAGTGTAGCTGATTAAGCCTGTCGGCTTAGTGGTGTTTTTTTCAAATGGCGACCGACGACTTTATATGTCGCTGTCATTTATTTTATTTATTTCATTTTCTATTTTATTAAAATGAAATTTTTTTATTCTATTTGTTCTTTTTATTCTTGCCATTTAAATTAGTTTAAATAAAATAATTTTTTTTTTGTGTTTGTTGCATGCAGTGCAACGAAAATTATTGTCTTGCCCATTGAAAATGCGTGTAGGATTAAAACTGATGTTTCCAATGCCACACACATTTTTAAAAATTGGTTTTAAAAGCAACACTAATAGTGTTTTCACACTGAGGATAAAACCTGGTTTTAAAACAAAATTTGGTTTTAACTTTAAAACCAACCCTTAAAACCTGGTTTTACCATACAAAATAATTCTCATAAAACCATCTTAAAACATTTTTTGAATTGGTTTTAAGTAGATTTTATAATATACAACCTTGTTTTATTCAGTGCTACCAAGTTAGAAAGATTGAAAACAGCTGATAATTCAATCACAATTCACAAATATTCATTCACAAAATGTAAAATCATTTCAATTTTAGATACACATTTTTAAAATTCATGTTTTATATATACAATAATAGCTGTCCTACAGTTTCTCAAATAAATGTGGGAAGAATAATTACAACAAACACATCTATTTCTTCAAAAAATTTATTTTATCATTAACAAATTTATTTGACAAACTGTATTATAAAACCTGATTTTATAAAAATTGTATGTGAACACAAAATCAGCTGTTTGTAGGTTTTAAGTTAAAACCAGGTTTAACCTTTAGGTGTGAAAACACTATAAGTGACGCAACCGGCATGGATACAATAGTTCTTTCCAAATGGGTATACATTCAGCATAACTGACTTGGCTGTAATGAAGGATATTTATATGAACATTGCAAATGAGGAATTGGTTATAACCGGATTTCACTGTATAATAAATAAATAGCAAATACTATTTCTCTTCTGCTATTTTGTTTTTAAAACTGTACCTTTTTTTTATTGATAAACTAATCACATTTTAATACAAATATACTGGAAAGATTTTAAATGAAATAAAAATGTTTAAAAAATATAAACTAAATTACTTTTTAAATAATATTATTGAAAATGAATTTTGTATTGATCTGAGGAAAAAAGTGTAAAATTGTACTAACCTCTTCATTTAAATTCGAAACGAGTAATACGTTGGAGAAACCACGCAGAGCAGGTGTGGCCGTCTGTAGAGCACCGCTATTGGCTAGAGCAAATGCACCCAAATTGGGTATGCCACTGCTGTAGCCTCCAGCCAAGGGAGTACCAATACCTAAAGCAAATGGCGGCAACACACCAGGTGCTCCCAAGCCATTCACTATTAGCAAAAAAAGAATTTTCAAAATTTAAAATAAATTACTAATTACGATAAAAACTTATTAAATTAATTAATTACAAGTATTAGAATGAAAAAATTCAACAAAAAAAAGAACTTTTTCATTAGTTGTAAGTAAGAGATGTAGAATTTTTTAGAAAAAGTTAAATATGAAAAAAAGAAAATAGCAAAAATTTATGAGTTGAGAAATGTTTGAGTGAAAGTTTTATAAGGATTGCAACACGAAAAATTCAAAGTCATGTTGCAAAGTTCATTACTTTCTTTCAATGCAATTAATTTATTTTAGAGGTGGAATAATGACGAAATTAACTAAAAAATAATAATTTTTAAATAGTTTAAACACAACGAAATAATAAAGGAAAGTGGATAGTGTTACCTATTTTATCACCTGTTAAAGAGGGCCTTTGACGGGCCGCTATTAATAGTAGATCGTTGGCATTTACTAAGCCGCCAGCGGTGGGCATAATATCGGCACCAGGCTCGCCAGGCGGCAACGAGGGATTTGTAAAATCACGCGACTTATCATTATTATATTTTACATTGAGCGTAGTCATTTTACTGTTGTCAATACGCAGCGTGCAACAGCCATTGTAAATATTTTGGCCATCCAAAATTGTTTTAGCTTGCTGAGCCGAATGGGCATCCGGATATTGTATGAGCGCCTTAAATTATAATGAAATATAATTATTGTTTGCCTTCTATCTTAATTTTGAGTTAATAAAGCAGGTCTTTGTTCGCCAAAAAACATTCCTGTTTCTAGAGAGGCAGTGTAGGGGCATTAAAAAAAATCTTTTTATATTCTTTTCTACAAAATAAATCGAACCAAATCCTTGTATAATGTCTGAAATTTAAAACTTAATGTTAAACATACACTATTAGCATGGCGTATTAAATTTATTTCTCTAAGATGTGGTGCGAGGAAAAATATAGCGGCCGATATATTCTGGTTCACAGCCACTATCATCAGTAGCCCTAACTTAATCTTGATATTTAATTTAATTTATTGCAATTAATTTATTTTACTTGGAAATTGCACAGCTAAAAACAATACTATCTTCTAGTTTCGTAAGCATATCAAAGTGCGCGAAACGGAGTAAAACAGTTACTGAATAGCGCTACCGAACAGAAATTTTTTTCCGAATATTTTTTTCTTTTAAATCTTGTAAAAACTGAAATAGGAATTTTCAAGCCGAAGTTTAAAATTTGCAAAAGGTTTAATACCACTAACAGCTGACTGCAATCATAAACATCTTTCTGACAAGTCATTGGCTTAGTAACAGTTTGTCTTTTCGCCTTTTCATTTTCCAATTGACTTAAGAAAAAAAAAAAATATGTGATTTCTTAAAAATATTAATACGACTACCACTAAAAAAAAACCTCGCTTCGATATCACTCACTGGCACTTCATCACTCTCGCTGATGTTGCCACATAATTTCCCCAGTACTGCTATGACTGTTGCAGGTACTTTACCTCCCCTTTCAAATATTGCTAATTATGCATTAACTGATTTTTGGATATAAATTTTGAATTACAAACATTTATAATGATGATTTTTCTTAAATCTGTTATTAGGCGAAAGGATATTCTGAAAATTATTGGATACTTTATTTTATTTAATACTTAAAATTTTGAATCACCTGAAACCTCTTTGAGTCCAAATTTTTACCAACTTTCCCCAGCTGAAGCCAGTAAACTCGTAATAAAAAATTAGCTTTGATTTGATTTATTTTATAATATTATGTTTCCGAAATTCCCTTTCTGAATATGTGTATTTTAAAATTTAAACAGGTGATCAAAAATGAATTAGAAGACTTAATAATTCTCGTATTTCCTATCATAAAATTGGCGCCAACAATTAAAATACGGAATAACTAATCACTGCAGTTCTTTTTGCTTCTGTATGTCTGCCTACAGCCCCTCCCACTTAGCTCTCAATTAAAATATATTATTATTGTTAGAGGACTTATTCTACGAGGTCTTTACCTGGAATGTATTATTTTTTGTAAACGTAACAATTTTTAAAACTTTGCCAAAACGTTGAAATATCTGATGCAAAATATCCAGTGAAACGGGATACAGTTGAGATTCGACAATAACACGTAAGACTGTATTTGGACCTCCAGCGGCATTGGCATTTCCGGACACAGAATTGATAGCATTAGTATTATTTGTTAAAACGGCAACTGCGAGATCTGTGTTTGTGGCATTGGTGAGAGGCAATGGAGAGCCCGAGGCTGGCGACTGTATGCGATAATCCGACGGTACGATGGCATTCTGCAATTCATTAAAAAATTTAAATAAAAACTTTATATTTACATATACATACTTATACATATATATTTCCTCGTTCACAAAGTATACTTAAGAGTGCTCGTTCACAAAGTATACTTAAGAGTGCTCGAGTTCTATTTCAAGGCATTGCCAGCTTTTACTACGGAAGAGTTTTCTTCCTGCCCTTTTTTGGGAAAATATTTATTTATATCTTTCTTGTTCTTAAATGACCCCACAAGTCATAACCAAGAACCAAAAAAAAAAAAAAAATTTTTACTCACATAAATAACTTTTGATTGTTCTAAAAAAATAAAACAAAATTAATTTTTATTGCGGTTAACTTGAAAAGAAAGTTCACTTAAGGATTACAAGGGTTCTTGGCCAAAGAAGAAACTTTTTTTTTTTATATTTTCTTAAGCAGCTTGTATTTTTTTCCTTGTGTGTGTGTGTGTGTGTGTGTGTGTGGTGATATAAAATTACGTTTATGATGAAATCTTGACATGTAGGCCGACTTCTATAATTTAAAGTATGAAATATTGTGAATTTTATATTCCCTCACCAATAAGTTGCCTAAACTTTAATTTAGACTAAATAAGAAATCACCACCCCAAACATGCTGCCAGCAAAAGAAAGAAAAAAGATGCTCGTAATACACACACAACTCAATGCAAATACCAACAAATGAAAAGTTAACCGCAAAGCGGGAAACGGAAATCAATCACATCAATGTTGATTTAATGCCAACCAAAGACAACAATCTTATCATTTTAAGCACAGATTTTTTGTGTGTTGTGTGAGTGTTTGTAGGTCGTGAGAATTTGTGTATTCTACGTTATCGGAAAACAATTTAATGACAATCGGAAATAAATATATTCGTGGGCGTACTGATTTTTTGATTTCAAAATTGGAAAAATTAAAAGAAATCAAAATTTGCGGAGATAAAGAGAAACTCAAAAGCAAACAGACGGACACACACACAAAAATCGCATTATGAACGTAAGACATGAAACAAACATCAGCCAAGCGTAATATTTTCATTTACTGGAACACAAATCAAGGTTATAGCGGCACACAGAACGATAAGCCGCACACAATTTGCAACCGTCTATACGAAAGTTACTTGAGACTCAGCCAGAGAAAGAGAACAAATACAAATCGAATGCACACAGAGTAAAATAAAGCGCTAATAAGAGCTTTTGTCATTTTGATTAGATATGGGCAAGTGAGCAGCTGCCAAAGAGGCCCCTGGGAGCAAATTATATCTTTAGGTTTCTCTATTAACGAGTGGTCAACATTGCAGCCAATTGGCACCCCGAACCCGTCAATTTCAATGTATACACAGTCTGCAGAGTGTTAAATTTTAGTAATGACTTGACGTTTAAATGGCCAGTAAACGCTTATCTTATAAAGTATTTCCTTACGGTTTGATCACTTCTTCTTGCAACGAGCTTTATTATTAAAAAAGAAATATTAAAACAAGAAACTCATGTTTAACGAATGACGATTTGTAGGCAAAAATTTTTAAGGTAAAAAATTAAAAACAAATTTTTGGATTGTGAGCCTTCCCGTCGGAAGGATGCTACACTATATGGCGGCATATGAAATTTGAATAGAATAAGCAGCGGGTTGCCATTGAAAGGCAACTGAAGAGACATGCTTGCACCAGGACTTATGCGTCTAAGACTAGACTAATAAAATATGTTGACAACCAACTTTTTGTTATTCATAAGAAATTATTTCCATTCACACAACGATGCTATCAGATGTTTCCAAAAGATCAGAGGACATTCAATCTTTAATTAACTAAATTAATTATAAGAATTAAATTTAATCAGTAATCTTAAATATCCCTTTAAAGTATATATTTTTTTATATTTACAAGATGAAAAAAGTTGGTCTTTGAAACATAATTACGAAGAATATGACGCAAAGCACGTGGGGTCATGTGAAACCCATGAAGCAGTTTTATTTATTCACGCCATTGTTGTGGGCCCTGCGTACGCACGTCACTGACACAAATTCTTTTAAAAAACATTTATTGAAAAAAATTACAAAACAAAAAATACAATTCGCAATGAATCGTAATATTGTTCATGTCACACACATGCCTGAGCTTATACTGTTTTTTTTTTTTTTTTTTTTTTTGCCATGCCAGAGACACATTCGAACGTTCAGCAGACAATTCTTCCATTTCCTTTGTGCGTTGGCAAAAAAAGAAGTACAAAACATACAAAAAGATACACTTTAAATGGCAAATGCGTAAATGCTTGCGCGAAAATAAATCAAAAAATTTAGAAAGTATGCCTCCGCTATTTATTTTATTAACACCTCACTAATTTGTACAACAAAAAAGTTTAGAAAATCTCAACATTTTTCTACGTCATAAATTTTCTAAGGAAATTTTACGAAATATTTTTACAATTTTAAGGAATTTACAAAGCAAAAGAAAAAGTGGCGTAAAACGTATTTAAAATGGAAATGCGGTTTGTGCGAAAAGTCGCATGAACACAAATTAAAGTCTTTTTATTGCTGTTCGCCTAAATCTAAAAATGGCTTTTAATCAAATAGTGTTTAGTAATACAAACAGGTGAATTTCCCCTCGTAAATTATTTTCGTGTAAAATACGTGAATTTTATATATATATATTTTTTTTTGTGGTCAATTGATCGTTCAAATATGCAAATCAATCTGATTTGGCTGTACCTGAGAAGTGTGAAAGCGAACACAGGCAGTTGTTTGAAATTATTCGGTGGGGGAGCCCAACGTAAATTGTAATGTATCCTTCTGATACTGCTAATCAAATGTCAGCCATTAAAAATTATTCTTACATACAAATCTTTAATAAATAGAATTAAACATGAGAAATGAAATGTGAAAATTGGTTTTACAGTTTCCATGAACTAAAAAAAACTGCACTTTGAAAAAATTATTTTCCTCTTCATCACAAATAAACGGCTTTGATAGAATCATTAAAATTATGAAAATTTACGTGTTTAAAAAAATTGTTATTTCGAAAAGAACTTTCAATGTCAGAGATTTTAGTAAAAATCTTCTAATACAATTTCCAACATTTTACTTGCATTCTACTTACAAACATCAAAATACGCTTCCAGGACCTTTTTGAAATGGTCTCGTTTCTCTACGTAAACGATCATGTGGTTGTCCATATACGGTTTTTTTTATTTAGTCATTTTGTGCATCAAAGTACAAGTACAACGATGAATGAAGAGACGTTAATAACTCGGTGAGCATACCTCGTTCCTTCAGATTCGGTTGTGTATGAGCGAATAACTCTATTCGAATTAGAGGTATTGGCGCATGCACAGTAAGATCAGACTGTGATTTGGTATCACAATGTTTACGATCGTACGATCCTCATACCGCTGTAGAAGGTCGTAAAATGTGGAAAGTAAAAAAAGTAGATTAAACAAAAAAAAGTTGATTTGTTGGCATTCTTGTTGCCTTAATTCGGAGCATTTGCAAATGGAAATTTTGTTTCAAAAATTATGAATTATTTGTTACAAATTATACATCGAATACCACAGATGTCAAAAACTCTTTAATAGAACCTGTTAATCCTTGCAGTTCTTTTTTTCTAATACTTATTGTTTTCATTTCATTTTGGTTTCCATTTTCTTCTTAATACGAGGGTATTCCCCGAGGCATTCAAAATAATCACAAAAGTACCAATTTTTTTTTTACAAACATAAAATACTTTGGGGGGTTTTCTTTCTAAACATTTAAAACGGTGCGACATTGTAGATTTTAAATATATATATTTTTTTTATTTCTGACAAATATCTGTATGTATATATCCTTTAAACGTCTATAAAATATTGTCATAACAGAAGAAAAAGAAAATGCAAACAACACAGGTAAAAGAGAAAAATTATAAAATACTTAATGAAAATATACTTTTGGGATTGAAAATAGAATAAAAATAAAATGTAGAAAAAAAAATATTTCAGCGAAAATGTCAATATAAAAGTAGAAACAAATTTTATATTTACTGTCATTTTTTAAACTTTTCTCCTTAACAAACGTGCAAACAGCTACAATAGCTATAAAAGCTTTTAACAAAAAAAAAAAAAGGGGAGCGAAAACTTGCTCCACTTTGCAAAGTTTTGCATTTGCTTTGGTAAGAACAACCACAACGAAAAAAACAATTTATAAAAACAAAAATCCGGCTCAACATAATCCCTTAACATTTCCAGAAAAAGGAAGTTAAGGATTTGCTTTTTGGAGGAAAATGAAACAAAGAGTGAAAAATAGATGCATGACCAGAAAAGTAAATGTACGCTTTATGAACACAATATGAGCGAACAAACTTGAAACTACATAATTTTGAGCTGGTGCAAAGAGCATTAAAAGACCGCAACGAGAAGAGCAAAAAAAAGTTCCTGAGATTTAAAACACATTTAGGACCTAATCTCATCTCTTTGAAAGTTTTTCATAAGCCAGAATTATAAAAATAGGGTACAAAGATGCTTTTGTAGGCTCAAAACTGGCTTGCGGATATTTAGACTGGGAAATAAGGATTCCGAATACACAGTGTGGCAGATGCATGTTCCCTTTTAAGTAAATAAATAATGTTCTATAGAAAATTAATTTTGCAGGATTGTGCCGCAATTTAATTTTCATAACTAAAAGAAATATATTTTTCTTACACTTTTAGTCTATTAGAGTAATTGCTCCGGCAGTTGCGGTTTTGAAACACCGAGCACTTAAACTTATTTCAACTGCAGTGCGCGTACCTTCGCAACTGTCTGTTTGGCAAAATGGCTTGTTCTACTGTAAAAAACCTCCTTTTGCGACTAAAAAGCAAATGAGTTTAAACGAGATTTTAAAGTTTGGAACTGAGAAAAGTGGGCCTTATGGTAATAGCATGGCGCCAGCATACTTTCCGATATTACGCCGAAAACTATAAACCGCAGAACCATGCTAAGGTGTACAACACCATAACGTTTTAGGACAGTGTGAGAAGTGGCCGAAAGATATGGCGAAAGACTAAACTAATATGGACAGAGATCGCGCAATAGCACAGGAATGAACCGAGGGTCTCTTGCATAGCAAAAGCCATGGCGAACCATCTCAGTGCAACTACTATACGATTGTAACTGAATTAAGACGTCGAGCCAACTAATCAATCATTACTTTAACTTGGTATGGTCCAAACGATGTTCTCCCTGTTGCCATTCAGTCCAAACGTGGTACAGTGGAAACTCCCTGCGTATAACTAGGATTTGGTGTATATATTAAATTATTAAATTTAAATCAAGAAAGATGGAGGGTGTAATAATTAAATCAAAACGAAAATAAGAAAATGTTTATTTGTTGCGTGGCAAAGCCTCGACCGAGTATGTTCTTCTCATTCTTCTGAGTTATTTTCCACTGGAAAATTCTACGCTTTTTTAAATTTTAAAAACACGAAATAAAAAATTATAAAGAAAAGCTTGTAAAAAGAAACAAGAATAAGTCTTGATACAATTGTTGCCATTGTATAGCATCGCTAACCAAACTAAAATACTGCAAACTGTAGCGAAACAACAATGGCAAGGAAGAGATATAAAGTTGATATAAAAATTATTGTTTTCAGTGCAACTGCAAACAAAAAAAAAAAAAAAAAAATTAACGGCCAAAGTTTGTTTTTGTGCCATTGACAGAAAACAAGTTTTTCATTTTACATTGAATAGTTTTTATACAATAGTTTAGCTTTATTTCATACTATTTTTTCCTTTTCCAACTTTTTGCTATGCAGAGAGTTCGACAACAATTTATTATAATTGCAAAGTACCATTTGAGTTGCTGCATTAAAAATTTAAATATTGGTCACCTTTGAAAAGGACTTTTCCTTATAATAAATTATTTAAATGATTTAACTGTTTCTAAGAATGTTCAAAGATTTAATGTCAAAATAAAGGCAGACATTTGTGGAAGGCAAAATTGAAGGGAAAAGTCGCAAACATGTTTATGACATTAAGATAACATTATTCAAAAAGGACAAGTGACAAGGACTGCGTACTGCAAGTAAATGCAAGTATCCTATATAACTAAGAGAGCAACACATTAAAGTCACATATTTTGTATTGTGGTTGCCAATTGCAGTGTGAAATGAACAAATTGACATACATATCAGTATCAATTTCTCAAGTGAGCCTTCAAACACAGAAGTCCAAAATTACTATAAAATAAAAATGTAATAAAAATAATAAAAGAGGGAGTATTTGTCCACCGAACCACATTCGACTTTTTGAACTACCAGCTGCAACTTCGCAGGATATTCCCACACAGCTTACTGTGCCAAATGAAAGTGCTGTGAAATCTGAGAAACAGAAAATAAAGGTATTCCTAAAATGCATTTTCGCATTTTTAGTCATTTAAAAATAGTCTAAACAGTCGACAGAATAGACTCGGCACTGCCCTGACACATAGTGTTTTTGCAAAAAGATATATATTTTCAATGCGGCCATCTCTCCCGAATTGTCTAATGAAACAAAAATTAAGTATCGCCATTAAAAAGTATAATAACTATTACAATTCGTTGAAACGTGTTGTTGTTCAATTTTCGCAAATGGCTCAGAATTAAAAAAACTCCACTATGGAAGTTGTTTGTTCTATTCTAGATATTGATTTACCATAATGAATATTAATACAAAAGGGGGAATTCTTGTATGCAATAAATAAAATCTAATACAAACATAAGAAATAGAACTCTTGCATTAACAAAAAGATTGCCTACTTTAAGGGATTATTTGCCGCATGGTACAAAGTTCACTTTGTGCCATATCTTTCACCAATGACTAGATAATATTTCATATTTCAATTCTAACATTTCATTCTACCCTTTATTCGTTGAAATGATTGCTTCTATTATCTAAAGCACTGATACTCGTATCTGTGCTTGTGTATATAAATATAAAATCATATAACTACATATTATATATAAAATAAAAAAAATTAAATTGCCACGCATCACATGTATCGTGACATGATGTATTTATCTGCTTAGCACTTGAATTAAAAACGCACACATATGCTTTAGAAGAAAAAAACAAGTCAGAATGTAATTTAAATCCATTTGCACACGTCATTTGCCATCACGTGAGTGGGAGAGGACTGTACGAAAGCAGAAAAATATTGTGAATGTTAAGGAATTCGTGTTTACCGGAATATCAAAAGCAAAACTTAGTTAAGCGAACAACACGTACGGCACCCTCCACTCTAAAGAACTGCAAAGCGAGGACAACAAACATTTAGAACGCCACAAACATTCTGCATACACCCACACATATATACGTATTATCTTGGCCCATTTATACTTCTCATAAACTCAAGCACATGTTATTCTGCCGATTTCACCACGGTGTTTCTTGGGAACAAGAAAAACAATAAATGAATAAATAAATAAATATTTGTACACACTTGCAAATATTATTTGCAATAAAATAATGAAACGCTTTTTGTGTTTATCAAATATATAAGCACAATAACATCACGTAAGAAGCTTAAGAAAAATAAGAAAAAAGCACATCCTTCCCAGAAAATCAATCTGCGCAGTACACTCAGGCAATAAAAAATAAGGAAAGCATAGTTGTACCTCATTGTACTTCTGGCCAAAAGCACAGTTACACCATGATAAAGAGAATTTAAGAGAATTTTTTCTAAATTAAGAAGTTGTGTAGTCGGAAGAGGTAAAAATGATAGGAGTTACCTCCCTAATTTTCTCAGAATTCTTTAATCAAATCTATGAAACCGTTCACAGTGGCGAACAAAAGCAGCCATGCCCTTAATTGTAAGTATGAATATTCAGCAACACACACAAGCACACACACGGCCATGTTTGGGGCGGGTTTAAGAGTACTACCTCAGTGTTTCCCTACTTGTTGCAAGACGCTACTGAAAGCATAAGCATGACCTGCTTCTGTTCAGTACGTGCTCCTTATGCCACTATTCAGTAACATCAGCGATGATCACATGTGTTCTGTGGTAGCGTGAGCGAAATATGTAGAATGAAACGAGGCGCACTTCCGAAATGCTCACGTACCGGTGTGGTAGCGGGTTTAGAATTCTACATCGCTGTCTCTCTCCGTGACGTAAATGGCGACTAAGGTAGCAGAGTGGAAGCTTCATTTGGTGTCCACTGCTATGCGCATGTGTAGACTTTATAGCATCCAACAACTACAATTAATCACTTTTTACAATTATATTATTAAATTTCAATTAACAATACGTGTTTTATTTCACACAAAAGTTGGTACTTCATTTCTAATTCAACTAGAATCGAATAGAATTGAATGATTGTATTCAGGAGTTAAATTCAATGCCAAATTAATAAAAAAAAAAAATTCTTAAAAAGTTTTACTTCACCTTTTGATGCAAAACCGTATTAGGCCGTGCATTAGTAGGTGCAATCACCGGTATGCTGCGCTTGGAACAAATATATGAATACCTTCCAAATCGTTTAAACTTCTGGTATTTTCAGCTGGAAGTCAGTAATTTTTCGATAGATTTTGGATTGAAAATGCTACGGCATTTCTATGTTCAGACGGCGACAAATATGAATTACATATCACGCCAAAGAAATTTGAGCAAATTAAATGAAAAAGACCACATTTTCAAGATCAGTTTGCGGGGGGAATTTTTTTGTCTTGTGATGGTGTGCCGATTCAACACTAATATAGATCAGGCGATTTTCAAAAATGTCCGTATGTGTGGATTGGCAATCTAGCAAAATATATCGCTTATATAGATAATTGCAAATGAATAAAAAAGTCGGAAGATTTTAATAAGTGATTCCCATTTCGTTCATACTATGAGCTGATATCGCATCAACAGTTACGGCCTAAAAAGTAAGTACACCTTTTTTCTAATCAGCTTTACTCAAATGTTTGCCGGTTTTTCCCATGGAGACATGGATAAGAAGGTATTTGTACTTGACTCTGCGAGAGCTTGGCAAACATGCAACAAATTAAATAAAAAGGCGACCGTACAAATTATGCCCACAATGATTCTTTTCATCGTACTTTACAAAAATGCAAAGGAGCTACCCTATATCAAAAATTGAAATATACCCCAAATCCGAAAAAAAAATTTTCCCTTTATTGTTAGCAAAAATATATTTTAAACATTTGAAAACAGCAAATAAACATACAAGTGCAAAAAAAATGTAAATTTTTCGCTTATAAATACACAAGCAAAGGGTCCCCCCTTTATCAAAAATCGAAAATTGTTTTCCACCTTTATTTTTAGCAAAAATATATTTTAAATATTTGAAAACATCAAATAAACATACAAAAGCAAAAAAAACCCCAAGTTTTTCATTTAAAAATACAAAATCGGACGATTTCAAGGAATGGCGATTTTTACCCAAAAATGCAAAGGAGATACCCTTATCAAAAATTGAAATATACCCAAAATCTGGAAAAAAAATATTTTCTTTATTATTAGCAAAAATATATTTTAAACATTTGAAAACATGAAATACACATACAAGAGCAAAAAAAAACGCATGTTTTTCATTCAAAAATACAAAAACGGGCGTTTTTAAAAAAATGACAAATTTTGCCCAAAAATGTAAAAATCGAAAATTTTCCCAAAAACCTAAAATTTTCTTCCACCTTTATTTTTAGCAAAAATATATTTTAAACATTTGAAAACATGAAATAAACATTCAAAAGCAAAAAAAAAACCCAAGTTTTGCATTTAAAAATAAAAAACGGACGATTTCAAAGAATGACGATTTTTACATAAAAATGATAATACAAATGTCTTGTATTCCCTTATCAAAAATTGAAATATACCCCAAATCTCGAAAAAAAAATTTTCTTTATTGTTAACAAAAATATATTTTAAACATTTGAAAACATAAAATATACATACAAGAGCAAAAAAACGCAAGTTTTTCATTCAGAAATACAGAAATGGACGTTTCCAAAACATGAATCTTTTCGCCCAAAAATGCACAGAAATAAAAATCAGTAGACATTTATTTTATAGATTTAACTTGCCCATACAAGCAAATGACTGTGCATGTTGCTGCTGCTATTTTGCAGAAAATCCTTTATAGTTTATCTTTTAATACCTGCTAAGGATTTGTACATGTATTAGTGTTTATTAATTTTTTTTTTTTTTTTTGCTTGTTTCGTGGTTATTGGAAGTAAAATTATTTCACTTTTAGAACACTTCAATACAAAATAAGTTGCCAATGAAGAGTCCTGTTCCACGTTGTATACCTTAAACAAATCTATTCAATTGAATACAAGATTGCATTGGTATGCTCCTTCCACTTTAATCGATTCCTTAAGTATCTTTTTGTGTTTTAATTTTCTATTAACTTTTGTTTTTTGCTGGACTACTTGTTTGCTTAACACATCTGCACTTGATGTTCAGCTTTAGATTGGAATACAGCATAAAATCAAATAAATATAATATTGAGTTAAGCCAAAGGATAACATCATTAGCGTTGAACATGCGATAATTCATGGCCATGTCGAACACATCCATACATACATGCACACACACATATGTGCATATAAGTCCGACAACAACCACCATTAAATATATTTTATTCTACTTCACTTTTAGTAATAAAAGGCTACCGTTTTAGCCAAACAGTATCACGTACGCGATATGTGATTGCTCCATAGCCACGCTATCCTTGAATATTTATTTTAATTGTTTAAATATTAATAGGAATGCTGTAAATACATTTCTACTGAGAAATATTTCCAAAATCACACAAAGTAGACTTTTAGGTTTTATATATTAAGGATTTCCCAAGGATTTTTCTAAGGATTGTTTAGTTGTTCAGTTTATTGTAGTTGTAGGAGAAGTAAAAATTATTGAAATATTTATTTTAAGAGGGTGAAAAGAAACGACAATGAGTATTAAAAAAAATTTTTTAAAATCTTAACTGGATCCTGCAGTTTGTTGTTGAGATTCTATACTTATAACTATAATATTATATTATCTATTACTAAAAAAAAAACCAAATAATAAACATTTCAATACATTATTTAACTTACCGCATGTTGAATATTTGAGTATCAGTAAATCCTGTTTAGAATTTAAATGTGAAACTATATTTCGTAGGTAGAACAGCGAAGGGTTCTTTGACAAAACAGGATATACTCCTCAAAACCGACGAAAGAAGTGCTCTGACTTCGAGTTTCATTTATTTATTACGAATACTGAAATACTAAACGATTGATTCGTTTTAGCGTGCAGTATACAGATAAAAATCGAATTTCATGGTCAACTGGGTATTACCATTATTATGAAAATGGTTTCGGATCAAAATAAAGCACAACAAAATGCGCTGATGCTTTACGATGCCACATCACTTCTGGCTGTTAACAAATCAAAGCCGTTACTAAATGAGGAAGACAGATATAGAGACAATAAAAACGAGATATACAGGAACAAGCACAGCTCACCCACACACAAAAAATCTCCATGCCCATGATGACGATTACAATAATGGCGACCTGGCAAAAATGTTGTTAAGCTGCCATCAAAATGTCTTAAGGCGTACGTGTGTATGTAAATAAAAATACAAATTTAACGCAAGTATTGAACCAAATCTGTATGTATTCGTATATGAAAAAAGGCATACATGTGTTTGTGTGTAGGCAAAAGGAACGAATATTAATAATTTGCCTGCGCATTTGGGTGCGTGTTTGACAACTTTGCTAATTCTCTTTTGTAAGTTAATCCTTTAATTTGGTTCATTACCAAAGTTGTTGTTTATTACATTTTGAGATTTTCCTTTTTTGTTTGAAGGCAATAAGCTTTGCATGAGTGTGTTTGGCTATGTAAACATACACATATTCTATATATAGATGTGTAACAGGAAAGGAGAGTGCGATTTAATAAATTTTCGCTTGACACTGGCATTAAATACAACGTTCGGTATTTTACAATTTTCTGTTACAATTTCCCCCCTCTGAATGTTAGATTACCTTTTTATTTATTTCATTATCGAGATTAACTTGCTAGTTGGCTGCTGCTATTGGTTTATTAAATTTTATTTAGTTTTTATATTATTTGCTTTCTATGTATGATATGTGCACAACACGTATAAACGCATACGAATGCATCAGCGGCTCTTCGATTTGTATAAATATCACAAAAGGCAATTACAGCGAAATTAATTATATGAAATTTAAAAATTAATAAAAGGCAATAGTAGCGAAAATGGTTCAAATCGTGAGCGAACACGAAGCAAATTATTTGCGACAAAAATTGCCAAAATCATGAACACGAACTGTTAACCGAAAGAAAGTTCAAACTGTTGAGAGATGGGAAAGAACTGGAAAATATTAAATATTAAACTTCAAAGCAGCATTGTTGATGTTAAAGATTTTGCGTATTTATTTTTTACTTAACTTATATTGAAATTTTAATAGCTCCAAGCTCAGTTGATATTGAAATTTGATGGCTGCAAGCACACTTGAACATTTCATTAAAGTTTATAAAAATATATACGAGGTGTGATTAAAAATTAATCGTTATTTTTTCTGCTATGTTGGTAACCATGTCTGTTATATATGTTGGCATTATTGGCCATTTTGGATTACCGGTTTATTTTTGACATGAAAATTTTACCGGTTACATTTTGAGCAAAAACAACGTTGCATGGGAGCTGTTGAACGTCATCAACGAAGATCCAGAGTTGCTCAAAAAGATCATAACAGGCCACTAATCATAATATTATCCCAAAGGAAGCGTCCAGAAGAGCAAAGACCGAAAAAAGTACGTCAAGTTCGTTTTTTCTCACTGTTTTCTCCGATAGAAATGGTGTGCCGCAAGGTCGTATGGTCAATAAGGAATACTACCTTGAAGTTATGCGCCGTTTATAAATCTATTATATATATAAATATATTATATCTATATAAATGGCATATACATATATCTATATAAATATATATATATATCTATATAAATATATATATATATATCTATATAAATATATATATATATATATATATATATAATATATATATATAAATATATATATAAAATATAATAAATATATATATATAAATCTATAAATCTATACAGCCCTATTCAGTGGGCTTGGCCCTCGCTGACTTTTTCATTTTTCCGAAAAAAAAAAAACATGAGCTGTTAGTGATACCAAAAAGCGCTTTTCAAAAGTGTTTCGTGGATTGAAAAACAAGCTGGCATAAGAGTATTATATCTGAGGCGGATTACTTTGAAGGGGACTAAATACTTAATGATAAATAAATGAATACTTTTGCCACAATATTTAAAATAATAGTTATTTTTTGATCACGCCTCGTATATTGCTTTAAAATAGAAAAAATTGCCAGTTCTGTCTTAAATATTTTGTGCTAAGAATTTCCAGATATGTTTTTTAAACAGACATATTAATATAAATTTTCGTCAACAAAATTATTTGCTTTTTTGTTGTTATGCTGAACTTTAATCAATTTGCTTTAGCCAATTTTTTTAATATTTATTGTGCACTTTGCCCCAGATTTAAGCTTTCTCATTTGCTTGACTAAAATATTAGAATTTAATATTTAATATGTTTGAGAAGTACACAGCGTTCTCACAAAAGTTTTACTTAAGAAATAGATTTAAATAAGAAAAAAAGTGTATGGAAAATACTGGTTTAGTATTACAGTATGTATAAAAATGTATATGTATGTGTGAGAGTACACATGTAAGCAATTTGCCAAAGCAAGAGTCTCTATTTAAGAAAAAAAATTCAAATTTATTGCACTAAAGACAATAAAATATTTACACTTATTTTGTATTATTATTTTTTATGACTGTAGCATACCTTCAGGGATTTCATTCATACGCTAAGGTAAGTTGGAGAGCAGGAAAGAAAAAACTAAATACAAAAGCATGTGCTAAAACTCAAAGTGACTGATTGCATGGAAGTTGCCAATTTTTATACAATACAAAAACACTTGAAAGAGGATTTGAACACAACACTGAAGCCGAAACAACAACGACGACAATAAAACGAGATTGGATTGCAACAAGGAGGAAAGTCAAATAATATAAAAATTGCTTTTTTTTCTATGCATGCACATGTCAGGATGTGCCTGAATTGGCTGACATTTATGTTTCATATTTTCAATTTTACATTTAAGCAACAAAAATATTATACCAAATCAACACCGACACAACCAACGAAGAACTAACAAGTCTTAAAGTGTCAAAATCACTAAAAAAAAAAAAAATTAAAAACAACAAAACCAAAAAGAAAGCAAAAAAAAGTAAGTTTTCATTTTAACAGTTGGATGTGTGCAAAGCAAACACGGCAAGTAGACCGAGCAGTAGAGGGAAATTAATTTTGGATAACACTTTAGCAACATAGAAGCGCGTATGCCAATCCAAAATGGAATACAGAAATATATGAAAAGCAGCATACAAACCACAAGGCTGCAAGAAAGATATTGGCATCAGCTAAAGGATTTAATGCATACACACACACACACACACACACACACATGTTTTGAGGGAACTTCAGAATACAACGAATGAGACATTTTGCTTGGTTAGCAGCACAGCGCCAACACAAAGGGCCTGAGAATGGAAATACTGAAATAAAAACACCAGCGAGCTTCACATGTTGTGGGAATTTTGATGTATTAACTGTGACATTAAGATTTTGCTGTTATTCAGCATCTCTCCTTTGGTTTGGTTTTAATTTGTATCCTTATCCTTAACAATTTCTTTATAATATTCTCTTTGACTTCCATCCCGAAAAGGGGGTTCTCACAATTTGATAAATTAATTTTTAAATATAAGAGATGTAATCTTAGCGGAGTCTTACCATAACCAAAGCGATGTTATTTGATATTAACAAAGGGCAAATCTAAAGGAAGCTGCAATAATAAGGAGAGAGCGCCCATACATCTTACGACAATTTTTCAAACGATTAATTAAAGAAGAATAATGTGGAAGGCAAATTAGTAAGAAATTAATTCAGCAGCAAGGACAGAAGAGCGGCAAACATACATATGCTTCACATTTTCAGGACTTTTTATAAAAAGCAGCTTCATTAATATTAGATAAATGGCTTCAAGATATTGCGATTTTGCAGGATGTAATGAGTTTGTATAACTTACAGAATCATCGGAAGATTTATTAAGTAAGTAGTGCGACTCCAATGCTGCTGACGTTTTTGAGAAGAGCTCATGGTAAATGTATATGAACATTTTCATTTAGATGTGCTTCTATTTTGGTATAAAAACCATGCCCCTTCCAATGGTGCAGGGCAATACAATAGGCCAATCAAAAGCTTACTACCTGCTCTTTACACGTTAGTCTGTGACTTTGTGAGTTTTATTAATTTTTAATATTAAACGTTACATGCCAAAATATAAAAATGTTTAAATAAAATTATATAAATTTCCCTGTTATTTGCGACTTCTTTTTCTTATGCATAAATGCCGAGCAACAACTTGTGTATTGCTAAGAAAGTCGTGCGAGCAATGCACAGCAATTACCATAAGCACGTTCAATCCGCCGCGGAAAATCGTTAAGAAGTTACTGAATAGCAGAAACACAAATTTGAGTGTCATTATTTTTATGAAACCGTTGAAACCAAACGAAATCTTTAGTAAAATCAATCTCTTCAATAGCCATCGTTCTAACTCCCAAGAGAAATTTTTGGAAAAAGTTTTACAAAAAGCAAAAGAAATTTCTTATAAAATATCCAAAAAGGAAGCCTGAATGCACTTTTGGAAAATATACAGCAAATGTATGATTAGTCTTCCTTTCTAATTCAAGAGAAATAAAGAATTCAGTAATAAATATTTCACTTGCTGGAGGTCAAGTGCGATACCTGGAATTATGCCAGAATTATTATTAGAAAAGGAGGCGGATAGTCGAATCTGTTATTTTCAAACTGTTATTTGCTAGTGCTTTCTTACTGATTTTCACATAGCCGAAGGATAACTGCCACTACTCGTAACACTATTAACAAGTTCAGCCAATGCTACTTCTCTCTATTCGGAGTTTAATTTAATTACTTTGGAAAATTATTTAATCAATGTTATAAAATAATTTTCATTCGAATGTGCTGTACTTCCATGTACGAATACATGTGTAGTCTCTTTGTGAGAGGTGTTGTAATGTGGCATGTAATGTGGCACATTTTGTTACAGTTATTGATCATATTTGTATTAAGTTTAATATAACTTGCATCAAATGTGTTCAATTCCGAGTTCATGTAGTTCATCGTTTGCTACTAAGTAAACCATAACACATAATAATTTGATGAGTTGTTTAGTAAAATGAATTGTTTGAAGTTTATTTGCAGTACAGAGAACACACAAGCTCATTAAATTAGACACTCAGGCATGCAAATGCGTTTTATGCATAGCATACACAAAGGCGCAGTAGCACTTCGAGAACAGTGCTTGATAAAGTTGGATTGCTTTTTCATTTAAAAATCCAAAAAAAAACAAAAAAAAAAAAATTGCGTGTCTGCGTCAGGCAAACAGAGAAAAGTTACAGAGGAATTGTTAGCTTTCATTGTTACTCCTTGCCAACAAATAATTATTATATTATAAACTTAACATGGAATTTATATTTATATATTATAAAAGTGTACTTGAAATGGTCTTAAAAAAAAAATATTTCAATTTTAAAAAATTACACTACATATTCTAAAAATGAAATGAATAATTATGAATTGAATTGTAAAGCGACAAAGCAATTGCAATCTCGAACGAAATACTTCTATCAATTACTGTACTATTTAATTTCCCCCCAAACACATTATATATGTATTTGTTTTCCCAGCTGTATTTGTATAATCAACATAATTGGCAGTTGTGCAAGGAAATACAAATACTCGTATACCCACATCCATCGCTTTATACCCAGCCAACATCCATGTTGTGCTCACAATACTTCTTAATACAACCTTTGAATTTGTATAAAATTTTATTTACAGAATACAATATCACACAAAAAAAATAACGTCTCTCTAATTTGAAATTTAATATCTTCTGTTTTGTTGATTCATTCTTAACTTGTTTATTTTGAATTTATTTATCTCCTTCACCCCTTCAAATCTACTAACCAGTGGCATTTTACGATTGCATAAATCTCAAGACCGTCCTAGTTTTAATACAAAAGAATTACACCTTGAGTGGTTTGTTGGGATCTCTTATTTACTAATTAACACTAAATACATTTAAAAGGCCTCTATACTGGCATTATTAAAATGGATTATAAGGGAACCGGAATTTCGGTTACGTGAGTCTTTCGGTTTGGCTCAGTGTACGAGTTCAAGCAGCAAACACATAAACAATTTTACATATGCTTGCCTGCAACAGGAAGGAAAATAAACAACTAATTAATAGAACAACAGTTAAAGTATTGATTTCAGATTAACTACTTCTAACACTTAGAACAAAGTAAACGCTCTATTATTTTATATAATTTTTTTCACAAAATTATAATTTTCCTCAAATAAAAACTTTATTAATAAAAACTAGCAGGCAGGAAAATTCTTGAAAAGAAAAATCAAAATAGCCGCGCATGCGGAAAAGAGTCATCAGTGTAGTGAGAATGAAAAATTTTTTACCAAAATATTATTTAAAAGAAATAAATATCTTAAAATAAATTTTTTATAAAGTTTTATATTAATTATTTTATAAAAATTAATTGCTCTTTCAAATACAAGGAAAAGAACCAAAAAATTAAGTAATTAAAAAGTGTGGAAATAAAAAAATAATAATTTCATCTTAAATGAAAAACCAATAAATTGTAAATTTTTATATAAATATTTAAGTTTACGAGTATATTATGGAATCAATATTTGATATTCACTTCAAACAAAAGTTTTTCTGAAACAACATTTTTGCTTGAAGACAGGAGAACAACAATGCTGATATACTCGTATTAGATATTCCGTTCAAGTAGTCTTTGCAATTACTGAAAGAGTTGCTACAACTGGGCTTTGCAATATTACTTTGCGCCGCAGCAAGTAGAGTAGAGGGTACTTGTATGCCTCAGTAACCTTTAACGCTTTTCCTATATAAACATAGACCACCACTGAGTCATACATAACGTTAGCCCCTGGAAGTTATCGAGTTTTTAAATAAATCTTACCAATTTCAAAAAGTTATCGTAGTCCATATTCCCATTTAAAATACTGCAATACAATTTGAAAATAAATCAAAATTTCAATTTACTTAAAAGCATATGAGCCCTGCTGAATAGTTAGCCATCTTGTACTCTTCCAAGCATTCGCAAGAATACATATAAAATATTGCAATAAAAGCCAAATGCAACGAACGACTCATACAAAGCAAACTTGACATTTTACACACTCTCAAGTTATAAAATCGCATTTTGTGGCAAAGCAAGCCACAATCAAAGATACGAATGACCACTTTTGATATGTGAGATATCATGAAATTTCTTATGGATGTTGTCAACTGGCGGATTTCACGACTTTCTTATTGGGCATAAGATTCATTGAAGTTTTGTGAAGTCTTTAAATGCGAATAGACGAGGCAGGTACTTGAAGTCTTCGAAACAACCTTGAAACCTACTGCTTCGTTCTTTCTTTGTTCTTGTCTTCATTGAACATTGAACATATATTGTATCCTTGACAAGCTTACTTTAGTTAATCCTAATGGCTTTAGCAACGAACCAGAGAACAATAATTTCATATGTATTGGAGTTTAAATTTTCCTTTTTTTCAGTAATTGGTCGTTTTATCTAAAAATGCCATCCCACAAGCCATCTGATTTTTCTTACCAACCTACTCCATGCAAATACACTACACTACACACAAACAAACAAATACACAAGAAAATTATTCACAAATCGGGTTTCACCTCTGAATTACTGAAGATCGCCTTTTTCAAACTGTTTCACTTCAATTGAGAATCAGCAAATGATGCTAATTTAGTCGGAAGGCCCCCTATTGCCTGACAACCTTTTCGAGGCACTCAATACAAATGCACTCCCAAACTTATACACATATATATAAATTGTTTCCAAAGTTATACAAATTAATTGCATATAATAAATTTCATTCCAGTGTTATCCTTCGAGTAATTCCTTTTGTTCAATTTAAAAAAATGGAATGCAAATTGAGAAGAAGGAAAAACTATTTGATAAATATTGACTTTTATGACCCTTTCTTGTCTGTCGGCATTGACAACTATGCATGTATGTATGTGGACATGTGTGCCTAATTCTATTTAAAAATGGCAGCTACACATGCACCGTCTGGCAGAGAGCTTCAATCATACAAATGTGGCATTTCATCATGAAAATATTACTTTTCCTTTTGAAGCAAAAGTTTTATTTTGATATTTCTTATACAGTTATTACGCTCAAAGGTGAAAAGTGAATGTGATATTTCTTGGTCGTAGTTGGTGGTGAGTCAGAAAGAAAAATAATTTATAAAATTGCGGCACGTGCTGTGCTGACGACTTGACTGCAACAAAACTCGAATGGTGATAACAAACAAGTTAAGCTCAACCAGCAGGCGGTGTTTTTTCAAGTGTAATTGTGTGTAATACGGCAGAAGAGAAAAGGCAAAAAATGTTCTTTACAATTTACAATTCTCAAATGAAATATCATACGATGCACATACATTCAGCCGAACACCAACACCAACACAAACACACAAATACACACACACACACACACTCAGATACATTAGCTTAAATAAGATGCTAAAGAGTTTTTCATAACTTGTTCTGCTTCTTTAACAAGTTTCAACCGCCTGCCTCTCTTTCTAACAAAGTGTAAGTGGGTTCAAGATGAAAATTGAATTTGGAAAATTAGTTTTTGAGAAAATTGTTTAAACTTTCTAGCAGAGCAAAGAAAGACACTTGTGTCACACAAGGCTAGAGAGTTTCGATAGTTTTGTGAACTAAAGCCAGAAAACCCATTACAAAGAATATCCATCTTCTCAAGAGTTGGTAAACAGATTCAAGGACATGATATTCATTTAATTAATGGTCAATAGCACAAAAAAAAGAAAAACTGGCTATTCCAATGCATATTAATTAACTTTGAATGCTGGTAGTTGAAAGCAGATTTGTTGTTAGCGGCTGCCTCCGTAGGCGAATGGATAATGAGCAATCTACTAAATTGGAGATAGCGCGTTCGATCGCTGCCTAGACGCTCATTTTTTTCCGAAAGCTTTCGTGTACAGCTTTCAAAAAACCACATTTTATGGCAATTTTTAAATTTTTATATTTTTTTTTTCTTATTTTTCTTTATCTAACCCCTTTTTTTTAAAGTAAAAGCAGCCGGATGAATCTCAATACGTTCCCTTTAGCGAAACGTCGTATCCTAATCTTCTTTTGCCATAGCGGTGTCAATAATAATGTTGTTATAGAAAATACTCCTCCCACATTCGCTACTGAATGCTTTGGACAGATGATGATTTGCACCCCTAGCAATTAGTAAAAATACTTTCCGCAATAAAAATCCTTTTACTTTTTGCTTGGAATGTAGAGGAAAGTATTTTTGCGAACTCATTTTAATGTTACTTGTCTTTAAATCATTTAAATAGATTAATTAGAAAAAAAGAAAATACTCACGCCATGGTTTTGGTCCGTTTTTAATTCGCGATGGTTTGAAAATTGTATATAAACCATACGACCTCGCATCTGTGGCGGATTAATATTGTAAGAGGAGACCATCGCTGCGGCAGAAACTTCATCGCCCATTTCTAAAAATGCTTGATTTTTACCCTTTAATATAAGGACGTTTGTGACGCGGCCGAAAGGTACACCCAGCGCAATGATGTCAGCATCACCAGACTCATTTGGAATGTTGCGCAAATGTATAACTTTTGAGGGTTTAGCTGAAAAAACAAATGACATAAAACAAAATGAGTCGAATGTAAAGAAAAGTTAATCAACCAAAAAAGTTTAAAACAAAAATTATTAAAGAATATTTGCAAATTAAATTTGAAGTGCAGGATTATTTCTAAAAAAAAAAATGTTGATGCAACTTGTTGACACTTTGCTAAATATTTCAAAATACTGCATGAGAATTTATTTATTTTATAAAGTCTACTCTCAAGCCATACAATAGATATTTCACCGTTTACTACAAACTAAATTCCAAAAAAACGAACAAGCGAAACTCGCCTTAAAATTAGTGAACAAATAAATATTTTAAGACACTTTAACCAGAATAAACGATGTTGAATATACATTTTAAAGCTGCCTAAATGTATGAACTAAAATCTATGAGAAGATCCCTTGTTATTAGGCAGCGCGCCATAGAAAAGCAAAGGAACACCTTTCTGGTAAGTACTGCATACAAAGTTGCCGTTGTGCGACTAAAGTAAGCACAATGGCTTGTATTATATTTTATTTCTTCATTTCTTTAATTTACAGTTTAGGGAGTTCTCTCCTAAAAGAAGCACTAATGTAACACATTGGGCCCTAAGGGGGAGAAGAGCATGGAGTTGGAAGAGTCAGGTGGTGAAAGATCGAGCAGTATTGCAACGCCATCGCTAAAGTACTGCTGCGGACGACCAATTAGGCAGAGTAGAAACTCAGATTTGTATTACCAATAAATGCTAGTTGGTAAAGACCATGATTCACTATCCTAGACAGTCGTACGATTCATTATTCATACGAAAATTTTTTGTAAAACCATATTAAATTAAAAAATTGCATCAAATTGGCGTTTTAGGTCCCACATTTTCATACAAATATCATGCAAACAATTTCTTTCTTTTTTTGCTGATTGATGAAAATGCAACTCTGATCGCATTAAGATAGTAATTTTATGAACATTTTCATAAACTTTTGCAAATTATTCGACTTGTTAAAAATATATCTGTCACGCAAATGCATTTTTTGGTCACACTATTCTATTTTTTTAGTGCCCATGCCATATTTGACCGATCATATGATTGCGTAGGATAGTATATCATTGCCTTAAAGGTTATATGTCCGCAGACTATTCGAAAAAGTAGTTGGTGTTAGCTTCGCCAAACGCCTCCATATGGAAAGCATATGGTTCATCCCAAGAAGCTGCTTCCAACAATTGGTTGCATAGTTTACTTGTTCAGCCAACGATGCACTTCCCATCATTTTCACTTTGTTTCTTCATTCAGCTATACACATTATTATAGAGACACATATAACATGATTACGAGGTGAGTTAAAAATAAATAGAAAATTTATAAAACAATACGGATAAGACTAATTTTTAATTTAAATTTTCATTATAAATAAATTGTACAATATTATAAATTTACTACTTGGTTTCGGTTTCCTTTGGTTTTTTTACAAATGTTCTATTTGGATCCGTTGTATTATGCTTTCCTAAAAATTTGTACTAAAATTCCATATATTATACTCTCTTCTTATTCAAATAAGCTTTTCATGTGTCTTTTTCAAACATTTAGAAACTTTTCATTTTAAGGGTAACACTGATTGCATACATGTATGTGTGCGTGAGATGCCTCAAAATATGCTAAAGGTTTTTATTGCAGCACACCAAACTTACTACCGTAATAAATGGTAACGCAAAAAAAAAGGAATATTTTTTGAAGCAAGTGTTTGGTTACGTTGTGTATATATTGTTTTATAAATCCCATTTGTTCACAAACAAGAGGGATTTTTTCTGGGCTCGTTTTGTTTTTACTATAGTTTATGTAAAATTTTGGAATATGCATACAAACACACGTATGCTACGAACAGAACTTAAGCCAGTTACCTGTCTGCTTCGTTCTGGCGAAATGTACTTGCAAAATGCGTCCAACCAAACATACACCAACTGCCAACTGTGAACTTTTCCTTTTATTTTATTTTTTTTTATTTACATATTTATTTTTATTTTTTTGGGTAGCAATTTTACATTTTGTGTTACGTTTAGAGCCAGACAGACAGTCACAACTTAATGGCAGGACGAAGATGCCTTCGTTATTTGCCAGCATATGCATTATTATATGCCACCTCTAACAATTTTATTCCATTTTATTCTGTCTACATGAATATGTTGCATGTTGCATATGAGATGGTTAAAGTATTAAGTACAATGTTCGCTCAATGAATTTATGATTGCACTGAGTTAGTTGGCGCAACGCTTCCACTGTAAGCGGATTGCGACATGGGAAAACCTGAAATTACTTAACAATGTGGCAATGGGGGCAAATTAAGAAAGCTCACGGGCTTCAAAATTGAAGAATAAATTAATTAGATGAGAAAACAATACAAATTAAAACGAAAGGATTTTAAATATGCAGTCGTAATTGAGGAACATTTCAAATAACAATTTTATTTTGAAAATGATTAATTTCACAATAAAAAGCATTACTTTAGATGAAAATTATCCTTCGAAAGGATGTCATTCGGTGGCAAATCCTTTTTAGCAATTAAAATCCAAAATGGATACACACCATTACTTTCCGCGCCAATAGTGCTCAATCTACATCTTCACCGCTTGACTCCTCAAACTCTATGTTTTTCTCCCACTTAGTGCTCAATGTGTTACATTAATGCTTCTGTTAGGAGAAAAGCTCGATGTAAATTAAAGAAATGTATAATGAATAGTCGCACAACGGCATCGTTGTATGGAGTATTTGCCAGAAAGGTGTTCCACTGCTTTTCTATGGTATGATGATCTTTATAACAAGTGATCTTCCCATAGCTTTCAGTTCATGCCTTTAGGCAGCGTATTTAGTACAAGAACTAGAAAAGGACTTTCTTGAACAACAAACGATTTTTTTTTTCTTGACACTTTAAAACTTCGGCAAATGCTGAATACCTTAAATACTTTAAAAGAAATCGAAAAAAAACCACTTAATTTTATTTTTAATTCCAATAATGATAACTAATATAAATATTCAGCCGAATATTGCGCGATATCAGCAGAACCATCTTCATTAGAAACATTTATTAATTATTTTTCCTTTATTCATTTATCATTAATTATAATTTATAACATATAAAATCATAAAAACAAAACCATTCAATTTGATTTGCCTGAAAATTGTATTCACATTTAATAAAGGAGTGTGGAAGGACTAAAATTGATTGTACACACTTTAACATTTTTGCTGAGTTCAAATGAAGCTTTTTGCCAAAAAGTTTCTTGGAGGTTTTTTTTTAGAATTTCCATAAAAGAAGTCTTGAATTTCAATGTTTTTATATTTTTATTTGGATATAATCATTTTAAAAAGTTTATGGTGGAAATCAAAACGTTTTAATATTCGACTTGTAAATTCGGTGTAAAAAATTATGTAGTGATTTCTTAATTTCTGAAAGAGCTGCTTTTACCGGCAGACCCCAAATCACATGCTTAAATAGACAAAAACAATTATCCTCTTCATAAATTTCCTTAAATAAGTTTCGTAAATTTTGACTGATTTTGAAAGTTTTAAGGGAAAATATGGGCAGAAAATAAGTGCTCATGAGCACAAAACTACGAATATGTAACCCTGTTGCTATCGCAATGAGGTTCGAGGCAAAGCTCAGCAAAGCCAACAAACATACGCCTTCTTATCCTACACAGCTATCATTTATAAACAGTCTTAATTAGAGAAAACGTTGTTCCACTGTGCCAAGTAATCTTGAACTAAATACCAATTTGTTATCTCTGCCTTATTTACGTCATCAGCCGAGTTAGCGGAGGTCAATGCTTGGCAATGCCTCTTTTACTTCTTGTCTAGTTGTTCGTGCAGTGTTCAATTGCAAAAACATTAAAGAGGAAAGAACAAAAATAAAAATTAAAAAAAAAAAAAATAAAAAAAAAACTTGCATTCAATACAAAACGGAAATTACACTTTCTGATTAGTTCAGGAACGGAAATAAAACTGAAAATAAATTATGCAAAAGGGCATATAAAACACAACGAGCAGAATAGGAAGAACTAAGAGCGGAATAGCAGGCAGGGCAAGCACAAAAACAAAAAGCTTTTTGTTTATGAATTTTTCTTCTTCTAGTTAAAAATATGTGTAGACCGAAAGTATTATTTAAACTTAATAGAACTGCAAACTGGGTGAAAAAGTTGATTTTAAAAACAAACTACATCAATTGAATTGGTTGCTTGACAGTCCATAAATTTAAAGCCCCGCCACAATCTTTTAAACAAATAACAAACGCATCTGAAACACTGACTAAATAAAACTGTTATGAGAAAAACTGTGCTTAATCGATTTGTTTGTCAAATAAATTAAAAATAAATTGAAACATGTTTTTAATTTCGCTTCAGCAATGAAACCTGCACGTGCAAAAAATCTACACAACTTTTGTATGACAAAAAGCAGTAGAGATACTTTTTTTTTTTGAGGCATTTAAAAGCGGTTTACTGATATAATAAATTATTCGTTTACTTATTTTGTTGAATTTAAACGGCTTTATAAGACAAGAATTTCACAATAATGAAAACGGCTAAAACAGTCAATCTGTGCACGGATTTCGTTGAAAAAACGAATACTGAATATGAAAAAAGAAATTATTTTTATAAATTTAATTAACAGTACTAAAAAAAATAACCTTAATTTAAAAAAAAATATTTAAAAAATATATATTTTTATTAATTATGATTATATAATCAGACTTCTTGACTCCTACTTTTCCATATTTCCAGCAAACTCTTTTTCCCCTCATCATACTGATTACATAATGGTAATTAATAGAATTATAAAATATATCATTATATTATTATAAAATATATTTTTTATGAAATCTATTTTTTATTTAAAAAAAATGTATGTTTATAAACTATAAAAATAATAATTAACAAGAACTTTAAATATTTTCCACTTTACATTAAATTAAATTTTGTATTAAAATTGAATTAAATTTTTTTATCAGATTAAAATTATTTCTACGGCGGATCACTTTGATATAAATATTTTAATTAGCTTTTCTATTTAAAATTTTTAAGTTGTAGCACAACGAATAAATTACTTTACCTGTTAAGATACCAGATGCTTAGTAAAAAAATTGAACTACAAAATAGACACATTTCAGTTCTTTTAATAACTTTTTTATAATTCGAAATTAATATTTTTAGCCGCCACTTAACTTTGCGTTCTCATTTGAGGCGACCCCTTCGGAGCAACACAGAATGAAAATGTAAGAACTGAGCAAACATATAGATTTGCAACTGCTGTATTAAAAGTATTCAAATCAGCAACCAATCGATTTTCAAATTTTTAAATTTTTTTTTTTTACTTTATTCTGTACTATTTTTTTATACACAATTGTATTTAAAAATAAATAGCTTCGGTATCCAAAAGTGAAATTCTTAAGAGTGGCGAGTATTTGTGATGTTGCTGAAGACTACACGAAGACAGTAGTAGCGATCGACATTTGAAGTCGAGAAGAGACGTAACTGAACAGAATGCCTTTAGGGAAAGCACGACTTAGGCCGCACAGCAAGCTCTCAATTCAGTTGCAAATTGGTTGCGATCGAAAGCACGCGGATGGCACAAAGTAATAATAACGGCAGGACAGGCATCGGAAGCATCTTGAATGCCAGCCCCCAGTACTAGCGTTTATGAACGCAACCGCATTTAACACGATACTATCGAAAACCTAAATAAGTGTTGCCAGCTTCCTACCAATTTGTTTTGCAGTTCAAATTCTGGATTATTATTATTGTTATTTCCTTTTGGAATGTCCTCATATTATTTCATTTTGTATATTAAATTCTCTCATATTGGAATTATTGCTGCAGTAGCTACTGCTGATATTAATACTGCAGCACCAAACTTAAATCTGAGCTTAATATAACATTCATAAAACTATGATTACTTTTTAAAGAGGACAAATGAAACACACACATAAATACACACACACACTTATGCAGAACACACACATTTTCATTTCTCATAGAAAACCGAGAAAATGAACGGAAAAATCATTTCGTAATTACTTCTTCAATGATGTGGAACAGTCAGTATATATATATATATTTTTTTGTTGCCTTTCTGTTCAGCATTTTTGCGCAACTATTGTTTTATGAATTTGTTTTTAAACGAGTACACTCACTCACTGGTAGGTTTTGGAATGTTTAAGCACACAGTTCGAACGAGTATAAGTAGAATATTTCAAGCAGCTAAAGATTCACTTGTGGGAAAAACTGGTTAGTATGCATATACTACGTATATACGTACATTAAGAGCAGAGGACAAAGACGAGTGCCAGGGATTGTTTCTCTTTGCTTTTTTTTTATACAGTCAGAAAAAATAGTGTATGCAAATATTTAACATGGAAAAATAAAAGCTTCGAGTTTTTTCTTTTTTTTTATGGAAATGAAGCAAATGAAAAAATTGGTGCTCTTTCGTAATTGAAATGCAATTAAAAAAATATATTTATTTAGTCCTCTGCTGCAGCGCTACAAGGAAAACGTATCCTATTTTTTCTTTTTTTTTTGTAGTCGCCCCTCTTCGGCAAAATACCGGCTTCTTCAAAAATACACCAAGCAAGAGCTTGGAGTACTATCGGGATTGAAGTAATGCATGTGCCTGTATGAGTGATTATGTGTTCTTGTATTTGCATGTCCGTGTGCGAGAACATATTTTTAATGAATTACATTTCTTAAGGGTGTTAGAAAAGTAAACGAAGTTTCAATGAACATGATTAAAAACAAGGCTAAAAAACTAGAGAAATAGCATTTTTGTTAAAAATTAAATTCATATTGCAATTAAGAGAGTAGAAGTATAGAAAATCTATGGGAAAAAACATTGCTAATAGAATAGAAGAACTACAACTTTAAACAGATAATACATGAATTTCTTTAAAGTAATTAATTGTTTCGTATTGCATTTGATTTTATTTGTGATGCGTCACTGCTTTGAATGGTCTTATTATTATTCCCCCGTATTATTGTCAGGGGTTCGTGCGGACAAGCAAAAGGCTTTGCAGTTTAAGTTGGTTAAAAAAAACAAAATTATTATTTATTTTATTTATTTTTTTTTCAGAACTCGGACCAGAAAATGTCAAAACAAATCGCTGCCAGATTTAAGTTTGGGTTTACTTGCCTTGATGACAAGTAAATGCCCCACAATTACACTTTTAGTTTACACTGTCATACTCTCTTAGTAGGGATGCCAATACTTGGCAAATCGAACGTTTGTATATGACAGTAACACATGCATTAAACAGAAAATTACACCATTTCCATTCACCAGAAGTGTCGTCGTAGCGCCAAAAAAATTACTTTGCAGCAGGATATGCAACTCACAAGAATGAGAAATATTTAAATAAAAAACTTTGGAAGGACTTAAAATCGTGCTTCCAAATATCTTGTGCTATTACAAAGCAAAATATGATGGCCACAAATTTAATTTCCAAAATTTCACAAGATTTGAATAAAATAAAAAAGTTTTGTGACTGAATTCCTTTTTAAAAAAAACTTATCTACGAGTATGTGCATTAAAAAAATTGTAAAAAATCTGCATCGCAAATTTACAGGAGCAGACATTTGTTAAGTCTTCAATACTTCGCCAGCCACTACAGATTCAATTTCGATTTAAAGTTTTGACATTTTTTTGCGTTTTTTAAACACACCCATAGTTGCTTAATAATAAACGTTTTCAAGCGGCATTACAGGGGACATGAAGACCCGAAAGCAAAACACTCGTACATTATTAATTTTTAATACCAGCATCCTTTACTGCCTCTCCACAAATCCTTCTTCCAATAAATACCAATAATGCTAAAAGGAAATATTGTACACTCGCAGTGCTCAAAAAGAAATTTTAATACATTCGCTTCCAGCTTAACGGAACAGCAAATGTCGTGTTATCCTGACATATGTATGTATGGTCCGTCATAGTTTCTTATAAAACCTGCCATTTTTATTTCTCCACAAATTAATATTTTCTTTTCTCTTGTATTTCGTTAATATTTTTGTTTATTCGATGCCAACATACGCCGACTGCACAAATTGAAAATAAATTGTGTTTTTCTTTATGCGTGTATTTTAACATTCCCACACTTCAGGGCATGAACAAACCTTATATAATTTATATCATTATACATGAGGTATAGTCGAGAAAGGCATTTATTTTTAATGCAATAGAACGCGGATGCAATTTAATGTTTCTCTTCTCTTGTCTCAATTTTTTATACAAAGTATTCCATTTGTAAACCTTCAATTTGTTTTGAATTATCTCATATATTGAGCAAATTGTGTGAAATAGCCTGCTGAAGATTTGTGCAGTGAGCAAGAAAAGTATTTAGACTCAGTGACAAAGTTCAAGGCAATAGGCTGGCAAATGCATACAAAAATTTTGTTACAAATGATTTATTCGGAAAGGATTAAAATTTCGCCTTAAGTGACTTTCTGTAGTCTTACAAACTTTAACTGTTAACGATCTTTTAACGATCGTTATTAAAGACAGACCAGCTGTGAAGACCAACGTCACCAGAAGCAGGCGCTTTTGAACAGAAATCGCAACCAATTTGTTTAAAGTAAAAAATTTTAAGTGCAAATAATTTGTTAATATTTCTTAAGTAATTTTATTAACTTTTAAGGCCATTTTGCACAATACTCGTATTCCGCCAAACCATCCCAAAATGAAACACAGGAAATATTTTGCCAGGTATTTGAGCGATACTTAAATAAATCTTGTTAAATTTGTAGCGTTTGGTCATGCAAGCAACTCTATTGGTTTGAATCGAAATGTTTGGTTCTTAAGGAAAGAGACAGTAGAAAAAAGTTTGCTTATTAATTTTTTTTTAATTTTTGAATAAAAATTAATAATTTAAGGTTTTCATTGCCAAACAGTGGCGTGCAGATTTTTTTATAACTTAAATTCATATATTTTTTTTAAGTTTTTTTTTTTTAAGTTTTAGTTTTTATTAAAAGTGTTTGTGAAATGACACGGCATGAAAGAATGCCAGACAATTAAGAAAATAAATATGAATATGTAAGCAATCTTATTCCCAATAAATTGAATTTAATATTTCGATAATTATGCACACATACATCTGAACACACACACCCGCTCACCGGATCACTGCCAACAACACCAGTCATGTTGTGTTAAATACTAATTATTAAGTCTCACCGTTGCACTCAATACAAATTTAAACAGAAACACACACCAGCTCATACCTCCGTGTATTGTAAAAAGGAATTGAATACGACAAGCAGCCGCTGGGCATTCGCAAAGAATAGAGAAGGAGAGAAAACAACAAAGAATTACGTTCCAAAATAACAACAACAACTACAAAAAAATTCATAAAAGCAACATGCTTTTTGTTTTTTTTTTTCTTTCATTTTCATTCCTTTTTTTATTTATTTTTTTTTTTTTGTATTGGTGAATGTAACAAATTATTTGTATTAACAATAAATGGCATTTTTAATTAATACATCGTGTGATTATTTTTGTACAACATTTGCATTAAATGTGTTGTGTAGTTGTATTGTTGATATTTCATAACTACAATGCTTTGGGCAGGCACAGGTGAACTGGAACTTACAGTATAGTGTGACCATAATCGTTTTACTTACATATTTATTATATATGCGTATAAAATTCGTATTTTTTTTATAGTTTTTAAAACTGTATAAATTATTTGCATTTGATACTGTTTGCTTTAATAATTTTTAGTAATTTTTGATCTATAAATTGTTTACAAAAAATTCCGCCACATTTGAATAAACTTTTAAATTTTTGGATAATGTTTCCTCACACGAAAAGATGGCAAGTTAAGTCATTCCTATCCCACAATGTAATATGGGGAGAGGCTTAGGTATGCCATACTGTTTTAGAAAACCCTGTGCAAGAACTGAATTTATATTATATTAATAATCGGCTAACCCGCGTAGGCACATGAATTATATACAGCCTACTAAACCGGAGGTCGCGGTTTCGATTCCTGCATAAACCCTACATATTTTCCTGCGGACACGTAGGGGTTAACCTGAGCAGGTTAAGTTGATTACAAACAAAAAAAAAAAAAATAAGATAATGATAGACCGCGATATTGTTGCAGTTGATTTTCCCAGTGAACAGTATACCACCGCTTTTAGCCTTCTATACAATATATTTTTATGGTTAAAACCATTTTTTAACTAAATTGTTTTCTGTCATGTGCCACAAAATTAAATTAAAGCATTTCGCAAACTTATTTAATAAAGTTTTTTTTTTTTTAATATGGCATGCCAAAAGTCTGTTTTTTATATTTAATTTTTTATCCAGGAAATAATTTTATTGACAAGCAGTGGATGAGTAGTTGCTCTAATGTTTTTATTTCATATTAGATTTGTTTGCTGTGTTGCCTAAAACAAAACCTTACAAGGCGTGTAATTCTGTAAATGTTTCGTATGTAAGAAAAGCTCCTACTCCTCAAGTAGCAATTCGTTTGTAAATCAACTATATATATTCTCAGCTATATCTTGTATATATATATTGTGTTACTGCTTTAGCAATCACAATGTGAAATAACATGGACGAGAAGAGGCAGCATTGCCAGATAAATTACTCATCAGGATATTGTATGGCATCTACAATTTCATGGAGCACGACTGCAGCTAATCGCAGCTGCACACAGTTATTAGTGCATTATGAAAACAAATAGAAAAAACCCAATGAATAGGGATGTTTTTAAAAGTTATTAACAATAAATATTTACAAATAATTTAATAACAATTGTTATAAAGGACGACACTGATGTTAAAAGCAATTATGCAATGGACAACTGTTAAATTACGAGTCTGCTCAATTGAACATTTATTTAATTTTCATTTTTATTTAATAAAAGTATATGTTGTTGTTGTTGTTATTATTATTATTGTTTGAATTTCATTAAATAGTTTGTATACTGAATTTCAGTTCAGTCAGATACGTTTTCTGCTTGCTTATTGAGCTAAAAATTTTATAATTATTATGAAAAACCAAATGGGAATGAAAAGTTTTTAGTGAAAATTGTATACAGCGTGCTTAGGGCGTTCTGAACTCATACAAAAATATTCCAAAGTGAAAGGAATTGTTACGAGAGGAAAAAATTTGATTTGGAGGAGAAGAGTGATAAGAGTGACTGATTGAAGAGTGATCCTCAATTAGTGAGTCAGTCTTAAGTTGTTTGCAGAAATTTATTTTAATATTTAAGATTATTTTATATTGATTTTTATATTTAAAAATTTATGTATTTTTTTTTTCAATTCTTTATTTATTTAATAACTTAATATTATGATTTCAGGAATATAATTATAATATGGGTAGAGGCAAGGGGCGCTGAGAACATCGCGGAATTGAACCCGATCTGCTGCGCGGCATGTTGGCATACTGACCCACTATCCTATCGAGGACCTCTTTTTCAATTATTTAATAGTATATTTTTTATTTATATAATGAAGAAAAGTCTATTATATAAAAAATAAATGGATTTTTGTCAAATGGATTTGTTTTTTGTCAAATTGATGCAAAACAATTAATATTTAAATTTATCATTCTACGTTTAGCGAATTTTTTAACCAAGTCAACCTGCAAAGCTTGCGGTCTTTTCGTAGGAAAACACGTAGGGGTTAGACAGGGATCGAAGCCGCAATCTCCGGCTTGGTATGCTGTTCATTATCCATTCGCCACGGATTGTGCACAAATAAATTTAAAAATTTTTCACAAAAAAAAAAAGGAAAAATTGGTATTATTTTCTTAACGATATCCCACTTTCTTTTGAGTTTCCAGGATAACATTATAATTTTCTTTGTTATGTGATAAGCGTAAATTGAGCAGGAATATCCGCCAATAACTTTTTTATTACATCGATCATTTGTTTTTAAACATCTCTTATAATAATTTCGTTAAAGATACTGATTACTGGCTCAACGGGAAATTTTGCACTGTTAAAAATTTGAAAAGCTGAAGCGCAGTTGAGAACGAAAATGTTAGATGAATGAAACAGAAATACTTGTACAGGTCGCACAGTTGTGGCCAATAGCAAATTGGAGGCTGATGATCAATCGTGTCGCTACAAAATATGAATTCATTATCAAACCAACCTGGAATGTTCTATCAGATACAAAAATTAAGTCTAAAATATGTATCTCCGAAAAGTTTTAAGATATTAAGAGAATCTTTTCCAAAAATTTGTACAGTTGGAAAGTCAAGTCATTTCGTTAAAATATGAAAGAGTTTTGTTTTTGTTTGTGGTCTTTGAACAGAAACTCCATGAATAAATGAAAGACCTAAAAGCAACAAAGTGAGTGAAATGTGTTTGTTTGCTGTAGAAGTGAATGTCACAAGGCATGAAGAAACATTACAATTGCACTAGAAGGCGGTCAACAAGCAAACAACCCTCAATACCAACCAAAACTTTAATGCAACAGCAACAACAACAACACTGCATGTTTATAGATAAAGAGAAGGAGACACAAAATATCATAAACGTCGTAAAAAAGGAGTAAAAAATTGAGGGAACTTTTATATTTTTATTCCCTTCTCAAATGCAGTATATTTCTGGTTTTACTACCACAGAAAATTCTGTCTATTCACTAGTCGTTTGTCGGCAATTTTCATGTTCCTGTTACGCTTTACGGCTGTCATCAAAAATTTGCCATTCAATTTATCGAATGTCGAGTGAACGAATAACACGAAACTTTAAAGCTCCCAATATCCAACGACAAATTCCCCTCAGATACTTTCATGTTCTATTATTATTATTATTTAAGAATGTCTTTGTGTGTGTGTATAACTTTGCATTATTGTGTTGTCTTCTGTTGTGAGTTCGCCAGCATGCACGGCCGTTGCTACAATGACCAAACAATTTTAATGGCATTTAGTTGAAATTTGTTGCATGTCACAGGATGTTTTCACTAGTTTTAGTTGCCACTTTTCGTACTTGTTGTGCTTCTTCTATTCGTTATTCTTTCTTTTTTTCATTTAGTGGTATGAAAAAGTTAAACGAGGGCAGGCACAGCAGTTGAAGAACATTTTCGGAATGTTTTTTTTTGGGACTTGCAGAATTTATCAGTTTTATTTTAGGATTTAATTTTGTTATAAAAATTAAGAAAAAAGGATTTTGCCATTCGTTTATTTCATCGAACATCATAAGAAACGTGTAAGCGTGCATTGAATGTCTCTTGGAATGTTAATACGCCGAATTTAATCTGGTTGGCTTGTAACTTAATTTGTTGCATATTTTTGGGCAAACTTTCAATTTTATGGTGCACTTACACAAATCTCTTAAAGGTTTGAGTTTGATAGTGAGTATTGGTTACCATTTAATACAAAATATTTCTGGTCAATTTAAAGATTATTAAACAAGTCGGAAATCAGCATTAATCAACATTAATACAGCAGCACATACGCTTCTCATGATAACTGTTCGTAAATTATAAAACCCGGACAGTTGACAAATAAATAGAAGACAATTTAGAGGAATGAAATGCTACAGTTGCAACGGTTGTAGGCTAAAGAGAGTTTATTTATTTGGCGAATTGCTTGCTTTTTAATGATGTTGTTGTTTCTGTTTAGCAAACCAATAGGACTTTGATTATGCAAGTTTTCGGTACGTGATGAAATAGGTATTTTCCGAAATAGACTTGCCCCAAATACTGGTAGAATTTACTAAAACATTCTAGTAGCATTGCTATGCTAAGGGGAACATACAACAACTGAATAATTTATGTTACAGTTGTGTCGCCCCTCTTCAAGCTAATCTAGCCTAAAATAGTTAAATTTATGGCTATTCCTAGCTGGTTTATTTCCATCCTCTTCTCCAGTTTTATTAGATGTTGAAATGTTTCAAAGTGTTATTTTTTTCTACCAAAAGAAAACTACTCTAACGAAAATAACAAACAGCAAAAAATGTTCATCCTCATCAACAATGTATAAAAGCAACACATGTTGCCTGTTTTTGAGGGGAACACGGATATATTTACTCACACAATCGTTCATATCGGGCACGTTTGATGGTAGCGATCCAGAGCTACAAATACAAAACAACAATTGACTGTTGCTTTCTATTGTGTTTTATTACGTTTGGCCATGAACAAACGACCAGTCCACTAAGAGATGCCATGAAAAGGGAGGTAAGCAAAGTAGCCTTCATGTTGAATTGCATGGACTAAGAGGAGGATTTGCTTAGCTATAAGTGAATATGTTTGCGAATGTGTGAGAGAGTTAACAGTGGATTGTGTGTATAGAAGTGTATTAACCAAAAAAAAAAAAGTGATAATAAAAATATTGACCATAAACACAACACAAACCAGTTTTTCTTTGGCAAAATTGTTTGGCTTTCATGACGAAAATCGCATGTAAAAAATTAAACCACAACTCAGTGTACCTTCAACACAAGTTTTCGTTTTATTGCTTTAACTTGAAGTATGTGATACTCATTGATATTTTTTTCCTTTTTTCCTTTTTCAATAGAAATGTTGATTTTTCCTTTTTATAGCGTGTGTGGAAGGCCACCAAAGGCTGAGACTCCTCTTCTTTGCAATGTGCAGGTGCTGTGTGTGTGAGAATTTGAACAATACAATTATTTACACAAATTTTCATTGCTTTTGTGTTATTCTTTGTCAATAGATGAAGCAATAAAGAGAAAGAAAAAAAAAACCAATAAAAATCGCACACACAAATTGAATAATGTAGAAAATTGTGTTTTTTATTCCTTTTCTTCTCTATTAATAAACTAATATTGGGTTGTAATTATTAGCGTTTGCTAATTTTATTTTAATTTGAAATACTATTCCGCTTTGCATGAACATTCTCAAGTTATTAGAGCACATTTTTGAATAACTAAGAGATCGAAATGTTGCCTGTAGCCAAACTGAAACCAACTTAGTGTTTCCTAATCCACAAATTACAGCAAATAGAAGAGGCAACAATTACTTGTAACCGCACCATCATGGCCGCTATCAGCTCCCCACGACTAACAACAGCAACAACCATTCAATTTCCATTATAATCATTTTATTATTATTATATTTTTTTTTTGTGCTAAACCAAACAAATACACGAACTAACTGACTATTGAACACCAGTTTGTGGCAAAAGGTATAAAGAGAAGCATACCTTTCAGCGCAATGCAACAACTCTTCACAAGCCCATACTGCATACACACTCGTGTGTGTGTGTGTGTGTGGGTGAGTGAGTGTGGTTCAAGGCAAAAAAACAATAACTGTAGTTTGTTGCTTTTTAATTAATAGAAAAGTCCTTTGTAAAGTAATAAATAAATATTATGTTTTTGTGGTTACAAATACACTGCAACAATGACTCACTACTCTGCTGATTCATATACCTGAGCGCTGGCAACTGAAGCCAACCAGGCAAGCTTACTGAAGGGCTTACGAGTAGAGAAGCGAAGAGATGTGGATGTACGAGGGTAATGGGGAATAAAACACATAATGAGATATACGAAAAAGTTACTTTCGTGTGCGTGATACTGAATAAAAGAAACGAAACGTCTGCTTGTTCGCTTGCACAGAGATCTGATTGTAATCCCAGAAGTAGAATAAGGGGAAAACTACGGTTTCAATGTTCAATGTAACCAAAAGACCACATCACAGGTAAAATTAAAAACTAGTCAATGGTAAGTGAATGGATGTACGAATGCAGGGAACTGAAGGCAGACATGCGTTTCACTTAAAAAATATATGCAGACAAAAGAGAAAGTAGGAAAGTCATTTCTCCTTTACGCCACAATATTTTTTAAATTGAAGCTGAATTTCCGTTGAATTTAAAACTCTTAACTTATTAAGCAACCAGTCCGATTTTCAGCATGCAAATTTTCTAAAACGATTTCACTGTCGTGCCAATTTTTTAACTCACATGCCAGACTGATTAATTCAATATTTTAAATGAAATTTTCTTGTGGTTTTTGATATTTCAAACAGAAATTTCCGTCGCTTACCAACACTTTATATTCTGAATCGAGTTTTAATTCTTCAACTAAATTTGATTCTTAATAGTCGCTCTTGCTTTTGCTACAATTCCGTTTTGCGTGAACTTTGAAGAATTTTACAACGGAAAAAAGCTAAAGATTCCCTGAAAATCGGCCTTAGCATGCCGTGAAATATTCATTGTCGCCAATTGACTCTACACAAGACACAACTTCACGGCACAGCTACTACAAAAAAATTTAGGCGTTGTAAATACCAAAAAAGAAAAAGGAATTAAATTTACGAAATGCAACGCTGGATTAAAAACTATAGTTCAAAATTATTGATTTCTCAAATAATAAAACGATCTATTGTTGCGTTCAATGAATTATATCCAGTTTAAATGCTCCAAAGACATGTTTCACAGAATCATGATTAGAGAGGGAAAAGTGTTTCCAACTAAGAATAGAAAAAAATTCTTTTCCACGACTTGTCTTTCAAATATATTTGACTTTCCTAAATTTATAATGAAAAATTTATTTCTTTCTCTTAATTATTACGCCGTGTGTGGCAGCAACAATGAGAAATACTATAAAAATGGTAGACAGTGGAATGCCCAATTTAAATCAATTTAATTAAATAATTATTCGAAATCCGTGTTCACATCATTTCTCTGTTCTCTTCCGCTCCCAATAATGCCTTTTTTTCTTATCATTAAAAACTGTTCTGTACCCGCCACAACCAACAATTTATTTAAGATGTCGTGCCAGAAGCTCAAAAATTGCTTTGTCGAAACTCTGCCAGAGAGCTCCAAATATTCTAAACTCCTTCATCAATTGAAATGGTATTTCATTTGTCCGCCAAATTTCAAAATAACTGAATTCTACTCAGCTGAAGTATCATACAAATAATTAAAAGATTTTGACCTAAAAATAACATTTTTTTGCAAAGTTATTCCAGAAGGGCTCTTTAATATTTTTTTTTTAAGAGGAGTGAAATCGTAGCAAATGAATTTTAGATTTGTTTTGTAAAAATATTTTTACCGCTGACCTCATTTACAGACACACACACACACACACACACACACGCGCGAAAAAAAATTGAAAATACTCATGATTTACAAAAGGATTGGATTTATATAAAAATCTTTTAAAAAACATGTAAAGCTTTTCCAAATTATTATGAAAGGGCACACAGAAGAGTAGCAAAGTGTGTACAGTAACTACGAAAAGTATATCGCCGTATAACCTCGCAAAATAACTTTTACGAAAGTATAAAGCAATAAAAGCGCAAAATATAAAACAAGCCTAATTCGTTTATATTTTATAATTATTTTATATTTAAAATACGCTAAACTCTTAAAATTTACATTGAGTGCCATTATATGGTTTATCGTTTAGTTAGAAACATTTAAATTGAAATTGAAAGATTCAGCTGGTTGTCAGCAAAAAAAAAGAAAAAAATATCGTATAAGGCTGTTACTGAATCGAGCTGCTCACTTACTTGAAGAAAACCCTGTAAAAGGCCATGATTCAGTATCCTACACAGTCATACGGTAAGTTCGCACGAAAATCTGATGTAATGCCATTCTATTTTAGAAAATCCCATTAAAGTGGCATTATAGTTGACACACTTTCACACAAATATGATGCAAACAATTTTTTTTTTTTGGTGATTGAAGTAAATGCAACTCTGGTCACATGAAAATTGTCACAAACTGTCAAGCAGATGAATTTTAAAGACACATTATCCTACATTTTAGGCACACATGCCATATTTACATTTACATAAATCGTACGATTGTATAGGAATGCAAACCATTTTTTCTTTGCTGATTGAAGTAAATGCAACTCTGATCGCTTAATAATTGTCATTTTATTCTATTTGTTCACCAGAGATGCCATACATAACAAATCGTTAGATTATAAAGGATAGAGAGGAACAGGACTTCAACTAACATTTGCAAGCCCCACACTTTGGCACAACACGAATCCAAGTGCACACATAATTAAAAAGCAAAAAAAAAAAAAAAAAAAAATAGGAATGAATATTTAGTGCAGCACCCAAAATTAAGTCCGTACAATAATTACTTTGCAAAATAAATATTTTGCATAAAATTTCCATCATTGTCATTATAAAGAAATTATAATTATTTTTATATGCATGCACAATATTTTTGCAATGAAACGTTGAAGAGGAAAATAAAAAAAAAAAGAAAAGTATTTTGCAAAAGCTTTCAGAATTTATTGAAAAGAGAAAATGTTCAAAACGTCCTTAGGCTTAGCAAGAGGGTACTGTTGACTATTCGAAGCCGTGAAGTATAACAAATGGATACCTGCGGCTCATACAGTCGGTTTTATGCTTCTCCATGACCAAAAATAAAATATAGAAAATAATTGGGAAAATGTGGGAGGGCTTTGATAAATTTGGGGAGGCTTGGAAGTGGTTAATTGTTTTTGAAAATTTATTGGCATGTTCAATGATAAACATTTATTGAACAACAAATATTTTGGACACTCCAAAGTATGCTTTAGTGTGGTCTTTCCATGTATACCCACACACGCCATCCATACATATGCAGGCAGGAATGCCATCAAGTATGCATGTGTGTAATACTGCAAATATGCGTGAGGCTTCTGGCCAGAAATTATTGCATTTGCACTGGTAGCAGAGTCACTGTTGACAGCAACAACAACACTCCTACGTAATATGTAGAATATAAATTAAATTGTCTAAAATTGTGCTTGTTATTGCGGTTATAACGTGGTGGGCGGTTTCATTACTTTGTAGTGGATTATTTCGCTGACATTTTTGCTTACCATCATATCACCATCGCTACTGACGTTGACCATCACCTGCTTTTTTTATCGTTTTAGTTTTGTATTCCAAATTGTGTTAAATATTGCACATATTTGTAATCGTTAAAAATCATTTAAACAAATAAATTTTATTTATATTTATTTGTTTTTGTTGTTAACAAAATTGAATGAGTTTATTTGCATTTCTCTACTGGTATAAAAACAAAACCTTACATTTTTTCAACAAATCATTTAACTAAGCAAAAAAAAAAAAAAAAATTCAACGCTAAATACATATATGTATGTCGTTTGTAGTCACTGGCTATTTAGTGCATATTTATAGCAGTTGCTGAAATAGCATTGCAAATTTTAAAGAAACTATTTGAATTCCAGTAGTTAATTATGCCCTATTCAGGCACACCGATTTGCATATGCTGGCAATTATCCTTCCAGATATATTTTAAAATAAGTAACATCCTGTTCAGGCAAAGAGCTTAAAGAGTTTTAGGTTTTTGAAACTTATTTTTAAATGCAGGCCACCTCTAATCCCTCTGAAATCATTTTAATCGTTAGTATTTTCAGACTGACGTGATTTGATAAAAAAAAAATAAGAAAATAATTTTGATAAAACCATTTTGAAAACTTTTTTTAGTTGCTTTAAAGTTGATTTAATGAAATGAAGGCTGTTGCAGTGACTAAGTTAAGAGTTCAAAACCTGAAAAATAATGGATGCTGCAAAACTAAAAGGCATTTGCTGGCATCTCTAGTATTCACTTGAATCAACAAAATGTAAAATAATTTATAATTTAGTCCAGATTGCTATACAAAAACCTTTCTATTCTATACTCTATTCTCCCACATATGTTATAAAAAGCTTCGAGGCGTATTTTTATAATAAATTAACTTTATTAATTTTTTAAAATAAACTACTCGTTAAAACCGGATTTAATTAAATTTGCAGTGTGAACGCATAACCATCAGCCCTTTATGGCTTTAATGTTAAAAGCACAAAGGAAAAAAATCGTGTATACTTTGCAGTAGGGAACAACATAAAAAAGGAAATTGATTTGATTTAAAGTTAAATTAAGAATTTGTGATAAATATTTTAAATTTACTCAAAGTATTTGTCTGAACGGGGTATGAAAATTATTAACAATGGAAAACCGAACTTTGGAAAAAATAGCCAGTGAGGCCAGTGGCGTAAGGAATTGCAATGTAGGTGTTCTACATCTGGCTTGTGTAAAGCGAGCTTACTAGTCAATATTTAAAATAAGGCTTGTAGCCACATTAGCGTTAGTCATCATCAATGTGCGTGCAAATAAGTGCAATAGTGGCTCTAAGCAACATTTACTGTATTTAAAAATCGCATCTCCTGCTATTTTTTTTTCGCCATTTTGCTTTTCGCCTCATTCTAATTCTCTTATTTCCTTTTTAACTAAACAATCTACTTTATATGATGTTAAGAAAACTACTTAGTGTATTTAATTCCTTACAAAACTTTTTTTAAGTTTAAACTCTGCTGCTTCTTTTTAAGTATTATTTAACATGATATTCCGCTTATCTGCTATTTTTTGACCAAAAATAGAAAGAAAAGAAAAACATTAGACTCTTCGAAATAAGCACAAGTTGCAGTAAAAGCTCCTTATTTGTTGGAACTAAAGTAAAAAATATGTTTTTATAATATTAACCTATTTAATTGCTATAGATACTTTAGCTGTGTTTGCACAAAATCATAATCGCTTTTGAAATTATAAAGAGCCAGAGAGAAAAGTTTGCAGCAAAACATCGTCATTGTATGTTTTAAGAATTGTGCAAAAACATTAAGGTGGTAAGAAGTAAATGAGAAAAGTAAATTAAGTGTGCATGAGAATATTACATACCAACTGCAGCCAGCACGGAACCTGAGTCCAATTTGGCTTTCTTTGTGGCTAAATCCTGATTATTATTATCCGAAGCGGGCGCCATAACTGCTGCTTGACTTAAAAGTTCGTCGCTACCACGCTGCACATGAAAAGAAAACAACAACAAATACACAAGTCAGTATTGTACAATGAAAGTAATAAATATTTGTTATTTACACATACACAGAGAAAGCTTACGATTATTTTCATTTTTATTTTCTACCAAAATATAAATTATGAGCAGATTTTCTGAGCTAATAATTGTTACCACAAGCAAGAGTATTGCAAGCGAAACACACAGATTAAGGATATAAACAACAATTACTGAAAGGGATTAAATATTAAATTGTATATGAGCACAGGAAACAAACCAACTTAATTAAATATTAAATGAAAGTACATTAAATAAATGGATTACATTTGGCACAGAGCACTATTTGTTTTCGTTAATAATGGCACACAAAACAAAAAAAAAAAATATATATATATATATATATATATAAATAAAGGGTTCTTCGGACACACACATATTTAGGACCGACACACATAACTAAAATTATAAAAATATAACTCAATTCGACATTTGAAATGCAATAAAATGACACAACTAATATCCACAACACTAAATATTCTTATTATTATTATTATTCCATATATATATATACATATACATATATATAGTATATATATCCTGAATTTGCATTTAGATACTTTTCATGACAAGGATGACACTTTTGTAGATAAATATTTCCGTAATCGTCTAGTACAAACTAGCGTAATTTCGTTAAGTTACTGCAACATTATTTTATAAAGCATACTATTAGGGGCATATAAATATGAGAGTGCCTAAAATAACAGAATGGGTTTCGCTGTTAAGTAAATACCCTGTAGCTTAATCATAATTTTCTGCTGCTCAAATTTCCCTGAAAGTTTTTGCAAATTCCTTTATTTTGTTGCAGGATGGATGCATTACATTTTTTCCTAATAGTTTTGTCCTGAACTGTTTCAGAAAACACCTATATAAATAAATATACACACATTTAGCGCCTACGACTGCAGTGCTACCATTTTACATACTGCTAAGCAAGCGGCAAAGAATAAAAGAAATTATTATTTTATCGATGGCTTGCAACGCCTTGAATTTCTATTACAATTGAGAGCACATGAAAAATTAAAGCAAATCACAAAACTGTATGCAGTAAGAAAAACAGTTGTTGTAATTACTTTCTGCACATGTGAGAAGGTGAAGGACTTTAGAATCGAACTTCAATAAAATCATACCAACAAGAGGCGTCTCAGAAAACATTAACATTTGACAACTCTCGTACAATTATAAGATATAATAATGAAAAGAAACTCCAATTCCCGGTTTACTCCTGCTTACTTCAGACTATGATTACTTGAAGAATGAATAAACAAGTTTTTTTGATTACTCACTTAAAACCACCATAAACATTTTAATTTCCACTATTTAGGCAGGAGTAAAAGCATTTACTGTGAATATTAGTAAGTAGCATATTTACGACCTAATAAACCTAATTACAATTAATTAAAATCTATTAAAAGCTCATATAATGGGCTTATCGCAACTGAAATCATTATTAACTAAATCCTGGCTGGAAGCAATCGGTAATTTTGTTATTTAAATTTACTCCCACTTAGCAGGAATGTTTTATTGTTGTAACTAAATATTTGATTGTATCAACACTTGCACAAAAGAATTCAAGTCTGAATTTATTCTGAAATGAAACACAAATACAAACTTAATTGTTTAATTTTATACATGTAAAAGTTTTGCTCACACAAAGTCAGCAGTCTTGCGGAGTATGAAAAAAAAAATAAAAAAGGAAATAAAATTTACTAAATTTAGTTCGTAAATAATCGTAATTATGCTCTGCTGTATTTTGTCATACAATAACAACAACAACAACAACTATAATATTAAGTTTTAACTAATGAACTAATTACAACCGTAGCATAATCAACAGACAGTTAAACTTTACAGCTCCGTTAAGTTTAAGCAATAGAACAGCGTTTTAGTTTCCGCAGGAACAAGAGACTTTTGTTAATGCAAAATGAAAATGAAACTATTGTATAAAATTAACCATTTCCCTTGTGCAGTTTATAAAGTTGTATTTTTTTTTTGTTTTGTTTGTGTTTTCTTTTTAAAAAGGTGCTTGAAGAGGAAATTCAGAGGAAAGCCGCCTCATAATAACCACCAACTAAATGTTTTAAATATTTCAGATATTATTTAACGATGTGGCCAATCAGCGAGAGTGCATTGAAATTTGTGTAATTTTTCTTCGGGCAATGCTTAGTTATGCCTGTAATGAGTCCAGCCGAATGACCGACCCATTTAGCTAAATCGTACAAAATATACGTATTAAATATTTTCATACTTTATTTGAACTATATTCTTGGCATTTTAGATATACAAAATAGGTTTTTCTATAAGCAAATAAATTTTTTGTAGCCTTAAAGTATGCAACATATTATGAATAGCTTTGATTACAAATGAAAAATGTAGAATAAAGCAAAATAGTACGAACAAAAAAAAAAAACACAAACACAAACAAAATGAATGAAAAAATCATTAAAACTGAAAAATCTAGAAAGTAAATGTGGATGGATTTATAAGTATGCAAGAGAATGAGTGAATGAACGACTGAACGAACAAATGAATGAATGAGTGTAATAGTAACCTACATCTTTACCTTTTCTCATAAATACATTCATATGTTACTTAAAAGAGACCTTGTTTTATTTTCGTATTTTCTTCTATTTCGTTGTTGTTGTAGCTAGATTTATAAAATATTTAACATACTTTTAGACTTATTAAATATGATTTTCTTTTTCTGTTGCGTAATTTAAAAGGTTTTTACTACAAAACACACTTTAATGGCCTTCGCCATGTGAGCAAGCATTTTAATGGAAAACATAAGGAGCACAATGCAATGCATTATGTATGCTAGATTTAAACACATTGGAATCGTGTTTCAGCAGCATTAACTCACACAGGCACACGGCACACCGATAACATTCATTATAAGAGAAATAATTTTTCAAGGGGATTTAAGCAACTTAAGCATTCTTATCAAAATGATCTAATTAAACAGGAAACATGTTAAATATTATTAGCAGACACTCTGTGGCCCTAAATTCATAAATAGCAAGCACACTAAATTTTAGAAAGGACTTGTCAGCAAACGACAGCGACAGATTCCTTATCGCCCATTGCAATATCATGCTGCTTATTTATGACATAAAACTTTCAAAGTAAAATGTTGTTGTAGTTAAATGACTGAAGTGTACTTTAACTTTTTTTAATTTATGAAGCATACTTTTGAAAAGTTGTTTTTTCTTCCTTTTGTAGCACCATTAAGCTTGAGAAAATAAGCAACTTTCTTGCCCCGTAAAGGAAGGCAGCAAATGATAATGTGACAAAGTATTGTTTTTATTCAACTTATTTTCATTTGTGAACAAGTACTGCATATAGATGCACAAAATTATGTATTTGTCAATTACCAGAAATAGACTTTTGAAACTTCTTTGCCTACTATTATTTTAATTTACTTTGAAGGTAAAAACTTGCCATTGAATTAGTTTAAGAAATCTAAAAAAAAAAAAATAAAAAAAATTTTAGCTTTCTTACTCACTACTAAAGTACTGTAAATATCTATTAGCCTCGGGACATGAACCAGTTTGAGCTTGTTTGCCTGCGTTGCTCAGTAAGTAATTTGTCAAGCGGAAATTAATTTTACTAGTAAAAAAAGTTTTTCTTTCTTTTTTTTTTTTTTTGTAATTATAAGTTAATTAACTTTAACAATGCTTAAAAGGCTTCAAAAGTAGGCCACAAAGTGAAACTTTATAACATTCTAGTCACAGTACAAGTACAAGATTTTAGGAAAGGCTAACAAAAAAAAGGGATTTTTAAATTTGAAAAATCGTTAGAAATCTTAAGCTTACTAGAAAGGAAACAGGAACTCTTGAAATAATTTTATTTTGATGTACAATGGCAATGGCATGCCCTGACTTGATAAAGGCTTGTTTTAAATACATGTTAAAAAGATCTAATAGTTTGATAAATGCGTATTGCAAACAGGATTAGCTTAGAAGCAAGCTGAATGTCGCTGCTCTTTATATATACATATATATATTAGCAAATAGTAGATTACACACACATAAAGACTAAAGTAAAATATTACACCCCGACCTCCCAACTCCTAAAAGTATGCTTTGATTATTATCACCAACCAATATATGATTTACAAGTAACATACGGTAAAATTAAATAAACACCGCGAATAAGCACACCTACCAACATCGAAAACAGCAAGAACTCCCGACAACAATTTAAAACAGCATTTAATCATGATTTAAACAAAAAAAATGTTGTTTTGCTTCTCTTGTTGTTGCCAGCGTTGTTTGAGTTTGTAGAACGTGTATTAAAACAATTCAATTTATTGGAAAAATATAACGATTACAATATCAAGTTTGCAGCAAAAAAAAAAAAGGATTTCTGCTCGAATTTGCCGTCTGTCTAGAGTTTTTGCACACGTAACAACATCCTTCGTCCATATTGAACAGATAATCTGTTACATTAATGTAGCTAAATTGTTAAAAAAAAATTTTTATATTTCTTTCCTTGAATAATACATTTTAACAATGCACTGCTGCACACTGAACAAATAATGAATAAGGTTTTGTTTGCAACAAATCTGTATTGGTGACGCAAAAAATGTCAGCATAAAGAAATATTATTTCAAAACATTTCGCTGTTCTAAAATATAAATATTTGACTTGTATTTTTGTCAAGCAAACGAATAACAAAGTTCGGTGTAGACCGGTACCATGCATTTGTTTTATGGCCATTTTTTCTTTAATGTGCAATATTTATTAATAAATTTTGTATTCCGAAATATTTTCTTAAGCAAATCATAATATTAGAAAATATATTAACACTGTGGGTGGACTCTAGTCGGTGTGTCCTGGATGTCTACTAAAGAGCTTAAAATGAAAACACATAATAGCCTCGAAAGAACGGTTTAAAGAAATGCAACTGTTACAGATTCTTAATAACGGTCAAGCAAGGACGCCTTGCAGTAGTCAGATTTTCCCGCAGTTTCTTATAGAAAAAAAATAAGATTTGATTAAAAGACCGATGGCAGTTTTCTTATGATTGCATTAATGCTACACCAGAAAATATTCAGATGTAGTTAATTTGCAAGACGAAAGTTGTAAAAAACACATTGAAGTGTCAATTATTGCTGGAGTGTTCTAGCAGATAACGAATAATTCAACACTACTTCCCGTTTGACTAAATTTCATCGATCATGGAGACATGACCATAGAAGAAAACAGTAAAAAAATTCCTTAAAATTCCATTACTCATTTTTATTTACTTGTTTGTATTTAGAATATACATATATATTTTTAATTTACATTAAAATCTTTATAAATCCATAATATTTTTTTTTATACATTTAAAATGTTATATTGGCGAACAGGTAGACAGTGGTGTGAAAAAAATCTTCCTACGTGGTTTTACTGTGCAAATAATACAATTACAGAAATAAGCTTATCTAAACAAATTAAGAAGAAGAAAAACAACAACAAACAATAAAATATGGCAGAATGCACGAAAATACCATGAAATAGTTTTCCATACATCAGTTGGCGAAACTACAATCAAATTATAATGTATTTTCTAACATGACGCAAGTTTTACAACTGGACAGTGACAGCTTAGATTTACATCTAATCTAAATATAATGCACAATTGCATTACAAAAACAAAAAAAAAATTATGATTCAATTGCTCTTCAGTCGTTTTGAATGCATGGCGATGACGTGTTTTATTGCTTTTCAACAAAATATTTCATGCAATTTCGCTGTCATTTCAAATAACGAGAAATTTGTAATAATTTGTGCGAAAATTAGAAAAAGCTTTTTTGTTGATTTGCATGTTTATTTAAATAATTGTAATAATAGAAAAAAAATTTAAAGTAATGAATTAAAATTTTATTAACTCCTAAATAGTTTAACATTTTTTTTATCATGTTCGTAGACAAGAAGGTCTTGTAACTGCTTTTTCTTTCCTTTTTATTTTTTGGCTTGAAAGGCCTGCCAGCTTTTCGTACACATGAACATTTTTTCCACAATGCATTTTAAAGGCTGAAGGAAAGGAAACAAAGGAAGAGTGTATGGATTGCTTTTCCGGTATTATTAAAATTAAGTACAACTACAGCAGCGATGTGGTCATGATGAAAAGAATTAATATTACAGTGAAGCAAAACCAAACAGGAATTATGTGGGTAAGAAGTAAAAATGGGTATACAGTCAATAGCAAATATAGTCACCCTTATTCCGCTTGTCGCCATCAATACGAAACAATACTGTTTTGGGTATCATACCAATACCATTATCCGTATCAAGCTTTAAAGATAAGCGTATTCTGTGCGCAACATTAACAACGGCCTCGATTTAAATTGATTTTGATTTTATTGTCAGTGTTATAGCTGCCGAAGCAGGACTTATTCCTTCCTTCGTAATTTATTACAATTTAGTATTTAAAATTACAAACAGTGGCCACTTTATCCACTTAGTGCAGGAGATGGAACAAAATCCTGCACTTGCCAACGACACCACAAAAACCAGATTTCTGAAAGATATCAGTTTCTTCTTCCTCTGTCAACAAATGGCATTTAGAATCTCAGAAATTATCCTAAAAACTACTGGCTACGATAATCCTGAGTTAAAGCCATTTACGAAACTAAGCTGGTAGGATCCCTGCGATAAAAACCTTATGGTATGTGAAATATGTGTCATCTTGCATCGCACTTTTAAATGTGGGGCATAATTAAATGCATGTTTACTTGGGCGGCAAACATTTCGCCCCTCTCAAACATATATGAAATTTACTTCTGCCAAGTAGAATAAAGAATCTTCAATCGAATCAGAAGTATAAACGCAAACAAACAACATTTTAGTTGTTTAAAGTTATTAAGAAAATATTTTAATGACAACGGAAAGTCAAACAAATACCAACTATCTAAATTATTAGAGGTGTGCTTTAGAAGCCGATTAAGCATCGACATTGTTACACCTGAGCTTTGGAATGCAATGTTGTATCGATTTGAGGACGACGTCGACAAAAATTTATGTTGATATTAAATTGATTGGCGAAGACGACGAAGACAAGCGCAATAAGATTTTTCTTATTTTCTATTTTGCTTAGTTACTCGTCATACACCCTGAAATTATGCTTTAATTCCTTTAACTTCTAAAGCTTTATAAAAACCATTTCTCAATACTTTCTCGAAATCACTTTGTTAAAGTCATTGTGGAAAATGTTTTACAAAACTGCTGCTTGAAGTACGAAATTTATATTTGTATTTGAGCTGAAAAAGGAATTCAATATGGGAGGCCATCCTGAAAATATTCTTGAATTTTTTCCAAGAACAATTCATTAATATAATATTTTATTTTAATAGATCAATCTAGAAGTATTTTTGAATCATTTTTAACATTCGGGCAAAGACAAGCAATCGTTCTAAATTACAATATTCCCTTAAGAAGAATCCTTTCGATACTAAAGTTTTTTACATGCACTTGCTGTACAGCATACTATTAGGAATTCCCCCTAAACTTACTAAACAGAAGAGGTCATACGTGCTTAAGTAAATTTATTAAGACATGCGATATAAAAACTTGATTGCGTGAATGTCAAGATAATTTAAAAAACATTTTTAACAACATTTTAAAATAATTTTGAAGGTGCGGAAATGATTAAAAATAAATTTAATCTAAAAGTTAATTTATGCTAGAAGTTGTACTCGATGAAGTAAAGAAACCTTGAATAACTAAAACATTAAGGAAAACTAACTTTAGTTTCAAAGAAACTTTGTCTATTGCCCTCTAAAAGCGGTAATAAAAATTTATTTACCTAAAATAATGCTTTAGTTGTAGGGGCTGAGGAAGTTGTTAAGGCGCACAAATATATATTTATATAATCAACTGAAATGTTCATACTCAATAAAGTTTTACTTAATTTTCTTGGGAATTTTTCAATTAAGCCTTAAAGTGAGCACTTAAGTGTTGAAGTGCTGTCAACATTAAATCTGCATTAAATGCTCTTCCATTTTCTTATTTAATACAACCAACCAGTGCACAATCATTTCATGGATAATGATTTAATTCTCTTTGGCAATTTAAAATGAAATCTTCGTTTTCAGATACCTGAATTACAAAAGAAAATTTTTATTGCAAAGAAAAAGAGTGGACGAGAGAAGGGTTAAGTAAAATTTAGTCCTCCAACAGGAAACGTTTACAGTTTCCAAATAAAAAAGTTCGCAGGACTTTTTGCGGGATGTGAAGACAGTTCTAGAATTAGTCGGGGTCCAGCCATTGACCTTGGTGTGGAATACCACAGCCAATGCCTAAGCTTTGCCCGCCTTAAAAACCCTGCACGGATTTCCCCTTTTAATCGCGTTACGGGGTTTTCTTTTTTTTTTTTTTTAATTATCACACCATTAGCTTAAGCAAATATACACAAGGAACTGCTTTTTCTGCCAAGTAAAAAATTTCCATTTGAATATCCTTCCATTTCGTTTTGCCTGATCACATTATGCTTAAAACTTTTCCCAAACAATCTTTACATTCTATGCAAATAGAAAATCGGTTTACTTTTCGCATTCATATCATTTCAATTGAAAAGGAAGATAAACTGTTAAAAAATAAAGTTGTTGTTTAAACGAGATGACGTGATCTAAAATCGTTAATGGTGGGAGAGGGCAAAACGTACGAGGAAATGTGTTGAGAAAAACTTTTCGATAATTTTTTTTTCTTTTTTTTTTTAGATAATTTTACTACTCAATCACACTTTTCTTTAGCGTATAAATACGGCGAAGGAAACACATGTTTTGAATAATTTATTTATACGACTGTTGCTGATGAACATCACAGACGAGTATTCCAGGAAAAAAAGCTTTGTTCCAGCCTTTTTTCCACGAATCAAATATGTATGTATGTAAATGGCTTCAAATAAAATATGTACGGAAGAAACATAATAAAAACTTTGAAAAATGTTGCAATAAAAATACGCAAAAGGTACTTTCTTCCTTTATTCTCCTCGCTCTTGGGATTTTTTTCCTTTTTCTTTGTATTTCAATAAATATATAAAACAGCCTTTTTTCCTTTATCCTTTTCAAGTTTTATAGCCACAAATATTTCGGTAACAAATCGTTTGGATTAAGAAAATTGCACCAAATTCTGGGCGATTTGAAGTTTTACTTGCCTTTTATTTTTCTGGTTTGTTTATACGTTTTCTTTGCTAAAGTGCTTTAAATATTTAAATAAACAAATTGAAATATAAACGTTAGAAGAAATGATAAGAACAGGGAAAATGAATGAGCAATAGGAGAGCCAGCAAGAACATTTTTAAGCCAGACAATTTTATGAGGTAAAAAGATTTTTTCCTTTTGCTTTGTATTTTTGGCTCTGCAGTTTGCAGATTACAAACAAACAGTTTGAGTTACAAAGGCGACTGTAAACATTTATTCAGGAAGAGGAGGATAGAAATTCAGCCACAAAGTGCTACATATTGAGGAGCAGAAGCAGCAAAGTTTGTTGTCAGTGCAGTACAATGTTTTGCGTAGCAAAACTTTGTACATTTTTACCTCATTAATAAAACAGCTAAAAATTCTATTTATGATAAAAGAAATATCGAGTAAAAGTTGCCTTTAAATAATGCATTTTAATGTTTCCTTTACTCTGCCAGTATGCTCTTAGAGGGCCTAAAAGTAGGCAACACATATTGTTGGGGTATCATTATTTAATTTTATAACTGAATAAAATGTTTATACTTCCGCTTGTAGATGGGTTGGTTAAACGAAAGTGCTCTTAAATGTTTTCAGCAGAAAAGAAGAATAAATTGAAAATGGCATGATATTCAAATGTTAACCTCTTCGCTACATTTTGCCTCAGATAGCGCAACAAAAGTCGCGAGTTTGCTTCGCAAATACAAAAGGAGTGTTTATGAATATTACGGCAGCTGTTGCCTGTTACATTGAGCTTACATTCCCCAAACAAATTGGTGGCGGTTTCTTTTCTTCTTCTTTTCTTCTTCTTTCAAATCAACGGCAACAGCAACAACAAACATCTAGAAGGTACCATTTCTTTTATAAATACTTAAATAGCTGAGTTTTCGCCAGAGATGCTCTTTTTGTATGTGTATGTATTATTCTAAGTGTGCTGGTTGTTTTCGTTACACGGAAGCTATTTGACAGATAATTTATTACATTTTACTACAATACCTTAGCAAAATACCATTTACCTGCTTTAAATACGCGTACAGGCTTCAAAGATTCAGCTATACGCCTTGCAGTAAGGCCGCCTTCCTAATATATCCCCCTAACTTAAATATCTTCCAGTTTTTGTTTACAATTTTTTTTTATTTCTCTAGCTTTATAGCTGAAATGATTTTTCTGTTTTGTTGTGGTAACAGATATTTATGACTCGTATAGTTGGGCAAGTCAATTTTATTTTTTCCAAACTTTTTTCACTTCTCTTTGGCACTAAAAATATTTAATCTTAAAACATTTTTAATTTTTACTTGCTTTTGTATGATTTATTTGATTTCTGAGCTAATTGAAAAAAATGTTCAACTACAATTTGTCCAACTCTGGACTCTTTTTGCCCACTACGGACGCAGGTTTGATTGCCACGTAAGAAAAAATCTCATGCTCAATTGGTTTAATACATCGTCCTTAACAGTTGTCGGAATGTTTAACAGTCCGCCTTACGAGTCACTCCGCGAGATATTGGGGAGAAAAAATTGCTTAAAAAGCTTCCAGATAACTGTGGTGAATATTTATCGATATTCGCTTTAAATATTAGAGAAATTCTGATACCGACAAGGTTTTACCAAACAAAGTCATTGTAGAAGCTCACTTAGAAGATTCGATTCGTGCTAGAAAGATATTGTAATTGATTGCCATCAATCCTCTACTAAAAATATAGCATAATTTTACTACCAACAATACTCTTTCTGAAAGCAAAACGTACAAGCCAATTTTTATTGTAGATCGTAAATCTTTTAAAAGATTTCTGATTTATTTTGTTATGTTGTTTCTTTTTATTACTTTTATATATTCAGAATGTCCTAGAACTGTACTTAGAAAAGTCTAGAAGAATACTTGCACATGAGGACGGTTTTTACGGACTATAAACCGACTTTTAGCCAGGCATGCAGCAGCTTAACACACCCTCTTAGCCAGTAAGATTCTTAAAGAATCAAAAGTCCCAAGCAATTTATTAATTCTAGAATTTTAGAATTTCAGTTTTAATACAATATTTTTAATGAAAAAATAAAAAATAGAAAGTTAATTCAAACAATTCGAATGCTGCTCGTTACGACAAATAATTAACAATTTTATTACAGTGGGCAGTACTCCTCGCTATTGTTTGCCAAAATACTGATTTAAAAGATTTAAGCTCTCTTCATTGATATTTTACAATTCAAATAACAAATATATAAGATTTACTGATATCAAGTAGTATCAAGTTTCCAAAATTAATAATCAATAGAATATAAACGAAAGAAAATTTACTACGAAAATATATTCGTATACAAACAGGAGCATCCTTGTTGGCAGCGACTGGCAAGTGGAAGTGGCCATGCACAAACATGCCAAAAATGAGCAATTTATATTAAAATTCTGACTGTCACTGCATTTACAGAGATTTATTTTTAAACAAATTTTTTATTTTATTAATTTTTTTTTCAGCAAATAACTACAAACATCAATTAATACAAGCGGAAATAACGTTGATTTTCGTTTACAGATTGTTTTATCAACTTCTGTATTTTTTTTTGTTTTTTTTCGTGTTAAATCCTCAAAAACAGGCCTGAGCATATGCAACAGTTAATATATCATCAGACATGCCGTATCATGGCCGCTCGGTGACTTTTCCTTTCACAGCCAATATCCATACGTATATGGAAGAGGCATGAATGTGTGAGTGAGCAACTTCCGGTTTCTACTGCCAGTAAATCGTTGTGCGATAAAGTTTGCCACATTTTTCATTTGGAATTTTCATCGCTTTTCTTTGCAAATATTTATATTCAATAATTTAATTGATAAAATTATATTGAAATAAACATGTACACTTGTGTGTACGCAAAAGATTTTTATATTAACAAAAACAGCAAAAAAACAAAAAAAAAAACAAAAAAAAAATAAAAAAATAACAACAAAATCATATAGTCGCATTAAGCACATTTTAATGGGTTTTCCAATATAATTCTCTGGGGAAGGCTAGAATTATTTTTTAATTTATCTCATTGTTTTTTATGGTAATATTAAATATGTTGTCTGCACATATTTTCATATATTTTAATTGTATTTTTTTTTATTTCATTTTTAACATAATCGTGTCCTTTTTGTCAGGCATAATAGGATTTTATTTAACCAATTGCATGCATGTATGTGGACATATTTAAAATTAAACTCTGTTTCTGATTCCTTTTTTAAGAATCGAGTGTGCGAACATTGTTTAACTTCCTGTTGCTATCATTCGATGACCAAACACGTTTGCGGATTGAACCTGTACCTGACGTCGGTGTGCAACCTCAGCTTATAAAATATTTACACACGTACTAAAAGCATATTCGCACTAACACATTAATATTCAAAATTTATACAGTGAGGTAGACAATTAAACACTCAGCTGTACAGTTACAACATTGTGATTAAGGCGATGACGATGATGATGATGCTTATAGTACGAGTGTGTAGGAAAATTGCCACAAACAGTACATTACAGAGTCATTTGTATCCGGCTTTAACCGACCTACAAACAACACCATTAGCACCGTGCTACGTACACCCATGCACCCATGCCAGTTCACAACTTAACACATTTACCAACATTATGACCTCTTGCATGACGTCACTTTGTGTGTATTTATGCGAATAAAAATCTTCGTTTGTTTTATGTTGGCTAACTTTAGTTTTATGGCATGTTTGGCTTAACTTTGGTTTGGTCTGACAAATAGCTTTAGCATATTACCATCCAACCCAAGACCCAACTCAAAGCCAAACCATACTATCGCATCCAAAAAAGCATTCAAAACTAACCATACGCTTACCATTTTCGCCTTTGCGTGGTCAGCAGTCATTCTTCCTTTACATTTTACGACCGTACTGCCGAATATGTTTGTGTGCGTGGGCGCATATGAATTATTCACATTTTCCTTTATTGTTGCTACAAGTATGGTAGACTTAAATACACAATATGATGACCTGACCCGACATACAACGGAAGTATAAACGTGTGCTTATTTTCTGTAGCAGAGTCGCTTAATTCATAAGTGCTTAAAAATGATAGTAAATAACAACTAAACTATTAATTGCCCAACTTTTCTTATCTAATTATCATTATCTTTTTCTAATTACTTTACGTTTCTTTCTTAGCCAAAGAAGAAAGAAAACTTATTCCGGGCACATACTGTTTCCAACTACAAACCACATTAAGCTTTGAAGACAAAATGGATACCAATTTTACACAGAATCGCTTTTAAAAACAATTTGGCTTTAACGTCAAAATGAATAATTAAAAACTGATTTAACATATAAAAATATTTCGATAAAACAAATTTTTTTAACAAAATTCAGAAAGTTGATTTAAACAAAATAACAAAACAATATTTTTTTGAATTGTCGGCTCCATTAAGAGCAAAACATTTTGAGAACTAATTCCAAGTACTTCCTCGATATTATATAACGAATCAGAATAGCTAGTGGCTTAGAACGGTTGATGTTAATGTCGTTGCAGTGCTGAGTTCCCTGTCACCGAGTTAAAACTGTTATGGATCTGCAGCTCACTTTTTTGGTGAATCAACATTTCTCTACTTTGTATTTGTGTAATAAATTCCACCAGTGGAAAACATTCATCAACCAAAAAATTTAAACTCGGATCGATTCCACAGTTGGTTCCACAAGTATTCTAAAAAGTGCAGCAACCAATGCCCAACGAATTTATATTCATTTATGTCTTGTTTGTAGGTTGGATAAGGTTGGATACAAGTGACTCTGTAATGTAGTGTTTGTGGCAATTTTTCTACATGCCCGTATTTTAAATATTAATAAATTTTTTTTTTTTTTTTACTGTGTACTCATTTTTTTTTTAGCAAAGTGTACTCGTATGCGGAAACCTTTTTTTTTTAAAAAGTTTAAAGTTTTATTTTTAAGTATTAAAAGCACCTTAAAATCATCAATTTTGCAAACTCTATTAGTATAAATAAGTGCCGGGAGCAAGCACTGCTTGGACCATTAATTAATGTATTTATAATTATAGTTTATAATTATTCTTAGATTGGATAAGCAAGTTGCATAGGCAGGAACTAGTAATGTAATTAAAATAAAACATAATAGTTTTAAGTTTTCCAGAAAAAATAAATATTTGTAAAAAAAATTCTATGTAATGAAAAAAAAGAAGCCTCAATAATATAATAATAATAATAAATAATCCGTATACCGTATAAACTTATTTTCGTTTATGCCTAAAATAATACTGTAGTTTTTGCATACTCAATACTGAATTTGCCCAAAAGATATTTAAATAGGAATTAATAATTAATTAATAATTACTTTCACTTATTTGATTACGCTGATCTTTCTGTGTGGATTTCATTCGGTGCCAAAAACAAACTGTTTGAAACAGTAATTTCTGACATTGACTTGCTGTACTTGTATTCTCAGAAATCGATTGAGAATTACAACACAATCGTAACATGCCTTGGGAAAGTTTTTCATAATTGCACAGCAAACAAATTTCATGCGATATGAATCTATTTTATTTTTCTCATGGTCACTTAATAAAGTAAGTAATAAACAATTTCATTAAATAATTAAAAATTGTTACATATAATTATTTAGTTATAAATTTGCTTCCACGAATTTATTGGTCGATAGAAATGCTTGTAAAGCGCCAAAAGTCAGTTTTCTATACCGTATGCGAAAGGCTTTAAAGTCTTATTTTTAGTTTATTGTTGCCGCCACCAGTTGATTTTAAATTGTAAAATTTTCGCGAATTTTTTTTTAAATTTTGTTATTGATGCACTTTTTTGGAAGTTACTAAATCGATATTACGGAATTTATATAATATTAAACATACGAGTAACTTATGAATTTAGCTTCCTAGCGAAAAAATATTAAATAAACCAGCAAACAAATAAATAGTCCTTGACAAAAAAAAGTCGACAAGTATAGCTAAATATGAAGCTTTTCTTTTAAGAAGCTTTTTTCTTTAAGTATGCAGTTGCGCTACTCGAACAGAAAGCACTTACGAATTAGTTCGTGAGTAATCACCAGGAAATCAGCTGTACCCCATTTTAAGAGAAAACAAGTGTTGTTTTTATACTTAGTGGTGAATAAATAAACAGTGGTACGTAAGTGTAAAATTCCTATAACAGACACTGGAATTGAAAACAGCAAAGCGTTTCTGTGTATTTGCACAGCGGGGTGGTCACTTCCTTTCATTTAAAGAAGCACTACTAATGCATCAAAAAAAATATTTTTATTTCGAGTAGCAATTACGTACTTTGCAGTACTGTGTTTGCTGGGATTTACTTCTAGCTGTAGAATTTGATAAAATGTTTGAGCATTTGCATGTGAATGCAGGAAAATGAGTGAATGAATGACCAACAATTCAGCCATTTGTCCGAATGTACATTCAACAATTCACAACATTAATTATGGCTTTTATTCATTGTAAATTCATTTTAAATGTGTACGTTGCCATATAAAACTCCACAAATGCGAGTCCGTTTTTCCTGAATTATATCAGTGGTCAGTTTACAAACATTTGCATTCCAGTTTATTTGTAAATATTTTATTTTCTGTACTTTTAATAAAGAGCATATTTGCAGCGGGTACTTTTTTTCTATGGAGAGTTCCAAAACTAGTTTTAAACAGACTTTGAATGCGCGCCACTTCAAGGTAAATTTTTCCGGTATACGATGGCGCTAAAAGGAACAGAATTCGAACAGAACAATCACAGTTCAATTTAGCATTGGAATTTTTCATAATTTTACGGCAACAATGAACAGAGTAAAATCGAAATCAGCCAGTACAGCAGTAAACAGAAATACAAAAGTTCGACACTAAAAAACACATACATACATACCCGTACATGACTTTTGATAAACGTTCTGCGAAATATATTTTTCAATTTGTAAATTTTTCAGTTTTTAAAATCCACACACAATACACATACACACGCACACAAACTCACACACACACATTTAAACAATGCTGCCATTATTTTTTTCGGCCAAGTGAAGCTTTTAGATGGCGGAACTGCATATTGCAAGGCATACCCTTAGAAAAGGAATATTGAGATGTTGGTAGTGCTGCCCCCAAAAATACACCCGTTAAAAAAAAGAAAATCTTGAAACGATAAAATTAAATATTTAAACAAATATGCACTTTTGATAATGAAGTGAAATATTTTGCAATTAAACATTTATGAACTGCTGCGTTCCACTTCGCTATTAAAAATACCAAGAAACATTTAAATTTAATGCAAAGTAAATGTGACAAAAAGAAAAAAAAAACCCCACCGAAATTAGAATTAAATGGAACAAAAGCCATTATTACGTATTGACACCATAAACAAACGAGCTCCAACTCATTAACATGTATAATCTGTAAACCATACATCGGGCTGCAGTAACAGGCGCATTTATTTCATCAGTTGCCGCATAATTACATCCGCTCCTTTTGGAAGGATAGTCAGCAGCAACATTGTCAGCATTGACGTGAGGACAATGTTTCTAACGAATTGTAAATTAAAAGAGGAGCACACATACGTTCGCCTCACCATACGTGCACACGTATAGTGGCATTAATGAAATGATAAATAACGGGCAAATGTAAACGAAGAACGTACAGGACATGATTTGATTTTGGCAACTAAATATGATTTACGAAATTTTAACTCGAATTGACACGAGAGATTCTTTATTTCAACAATAATTTAAATTTTATTTTATTGCAGCGAACTGTGCACGTGCATCGGCGACTTACAGATTCCGTTTTCAGTTCACCGCATACATTTCATACGTCATCATTTGAGTCGAGCTAAAAATCGGTCGGCAACCTTAAATTATATCGACAGAAGACACCCCTCGTGAAGGTATCAACTGGATCAAAAATGTCTCTCTCCTGCTGTTTGAAAACAACATTGCGATTTCCTACAAAATGAAATCTATTCCAAGCAGATTAAAAACCCTTCACGAGCGATTGTAGCAGCTTGTGAACATTTTCGCATCGGGGGGACTTTACACGCTGGTCGCACAATCAGTGATTTAAATAGGGAATTTATATAAAGTGTGCTCAAAAAAACTGAATGTCTTCCAAAACAATTTCGTTATTCGAATCGCTTATTTGGATTGTAAAAACAGCACATAATTTTACAAAAAAAAAAAAAAAAAAAAAAAAAAAATTTGTTGTCGAAACTTAAAGAAATTTTGAAACAGAGATGTCACTAATTTTTCAATTCAGATGTAACTTGAGGCATTTGCCATTTGGCATGCTCGGAAACAGGCGGTGTTAGGAGAGATCAAGAGAAGATAGTAAAATATCACTAATTTTATTGTAATTTTTAGCCGTACAGAACGAGACACAAAATAATTACGTGCAAAATGACAATAAGAATGTATAAACATTTTGCCAGGCACTTCTTATGAAATGCTGCTCCTTTTTTTTATGTCATTCTTTTAACATTATGATAATGATAATTCCACCATCCCCCACTTCTGTACAACATTTCTACTTGTTGTTCATACTTACGAGCACAATTTTAATTCTCATTTTCTCACTGCCAGTTTTCTGGTCTACTGCTGAAGTTACAGCATGTAAATTGTGGCTGACTGCACTCCATTCTTATAATTGCTAATAGAATATGCAATGATCTGGCATAAAAAGGACATTGAGACAAACGTAAGCATAAGCAGGCGTGAGTAGGTGGTGTGCGGGTAACCGATATGTTGTATTTCTGTATTGCTTGTGTGCTTTCAAAGCAAAAATAAGGAATAAAGAACATTATTAATATAAAGAAAGCCCTGCACTAGAACATTGCGTAATGGCAGGTGAATAATAATGCAACCCAGCGAACCCTACTCCGTAGCCAAAATATGCTTTTATGTATTCCAAGGCGCTCTCGCTGAGTGTAAGCAGCAATAAAATGCTTAGAAGCCAGATAAATTTTAGCTGGTTAGCGGGGTGGCAGGTAGCTGTGACTGCTCGGTTGCCTGCGTCTTAATTGTCAGTCGTAGCCATAAATGTATATTTTTCCCTTCGCTCCTTTCTTCAGGTCTAGTACGGGCATAATATGCTTCTGCTTTACCTTTGAAATCTCCCCTGGTTTGCCATTTTGTATTTGCTTTCTTTTCCATTTTCATTTCCTACATTTTCTTAGCAGATTTCGTTACTCGTTTAATGTTTTATGCTTGATTCCTTAGAGAAATTAATTTCCAACTTGTGAGACATTTTCACTTGATATGTTTTTTATTTGATTTTCTTTATTACGTGATTTTATAAAAGTAGTTAGAAAGTACGTTACTTAACGTTAATAAAACATTGCCAGGAGCTTGTAACGGGTTCTCAAATATTATTAAATTATTGTACAAAATAAACAGGGATAAGATAATTAATATGAAAACCGGAATGGAAATCGCGGTTAAAAAATGTAGTAACAGAATAAAAAGAATAAAAAGTTTCTTCTTTATGGATTTTATTAAAACTTGATAAGTTTAATTTTAATACGATTTTAGAGAGTGGCAGCTTAAAGTATGCATTTCTAAAGTACACTCAAAGAAAATTATTAATTAGAAAAAATAATTTTTTTTTTAGTTAATTAAATTCATTTCTTTACTTTAATTTGAGTTTTTCTTTAGGATAACAGCGAAGGAAGTGAGTGTTTTAGCAGCGTTAGAATGAGGCTGCATGAAAACGTTTTCTAGCTGGTTAGGGGTATGCTTCACTGTCCTACACAAACATATAATTTATTCATACGAGAATCTGATATTATTCCATACTATTTTAAAAAATATCATGCAAATGGCCTTGCTGATCGCACACTATCATATAAATATGATTGCAGCAAATTTTTTTCGTTGCTAGTTGAAGTAAATGCAACTCTGATCGCATGAAAAGGAATATCTTATGCAAATTTTCATAAAAAAAATCTGCCACACAGCTGCACTTTTAGGCCACCCTATAGTTACTTAATTTTTGAGCACAGTGGCACGAAAAAGTATTAAAATTTAAATATTTGAAAAGGTTTTTTTTTAAATTATTTTCTGCAAGTGAATTTTAAGGAAATTTTATTTTGCACACTGTAATATTAACGCGACTGCTAGGCAAGTTTAATGAAAAGCGTTGTTAGTCTTGTAAAGAATTTTCTGGCCAAATGGGCTCTACAGAGTTTCTAACGCGAGAAAATAATGTTTTCATTGCAATTTTATTCCACTCTTCATTTCAGTTAGAAACCGATACAGAATAAATTTCGCAAACCTTTTTTAAAATTTTAACCAAAATAAGTTAAAATAATTTTTGCTTGGAATCAGAGCCGCGACCTTCATCATTCCATTCCATATATTTCAAGTACGTTCTAGTTTTAATGCCACTAAAATATTAATTATGTGTGTGTAAAAATAATTGCGGAGCATACAAAAGAAAAAGAAAACTAAAGTGATTGATTGGTTTCCCCCGTACTTGATTCAAATTTGAAAACTTTCAATCAATTTTGAAATAAATTTCGCATTGAATAGAATTGCCTTAAGCCGACAATTGATTGCATAATGAATAATGTTTGCTTAAAGAATTGATATGAAAAGTTTTTCTGTTTCTGTTTCCGTTTCTGATTCTCTTTGCATTGCCTAATGTAGCGTGGAGCAAGCAAATATTATATTTATAATGTTAAATTAATAAGAAATTGCTGCCCACTTTATGGCACGTTTTCATAATATTTTTTATATTTGACATTTTTGCGCTTCGATTCCATTTGCTCGTGTCGCTATTAAGAGAAGTTTTTTAGAAGTGACTTAAAGCAACAGCTGCGCTAGCCGGTACATTTTATGACAACCTTTACTAATCTATATTACAATATTAAGAAACCTGCTAATTATTTTTCACACACCATCCACTTGCTTCAATGGACGATTTCTTGTGGTTTTTCTGTTTTCTGAGTTTTGTGTTTTTTGTTTTTTTTTTTTTTTTGTAATTTTTCCCTTCTTGTAAATGTGTTTTCTTTAGTATTACTTTTATATGGCAGCTAACCATGTCATGTCAGAGTGTGTGTCAGTTCAGCAAGGCGACAGGAAAAACTTTGTTTTGTTAATTGGTTTAGTCACCTGTTTGTTTGCAACATTGTGTGGCTCTGACACCAATACTCAACCATTAACGGCCCAACCCAACAGATTTTATAACTGCTCGCTCTCCCCATTTATCTAGTGGCCATTTCTTTGTTGGCTTTAATGTTAGTTTCCATTTTATGTGAGTTTTTGTTGTCGTTATCGTTTTTGGATGCCTTAAAGTATGCAGCATAATATATAAAAACTTATGGAGCGTCTTAAATATCACGCTTCTTATCATGGTCTTCCTCACTATCATGATTGTACTCGAATTCATCGTCATCATCGTAACGATTTTTGTGTTGTTGTAAACTTTTAACCTTCACAAAGCGTGATACGAAAAATTGGTCATGAAAAATTCACACTCATTCAAACATTTTAACATTCAGTTATTTGTTTATATTTTTGCCCAACATTTACACACCTTTACATTGGCGTTACTTCTACACCATTTAGACGCGCTTTTGCTGACTGTTTGTGCCCAGATCTGTTTTTGTGTGGTGGGTGATACAAATTTTGTTGCCTTTGGTTTCAATTAATGTGGTTTTTTTTTTTTTTTTTTTTTTTGGTACTTTCTGTCAAAGACAACAAACCGCTTGTCATGTCTTTTTTCTTGATCTCTTAATAGACACCTTCTGCATGGGGATGTGTGCATGTAGGAGAGCATTAAGTATTTTCTTTGGAGTTCATATTTCTGAGGTTTTTAATATGATACTCACAAACAAGTCACAGCAAAAAAAAAAACAAAAAAACAAAAAAAGATTGGCAGATGTACTGTAAGTGACATTTGAGTTTGAACAGTGTGTTGGTGTGTTGGTATGTAAATATGTGTGGCTTTGTGTCAGTTTTTATTTGCCTTCATTTTGGTGTGGCCATTAACAAGAAAATATTTACATGCACACTTTCATACAAAAAATTCCACTTAGATTTCTATTAGCAAAGATAAAGAGAGTGTTGGTAAATGTAAATGGAGAATTCCAAATGGGTTTCATTAATTTTCTTATTGTTATGATTAATAGGTGTGTTAATGGATGTCACTTAAAAGTTTCCGTTCTTATTCTGCTTCTTTTCTCATCTTGCTCCATTGGCGACATTTAATTCTTTTGCTAACAAAATACTTTCTGCGAACAAAAAAAAAATATTTTTTTTTCCCTTTCCGCACTTTGAAGACTAGTTTTAAAAAATTGGCCATTAATAATAAAAAGTGGTTTTTAATTCATATCTTTCTCACATCGCATAGCGTTGCTCCTTTTGCAATAAAAGTCTAGAAAAAGAATATTTTAACATGTGATAGCAAAATAATGGAGAAAATAACAATATAATGATTAAACTTAGAAGCACAGTAGCAAGAAATTGAAAATGCAATATCTACTGAGAGTAAAAATAAATTTCTCATTGGAAAAATTTATTTTTTTTTCTTGTTGGAATGTTTTATTGATGAAGTCATGGGTCCAGTGCAGTTCATTGTTACCATATCGATGTTACCAAAATCCCTATAATAGAGACTATTTTGAGATTAGAAATGCCACAATACTGTCCCTTCTACTTAATGCCTCAGCATTTCCCTTCTATACCATCCTCTCTGCACCACAAAACTAGAATAATTAGGGCGTCCTGGTCTTTAGACTAAGATTTCCTTCACTAGAACACATAGTCCCCGTTTTATTAGAAGCACTGAATCATTATTCCACGAAATCGTATATGTTGTAACACATGAGTGTGTGCAACTGTACGATGATCTGCGAAACTTATGGCGTTTTCTTTTCCACATTAAAAATGTTGCCCTGTGAAAAGGTGCCTTTTTAAAATGCATTGCCCGCCCTGTGAAAGTGCAATTTTTTATAGAACGAGAAAAGAACACAAATTAGAAAAAAGTGCAATGCCTTTTTTTTAACAGCTGATAAACAAACATTTTCTGTATATTTTATGAAATGTGTATACAAAAATCTTTAGTTGCCAGATTGCTAATTCATCTGCTTGAGAAAAAAAAAATTTCTTTTGTTTGTTTTATACGATACAAAATATAAAAATATTTATTAAAATCTAATTTTCTGACTCTTTTAACTCAAAAGACTTTTTTTTGAGCATTTTCTGGTAACGCTGTGCAATAATAAAAAGCATGTGTTTTACAAGGCAATTTCTGCCCTGTTGATTTGCTCAGGGTAAAAGTGCACTCCCAAAGGGCGACATTTTTGAGAAAAGAACACAAAATTGCCCTTCCTGCGGGTAGTGTTGCCCTTTTTTGTAGAAAAGAAAACGCCATTAACGGCATTCAAGTCAGTATTTTTCTAAGCAATTGACCGATTTTTTTTTTTTTTTTTTGCATAATTTGTGTATACTTGCATGGTGACTACAACTTTATTTTTTAGCGGCTTCTTTAGGTCTGCTAGGCAACCGTGAGTTCTTCTTGAAATGCGATTTTTCGTTGCATTTTTACATGCACAGTCTACGGTATCGTACAACAAAACTTTAAAAAAGGATGATACTTTTTAAATGATAGTTTCACGAGAAGTGGCACGACAAATATTCTATCCAGCCGTCATTATGTTAAGCTAATTGACGATAATTTGTGATTATAAAATGCATGGAAACTGGGAGCAGCCACTTGACATGGTTGGTCACATCCCTTAGCTTTAATACACTTTATTGTGCAAACACATAGCTTTATAGTATGTGAGGAAAATGTAAAAGAAAAACATGAAGCATTCCATTTTTTTTCCAAAAATTTAACATGTTCCTAAGAGGGCAAGCCAAGTCTTAGGGCTGTAGATATTCAGAATTATAACTGAAAGCGCCTGATTCTCAGAACACACAGATCCAATCAATTTGCACAAAATCCAAGTGTCAAATAAGCCTTTAGGGAGCTGCCAGCTGATTTCAGTTTCTTTTACTACTATTTGCAAAATATAAAATATAAATATTTGCTTTTGTATTATTTAAAAGGCATGTCCTTGTTTAACAATTCGTAAATAATTTCGTAAATAAATTATTAAGCTATTAAAGAGTCTTTAACATCCTGTCACCATTGCTTTTGTCGTCACCCAAAATTTATTTTAAGCGAAGAGCAAATTAAATTCTTTATAAATAATTAAATATTCATTAAATTAGCTGAAGAAATTCAACGTATATGATGCAAAAAAAAAAACAAAAGACAAAAAAAAAATATAATAATTATTATTTATTAATTTGTTTTAAGCCAAACAGAATAAATTATTTCATTGTTCATACAGAATGCATACTGAAATATATTAAAACACTGTGTGTTTGTGTGTGTGTGTGCGTTTTTGTCCTTAACATTACAAATATTTATTAAAATCTAATTATAAATTCAATTTATTTTTTACGTGTGTTAATGTTCATTATAACTGAAAAAAAGTGCTGCTCATAAGGAAATGCTTTATCAAGTGGAATTTTCACATCTTCCACGATTAATTTTCGTACATGGTGTAAATTTATTTCGTAACACTTTTTTCTCATGAAAACGCATGGAATTATTTATGCACTGTTTACAGTGTTGAGCAAAATTACTCTCCAAAAACCAATTGAAAAATATTGGTTTTAATGACTGATACAGTTTTCAAATCTCTATTTACGGGAAGATGAATATCATGATAAATTAATTATGGCCTTTAACTGAATTTACCATAAATTTTCCAATTTTTTTTTTGGGAAAGAATAAGGCAGGCCACCTGTTTTGTTAGCCATTGTTTTGATCTGTTTCCTGTCTGTATTACGCAATTCCTTTAGCAATAATAAAATGATGTGTTTAACACAGTAATGAAACAACAAAAACGAAAGGGGTAGTTATTGCTGTTGGCAGAAAATTTAAAAAAGTTTAAAGATAATCCCATCAGCTTCCATTGCAAATGCTTTTTCGTGGTGGCGGCAGTGTTAATATTATAATCACAGTAATACAATTTTTTTTTTTTTTTTTTTTTTTTTTTTTTTTTTTTTTTTTTTGTAGCTTCATAACAGAAATACTCTACTACGAGTTTAGAAAAGCATGTTGCTGCTCAAAGTAAGAGCATAGTAAGGCATTAATTAAAAATGATATTACAGCAAACTTTATATAAATTTTTAATTAGCAATTTTGCTATTTTGCCACTCAACTCCAGAATATATTCAGGCAAAAAACGGCTGCCGAAGCTGTTGCTTCTACTTGTTTACTTGTTATAACAGCAACACTCTTTGTTAGAGTGTAAAATAACCCAACAACCAAACAAACCAGCTACTAGACAGACAATTATTTCGTACAACCGTTATGCACACACACACACACAAACAAAAAAACCAAAAGAAAGGAACAGCAACCAAAACCGACACGTTTGTTTTTATATAAATTTTTACAATTTGGCATTTCCCCCTAAAGTTTTTCACTCTTTTTTGTTCGTTTGTATGACGATGTTAAATTAACACTTTGTTAACACCCAACACAAAAGAGGATTTAAATTTTTTTCTAAATATACGGCTAAATTTATACAAAGAGAACATTTTAGGCAAACAAGGCCGATTTAAACTTAATCTCACTGCATTAAATTTATTATAAAAGCGGTGTATGCAAAAAAGACCTGCACAAAATGTTAATTATGTTACAATAAAACAACATTAAATGGTGAATAGATTAAATGTGTTTACGATCCCAAGATTATTTTGTGGTATTGATGATTTTTCAGCATCCTGCTAAAACACGCCTCTTTTATACTTCAGCAAAATAAAAATGAAAAATAAAAAAAAAAAACAACCAGAAAAAATCAATTAATTAAAAGACGTGGGCAGTTTTTGTAATTGAAATAAAATAAACGCCATTTTAACAATTCTAGAACAATACATGGCTGAGAGATAGAAGGGAATAAGCAAACAACTATTTATATTAATTACATTCACAAACATTTCCGAGACCTGCGGCCATCGAATTCATTATTGAAGTTCATGGGAGCGTATGAGTTTTGAAATAAAATATCAATCATACGCACTGTGACATTGAACTGCCGTCGAATGACAACTTTTTGAATGCATTAATTATCAAATATAAAATATACAATATATTAAGCGAGACATGGTATCGTAGTTCGTTATATTAAGTGTTTTATCTTTAGCGCACAATGGGCTAAAAAACACGAAATTCGGATACCAAATCGCATCCCTTGTATTAATAAAAAAGTTAGAAAATTATCTCGAAAGCAAAATAAAATGAAAAAAGCAAGAAATAATAATAAAAATTATGAAAAAATTCCTTTAATTTTCTGTATTTAATACCTGACAAGAGAGTCATAGCAAATAAATGCTACGATAGAAAAAATATCGGCATTTTGCATCGACACATTAGAAATTGCATATTAACGGCTTAAGCTCAAGCACTGTATATCCATACATATCCATATCTCTGGATATGGAAATATTTTAAGGAAACTGCTGAAAGCTGCTGTTAGCAGCACATATGGGTGCTACCGTAAGCGAATCAATAGTGCGCAGTCTAGTAAAACGGAGGTCGTGTGTGTTTGACTCCAGCCTGCAGCCAAGCCAAAAGCTTTGCAAGTTAATTTAATTAAAAAAAAAGTAAACAAAAAATTTACGTTTAAGAAAAATAATATATATATATATATATATATATTAAAATAAACGAAATTGAGCAAGTTTAATTAAAATCTCCTGTTACATTAAAGATACTTTAAAACTTTCATAAAAGCAATATTTTATTTTTAATTTTCAAATAATTTAGTGATGAAAAATTTATTGAAAGATTTTGACAAGTTTGGTAGAGAAGTTTTTAAAGCCGCTGATAATCCGTAACACTATAAATAAATAAACTTATGAATATTAGGAAAGCTCAAACAAATCAGTTTTTGAAGTAAATGACCATTAAATGTACGTGGCTTTAGTTGTACGTGTAATAGTTGTAAAAAATTCTTGGGGCCATTTTATACAATGAATTTGGCCAGCATTCTTCAATTCTACAATTAAATGCACTTCAGTAAGTAAAAAATTCATATTCCATACGAGACAAGAAAATTAAAAACGGACGTATTTTATTTTATTACTTTTTTTTCCAGCGAAACCATTAGCAGTATATCTCTGTTATAGATTAATTTTTTCTTCCACTTTCCACATTTTTTGCTGGTAGCGGTACGTTAAGTTTAAATCTTTATTGATTTCTTAATTTTATTTTTTAATATTTCATTCAATGTCTTTAAGATTTCTGCATGGCACTACGTTTTCAAGCACAATCCCGGCAGTTGATTCTTTTTACTGTTGACGGAAATGAAGGCAATCCAACGCAATGTTGCTTGGCAATGAAGGTAACAACGATGGTATGGTATGGCTGCCCTGGCGATGCCATTTATGCCAGCTTGATAGCTAGTCCAATAGCCAGCGCTACTAAACTATTAAATTAAATTTACTTGGTGACAAAAGTAATGATCGCGAAAGCCGTCTTTATGCGACATTAGCACGTTTAGCTGGAATGCACTACGTAATTTCGACAAAAATCTTTGAACGAATAAGAAAAGCAAACAAACAATTTCGCAACAATTTTATTACGCTACTCGTTAGAATTTAAAAGGTTTAACTGTCTCGCCTTTAAATTAAAAATGAAATACAAAAAATGTATAATAAAAATAAGAGAACTGTAGTTAAACAAAACTAAGAATTGTTGCTTTTTTGCATTTTAAATGAAATTTTTTGTTTGCATATTGTTAATACTGCAGAAATAAGCACATCGTCCTCTTCGTATACACGGCTTAAGAAACTGATTTTTTAGAACACATTTACTTATGCTCGCACACACCCACACGCACATACACACAGATACCAACCAACTTTACTTTGGCTTACTGCTATTAAGAATATCAAAACAAATGCTGAACAGAACAGAACAGAGCAGAGCGGAGCAGAGCAGAGCAGAACCGAACATTTCAGAAGTATGAGTACATACGACTAAGTCTGTCTGCTTGTTTTGAAGCCATAACATGAGACACAAAAAAAAAAAAAATCCAGTCTTGATAGTACAAGAGTAATCTGTTGGTAGTTTGTTTTGTTTCGCTTGCAATAAATATATACAAGAGAGTGTGTGAGTGTGTGTATGTAGATAGTGAGTGTTTAGGCATGAACGCGCGTGTTTCAAGTAAACCTGCTGATGTTGCTTATTTTTATTGTGCATATAGAAATATCTTATAGTGGCTGGTGTATCGTTATTTTCAATTATATGCACACAGCCTTGTCTTGCCTCTTCGTATATGGGTGTGTGCAAGTGTGCCATGTAACTGTTTTAATACACAACAAAGAGCAAAAGGATGACATCACCACAAATGAGAATGATGATACAAATATATTTAACAATAAATACATCCGCAAGTATGTCTGTGCATAAATTTCAGCATATATTTTTTTTTTATTCTAAAGAATAAATAAAAAGTCAATTCTCTTTGAAACTTCTTTATTTAAAAAAAGTGCTTTTAAGTTTGGAAATTATTTAGTAGTACTCCAATGGCTCGCAATGTAAATTAACTCAATAATACGCATACACAAGTGTTTAGCTTATGCAGTGGAAATTTGTCTTGCAGAGAGGCTTAACATTTAATTGCATGTGTACTTTGGGTAGTCACTCTAAAAGCAAACTTAAGCACTATCAGCAACACACGTAATGTTATACGTCACCCACACATATACATACACAAACATACCCATAGAAAGCGCACGTGAGCTTAAGCAGTTGTGTAAATGCCTCAGTTTACATATAGCGCCCTACTGTATGCAAATGTTTTTTTTTTTTTGCACTAAAGCAGTTTGCGAAAAAGAAATAAAAAATACTTACAGAGAACGTTGTGTAGTTCCATGTGCCTGTTATACTTCTGGTTCTTCATTATTATTATTATTTTTTTATTTTTATTTTTTTTGTTATTTAAAGGTATTTTAGGATTTTAGCACTTTTAACACAAAAATCTCAAGATAATGCTTTTGCTGCTTGCTCATGTTTATACTGCTGAAATCGCACTCAAACCGATACACACAAACCCACACACACACACGTATGAGTTTTCGAAACTAAATATAGTATCTAAATATTTATATATGAGACACTAAAAGAAACACAGGGAGAAATGCACAGCAAGTAGACGGTTAGATGGAAATTCATATTGTTTGGCACGGTTATATGTATGCGTGCATGCATTTTTGTGTGAGTATGTGTGTGTGAGCGCTAAAATTGATATTCAAATACTGTCGCCAGCATACACAGGCACTGGAATAAACGTTCTAGTGCATTTAACGAGCATTTAAGTGTGTCAGCAGCAACTAAACATACAAGTGATACTTATCGTTTGTAGGCAAGTACGCATCTAAAAAGTGTTTATGAATATTTAAAAAATCATTATAACTCATATAGAATTTAAGCTTTAAATTCTGCTTTTGGCGCATAATTCTGAAAGAAAATCCCACATTTTTATTTGAAAAATTTATATATATATATATATGAATGTTAGGTGTGTAATGATGCACAAAAATAGTTTTGATTTATAGAATCAACATTACAAAATTTAAAATAAAAAGTAAATGAAAAAGACAAATTTGGCATAAAAATTTTAGGCAAAATTTTAAAATCGTTGTGTGGTTATGAAATATTTCATATTTAAAACTTAATTGAAAAATAACATAAATTATCAGTGCTGAATATTGGCAAAAAATTTTATTTCAGTACGAAAAGAGTTGGGAAATTTTAATTATTTTTCTATATTTTCTTTAGTTTGGCAGGTTTTAAAAATTTAAATGGGAAGAAATTTGGTGAGGAAAAAAGGCAACATTATTGTCAAAAAGGGCAATTTTGTGTTCTTTTCTCAAAAATGTGTTACCCTCTGAAAGGGTTGCGTGTTCTTTCGTACAAATGTTGCCCTATCGCAGGGCAAAAGGCATTACACTTTTTTACACTTTCGAACAAATCGACAGGGCAGAAATTGCCGTGTAAAACAGGTGGCTTTTATTCTTATACAGCGTTACCAGACAATGTACAAAAAAAGTCTTTTGAGTTGAAAGTCAGGATTTTAATAATTATTTCTATATTTAGTATCGTATAAAATAAACATAAGACCGCAATGCGGCTGCTTATTTATATGAGATATTAAAATAAAAAATTTTCAGTTTCTCAAGCAGATGAATTAGCAATCTGGCAACTGAACATTTTTGTTTACACATTTCCTAAAATATAAATAAATGTTTTTTCATCAGCTGTTAAAAAAATGGCAATACACTTTTTTAAAATGGGCTTTGCACAGGGCAACATTTTTATTGTAGAAAATGAAACGCCATTAATATTTAAAGTTTTTAAACGTTAACGAATATCGTTTAAAATCAGCTAGGCTGCAAAAATAAAAAAAAATCAGTTTAAGTTTTACAAAACTGTTGACCAGTGTAACATAATCGCAATAGCGGAAAGTAAATGACAAATTATAAATATAAATATTGTAATAATAATAATTTAATATTTATAAAAAAAAATTTTACCAAAAAAAGAGCTTCTAGGAATTTTTGTGCAAAAACTAGAGGGCAATAAAATACTAATGAAGTGGTTAGATAATTTTTCTTGAATTGTATGCCTTCGTGTTAAACATGAATACAAACAAAAACGGTGCTTTTCCTGCTTTGAAAAATCCAAACAGATCAACGAAACTAATTTATTGCCAAACAGTTTGTACAATTTCCGCACTTCCAGCTTAACGTTGAAAAACTTTCTGTTTTTAAGTTTGAATTCGAACAACTTGTTGCCACTACACTTTTCTTGTTGCCATTTAATTTTCTATACCTTAAACAGCATATAAAATATTGTATTTCATGCTCACAGTTCAGATTGTTTATCTCGTAATTGTTTAATAAAATTTAAGAGAGTTGATTCTATTTTCATGGTTTTTATTTTACTTTTAAACTTAATTTAACATCAATTACAATACACAAACAAGCTCGCAAAATAAGTTACGTCGTCTGCAAACTAACTGCCATTCTTGCAATAAACACAGTACAAACAATTATACAGCCGTGCACTGTGTGTGTGCGAGTGTGTGAGTGTGTATGTGCCAAAATGAAGCAACAGGTCTTAAGCAACCATGCACAAAATGCAGCATACAAATTCGTTTATGGTAATAATAGAACGTGAAACGTTTATTTTGTTGCCAGTGTGGTGGGACGGGAAAGTACACATAGAACACACACACATACACACAAAAACCAAGAATGGAGATAAAACGCAGGGCAATTTAGTGTATGCCGCCCCCTCTAACAGTTGTCTGCTTGCTGTTGCAGAATTTGCTTCATGGAACAGTGGTTCCAAAAAAAAAAAACAAAATCTCCACAAAGACACTTTTGGAATTTTAAATTTAAAATGGCATGGAAGCACAAGTGAAACGGGCAAAACGAAAAAAAAATAAATAAATTAAATACATTTTTGTGTAGTTAAGTAATTCTGTGTGCACTTAAGTGTCTCTGAGGATCCAAAAGGCGTATGAGTTACATTTAATTCAACGTGACAGTATTAACAATCATACGTTTGCGATTGCGGTACAACGGGGAGGCCTTGTTGTTACCTTGTTCAAGTAAAGCCATATTGCTATTTAGTTTGGCGGCTTTGTGAGAAACTTTTAACTAGATTTAGAATTAACTTGCTGTGAAAATTCAATTGGCAAACAGGATTTGTAAGACGTAAAGCAATCAAGGCTAAGAGAATGCCATTAAAATCAACAAAACAGATCTCAAACAGCAACGTTACAAGATAATGTATTACGGACAGGAAACGAAAGTCAGATCTGTTGCGCTTACTGAGCATACGCATTAAAATCGAAATGCATAAGCATATATGTATAAATGAGTGTAAAGGAAGAAATAAAGAGTTGAAAAAAAACCTTTACTCACCGTCCTTACCAGTGTGATTTAAATTCAGATTAAAAAGTTTTTTGATTAGTTTTGTTGTTTTGTTATTGTTTTGAATTATTTTTCTTGTTCACTGCCTCTACATAAATCAGTTTTCTTTGTGTTGTATATTCGCATATTTCCCGTAGTTTATTTTCTCTTAGGAATTTTCTAGGCGGAAAACAAGAGGCAACGCAGCTAAAGATATTAACTTTAGTACTAATTTTAATTTTACCTTTTTTCTTTATAAAAAACAAACTTACTTTTCTTTTTTATTTTAAATGTTATTAAGGATGGATGGTACACGATTGAAAGAAAAGCCCACAGTTAAAGCAGATAAAAAAAAATTAAAAAGAGGAAAAATTTGATATATTTTATTTACTTTTTAATAAAATGTTCTAAAGAGTTTTCATTTTAAAACATAAAATGAAAGAAGAACAAATTAAAAGTGCTCTAAAATATTTCCAAACAAACTCAATAAATAGAAGGAACGGAAGTGGAATTGCTATTTGTGCTGCTCTTTATGCTTTTTTCCTCTTTCCTTGTAGACAACACAAAACTTTTTGTAAATTTTAACTGTGTTGCACAACTGTATCCTGTATTACTCTGTGCAGAGATTCTATGCAAACCATTTAATTCCACTTGCGAGTCTTAACTGCACTCGAATTTACATGGCTGCCGCCACTCACTCTGCATTTATTCCTTTGGAAAATATATTCTGTTCTCCTTTTGCTGTTCATTAAACTTTCTGTTGCAAATATTACTCGGTTTATTGTTCTTGATGAGACTGTATTCATATTTATTCATTCACATAAAAAAAAATTACTTTTTATTAATAAAAATAAGTTGGACACTTAAATGTAAAAAAAAGGGAAAATAGTTTTATATCTAAAATAGTTTAAGCTTTACAGATAACACAATGACTGGCATGGAATACGTAATAAAACAGAAGCAAATCATTGGCAAAACCACACGGCCAATAACACAGACAAAAGTTATTTCTCAATTCTTCCGAGTATCACAAAATTTTTATCCAAACAAATATTTGCTTCACACAAAAAAAAAAATTTTAGACAGTATTTTCTAGTAGGATTCGAATTTTTCCCACAATTAATTGTGCGGAAAATTGAAGTAACTACATTAAGCGAAAATCACGTAATTTTACAATTTGGTAGAACCCTTGTTTTTAATTACGTTCGAAAAAAAAACGATTAAAATACTTTTAAGGGGGCCAAATGTAGGGCAGTTTAACTTATTGACAACTTAGTTCTAATTTATACGAACAAAGTATAAAATTAAACCACTGTCTTTCTCTCTCTCTCTCTTTCCCTCTCTCTTTCACAGAACAAACAACATAATATATATTTATGCAATTTTTTTTTATTACTCGTAAAAACTTCTAATTAAATTATAAACTTATGATTTATTAAAGAGTTAAGAGTTATTAAATTTATTTTTTTATTTTTATGTAATATTATAATTCATACATATTAACATTATAATCTGAATATGAAAAAATGTTTGCCCATAAAACCATTAAAGCAGAATAAGAGCAGTTCCATCTAACAAAGAATCTACTACTCGAGTTGCTAAAGTGGAAAAACTGACAAAACTTTTCTAGGAAATTATATTCTATTGAAGATTAGTTTGAATGCCAATGTCTGCATCCTGGTTAGGTTACGTAGCAGCTCTTTTTTAAAGCAATGCAAAATCTATTTATATCTTTAGTATAATTTAAGTCATCTTGCGATTGAAAGAAGACTTCTTTTTTATTTTTCTCCCCCATTTTCACAAAAGGAATAGAATGCATTAAAATATCTTATTGATGCGCAAAAAACGTAGTTTATATCAAAAATGTTGTACTTAAAAAAAAAATATTACAAGCAATTATATTCTAATGCCCCTGAATTGCAATAATCAGTAGACAAAAGTTCTTGAAAAAAAAAAATATATATATATATATTCAGAAAAATATAAAAACCATCTAAAATATTCAATGCAATAATAGTTTCTTCGCAACATACATGCATTCAGTCAACTGCCCTTTTACAAGTAAAACTTAGGCATACACCCACACACACAATGTCCGTTGCCCAACGACATGTTTAAATAAAACATTTCATTTCCATATCGATCCACCGACAACATTTGTATATTTATGTGTGTGTGTGTGTGTGTGTGGGTGAGTATGTGTGTGTATTATACAGAAGATAAATTTATTGAAAATAGTTTTTCTGTTGCGCTTTTTGTCCTCGTCCGTGTAACGACAGAAAAATACAGATTCATAAATTTTGCTTGTTGGCAGAATGAAAGCCTGGAACAGCTGCTTTTGTACTCGAGTCACATTGATCGCCGCCGTATGTGAATTGTATTGAATGCTTTTCTAAAACTAAATAAATGTTAAAACTAATATTGCAAAAGCTTTTTTTTGCGCTCGTATTAATGCCTGCAATGGTGTCTGTGTGTGTGTGTGCTTACAAAGATGATGTTGAACTTTTTTTCTCTTTTAAAACCGTTTGTACTGCATTGTATTTATGCCTTTGTGTATTGATATCGTGCTTATCACAACCTGTGTAGCAAATAAATAGAACATAATTCGCATAATAAACTGCGATAGAGATTGCAGGGCAGCATTTATTTTTTTTTTTTTTTTTTTTTTTTCTTTAAAAATATACAATTGCAACGGTTCATTTGATTTAAAGTGCTGGAAATTAAAATAGTTGGTAGTGGTACACATCTCTGCAGGAGGGTCCTGAAATAATAGTTTCATCCATTGAATATTTGAATGGTGATAATCAGAAAAAAACTTATTATAAAAAATGGAGTCTGGTTTTTTAATAACTGTTAACTGTTAAAAAAGGCTGACTTCATGGTAATGCATAACGTTTCAGAATATCATCGACAGGTAGACAGCACAAGAGTAATGATTTGCCATTTTATATATATATAAAAAGTCATAAAAAAAACATCCTTTGGACTTGTTACTCTCCGACAATGCAAGAAAGAGGCAGCAATACTATTCGACTTTAATGAAAATGACATTTTGAAACAAATTCCGAACTATCAATTAGTACTTTGTTGTTATTTTTAATTACACTAGCGATGCGATATATAAATATTCACAATACTAAAAATGCATTGAAATACATTTCTTCGCCGTGCCATTACATTCCTATGCGAAGTCATAGCCACCTCGCCAAATATACGCCCATGTTCTGAAAAACGCAGCGTTTTCAAATCGCTTGCGGTTCTAAAAACGCAAAACGCATTTCGCTATGTTCTGAAAATGAAGCGATTTGCTGGCGTTTTGCTATTTGTCGAAGGTTTATTGGAATAATGAAAACATGGTATAGTTTATACAATATAATATTATTGTTTATATAAATCTGAGCACATACTCCTATGAGTACATACTTGCGGCAGCGTTTTGTAGGCTCAGAAAAAACCGATACTAAATAACGCCTAAGCAACACATATTTGGAAAACAAAGGCGTTGGGCGTCCAGCTAAGTGAGTTACCGGGTTAACTGAAATAGCACACTCTGAAATTCTGAATTTAAGCTTTGCAGTAACACAGCTATTTCTTAGAGTGTACTTTAAAATTATGTCCTGTATAGGATCCTTATAATGTTTCTCAATAAGCGGCGAAACACAATACCGCTCCACTAAACCAACGACAAGTTCCAGCTGCTGCATTTCTCTATACAGACTGGCTTTGTGTTAATCCTTAAAAAAGCAAGCATAGTGGATCTCGATGCCGATATGCAGGCCTGCTCAGCTGGCATAACTCATTTGATATGGATTTCGTTTGCAAATATGGCGATCAGCCATATGCTGACCACAATGCTGACCCCTCTTGCCTCTTCGGCCACTCTTCCCAGACAATTATACAAATCCTACAGTGTCTACAATTCCATTATTGCTTTTTTGTGTTACTTAAATAAAAAGAATTAAAAATGTGGAACTCTAAAAACAAGACGTAACGATTGTTACACAGTGCTACGTCATGTGGATAATTACATCCTCCAAATAATTATAATTAATAAAAATGCCAAATAAACTAGAACATATCGTAAAATGATTAACTCCACTTTTATATTTCAGTTTGATTTTCTTATTAATTTATGTTCCGACCTCAATCAATAATCTCCTCGTATAACTCGTATAATCCAACGGAATTTGGAAATTGACTTGCATACAAACAGTCATTATCCTCGCAAATAAACACAATTTTTTATGGGAAATTTATGAAACAGGTAACAAAACTTTACATAAATAATTATGAGCATTTCGATTTGAAATAAAGTGAAACATAAAGTTAAACAAAAAAATCGCCAAATGTGGTGATGACTTTGGAAAGTTTCTCCAAAAAAAAAAAAAAAAAAAAAGTTCTTAAAATGTTTTATTTCATGTCAGCATTTCTTCAACAATTTGTTTGCTGCTGTCTTGTTTTGAATTTATTCAATATTCATAAATATTCTGTACTGACATTCATCATATTGTCGTTTAGTTTAGGAACAACAACAACAAAAAAAAATAAGGGAAAAAAACACAAGTGGAAACATGAAAAAGAGAGAGAGAGATGGAAAACAAACAATTCATCACCATAAGGTCTGTTAAAGGGAGAGAGTAGAGTTGACTTGTCTGGGAATGCGGGCATGTGAGTACGAGTACGTAGTGGCAGTTAAGTTGTGTTTGTATTCATCTTCGTTAGTGTTTCAGTAACACTTCCGGTTTCCGTACGAATTTTAAACAGTTTTTCTTTTTTCAAGGGGATTTTAATATTATTTTGTTTTGTTTTATGTCTCTTTCAAAATAAAAACAAACCGTTTCACAAACAAAAAATTTTGATTTTATTTTATATTTTGGCTTGTCCTTCTCCCCGCACATTAGGACTGTTTTTATTTTGTTCTCATTTTTTTTTCGTTTCTAGTTTTTCGTTTGTTTGTGATCTTGCAGTAAGTTGCACATTTATTTACAATTCCACAAACTGTGGCCATCAATTGTAATCTACGACTACTTCAGCAGTGTTGCCTGTGCTTTTGCTGGCAATTTGTGCTTTCTAGTTCAGTAACGATGCTTGAGATTTTTGGTTAGATTGAAATTAATTCAGCAATTGATTCTCAATGGATTTTTTATTTCATTTCTTTTCATTTTTTTTTTTTGATATTATTATAATATTTTTTTTTTACGTTTGTTCATTTTTATGTATTTTTTCCATTTCGTCTCTATTAAAAATACTGTTGTATTTTGTTGTTTGGCAAATGCATAAGTAAATACTTTTTCCTTTATGAGATTCTGTGTTAAAATATTTTCTGCTTCAGCAGTCATTTACTTACTTTTAGGACTTGCTTTAGGACTCTTGGCATTTTCTATTTAATGAAAAGGTTTTCAAGTTGCTGACCATTATTGTTTATTAAAAAAAAAAAAAATTAGAAATAAAAGTATGCATTTGATTACAAGAATTTGCAATTTCTTTGTTATAAAAAATATTGTTTGTGCACAAGTTGTAAATATTTTGTTAGAGCTTTGTATGAATTTAAGAGGAATCTATGAAATATTAAATTATATATATTTAGAAGCATACTTGACTTTGCTTTACTTTCCTCTGTGAGGACTTTTTATTATTTGGCTTGAGAATTTAATTAAATTAAAATTCTATTTTTAAAACAAAAATATTTCAACTTTATGACACATTCAAGTTGTGCTCTTTATTGCTTGAGTTAATTTTTTCTTTTGAAATTTTCAATAGCAAGGCAAATAAATAAAATCAAGCCAATACCAGTATAATTTTCATTTGAAATTATTACATTCAAAAGACATTTTATAAAAGTTATAGGAAAAATGTGCTCTTAAGTATTTTCTTAACACAAAAAGCGATGGATAAAATACTTAGAAGTTAAAACTCTTCACTCAAAATGATTAAATTTTGTATGTTTAATAGCACAGTAGAAGTTGACATCTTAAATATATAAAAAAAAATAAACAAATCAACTCAATTCTTGCAGGGGTCAACTAAGAAACAGTATATTCTAATCCCTTTTTCATTAGTAGTTACACTTGAAGCAAAGTGGGTGTGGCGCTGCCCATTTTTATGAACCTGAAACTTTATGGTATATCGATTCCCCACTACTTGTAGTCATTTTCGGGGAAGTTTAAATCTTTGCGGGGATTTTTAATAATTCCTTTTCTTCTATGACCTGCACTTGGCGAGTAACGCCTAAACATATGCAATTCATTGTGTCGGAATTAGAAGAAATGTATTGTAGACGGTGCAACTCCGGTCATGCTGTTTGAGCTAATATTTTATAATGGTTCTAACTTCGCGGGTGAAATTTCGCTAGAGAAGAATGGAAGGAGGATGGAAGTGCTTACATATATGAGTGGAGTATCGCCAATATGACTCGTAAATTTTAAGTGACCCTTGACTATGACGTAGTTATTATTATAACCTTATTAAAAAGCACATGCGAAAATATATGAGAACAAAGCCACAAATTATGAAATAGTCGGCGTGACGGATTTTGCTTTTGTAACACGCATTTAACGCCTTCATACGTATACCGGTATTGTATAAGTCATTTGAATAATTCCTCAGATACCCCTGGCCACATTTTAGGGGAAATCTATTTCGCACCGCGCAATTTTGTTCTATTAAACATAAATTTAAGGCCAAGTTGATAAAAACAAACTGTTCGTTTACTGAAAATTGTCAGTTTAATTGAAATCTGAAATATCAATTAAATTTTAGATTAAACAATTAATTAATTTTTCCCCACTTAAGCCGTAAAAAAATAAAGATTTAAAATATAATAAGTTTATCTCAAAGTAAGTTTAATTCCATCAACAAAAAAAGATAGATGAAAAAGTGAATCGATATTGTATTGAATATAGAAAAAGTTAGTAATAAAAGCTTAGCGATGACGTAACCGGGTAAAAGTTAAGCTACACTTTTGTTAAAAGTATAGTTAATAAAGTATTACTTGTGATTCTTGCCGTCATAACTACAGTAATACTCATTTATAACGAACTGCACTGGAGCAATGGAACTTGGTTTTGGTAAAAGTTTTTTAATTCATAATTCTTTTTTTCTCTTTCCAATTTTTCAGCACTTAAAACAGTTTTAATAAAGTTTTAGATTTTCATACATGTCAGCTGATTAAAATATGTTAATATGTAAATTGGTAATACACGAGTTCGTGACAAGAGGTCTATAATTCACGCATCGTAATAAATGATTCTACTATAAGAACGAATTTTTATTTGAAAATGCCAATTATAATTAATGTATTACGAATTCATTATAAGCAAGTTTTACTGTAAGTGCCCTTCTAAAATATATCTTATAAAAAATTAAAATATAATTTTATCAATTGAGGCAGTCATTTTTTCTAAGAAAATAACAAAAGCAAACATTGTAGAACTAAATATAAAAATATAAATATAATTATATTTTATCTGTTTTGCATTCAGCGAAACAATTTAGTTAAAATGACAAAACTATTTCGTTCCCAAAAGCTCCACACATTTGTTTAACCCATTGGCGATCTAGAGTTTAGGTACAACAATAAACGTTATCCAACAAAAAGAACAAGCAATTAGAAGTGCTTTCCAGACGGATCAGAAGACTTTTCCAAGTTGGCCAATATTTAGCGAGCAAAAAGAAAAGGATTTTGAATTTTTAAGCATTTGCTTCAATGGGCTAAAAATCGAGAATCTTTTGGTTTTGCTCTAAATAATGATCGACCTCCAAAAGAAACCTTTCTAACTCCTTTGCGAAAAAATCTTTTTGTATTCGGGCTAAACTTATCTACGGAATTGCACAAATTATGTCGAAAACTATAAAAAACTTTAATAAAAAAAAAAAAAAAATTAAAAGGAGCATATGTGTTCCAAACGCCTTTAAAGGGTTAACCCACTTTTATAGAGTCAAATATTAAATTAAATATTTGTTAAACGCTTTTATGATAAAGAATGATAAAAATTAACTATCAGCCTAACTCTAAAACCCTGACGAAACAACAACACATATCTAACAACAACAGCAAATCTTAATTATTGACACAAGTGACTCTTTTTCGAATCATGTTTCAAAAATTATGCTTCTAAATTATCGTCAGTGCTTCACAATTGACAAAGTTTGGCAGTCGTCTTCTCGGATTTTCGAAAATTAAAAGAGAAGCAAAAATGACAAAGTTAAATATTTTTCTAAAGGCGTTCATTGGATGTTATTTGATTTCACTGTGTTCGTCCCAAAGTAGCTCTCAATATGTAGTGAAGCTTGCACTTGATGGAAAAGTAATTTGTGCTGGAACTGTGGTATCAAACCAATACGTGGTCACTGCAGCGGAATGTGTTAAAAATGTGCAAAAACAAAACAAACTCACTGCAGTTGGCGGCATCTTCGACGCTTCTGGTACACGTGTCGTACGCAAAGTTAGCCAGATAAAGCGGAATTTGAAACACTACAATGATCTAGCTGTATTAAAATTAGTAAAACGCCTAGAGGGAACGTCGGTTCAACCCATAGGTTTGTGTGATCAGGGATGGCGTCCTGATGCTAAAGTACAGGTATATGAGTGGGATACTTCCGCACCGAAAATATTAAAAACCGTAAACCTGTTTGCTGTTCAAGGCAACAAATGTTTACTATGTAATGAGTTACAGCAATATAAAACCTTTAACGCAGTTGGAGCAGTTGGAGCAGTTAGAGCAACCAACAGTTTTAGATTTGCAGGTGTGCCAGCCGTAATACAAGGGAAATTTTGTGGCATATATACAAGTGGTGGTGCTTTCACCAATGTTTTGAATGTAAAGCAGTTTATAGAAAATGCCACGAAAGATTAATAAAATCTCAGCAAACGGCAGTGGATGGCACAACACGTGCTTTCCAGAACAAAAACAACAAATCCTTTTAATATTTTATTTAAAATTTTAAAATAAATTTATAGCTTTCCATAAATGGAATTTTAATAAACAACAAACGTAATAAAATAAACAACAAACAATAAAAAAATACTACTTTTTCTACTGCATAGGACTTCTCATTGAGTTGACTTTTAATTTTCTTCTTTTGTCGTTCATGAGAGCATTTCTCATAAGAGATAAAAAATGCACATCCATTTACTAATGATTGAATATCATACGCAGTCGTACGATTTATTCACACGAAAATGCGATGTGGTGTCATCTTATTTGGAAAAATCGCAATAGAATGTCGTTACAGGTGCCAAACTATTACAATATATGATTTTTTTTAATTTTTTTAATAAAAACGAAAATGCACGCATCCACCACACCGGCTTTAGAATCGCATATTCTGCTTTGTTGGCGATGGGCGTGCCTAAAATTTGAGCAACAGGAGAAAATAAAATCAATAATTGTTTTATACTCAAGGACACATTTCTCTTCTATTTAAATACATCATTCCTAATGCTGCCTCAGTGGTAGCGGTATTTATCGGTATGTTTCATACAAGTTCGCTATGCTACTACAAGATCTGCGCTGCTTTCTACTTTAACCAAGGACTGCCTCAAGCTTCTTTCATTTTAATTGTTCTCAATTTCTGTCAGAAAAGCCGAATTGTTGAGCAAAGCCATTGAGGCAGTTTCTACCATACAGGCTTTTATATTTCTGAAAATTTCAAATTCACTAAATGAGATAATAAAAACATTATCATTAAGCATGCATGCTCGGGAGTTTCCTATCAAAGATGTCAAACAAGGAAAGGAGAAAAGTGTTTTTAATATAATTGTTCAATGGCAATTGAGTATGTCAGGTGATAAGGGCCCTCGCGGGCAACATACTTATTTTTCATTGAAAGGCAACATCCACCGACTACTCGTTTTCTATCTTCGCCAGTTATAAACAGAATTCTTATGAAATTTTTTAAAGTGCTCTAATATCTAATATTTTACGTATAGCATTAATTAGGCGTGGAGTGTTTAAGGATTACAGGTATAGTTTCAGATCCCTTAACAGAGGCGGCTTCGTTCGCCGTTCTTTTGAAAAGAAGCACTAGCCCTGAGCAGTGCCTACTTTGGTTCAACAAAAATCTCCCCAGCCTTCCCCATCATCTATTTTTTCTCCTTATCTCGACACAATGTATAGGATGAGGAGGTGATATCGCCAGCAAACAAAGATAATTTAACAACAGAAATAAATGTGCTTTGAAGACGACATTGATGAAACTCTGAATCCAGTGATAAGCATTCCCCCATGCCATAGAAAATTTTCACAAATAAAAAAAATATTAATGAATTAAATAAACCGTTGCAAAGACTTAAAAGTTTCCAGAAAATCAAGGAAGCTATTTTTCACGGGAAACTTTTGCCATTCGCACATACAACGCAGGCCTCGCTGACGACATGATTTTATGAATTCCCTTTTAAGCAACAAAAAGTCAGTCGGTCATACAAAAAGGAAGGCAAGAGTTCGTGTTATGCAAACTCAAGTTTAAATAATCTATCTAATCTGCTTACACACTCCCAAACGAATATTGCTGGAGCTTTTGGCTGCAATCATGGTTAATACAATCAACTTTACAATGGAATTATTCGATTTTGAGGCCATCAGGACAATATAATAAACATTAAAGGAGATTTTTCCTTTGATAGACAAGAAACGTTTTAAGAAATTGGAGGAAGCAGTAGCATGGCCTTTATTCTAATGTTACTGACAGCCAATGCTCGTGGTTGGAGTCAGCAAGTAAAACATTAATGTGGCGTGCATAAAGCAGACACAAGCAATAGGCCAACTTTTCAATTACGCAGCACAATGAATGTGGCAAGCAAATCGAAATTCCCTTTAAACGTTGTTGTGAAGTTGCGGTGCTGCCTTGAATACGTCCGTGTGTAAATGTGTTCATGCACGTGTTTTTCAAACAATTGCTCCAATAACAGTCATCATAATTAACATTTTGCCTTCTACGATACATTATCTTTTGTATTTGTATTTGTTTTCGTTCTCATTCCCGTCGTATTGCATTGCGAATGATTTTTTGATCTGCCAGTGCTAATTAATTTTTTGTGCAAAATAGGCATAAAATATTCCCGCAACAACCACTTAAATTAATAAAGATATAAGTCATTTTAAAACAGATTTAATTTGTAAAGCATCCTTCCAGTGTTCGATGTGGTGGGAAATTTTCGCACTTGGCAACAGGCGTATTTACTTAAAATTTTGTTTTTGTTTAAAATTTTATAATTATTTAGCGAGAAAAAGTACACTTTTCTATGTGGTTATTTTATTGTACGGGGCCCAGCTGGATTGGGGGCAGAGGGCACCAAATTCAATGCAATCCCAGACCAAGTTAAGGAAATTTGCTCATTAACGCTCCAAAAAGCAAGAAAAGGAATGTAACAAAATTTGCGCAAATTTTGGAAGGAATTTGTTTTGCAATTACAAAACAATTCTGTCTTTAGATTAATTACATAAATGTTGTTTGAAATTTTAAGAAAACAAAAACTAACAAAAATGATTGAAATAATAATGGTAATTTGTTTTGTTTGTTGTGTGGTCAAGCTAGTCCAGATGCCTCACCAGTAGACCACCTTCGACCACTGAATCATTAGCAAACCGTGAAATATATGAATCTCCGCATTTTACTTTTCCTCTAGCCGGACATCTAGACCATATTAACCATACAACGGGCAAAACAAATGACAACGAATAAATTCGGGGAATAACCGAAATAATGATAAATTTCACTATAAAATAAAAAAGTATACTAAAGAAAAACTTACAAATTTCTGCGGCATTTTTATGTGATAATATTCGTGAGGACTCACCTAAAAGAAAAAGGAAGAAAGCAAACATTTTAATTACTTATTGCTTTATAGGAATTATCAATTTCATTTCAGATTGCTCAACACGTCCAAAAGTTAATAATTAAAAATTTTTGTTATTGAAGAGAAATTTGCAAGAACAAAGAAAAATTATTAATATTAATTAGAAAATAAATTTAAAATATATTTCCATTAATACAGTGTTAGTCCCAACTGTGAGACTTAAACTCGACATTGGAAGGTCCTCTTATGCAGGGCAACAATTAGTAGTCACTCTCAACGAACAGTCTTTTATTTAATTAAGTACATCGGCTTAAAAATGTCACATTCTATAACTTAATGGAAGAAATACGAGTAAGAAGTAATTATTTGAAATAATTTAATAAAAACCTTTTCAACTCACAAACACACACATATTCAATTATAAAGTTGGAAGAGGGTTATTTGTAATATCTCGTCGACAGACGTTTCTCTTTTCAGACGGCACCATTCAGTGGATTCTTATAAGAGAAAAATATTTACTTACAGTGATTTCGCAATCGTCATCACTTTCGTTAATTAAATATTTTTCTTGAATGTTCCTAAGCAAAACAATCCTTAATTTTGCTATTGGCAGCTGATGTTACAGGGTTGCAATATACGACTGTTTAATATTCAAATGGAGTTTTCTAATTATTTAAAGTTGTAACGAGTACATGTTGATGAGAACGAAAAATCGATTTAAAAATGTGTGTTGATATTTGAAAAGAATTTGTGAAAAAGGTTTTAAGAAATGTTTTTTTTTTTTCAATATTTATCTTTATGGGATATCTCTGCCCCATAGAATGCATTGTGCCAGAATTAGGCGAAAGTAACACTGGTAGTGGAAAAATTTTTTTCTTCAGAAGAACAGCCAAGAAGACTGCGATGTGTTTTCTTCCCCTTTGACAACGTTATATAATGCCGATAACCATTTAAACAGGACATATTAAATCAGTTGGAAAAATTCAATTCATTTCAGATTTTTATTTCTTTAATTACTGCTAGAGGTGTGCTTCGAAGCCACAACCTTACTAGCTGACTTAGGGAACGACATCCTTCAGCTATCTAAGATACAAATGGGTTATCAGCGAAAGAAAAATCATCACTATTAGTATAATTAAATATAGAGACTTTTAAAACCTCGTCAATGTGGGCAACGTAACCGACTGCTAGAGAAAATAGTTTTGAAATTTATATTTCCAGTCTGTTATTACTGCCATTCATTGGCTCCCATCAACATGAAATAAATTCTGTTTAACCAAAAAATAAGACATCAATAAAACAAATAAATAAATATTCCATTAGCTATAATTATTTAAACATGATAACATTTGTAAACAAATTTACGCAAGTTAACACTTATAAAAAAAATTCATGAAAAGAATTTATTTAAGCATATATATATTCTTTTAACCATAATGTTTGCATAAATCCCATAATAATTAAGTGATAAGTGAAACAATTAAATAATTAATTAACATAAGGAGAAACAGAATCATTTATTAAAGTTTGTTGCTCAACACACAGCCACACCAGTGATTTTTTCTTGGCACACCACGAGTATCAAATGTGTGTAAAAGTAATTGTTATGAATAATATTAAGTAAACACAATAAATATTAATATCCTCATAATAAGAACAATAAAGCAGAATAAATTATTATAAATTCTACATACGGTACGTGAAAGAAGTAAACGATTTGCAGGGTGAGAATCAAAAACACTTTTGTGTATATTTTGAAACAAAAAGGCCATTACAAATGAATCTGTACAGTAATAAATAATGGAAAATGAAAACATTATTATGCAAATTAAATTTAATTAAACTGACAAAGAATCAATACAAGCGCAATATGATAACACCTAAAACTATGCAATGATTTTTCAATAGTAACTCATAGTAATTTATTGATTTTTAATTATTAATTGAAATTTTAATGTTTATTTACAAATTTATATTTGAATATTTTAAATAAAATATTAAGCAAAATAATTTCTAACTGCAAAACGACAAATAATACAAACTACAAAAAAAGCCGAAATATTTAATAAATTTTCATTTAATAAAATTTCTATAATTAATTTTTTTACGCACAAAAAAAAATGTAAAAATAATTTCCACAATTATTTATTGTGCCACTTTCATTACGTAATTGACCGAAAAAATTACTTTCGATTATAAAAGATTTTACTTATGAGCCCTCTGGCGGTCAGTGATAACTTTAAAAGTTTACGTCTTCTCTCTACTACTATCGAAATTTATTAAGAATCTGTTTTAAAGCATTATTATTATGCATTATTCAAGCGTGATATTATACTAAGGAATGAATAGCGAACAACCTACAAAACCGGAGGTCGCAGGTTCGTTTCTAGCTAAACTAAAGGTATTTTCCTTCGGACAAGCCAAAAGCTTCGCGGATTAAAAAAAAATTAAAAACAGCAACTTTTTAAAAAGTTACTCAAAATTAAAGGGGATTTTTTTTATGTTCCGAGCTAACAAACATTTTGCAATAATTATTATTAAGTAATAACAATTCCAATAATAAAGTAAAGTTAACCAACCCGAACTCTTGATTCCAAATGTTAAGGGCTGAATAAGCAAATGCCCAAGTTTATAACTTACTAGGCAATGATTTAATTTTGCTAACAACAATTCAATTCATATTGTATTCATATTCAATCTGTACACACATTACCAGCCACAAATTTACAGCAACACAACTCTAAAGAACATTCATACTCGTACACTTATACATACACATACTTGTGTAGGTACTTTTGTTCATCCTTACAGTTATAGTTATATTGTTTAGTCGAACATAGCAACCAGACCAATTATTAGTGAACGCACAAATGTATGCTATGAAAAAAACTGTAATGGGTACTTCAAAACAAAAAGATATGAGAGGCTGAGCGGCTGAGAGGCTGACGCGCTGCGAGGCAGAATGAGTAGATGCAGTTTAGTGTTCTATGGGTACTGACTGTACACATTTGTATGTATTTTCCAAGTACACATGCTATGGTTCAATACCCAATAACAAAATAAAAATTTGTATAAATAAAAAACCAAAAACGGCCAGATATTAAAGAAGCGAATGAGAAGCGTACCGGCGTTTTTATTCAATTAAACGCCGCCGAGCCTTATTGTCAAACGCTTGTTAATACAAAAAAATTTATTTTAATTATTAATAATTAGAGATCAAATATGGCTGCTTGTTGGATTGCAATTTGATCAACCTCATATGTTTTCGTATATTTAAAAAAATACTTTGCTGAAATGGGTTTGCGTGCAATTGCATTATGCAATTATTGCACTGGACGGCACCTAAAGAGGAAAAAGGAAGCACATTTTCAATATGTTCCAGCATACCCCATACAACAATTGTATTCGAATTTGTTAGTGAGGGGGGCATATCAATATTTGGATCAGATAATGTATGTGACCTTCAGACAATGTTGCCATTCCACAGAGTGTTGCTTAAATTCGCTGATCACGAAGACTTGCAGCTTCATAATTAAAATCAATTTTTAAAAACGTTTCAAGCATACCCGAACAAGACGAAAAGTGTATTTTTAAATTGTATTTGCAGTTTCAATTATTACTGCTTCTGCGAACCGAAGAACAAGATATAAAATATGATATCGCCCGTATGTTCATGTGCTAAGAATGGGAAAATGTATCTAAGACATTTGCTTATTGCGCAGACCAGCCAAAGTTGCTTACAACTTGCAATCAGGAACAATACACAGTGCCAACTACAGTAGAGGACAAATTCTTTTAACAGGCTCAATAAACGACGTTACTAATTTGAATATAGTTTTATATTTTGCAAATGATGCATTTATTCAGTATACAAGGACCAATTTTAAGATATGAAAAACCGTAATGGAATGCTAATCCACGTACTCCGTATCTTTTCGACAGTCATTGTTTCCTAGACTTATATTTTAGCTTCCACACTCTTTAAAGCAGCTCTCTGCAATTATTTGTTTCATTAGCGAAAAAGAAAATTATTGCCTCCAAAAAACAAAAATTAGTAGGCGAAGCATTCCATTACTTGAAATGGGAAGCATGAGTTTAATACCCAAAAAAAATACATCTGTTGTTTTAGTCTTTTGCTGCATTTTATGGTATTGATCTGTCTACAGATCAATACAATATGTTGAACTTATTTAATAACTTATTTAAGTTCTCAAACTAGATCGACAAATAAAATCGTTTTCGTTTAATATGTTAACTTTATCATTAACATTATCATTTTTATACCTGGGAATGCAGCATTCATCGTGGCAGCCCAGAAATCGAGTATGGCATCAATCAGTCGCTACAGTGGATTTCAATGTAAGAGGGCAGTTTTCGTGTACAGTAACTAGCCGCCATTTTTTTTTTTTATTTTTCAAAAATGCAGCAGAATATACAGTAGATTCTTGTATAATCGAGGTTCGAAAATAAAATCCATATAACAATTGTGACGCACTGTAACTTCTTTTTGTATGCATTTTTTCTATAGTATCTTAGCAAAATGTTATTGAAATTCTATCTGTTTATTTGAAGGGAGAGTCATATTTTTCTATATTTTTTGTCAAATATATTTGCTTATATTTATCATCATCATTTATTTTCGAAATATGTACACGTTTGATAAATGTTCTACCAAATTGCATTTCCATCGCAAAAGGCAAAATAGTAAGATAGACGAAGGTAGCACAGAAGTATAAAGAGAGCTGAAGGACAGGCAAATAAATTGAAAAATAATATTATGCAGCTGATGCAATTCTCCAGTGCAACGAATGTTTAGCAAAATATTTTATAACTTTCGTATTCAATTTAAGCACTTGCATGTGCACACAATGCAGTAGAGGGAAGTAATTCTTTTTTCGTTAACAAAAATGTCTACCCACGAATGTGAATGCCTGCATAAATATATATATGTATGTATGCGCATATGTATGTGTACATAAATATACTGATATTGCTCTAGAATTAAGAATACCAAAAGATACCGAAAATGTTTATTTGGAATATTCGGTTGCAGGCTGCTTTGCTAAGCAAACATTTACCAACACTGGTTTCTTTTGTACTTGGCAGCACTAAATGAAGAGACAAGTAAAAGAAATCGCTGTTGGTTTCAAATAAGTTTTCTCAATTAACATTTATGCCTGAACAGGGCCCAAAAGGTTTACTTGATTCAGTTATTTTAAAAACATTTTATAACGCTCAGCGTTATAAAAGACAGGAAAACCGAATATCTTCTTTACTAAAAAACAAAACTATTTTTATAAGTCACTGTAGATAGTATCTTGAAGGAAAAGCAAGCAACACCAGGCTAAAAACATTTTTAAGGAATAAAGCCCATTTGACTTAACAAAATTATATAATTTGAAATCTGCTTCGATAGAATTCTAAAATTATTCGCACTCAAGAGCTTTAAGCCATATTGTAAACAAATAAATTATAAATTTATGAAAATAAAACAAATATCGGGAATTTTCAAATAGGGAAATGGGATGGCCACTGGGAGCAAAGTAGGGCCAAAATATGTTTAAATTTTTAAGGGGAGCTGCAATCAAAATTATGGCTTGAGAGAAAATATTTATAAACTGACTTTTTCCAAAAACTATGTTTAATATAAAACTGGATAAAGAAGGCTCAATCTCCGATTGGGGATGATGCAAACCGATCAAAAAAATATTTTAATAAACAAGAAAAATCCACAACTAGGAAAGAAGTCGCGGGCCACACTTTATGTAAATCAAGCAGGAAAGTGTTATTTTCTGAATTTTTGTGGCCTGATTTCTGCCAGGCTTGCAGGTAATATATATAAACACTATCATTTTGCAGGGCAGATTTGCTTTCGATGCGAAAGAAAATGAAAAATTACAGCTTTTAAAATAATATTGATATTATTTTTACTCGCATGTTGGGGGTGAACTTTCCCCTCACTTTTCTCACGAGAGGAATTTGCATTTTCAAATTTGAGGATGCATTTGCCTCACACCGTTTTTACTGAAACGCTCTTAACGAAAAGTTTTTAATAACGTACGCAAAACTCTGCGGGGAGCGAGAAGTTTGAACCACAAAATAAGCAGCTCGCTATGAAACTGCAGCAACAATTGTGGCTTGACAAAAACTATGACAACTATGATTATTGTGACACCAAGCCAAACCAATGTTTTCTTCGTCGGATGCATGTAACCAAAATCATAAACCATTCAGTCAACAAACATTTTTTAATTTGCTAAAGAGATATTGCAGATTTATGATACGGCATTGGTGAGTCCATCGTCGAGCTATACCGCAGCTTACTTAACATGCAAATGCTTTTTGTATATATTTGCAATTTCTTTCTATTTCGGCCAGACAGCAGGCGATTAAGCAACATAAGGTTATCAAAAGCCACATACATATACACACACATTCACATGTCATCAACACAAAAGAAAAAAAAACACATTAAAACTTGACAATTTAGGCGGAAAAAAGGGAAAAGGGCTTGTTTCTATTTGACCAGTTCTACGAGCATATCCAGTATGTGAGGGGAAGCACATGATTACATGATGTCTTACATTCTCTCCCACTAATGAGGTCTAACACGAACTTCATACCACGCTATACACATATGTTTCTGCTGGATTTGTTTGTGTTTGTTCAGGATTTAGTTCGTATTTTTTTTTTTTTAGATTCCTTTCAAATGTATAGGCATGTCAATGTAAAGACGAATTTACTGGAGCTGGTTTTGCTTTCTCCAAAAAATTAACTTGATAATGCCAGTGTCAACAGCACAAGTGTAAAACACAATGAAAACATCATCTGCAACTACTGCCACCACTAAAACAGCAACCAACAGTAACACAAAAAATGTTTTTACATCATTTAGCATCATATGAAACGGAAGTAGTCAAAAGTTGCGGCCGGATTAACAGTGGCTTTCAGAGTTGTTGAGTAAACCGATCTAACAAACATTTGATATTCTTTTGTATACTTTGTTTTTAGGCATGCATTGTAAAGGACACACAAACATGACCTCCTGACTACAGAGTACAGCATACAACAAATAGACAACAATACAAAGATGTGACGTCCTCTTTGGCCATTAAACAATTACAAACTAGACATCGTGTTACGCATACAGCCTTATAGGCAGAGTTAAATTCCATTGTAATAAAGAGATTTTTGACAAGTATAATCCTGCCCGTTCGAGAAATTCAAACACTATTTCCTATTCACTGTTTGTTTCTTTAGCGCGATTGCAATTTTCAAGCCAAGCTCCTAGAGCCCAGTCGAGGAAATTACGCTCAGAAAATGTTGTACAGCAACAGCTCATGTCGGAGTGACTAGCCACCCAGCAAGCAATCATCATTAGCAATTAATTCGTCATCATGTTGTATATATTAAAAACAATTTGTCATTTCAATTCTATTCGGAAGTTTTAGAGTGTGAAAGAAATAATTATTTGGCCATCTAGACCCCTTTTGTGGGCGGGGAAAAGAAGCGTATAACAACTCGCAACATTTGCACAAAAACAAAAGCCTCACCCGCATCCAATAGGAAATCATTTACACATCACAGCATCACAGCATCACAGCATCACACTAACCTACACCCGCCATTTGGCAAGTGAGTTTATTGCCATGCCATCATCATTATCATCAGCATATTGTTAGTGAAGGAGTCTATTGTTACTTTTAGTTATTTGCCCCATTGCCACTTTAAAGGAGTTAAGTTGTAGCAAATTGCAATTTGTTTGTGGGTTATTGGCTGCAAAGAAGAGATTATATGCCCGTACAACAGTGGGGGCCAGTAAACATTCATTGTTCACTTATTTTCATGCATACTCCCTCCTATTTGTTTCAATGCTTTTTTCCATTGTATTTTCCGTAACAATGAAAATTAAGATTGCTAACCGAAAAATAAACAAAAACTGCACCAAATTGCGGCTTAAAATTGCATTTCGCCAGCCATAGTTGCACCACTACGAATACACATTTTAAAAAAATGGAGTTGTAAGTGAATTCGTAAGGTTGTGGGCTGGTATGAGCCAAACATGGCAAGACCATTTCTATGCTGGGATTTCTAACCAAAAATGTCAGTTCAAATTTTGTTTATCGTAATTAAAACTTTGCGTGATTTTTATTTCCTTTGACTTCAAAATATTTCTAGTAGAGCACCCCATCTCGGTTGACGTGACCTGCTGCTAATTTTTTCCCACCCTTTTTTTTGTTTCAGCCAACCAAAAAAAATAAAGAAATTGTTCATGTGTTTCGTTTTCATTTCTCGCCAAGTTTGTGCTAGCTGAAACCACTATATTTCTTGTTGGCGCATTTGTAAGAATATATATTTGCGTTGGTTGGTTAAATTTTCATCATCTGTTTTAATCTCTCTCTCTCTCTGTTTGTGGGCTTATTCTACTTAATATCTGTGGTTATACTTTGTAGCAAAAATTTTACTTTACTTTTGTTAAGAGTGATTTTTTTAATATTTGGATTTGTGTGCAGCGATGTGTATCCGTTTTCCTTTCGGATGGTGTTGCCATGAAAGTCAAAAACGAGAAAGTCTCTAAAGAGTCCATAAACGCCGATGAACATTTCAGATAAATTCATAATTCACAACTTGACTAAGAACTCCCCCTACTTTCAACCTGACCTATTCTAAAGTAATTTAAAATAGTTTCGCAAAAAACCGAAAGCGTTTGGCAAGAACACAAAATTATTAATTTCTTTTCTAATTACTCCAAAGCGGCAACATTGGCCGAAGGACTTTCTACTTTTCCGTTTTTCTCAATTAGTTCTTGGTACATTATGGTTTGGTTTTTGCTGTGGTTTTGCTTAGGCTGCATTAGAAATTTTGCTTTAAATAAGTTGGCATCAACCACAAGCCACTTCTAGTCAAACAGGAATTAAAAGGGATAAAAATTTAGTTACAAGAAACTCAAAGACAAGTACAAACAATAATAGAAGATTTAGATCCACTTCGTTAAACTGCTGTATTTGTGTTCAGATTATCTTCAAACCTTTGGCGAAAAATTCGCTCCATTAACAAAAAAGTCCATTTTAATTAATTATTTATTTAAAATGTTTTTGGATAAAAAAATGTATCATCGTGGTTGGAGAACTAATTTTGTAACATCCTTTGGTGCCTTAGAACCTTTAACCCCCTCATTAAAAGTATTCGTCTTGGAAGTACTGTGAGGAAGTATTTTGCACTTGTAACAGTTTATTAAAAAAAAAATCATTGAAATTCATGCACCGAAAGGTGGCACTTCAGGGCTTTTGTTTGTTTTTTTTTTTTCTTGATTATATAAGGAATCAGAAATGATAAGAAGTGGGATAATTTTTTTTCCAAAGCTAATTTTTTATGAGTCTCATTTACATTTGAATAGATTAATAAACAAATCTAAAATTCAAAGTACCAGTGCCACAAGGTGGCTTACGAGTGCAGAGTAATACTGCATAGAGCCGTACAGCCCAGCCCATAATGGAATTTGTACAAGTGGACCCCGGATGACCTTAGATCCGCCCAAAAGACGTCTCTCATTGCTTTCTCCTACTCGAGGGGTTACTTTTCACCGATCAAGTCGTTTTGCCTTTTTACGCTTTTAACTGCATGCAGTATAATTATGGCCAACACTGTAGTTAATTAGGGTTAACGATGTGCAAACTGAACTGTTGTCAGAGCGAATTAAATTTCCTCGCTAAAGCTTATCATTAAACATTTTTCGATCTGATAAAGTCATCAACTACTCGTATAGATATTTCTGTACCATGTGAAGAGTTTTAATTTGAAAAAATTACAGTACAAGTTGAAAGTTAACACCTTCTGTACACGGCTGTAAAATGTTAAATTGGTTGTAAATTTTTCATCAGTGCTTTATGTTGATTAACCACCAAACTTTTTGGTCATGAAAAAAGCATATAAAAAGGCAGAGCTATTTCTTACACTGGCCACAGCGAGCATTTCCAGTAGGAAGAAATAGTGTAAATAGTTTGCTTCCTGCTTTACTGCCTTAAGTTTTCTGAACTATTTTTAAGCCACAAATGCATCTGTCGTAAACTTAAATTTGCATTTGGAGAGATTTTAACGTAACGCTTTCTATTGCTTTCAGAGCTCTAAAAACTAAATACAAAATAAAACGACTAAAAATAAATCTTGAAGCAAAAACGTTTGCTATTAAAAATATTTTTAGTTTTATATGGTTTTAAATTAATACAACTTTTCATTTCCATTTTCAGTTTTATTTCTTTATTACATTTAACTATTTATTTTTATTTTTTATTTTTTGTTTTTTGTTCTTTGTTTTTGTTCTTCTTTTTATCAATTTTCATTACATAAAAATGATTATAAATATTTGATTAGTTTTGGGATGACGTGTTACAGAATAAAAGCATCTCATCAGTGTTTCCGTTTTATGCTTCTGCATGCATGTATTAGTGAAAGGCAAAAAGTAAGTACGAGTAGTGGGCTCATAATGTGGGTGCCAAAATATATGGCCAATGTTAAATATTTAATATCTCTGCCATTTTAACTTGTAAATATCAAAATTAAAAATGCACAGCAGTATGTGGAGCATTCTGTATGCACCTGATTACCATGACAAACCACCAGTTAGCAAGTAACCGAACGACCAGGCAGGCAAACAAATGACTGAACAAATGTCTGCCACAACTTCCATTACAAAAGTCATGTAATAAAATTCATATTTACAAGTTTATAAATATAAAATGTACACATCCAAGGAGGCGTAAGAACAGGAGACAAGCATATTTAAAAATTTATGCATACAACATTTTATTTGTTTTGTTTTAAAACGAACCGTTTGTGTGTGTGTGTGTGTGTGTGTGTGTGTGTGTGTGTGTGTGTGTATTTGTGTGTTTGCCAGAAAAGTTTCATACGTTAAAAGTGGCAACAACTTTTGAAACCGGAAACAGTATTCATCATTCATCAACAATATCAAAATGTTGCCAACAACAAATGATGACTGCGGCTGTAGGGCAGGGGTGGAATGCCGTTGCTAGTGATATTTCTGTTGATATGTTTTCTTCCTCTTCCTCTTTCTCCTTGTTTTTAATTCCGTATTGTTTTTATTTAAATTTGTAACACATTTATGCACTTTATTATCGTTTACAAAATTCTTTAAATTTATAATGTCGTCCTAAATGTCGAATATATTCAATGTTTGATAAAAGCAATGATGTGCCCCCTCTCATGCCCCCGCGCAAACAAATGCACAATTATTTGCCTTTTGCATTCTTACAAGGATTTTTTTTTTCTTTTTTTGCGCAATATATATATTTTTGTTCAATATTAAATGTCATGCCACGGAGATAAAACCATCATGACAAACCATAAAAAACACGACAAATTCATGTTTAAGGTAAAATTGGAACAACAAAAAAAAAAAAAAAAAAAAAAAGGAAAAAAAAATTATCGGATGCTTCCACACTAATGCAATTTTTTCTTGTCTCCTTCGAAACATGAAAAATTCTTTTTACGAGTTCTATGCATTAAAACAAATATGGGAACATGATTTAATGGCTTGTGGTAAGAAAGTCAGTTAATAAATAATTCTTTTTAAGTTTTTAATTTTTATATATTTGAACTTGTTCCGACACTATTAAGAGTAAAAGTAAAGTAAAGTGTAATAATTGAAAGTCTAAAAAAGAATTAAGAAAAAATATTCCTTAATGGGAGCCATAAAAGCCAGAAAGGGGCGTTGCTTCCAGAAATTATTTAAAAAAGAAAAAACCAATAACTGGAAGATAAAGAGAAAGAATATTTTAATGCTAAAATGCCAGGGAATGGAATTACATCAGACGGTGAGAGGGACGAAAAAAATTATTTAAAAAAAAAAATTAAATATTTTTCTCATAACAAATTACACATTTTCTATACGAAGTAGGAGACAGAATTCCTTATAACGAGTTAGCAATGGATTTGTCTTTGAGTATTTTTAGGCCAGTATTTTTAATATAAAATCGAATCGTAAGCATGGACCAAACCTGCGAGCGCCAGGCTAGTAGTCGAAGCTGCTATTCACTAGATTGCGGGGTTGCACCGTTAGCGACAGCTAGTTTTGTTCCGCTTCACATTAAATTCCTGCCCTTCCACCAGAACTTAAAAAGTATTTTTCTTTTCTAAAGAAGTTTAATAATGCAGCAGTGTTTCTGCTTTTATTTGCTTGCAGAGGTCATCATTATTTTGCGTCTGGAACTCTTTGATGACGAGTTCTCCTTAAGAAATTTATTTACACTGCATGATGGCAAACTCATTGCAAAACTCTTGATTGTACTAGACGAGCCGAGTGAGTCCTACTCCAAGCCAATGACCAACGAGACTATTTTTCTCCAGCGCTTGCGATAAAATATTCTATTTATATTTTTGTTTTTTATATTTATGGAAACTGCATCAAAAAAAAAAAAAAAAATAGATTACAGCCGGCAGAATTATATTATGAGCAGAGATTATGATGAATTTAATAAACATTAGTTTTTCGCCAAAATATTTCGTTCAAAATTATTTCTTTTTTATAATAAAAAATCAGACACGGTAGAAAACCGGGGATGGCAGCCCGCCATGAGGGGTATATATATTTAGCTTCTAACATGATCTGTCAAGTACTGTCTCCTGCCTAACTATATGCTAATGACATTTATCTGATTATACAAGTTAAGTCTCACAACTTGCCAGATAAAGAGAAGGACTTCACTTTCAAAGCCACAAACACATTTTTAATTGGGAACCAATTCAATAGCTTAATTTTTTCTGTATTATTTTCGAAATTGTTATTTTTTACTACGCTGTATGTTCTCTAATAAGAATGTAATTCATTGAGATTTATGAAGCGGAAAATTCATATGGGAAATTAAATGTTTTGCTGAAATGTTGTTACCGAAACAAGCCAGTTACAGAATTGCTAATGAATTTTTTAAGAAAAGTAGATCATTGTAGCAGTTAAATGTGTGTTTCTGCTGACTGCCATTAATATTTCCGCCAATTGAATAAAGGAAAATTAAGTTCATATTGAAAAAGGGGATGAGATTAGTTATGTTCTTTCTTGCGTCTTCGTTTGTTATAATTCTAAGTAAATTTCCTCTGTTTGGTATGACTTGCCCATATTAACACTGTGATTACGGTCAAAAGAGTACAATAAATCCCAGGAGTATTAAATAAACAATTGCATAAAATAGCAGTTTCGTGAAGAGAAATAATAGGCTCTTAAAAGTATGCTGTAATAAACTTTATATTAAGTTTTATAGCAACTGGCAGAGCAGAAACATAAGTGCAAAGCAAACAGTAAACCTAAATTGAAGAAGGCCACCAAAATTGTTAAAAAAAAAAACAAAAAAAAATTGTTATTTCAAATGAATTTTTTAAACTTTTTTCAATGTAACAAATTATGAAAAGGAAAAAAACGGTTTTTCCTAATTTACTGTTGTTGTAGAATCTATATTCTAATTTTCATTTTCAAGTATAACCATAAATTTCTCATATTATGTTCATAAAACATTTACAGTTTCTATTTGACTTTAGCCGTGTTGTTACATACATTCCATCTGTCTCTAGCAATCCCGTTGCAGCTCCAATACAACCAAATAGCACGAATTAACTGTCTCGTGTGTTTGCAAAGCTGTGACGTTTATTGAGAAGGAAATGAAAATAATGGCTTGAAATGAAACTAAAGTAGTAGAGAAAACAAAACAAAAATTTACCCACACATGTATGCAAAAGGAAGTACGTACGAGTATGTAGTACATACACGTACGAGTATACAAGACGCCAGCAAATAAACAAGCAAACAAAAATTAAAGGCTGGAGAAAGATGACCTCTGTTTCCTGCTGGTTATGCTCGTGCTCTGATTGTGCAACACAAATGTTTTATTAAAAGCGAGAAGAAAAAATATTTATATAAAAATATATACAATTTTTTCTGCTTCCAGGTAAAGTAATAAAAATTTAAATTATGTTTGTATTGTATTTAAGCAATTTCTGTCTGCTAGAAAAGTTTTAATAGAAACAGGTGAGAAAAAAATTTGTATAAAAAATTTAAAGTCAAAGTTATCAAAAAGTCGGGCCAGTAGTTTCATTTTAAAAATTTCATAATTTTATTATGTTGTCTCTAATGGCAAGATCGGGCGTACGTTTTCTAGGCAGACTTATGGGAATGCAAGTTCGAATGAGATCGTACTTACTTTGTAGCTTCGACTGTAGCTTTAAAAGGTTGCAATAGCAAATTTGCAAACATTAGACAGGATAACAGTTTATATTTCAATTTAACTCAAAATAATAAATATAGAAACATTGATGTGCAATGAAGCCCACAATCCGAACAGAGACGGGACTCCTTTTAAAAAATGACTCTTTGCTAGAATCTCTCCAAATATCTGAAGTGCAAACAGAGGGTTTTGGTTTATGTATATGTCAGCTGAGAAAATCATAATTGCAAGCTTAAATCGCGTAAGCAAAAGCAGTATTAACACTGCCCCACATCCTAAATTTTTTCAATCTAAATGAACTAACAAATGACAGTGGCGACAAGTAAACACTTTTCAAAGTTTCTTATTAGGCATTCCTCAAATACATCGCCAACAAATCTAAACTTTTTAAATCCAATAAATATTTTATTGCGTTTATTTTGTTAAAAGTTATGACACCTTGTGGAGATGCTGCAGTTTTCCATTTTTTTATCTGTTTACTTCATAAACGTATCAAAGCAGCAGCAGTGAAACGTATCACCAGTGGCAAAAATTATAAGCCGAAAACTTTTGCACCAGCCTGTACGTAGCAAAATTTCATTTCTGACAATTCATATATGTAAGCTGGTGAGAAATGCAGTTGAAATTTTGCAATAAAATGTTGTAGGCAATAAAAAAAATGCCATATTCCTAATACGACAATGGTGTCAAAAGGCAGCAAAATTGGGAATGCTGGGCAAGACGATAAAATCCAACTTTCAGTCAAAGGGAAATTATTTTTTCTCTTGATGGTTTTTGCTGTTTCAACTTGACATTCCCAACGAAATAAAAGCATATACACGATTGCAACAAAGTAGCATGATGGAAATGTACTTGCATTAAAAACACTAGAGGGAGGAAGCTTCGCCCATTTGAAAACAACAACAACATCAAAAAAATTGTGGAAATGAAAATGTTTACTTTGGTAACATGACGGCATCTTAAATACATTGTGGAAACATTCAGTTTCCATTTCATTGTTTCCTACTCCCTCTATATCTCTCTCTCTCTCTCTCTCTCTCTCTCTCTCTCTTTCTTTTTCCCTCACTCCAAATATTTATTAAAAAGAACAACTATTTAGGAAGAAACGGACGATGATACTTTTGCCAGTTCAAAGAAAGAATCAAATCTGAGACCTCATTGTGTAAACACGCGCTGTTTGTAGCTTCTGCCCTTCACACTTTTACCAACTGCTTTTATTTCCCCTTTTCAATCTCTAGTTCTGGCATATAAATATTTATATATTCTATTCCTCTGATATTTTTTAAAGCTGTTTGCGATTTTCTAATTTAATTTTTTTAGTTGACACCGCAACCAGCAAACACAAACACATCAACTGCAACACTCTACTGCCGAATGAATAAGATTTATCACACATACTTTTACACATGCATTAAGGAAAACAATGACAGCATTGTCAGCAGTAAAGGATGCTTTCAAAATGTTAAACAAAAACTATGTGGAATGGAAATGAGCGGCAACGGAAATGGCATTTTGTATGAGTGAGAGGCACTAATCTGGGAAGTGCAAAAATCCACAGCCAGATAAATACCTGCAGGCATCTGAAGGCTTTCTTAAATACATATATATATAAATATATTATATATTGATGATACCACTAGTATTCTCCAACTTTGCTTTTTAATAAAAATTGAATACAAAGAAAGGGATCTGTAGGAAAATGAAAAATGTCAAATGCTAAAATTAATTTAAGACATGATAACAATTAACTCATGGCTTATCCAAATGCTTCTTGTTCTTATTATTTTCCCTGCAACAATTTTACCTCTATTAAATAATGATAAATGACAGTTACTTTTTCGGAAGGACAAGTAATTTTAAATTAAAAACACAAGTTGCCTCTGAAGAAACGTTAAACAATTTCTTAGTGCCAGAAAAGCAAAGTATCTCTGGCATTAGCAACGAGCACGGCAGAAACCTCAAGCAAAAAAAAAGTTGGAAAAAAACTCTTCTTAATCGCATTTTCATCCCAAGATTTCTTACAGCAAGCTTTTTCTCTCACACAATAAGTTAGACAGCCACTACAATGTTCGTTTCCGCCCAACCACTCATTTTTTCAAGTACATAAAATACAAAGTATTGCCACAATTTATGACGTCTAGTTTTTTATGCACATTTTTTATTCAATTTCTAGTTTATTTTTGTGACTTTTACTTGATTTGTTAAAACGTATATGAAATGCATGATGATTGAAATGTAACAGAAAGGAAGACGGCATTCATTCATGCTAACGAAAACAAGCAATAATTTTTGCAAGTGAGTATTTTGTGCCTTAACCAAAACAAGGATAAAATAAAATATTGTCGGACGCGACAAAATGCAACCAAACTGAACGTAAAAAAAAAAAAAAAAATGCAAATAAAAAACTAAAGCGCAGTCACATTTATTTAAAATATTCTAGTTCTACATGGTGTACATACACATGTGTGGTAATAAAACAAACATCTCTGGCAAAGCCAATGTTGCCAGTCTCGCTATTTTTTTCATGAAGTAACGAAAATCGTTTCTATTTGAAGGAAAAGGATTTATCGGACGTTTTTCTACTAATTTGAAAATATGAAAAACGTTTTACACAAATTTAAAGCAAACAAGCAGTGAAATTACGCTGGGCAGCCAATATAAATTATTGTTGGCACAGACTTAAGCATGTTTTCATATCGTTAACAACAGACAACAACTTTTTATTCTATTAAGAATATTAAATAATCAACGATAGATATTTAATAGTTAATAAAAATTGCATAAAAAATACAGGTGATATATAACAATATTGGCGCAAATCAATTGAGAATTACAAAAACCACAATCACAGAACTTGAACAAAGCAACATATGTTGCTTTATAATATAAAAATATGTCAAGAAGAAAACAATTCGAATTTGTAATGTATTGTTTAGTAACAAAAAAATATTTTCTTACGAAAAAACTTTCATCTTTGCAACACCGTCCACAAACATTTACATGTTAGCGTTGGGGAAGAGGTTGAGAAGAAAATTAAAGCAAATAAAAAGTAACAAAAATTGCAAACAAAGTAAATAAGTAGAACATATTTGTTGCATGCTCGAAACTGAAGGAATAGAAATTTGTATAGAAACGGTTAACCAGCTTCGTGTGAGCGACTGTGCGTGGGTATGAGTGTGAAGGATTTTTTTTTATTGTTTGTTTAACACACAAAAATAAAAAGGAGAAAAGTGCAACAAAAGCAAGAACTTTAGTTACAATATAACAAATGTGAAGTGACTGCAGTATAAAAATAAAGAAAATTAAATTGGCCTTTTCATAAACCATAATAAACAGAAAAAGAAGGATTACAACCAACACAAGGACACTTTCAAAATACCTAAGCCTGAAGTAGTACAAAATCCATTGCACGTATAAAACAACAGGTCTAACATATAACTAACAATGGAAGAAAGTAATGTGGCTATTCCAAACTTATAATACACCAGATGGAAAATTGTTTCTACTGGAACTGAGTTACAAAGTAACATCCGAACATCCAAACATCCAAATTAGGAGCCATAAACTTAAAAGTGGGACATTAAAAACTATTTATATAAAATAGTTTGAGTTATTTGCTAGATATTTAAGAGTACATCTGTTTTTTGTCACGTTCGTTACATCATTTATTTTAAAAACATCCAGATCAGTTTTCTTTTACAAAATTTAGAATCACCTTCTTTCCATCAAGAACCATGACTGACTTAAGCAATTAAACAGTATAGCGCACGTGACAAACATGGACTCTTTCTTTTTCTTTGCCACAATTGCAATGTGCCGCTAATAGATACAAAAATACACGAGCTACTTAAGGAGCTTCATTAGTTTTATTTAAAGTCCTTTTGCTGTACCGCTATTGTGTTTAACCGAAATAAATTATTTTCTGAAATAAGTTTGTGCAAACAAAAGCATGTAATACACCCATCCATTCACGCATGCATAAGCATGTTTACTTTAAACTTTCTTACAGTCGAATGTCTTTAAAGGCAGCAGGTAACACATTTGTAAGGGGAGTCTCTTGAGAGTTCCACAAGCTTACATTATAATGCAATGCCGCGTACAAGAAACAATCTGGATTATTACAAATTCTTTTGATTCAGATGTGCACTTCTGTCTGTCTTATCGACGTAGACGATGGACTTTACATAATGCCAAACGGACGTGCATCAAAAGTTTCTGTGGAGCCACATGTTAGCCACAAGACCCAATCATGCCTCTACAGCCTCCCTTCACCATTGCCAATAAAATTCTGAATGCCATCCACAACTCTGCTTATTTACGCATCCTTTTAACCTGAAACGAATTTTTAATCGGTGAATAAAATTTTGCTTAGAAATAAATTAAATATCAATTGCTATTGATCCTTCAGCAAATTCGCAAGCGTTCCCCTGGTGCAAGTAAGCCAATACTGATATGTCAAATCAAACTCAAACTCTTAAGTGAGTTGATAAATAAAGTTGTGAACCTCTAAAAAAATACTGGGTAAATAATTTTGTATATGCAGCTGCAAGAAACACAGTTCAGTAAGAGATTTTTACTACGCTATTGTCCTGCTCACTAATACTTTTCTGCTGACTACATGTCTGTCTCTTTTATGTGCACGAATGTGTGTCGTAATGAAACTTTTTTAGTTCCATAAGTTTTAACAATACACACATATTTGTTTTGTTTGCAACAAGTCAACAGTAGTTACAAACTTAAGAAAAGTAAGCATATTTGTTGCTTTAACTAGTGCATTGTTGTTATTGTTATTATTCCTGTTCTTTCATTGTTGACAATTGTTTTCGCTTAAGTTTTTTATTTATTTACTTTTCTTCTCCTGCGTAGTTGCAATGACTTATTTACTTTCAGTGCTTAAATGGAGTTTATAATCTCTTTTTTCTATTTGCTTTTTTTATTGTGTTTTTTTTTTCATTTTGGTTTTTTATTTTTTGTTTCCTACTTCGTGCTTTGTTTTTGTAAAAAGTTTACATTGCTGCCATGTTGTTGCAACTCGTTTTGTTGTATACAATTTCATTAATTTAATTAAAATGTTGATACTCGTATTTAAAAAGAAGAGTAATTAATGTTAGTAATCGTTTAAAGCAATTCTCGGTTTGTTCGCTTTATTTACTATTGACTTAGAAACTGACCTTGCAAATGAAAACAATTGTCGATGTTGGTGGTGTGTGCTTTTAGGCGCATCGATTTACAGCTATGCAGGCTTGTTTATTATGCAATTATTTCTAAGAAATTCGTTCTTTATTTAAAGTTTTTAATTTTAAACTTTCCATTGATAGTTTGAATTTTATATAAGTTGCAAGTAAGAAATGAAATGTTGCTGTCTCAAAGCAACATCGGGCAAAGCAATACCTCACAACAAACACATCAGTACGAAAATACTATCTGGTTCTGGTTAAGCCAAAAAAAAAAAAAAAAATCAAGATATTGATGCAACATAAACATTTGAAAGCAGATGATGGCTTTATAGGGGAACATACTCGTAAGGAAGGTATAATATGATATGTTATAGATATTACAAGTAAGAACAAAAGATTCCACATCTGATAGAAGATTTGAAAATTACCATACAAATCTGTCTATCTTTCCACTTTACGATAGATTTCTTTTAAACGTGTATTTAAAAGCAAGTTATGACTCTAACGCTGCTGACATTGTACCAAATGGATATTTTAAAGCGTTTAAACGAATGAGTTCTTCTTTCAATTCTACATAATCTAAGTAAGAAAGGTTTCCGTTTGTTAATTGGTGTTTCTTAGCGTCTAGAACTCGGTTAACCTCTTTTAGTTTGGAATCTATATTTTCTTTGTCTAATGTTTTAATTTCTTCTGCTAAATCCTTATATTCCCTTCTCGATTTGGAATTATTCGAATTATTGCTGGATACCTCGGAAGCCATGGCTTTAACTGGAGATGATACAAGTAATAGATGATACAGAAAAATTAAAATTAATGTCACCATTGTTTGTAGTGTGTTGCAATATATTCCGTAAACTTTATATATTAAATGCCGACAGTGTGAAAAAATCTTTAAACAATTCAAGATACGAAATCCATTTCTACAAAACTTTTGCAATCATGAAATGTAAAAAAATTATATGCAAAATCATTTTCTATTAAAATTATTATTTCGCAATTATTACGATTATCAATAATATTGAGATAAAATTATTTTTTAAAATTTTTTGCAGATGCAACCTATAATTTTAATGAGATAATATGAATTTTAATAACTTGATATTTTTCAATTTATGGACATAAAAAAAAGGTAACAGCTGTTTATTCACAGTCTACAGTTTATTTATTCACCAATACACAAAAAAATAAAAAAATTCCTTTTTTAACTTCTCCAATAAAATGTAGTTGAAAAAAGTTTTTATCGATGTGATTTCATATTACAAGTCCAGCTTGTCTAAGGTTGTAGAATAAACCGGACCCAACATGGGTATGAGTCTGTTCTCCTGTTTAGTTATTAACAAATACAAAAAAAAAAGAAATGATTTTTTCAACTTCTCCAATACGATGTAGTTCAGATATGTTTCTGCTCAAGGGAAATCATGTGAAGACCGGTATTCCGAATTATATTTATATGATGCGTTACATTCCAGACATATCAAAAATCTATCTTAAATAAGAAAGTATCAAGCGTTTATTTGCCAATAATATTTATTCGTCGTTAATCATTTAAAAGTTCTTGTATTGATGGAGAGAAAGGCAGATCGATATATATAAATAAATTAGTAGCATGATTACTTAATTAAATTTAAAAGTGTATTATTATTATTCATAAGGAAATTATTAATTAGATGAATTTCCGGTTCAAATTGTTTTCAGTGAAAAAAATCATTGTTATATATTTTAATACTTCTTTAGTTCTTATATATTTCTTCATTCGATTATATATAATTAAATTTTCTCTTGATAGAATATAATTGTGCCAAAACGAAAAATAAAAAAATACCTTAATACCGTAAAGCCAAAGCGCTCGTAAAGCGCAGCCGCTGGGAATTTCGAGCCAATAACTGGCAGCCCCAACATTATTTTCCTTTTCTAATTTCGAAGCTTTAAATTGCTACTCATCAGCATTAATAAGATATTTCGCAATTTCTTTATTATTTTCCTTTATTTAAGTGCATCTAAAAAGTTGATATATTTAAAAAAATTGAGGTTTTCTGGTGAAAGATGAACCTTTTAAATACTCAATTTTAATAATTAATTATTTGCTTTATTTGTATTTCGTTTTAAGCTTTCGTAATAATAATTGCGAAATATAATGAAAATAAATGAATCTTTGAAGCGAAGTTTATTATAATTTAATTTATTTGCTTAAAACGCTGACGTCAATCACAAGACGCAAAAAGGAACTTAGGATACATCGCCTTTCACGTGCACACATAACTTTTTTTATAAACTGGAGGGCAGGATAATACCCAGTGAACACAAACTTGTATCCGGCGCTACGAATTCATCTGCATCACGTCGTCTAAAGCGCGACAAAGATAAAAATAAAAAGGAATTGATAATTTCTTAAATTTTTCTACAAGCTGGTAGCTCAAATCACAAGTTCTAAGAAGTTCACTAAAAAATTTCCAATTCCAAACAGTTTATTCCTCGTTCAAGCACAAATTCCAATTGCGTAATTCTCACTTTGACTTCTACACAATCCACAAGTAAAAGTGCCCACTGAATAATTTTAAAGATAATCAGTGCACATACGTGGTTACATTTCAATTTTTAGGCAAAATTTAACTCTAATTTACCTCGCGACAAAAATAACGAGGACAGAAGGACATATAGACGGACAGACGGACAAATCTTAATTAACCTTGTTTCTTATATGGGTCCAGAATATGCATACACACTTTACTCGGTCACAAATACTGTTGCAGAAATTACCATACCCATATAAAATCTATATGTATCCTTCCATCCTTTTTCATCGAGAAGGATCTGTTGTATTTCTGACATTTTACATGCTTTCACAGCGATTCAATTTACATGCCTTTTAAAGCGAAAAAAAAGAGGAAAGTATCAATTATGAAATTGGGGGACTGTTGAGCTTACATTGGGGAAAACTTTCAATTGTGTAGGACATAATCGGGTATTTAAATAAAACCGTAATGCAGTTTAGGGTTGTTCACGCCATCGCAGAATTTATGCCAGTAAGCTTTTGAGACAATATCTGAAATCTGAGCAACAAACAAGTACTTTAATTTTTTTTAAGGTTGAGAAGATCAAAGAAAAGTTTCAAAGCGGTAGCATCGCCGTAATACAAACTACTAGGCAAAGTAATTGCAGGTCTTCAGTTAGTAACGAGCAGTCAGGCGTTACGTTAACATTTTCAAAAACAAAATCGAATACACATAAAGAAAAAAATATAATTTTATTAAATAATTAATTAATTTTTAAATAATTATATTTATATAATTGTAATTATAAGTAAATAATTAAACAAATATTAATACTATTTAAAAATCTTATAATCCGCAACTAATAATAATAAGCTGTGTTAATAAATCATTTCTATAAAATACTTTAAAAATTGTTCGCTTAAATCTGAGTATAAAACTTTGAACTGGAATAATTCGAATAACTTAAGAATTCCTTGAATGAAAAACTTTTTTTTGCAAAAAACTCCCATCAAATGTACCATCTCAAGCCCCCACTAAAAATGATTGATAATAAAAATGCCAAATTGCTTGTAATATGTTTGCTGGGTTATGCCCATACCATAAAAAATACACGTATTTCATTAATGTGGATAGCTGGTGGGTAACAAGCGAAACATTTAAGATTTTCGAGACAACCTCATCACAAAATATTTATTTCAGTTTTATTTTGGAGGGAAAACCATAAAATCGTGCACTTGATATTTTTCAATTATAATACAAAGAAAACAAATAGACAAAAATTATTGCATTTTCCTTCTCTTTTTCCTCTTGCTACCACTTAAGATACAAAAGCCTTTATAAGGCAAATAAATGTAGACAAGCACACTCATGGAGGCAGGGGCCATGCCGAATGAAGATGTTTCTACGGGGAGGGAAATTCATTAGCGGATATTTCTTCAAAATAAATTCTGCGAGCACAGGTGCTTGATAGTCTTCCGCCTAGGCTTGGTTGAGAAAATGTGACGTAAATTAAGAGATAATTTGTCCTCTACTAAAACATTCCATTTTCATTTACGCGAATTTGACAAAAAAAATATTTTTTTTTCGCAACATAAACAATATTATATAATCCTAAATAGAAAAATCACACGTGCATATGTATGTATTCCTAGGAAACTGGTAGGTAATAAATATTTCAGTGAAAAAGCAGTTACATGTGCATTATAGCGAGCGGCAGGAAGTAACAAAAACTCGTTTAACCAGAAATGTTTTACTTGATAAATAACTGATACAGATAAATGAGCACGAGTCCTTCGGGAATTCTTTAATAACAATCAAATAAAAAACGATTACAATGGCAGAACGTTTTGGTGATATTTCAAGGAGCGTCTTGGCAACAATAATTTTCTTTTAGATACTTTAGAAATAGAATGGAAACTGTGCTCGTAGAAATTGCCAGGTAACGAAGCTTAAAATATGGAATTTTTTGTTTTACTGCAAAAAGCACAGATTTCACATCAATTTCAAAAGAGGAGAGAAAGAAAAAAGTAGAAATTTTTGAATAATTTAATATGCAATGAATGACAAATACAGTCAACTCACAAAAGCTAAAGTTTATGTGTTTTAAAATAGAGTGTACTTGCAAATGTAAAATACTTAATTCAATTAACGTTTAATAATTTCGAATTAATTTTTTTTAATAATTATGGTTAATTATTGTTATTAATAATTAATTGTCATTTCGATGAATTTTTAATATCATCAAATATTAAATTATAACTTTAATTAATTTTATTTAATTAATAAATTAATTTTTTGCTTTCACGTGTCTAAAGGCATTTTCAACTTGTTAGGCTTGCAGCATTCTAAAGCATATTTTTATGCTTCCGATTTCACATTTGCAGCCGGGCCCTATTGTATATAAGTATTGGTGTAAAAGAGTGAGATGTGAACCATTTCCTTTATACGGTCGCATGAGTAACGCAAAAGCTTGATGGAAGATGCTTTGGGGTATAATAAACACAACTACATGCATGGGTTTTACAATAAAGTACCGGCAGATGATGGCGCCCCAGGCGCACAAGTAAGTTTTCTAGTCATTGTTTCTGTTTGAAGACAATATAATTACGCACATACTCACACACAATCAGCACATATATCACTTTCAGTAAATGATGATGCATTGCTTTTTAAATAGTATTACTAGTGTGTATGGAACATATGTGCGAATGTATGAAGCCTAAAAGGCCACTAGAAATTATCTAATTTTCAACTTCACATGCATACGAGTATTACAAACGAGTATGATGAAAATAATTAGAGGAAATAAATATTCTATTTAGGAAGTAAATAAAATAACATCTATAACAATTTAGTTTAATTATATATTTTTTTGTTTACTTTAATAAGTAAAAGTACAATGAACTAGCAGAAACGAGAACATGCAGGAACATGAATACCATCAGCTAAGCAAATGGTCTTGCGGTTAACAATAAGCTCTTGGCGATTAAAGTCGTTCTAAAAACCTCTGTCAAGATCTAGACATTCCTCATATAAATCGTTTGCTGAAAAAGCGTGACTTATTCAAGTTGCAAGAGTTGAAAGAGAAATATCACACATAAGCTGTTTTTATAAAATTTTCCATCAAAGAAAATTATAATTAAAATATTCACAATAACTTTTGGTCAGGCCCAAGGCCACATAGAGGTCAGCTGATGAGACTTTTTCATGTTTCTTTATCAGAGCACCGTCCGGTAACGAAAAACAAAACTTCATCGTAATGTTTGCAAGTGTTGAGAGGAACGGTGCTCATAAAGCAGAGTCCACTGCAAGTTTGAATAGATTATTTTTTGACTTCAAAAAAAAAAAAAGGAAGTATTAAAGGAAGGCAAAAGTAAAAGGACAACCCCTCTAGCAAATTACCTTTAACGAAACTCTATGAAAAGTTGCTTGTTCAAAAAGGGAGCTGCTCACAAGGGGAACCATTCACGACAGGTGTATTTTTTGCACGTCTTAAAAATTTGCAATAATTTAGAATTAATAAGATTATAAAATTTGTTTTAAATAGAAAATTATATATAATTAATTTGCATCACAATAATAATAAAGAAAATGTAAAATTAAAAAAATTGTTGATTTTCCCTTTCCAAGGACAGTCATTGGTATTTTTATGAACACAACTGTACACTGCGATTGTTGATCTCATTTTAACATTGTAGGCGAAAAAATTTTATTGCAGTAGAAAAATTAATTTTTAAATTTCTTCTATTTTAAAATAGCTGTAACAGCAGTAACTCCTGCTACAATTATCGTGTCTAGGAAATTTTAAAAATTAATACAGACCACAAGTTAACCCATGAAAAACGAGAAGAAAAAGCTATTTCTAGAGAGCATTTTAGTTTAATATTTATTATTTACACCCACAGAAGCAAAGATAAAAATAAAATTCTTATATAGAAATTCAATTCAATTAATTAATAGCTTAAACTCATTATAAAAGGTTTTCCTATTACTTTGTTGTATATACAAAGGAAAGAGCAACTGACTGAAAGGGAAAGGATAAAATAGCTTTTTGTGCCACACATACATCGTACTTACAGAAAAGGTGTAGAGGCAAGACAATACTTTTGACATAAAACGTGAAAAACAAAAAATACAAATATATATATATATATACATATATATGAACCAATTATGTATATAAATTTTTGATAACTAAATGAAATGTAAGAATACGGGTAAATCCACACGCTTTCTATTGTTTGCTGTGGCCATATACTACTTTTGAGATACTCTTACTATACAACTGAAGGGTTGACAGTAAGGTCAGGCGAGAGCGAACAGCTACAAACCATTCATTCATTTATTGAATCCAGGAGTCATTTGTTCATTTCTTTTATATTTTTTCTCTTCAATTTGCAATGTAGGAAAAAAAGAGTTAAATAAGGAAAATTATTTGACTTTTATATAAAAACCCATTATTCTTAAGTACAGTCAGTGGCCAAGATACTTCATCATTGTCATCAACATAATAACATAATCACATAATAATTAACGTAAGATTGACAGGTAAAGAGTAAAGGGGTGGCTCTTGGCAAAGTCTTTTAATGATATTTGTCTTGTGTTACAATTTTGCTAAGTATTTTTATAAAATAGAAAAGCTTTTTTTTTCTTAATAGAGAAATGGCTAAATTGTATTTCATTGTCTTCTCGTTCTTTAAAGATAAAAGTTGTGCGAGAAGTTGCCAAATGCATTTCGAATAACTGTCCTCACACGGAAGGATTAAGTTCTGCATTTATTAAGTGTTTTTACATTATAAAAAAGAAAAAAAAAAAAACTAAAAATAAAATAACAATTTTTTTTTATTTATTAAAAATAGAGAAAAATTATTATAAGAGATTTTCAAACACCAGTGCCCAAAATGGACTGTCTAATTTATTTATGTTATATATATAAAATATATATTTAACCGATTCCACTTTCTGTCGGATCGCAGGCTTCTGAAGCCGTATACGTATTTTGCATGACGAATAAAAACCTCATCAGGGAGTTCTCAGTCCTTAAGCACATGCGAATGGAGAAGTTACGATTCTATCCTTTTATTTTTCTTCTTCAGATTTGTTCCCTATTAAAAGCGGCCGACAAATAGAAAAGAGAAAATATTTGCAACTTTAAACTGCCAATAAGCTAAGCTCAACACTAATTCTTTTAGCAAAATCCGATATCTCCTCTGCCAGCATTCCTTTCACACAGTGGACATTCACTACTCCCTATTACTTCCCTTAATAAATATGGCCGAGTTGTCCTGAAGTGAAGGTGAATTTAATATTGTGCAATTAATAAGTATTAAATTTCCCCGAGTTCCACTACATTAATTCAAGAAAGCCTTTTTCAAAATACAATTTCCCTTTTGTACAATTTTTTGTGATTCCTTTAGAAAGCAATCTATTACTTATAACACTTATATTGTCAAGCACACATATTTTTCCTTTTTTTAATTTTTTCCTATTACCAAAAGTTGTCTTATTAAATAGACACGACAAGACATGACTTACAATATTAATCAACAGGCGCTTTTTCATTTTGCTCCTTTTGAATGGCATAGCAAAAGATACCCTTAAGGTGCTTCTGAAGAGAAAAAAGATGGCAAAGTAAGTATACAAGAATGAAATAATAAAATGGAAAATTATTTTGAAACTAAATTTTTGTTTGCAAAAAAAAAATCGTATTTCAATTTTTCCACAAAAAAAAAAAAAAAAAAAAATATAGATATAGAAAAAATAAAGAAAAAAATCTTTATTAAATGTGTCGCTTAAGCCAACAAGAAAAAAGCTCCAGTTATGAGATCATATTAAAAAATATTAAATTTATCCTAAATTACATTCACCCGCACAGGCGAAATGCGATACGTATGGTGAGGTTTATGTTGTAGGTTTTCACATTCACACATTGATATACCGGTAAGACTCGAGAAAAACCTTTACACTAAAAATAATAAGCCGAATATAAAATAAGAAATAAAAATATCATAATAAAAGACACATACATGAACGAACGGAGTAAAATCTTATCATCTTATAAACGAAAATGTAAGTAAAAATTTAATGTTAAATATTTCATGAAATACAAATGAAAATAAGAAACGAACTCCACACCCGTCCGTCCTTTTACACGACAAAAAGAGTAAAAAATAAATAAAAACACACACAATCAGAATCTTTCAGTTGCAGAAATTGCATCGAAAGGATCTAAAGAAGTCTTACCGGCAGCCTGATAAATGCAGTAGCAAATAAGTAAAGAAAGAAGGAAAAAAAAGAGTTAATAATTTTTAAAGCTCCGAAACCTACGAAGAGTTTCAACACACAAGTGATGGTGGAAAAAAAAGCTACAAGAATGAATATACTCGTAAACGAATAAAGATCCTTCTCACTGTACTTACAGACTTGATGAAACCAGCATTTTTGCTGGCAAAAGCCCCAAAACTGCCAACCCACTGCTGGTCTATCGAAAGGCAGTTGCAGTTGCAGTTGCAATTGCAATATAAAACGAACGTTTGCTTGTGTGCACCACCGCAGTCTTCAGATGAAAAAGCCAGCAAGAATGCCATATAAACTTTGCATGCTTTATATACTTAGACAGGTGAAAGAGTCTATTTGTCTGCGTCACTTGTATGTGTGTGTATGGCTCGGTTTCTATGGCAGTGTATGCTCGAGAGTCTGAGTTTATTTAAAATTCAATTATGGTATAAAAGGCGAAAAGAGTCTGCACAAACAACAATTACACGAAAAACAGCTTAAAACTGGTCAAATGGCAAAAATGGTACACGCAAATATACACACACACATATATAAACAAGGTGTCTCAAAAAAACATATTACATTTGTCTCGCTGACTAGCAAATGCACTAGTTGGCCTATTTCTTTGGAATTCAGTAGCACTACAGCGTTTTTCGGGACCGTGGTTATCACTCTGATGCGAGAGTTTCACAAAAAGAATTATTCGAAAGCGATCCGCCAAGCATCAAACCACAAAGACAAGAAATTTAAAGTAAATGATTCTTGGCATCAAGAAACAATGACTTCTTTAAGCTCCCCACAGGTCAATGCGTTTCCACGCAGGCCTTTTAAATATTTATAGATCATCATTATATCGCATTATGCCACATTGGAAATCAAAGCCACCGGTAATAGGCTTGCCAATATGGCATCACTCGATTCCTGAAGGTATAGAACAACATCACACCTGTTCCAAAACGCCTCTGGCAAGAGCTTTGCAAAGAGCTTATCTCTGTTACTCAGAACTGGAGAAATGAAATGGCAACCGTAAGGTCCACATGTAACTCTTGTGACGGTACCTTAAATGTAAAGTTTTATTAATAAAGTGACTTGAAAGAAATTACGTAACTCCAGCCGTGATTGAAAATTTAACACTTCAACATATCGAGTAAGTTGTTTTTAAGAAATAAATTGACACGGGCTCCACTTTGACAACTAGCAAATAATTTATACTTAATATATCGATAAAACAATGAAGTTTTCTTTTGCCACACCCGGTATAAACGTGCATACCAACTCACACACAAATACATTTTCTTTCTTAAAGTATTTTATAAAATTCATACAAATAATCCGACTATTGTATTCTGTGGCAATAATATTTTAAGCCATCATTTAACAGAGAATTTTCCATGCAACACGATATTCAATGCAAACGTTAACGTGTATAAAAATTGCCATGAATTGCGCTTTATGTGGTAAATAAAATTGATTAGGGTTTTCTTAAAGTGTAATGCGAAATAATTGGTTTTTTTTTTAATGAGAATTCTTAGTAGGAAAGCAATGTAGTTTTATGTTCTTGAACGCAGACCGAAATTCATTTTAATCCAAACGTTTTTCCTCCTACAGCATATTACATGTACCGGGAGCCTAAAAAGACAACAAAACAAGAGGCATAAGGCAATAAATCCTAGCAAAAATATTAAGGAACTTTATAAGGGGAGCTTTTTGGACAATTTTCTTTTTCGTTCTTTCTAAAAGCAGCCCCCAATGCACTATGCCCCAATTAGGAAAAATGACAGTGGCAAGACGACAGTGAAATCATTAATTACTTTCTCTTTACAGATTATAGATTGCATTTTAACAAGAATCTGAATTGTTTGTTGGTATATGTTAAGTGACCACTGAGTGGTCAGTGACTCTGACTTCGCCAACAACAATTAGTATTAAAAATACTTCCCAAAAATTTCTTCCAATATGTAGTTGACCACCTCACTAATTATTCAGCCATTCACTGCTTAGTAACATATCGCCAGATGTACATATTTATGTTAATTTGCAAATGTCAAAAAAAAAAACAATAATATCAAATAAAAATAACACAAAATATAAGACGTATACGAATGCATGCTTTGAACCAAATATCACAATGTAGGGTACCAATAAGAAGCCTTATGCTTAAGAAATGAATTCTCTCTCGCTCTCTCTCCACAGCTGGTCGCAAGCAAGAGCGCGCTTATGTGATTCTATGTACCGCAGCTAATAAGTCTTATAATTAATTGATCTTTTTTTGAGGTTAAAGTTTTTGTTTTTCAAAAAAAAAAAAATAAAATAAAAAAAGAAGGAACAAAAAAAGTTTTATTCCCTACACCATTTTTAATATTAAAAAGTATATCTAGCAAGACAAAAAGAGAGAAACAAAGAACAATAAAAAGAATAATTAAATTATTTTTTAAAACACCTTCACCTTGAACAACAACTTTATATCAAATAAAAAACTGAGTACAAATTTTAGTTTGGTCTGCTCCTGCACAGGCCTTGTCCGACCTAGCGATATATAAAATGTTTAATTATAGATTTTGCTAACAATTGTTTATAATTTGTTTCTAATTATTAAGCTTACCAAGTGATTTAGTTTAATTATAATTTGTTCATCAATTCTTACCTAAAACGATATAAGAAACGAAAGAAAGTCATGAATAAAAGTTTTTAAAATTTATAAATAATTTACGTATAAAAAAACATTTATTTACTGCATGAAATAATTTTAAAACACACTTTTCTGGCAGACACGTGCAGGACACTACACAATACGCACACACAATATAATAAATAAGATGCTTAAGGACGAAAGATAATACAGCTAAATATCAAGGACATGTAAACAAATAATGTATTGACACACGACTAGTATATACAAACATACACACATATCTACGCACATCGAGTCATGCATACATAAATAAACACATACATTGGAAGACAGAATTAAAACTTTATTTTATTTAGTAGCAACAACATTTTACATTACAAAAATTGTTACCGCCATTAAATACAATTATTAAGTGAAATCTGTATGAATTAAATGTATAATAATATTTATAAGTTCCATTACCAACAATTGCAAGTATTTACCGGAAACTAAAACATTTCCATATTGGCCTGCCTAAGCGAAATCTTGTCTTGGCTCTTTGCCGGTTTGATAACAACAAATCTTAGTTCAAGGCAATTGTTTCAATTTCAAAATTTTTAATTATCGAAATTATCATAATTTTGATTATCGTTTTCCAAACAAATTATTCGTAATTATTGAAATAATAAAATCTAAATTCAATCAATAGCAATTTCTCTTTCAACAAGTCCTTTCCCAATGTTGCTACAACAAAGAAGCTTCTTTTATTACTTTACAAATAGAAAACAACATTGTGCATAAAATTGATCATTATTATCATTACGGCACAGATAATTATGTCGATAATTGTGTGGTAATAGCCGTATTGATGGAGCTATTTGAGGCAGCATGAAATTAAGCTGCTTCTTACTGTTATAAAGAAATTATTATTATGAGTTTGTGTCTTAAATGCGATAGGAATAGATACTCCTTGGAAAAGCATTGAATTTCAAAATTCAATTAGAATTGTTGTTAAGATATTTTACTAGTCGCCATAAAGCGGAAGAAATGCAAGGCAATAAGTACTTTAGTATTAGGGCGGTTCACAAGTATGATTGTCCACATAAAACAAAAACAATAAAAACCATTAAACATTTAAAAAATAATTAATAATTATATATAAATATATATCCATATTTTATCCATTACAAACAGACTATAGGGTGGATCTGCCTCATTCTATTGTATTTTCAAACCATCAAAGCAAACACATGGTTGGCATTTCCTACCCAAATAGCTACTTCACTTCATTCAGGTGTGTTTTGCAAGTGATTTGAAATCACAAAAATTTTTATAATCCCTTGATTTAAAACAACTCAGCTAAACAACTATCGCTTTCATATCACTTGCAAATATCTTATAATTATTTTATTTAAAACTTAATAAAAAACTATTTGAGGAATTTATTTGATGTGTTAAGAAATAAACAAATTATGAAGACTTCCCTCTTCCTTTTAAAGAAAAATACTTTTGCTTCACAATTTCGGTGGTTCACTTCTTAGTTTTTAGTCAGTCAGCTGTTTTGTTGTTTTGTTTGACAATACATCTGTGGTTGCCAGATTCATAAAATGTGAGAGATGAGTAAAACATTATTAATTTATTGAATTAAATTATTGACTTGAAACAAAATTCAATTTTATTTATAATAATTGTTGTAAAATTAATAATAATTTTGTATTTTAATGTGTAACTTCACTGATACAAAAGAGTAAAATGTGAGCAAATGGCAATAATAACTACTTTATAGGCGTGGCAACATTAACTTGTTTTCTCTGTTTTAATTTACATTTGAACTTTCAGTTAACTTTTAACATTTCGTGATTTAAAATCATCTTGACATTAGAACAGGCCTGATTAATACCGTACTTATTAAAATGGGCAATATCTAAATATGTTAAAGCTTCGCAGGGTCCGCCAAACTTAAATAACAGTTTAGAACGTCGAATGGTATCAAGATAATTGCTCTGCCACTGGGCTTTGGCAACACCGTCATATGATTGTTATTTAGGAAGAGCCATTCTGGTTCTTCAATCCACATAATCTTCTTTGGCACAAAGCTTGCAATAAGCTTCTTATTTATTACTTAAACAGCACGGGCAGATAATTGGGAGCAGTGAAGGAAAGCTCATTCCTAGAATATTTCTACAATTTTTTTTTAAAAAAAAAATTTTATTGCCTGTGCAAATATAAATTCCAATTGAGTCGACTCAAACGAGACAATCAATTGATCACACAAGACATTCGCAATTTAAGTTTTAGTCAATTATAGTGCAAAAATCATGACAGAAAATTTCTTGGGATTTTAATTGTCACTTTATTCAGTGTTGCCTATTGAGAAAAATGTTTTATGCGCATTTTGGCAGTATGCTTGAACATACTATTGCGATGTCAGTAGGGGCTTCAATGTTCAATGGTTTCCTTGTGACACAAAAAAGATGTGTTTTCTTGCCACTCAGTGGAAATTTTAACGCTTCGTCTGAATGTTTAATAAGACATGATTTCATTTGTTTAAAGAATTCAATGCCAAACATTTTTACGAAATTTAAAAATCCATGCAGATATGGTTAGTGCACAATATTGTTTACAAGTAATTGGAAGAAATTAATTCACATTTTCCACAATTTAATTTGATATTTAAATTGCAATAAAATTCTAAAATTAGTATTCAATAGAATATTAATTTTTTATTTAAAAAAACATTAAATTTGACTATAGAGTAGTGTCACCCGTATAATATACTTATTATAACAAGTATTTTTATAAGTATTTTGTAGTGTGTATTTTGCCTAAATACACACTACAATTTTTATTAAATAATATACAAAAGAAGCAAATAAATAGCAATCACTTCTTCTTGCTCTACACTTCCACTATGAGTTCAATAACTGAGAATTTAATAGTCCATGTGATAAACCACATTCTTATTTGTATTTTCATGCGTATTCGTAACTCCTCATGCGTATGTGTTACCGTAAAATATTTCTGAAATTATATTTGCATACGTTATTCTACAATTTAAAATCAAGTGGCCACTGCCTACTAGTTTTCCCGGCTTTGTTAGAAAACAGCTGATGTCATGAGTCCACTTCAATACAACTATTGCATATTTTGCAAGTAAATAATTTTATATATCTTTTATATATATTCCTTTCATAGAATGAAAGGAATGGAATCTGTAGGCAATAAGAAAATTGAGTTGCGACAACCTTTTCTGATTTAAACATTCGTAACAGGTTTACATGCGACGAAAAAAACCTCAGTATACAAAATATTAATGTAACGAAATTTAACTTTTCTCGTGGGAAAAATGTTCCACATTCTAGAAAAAGTTTTCAACTGTTAGAGAAAAAATTTATTGATTTATTTCGTTAATAAAATAAAAATATCTTTCTATTGCACATATAATCTTTTAGACATGCTACGTGCTTTTACCATTTATGAATTTATGGTCTTCACATCATTAATAGAATCCCCCAACTTTACACAGCAAAGCAACAAAAACACGTTTATATAAACCCAATTTTTATATGATGTTATACTCTATTTGTGTATAAAACAGCTCAAAAAAATTGGCATACTTTTGGGCGATCGCAATAAATATTTTACTTTTATTATTATCATCATTATATTTTTTATCATTAAGATTTTTTTAGATACTGATATTTATTTGTTTGTTTTCTATAAAATGAAGAGTGAACTTTTACTTATATTACTTTTTGTTTTAAATTTATTAGAGAAGAATTTAAATATTTTCCATAATATAACCTATTTCCATACGATATACCGAAGTCACAGTTAAATAAGTGAAATAACTTGTGAAATGGCAAAAACTAATTACACTAAATACTCAGATTTAAAAAATACAAGAAATGAATTGCTTTTAAATTTAAAAGCATAAAAATATTCTAAATCATGTTCATATCGACCCTTCTAGGATGACCTTTCTAGGATTTTAAACCCATTCGAATGCAACATGTATCGTTATTATAGAGATTAAATTTAAATTTATGCCAGAATACGATATAACATTAAATGTAAAGAAAACGAGAAATAACAATAAAAAAAAAATAATGCGGTCTACTCCTTGCATTTAGTATTACAACTGAGATTGATGAGTTACTTCGAGCATCACATGAAGAAGAGCACATGCCAGCTGCTCTTAACGTATGCTAGTTTTAGAATTTTATGGTTTTCAGTAAATCTATAATAAGACAAGTATTGTGAAATATCGTAAAAGTTATCACTGTTATAACCGCAAATGAGGAAAAGAAATTTTACTACATCGAATCACTCTGAGGAATCCTTAAAAATATACGAGAGCGCTACATGAAATATGGAATGCAATTTTTATTGTGCCGACTGGACTAGACTAATAACTAGACTTAAAACAAATAAATTGTTGAAAGCATGTGGTTATTAGCAGACTTTGTTCCACTGCAAGAAGTAAAAGAGCTGAAAGTGACGCAGACTACTCTCAATATCTTTTTCCCGCCATAGTATTTTAATCAAAAACATTAAAACCAAAAAAAAAAACCCCGTAGTGTCCTGCGAAGCGATGTTTTGCTGTCCTTGTACAGAATTACAAGTTGCTAAGCTTCGTCTAAGCTAAACCCAACCAGGATCACGATTTACATATTTTGGCAGCTTTAAATATCTACAAAAATCCTTTAGAAATCGAGAATAAGCCCCAAATAGCAAGTGATTACTATTTAGTTCAACAATTATAATAAGTGACATCGTTAAAATTCGTAATTCGGCTTTTATTAACATTATTTATTTATTTATTTTTTTTTTGCAATTTGAAAAAATTTTCACCAATTAAAATAATTGAAATTCCTTATATAACATTCATCAGTGGACAGGCCATTTGCTTCGGCACTCCACCCCCTACTTCTTTCCAAAAAATTTTAACACGCCATTCAAATGTAATTTGGTTAGTATTTAATTGGAAAACAGCAGCTGAACTAGTTAGTTAAAAGCAATTTTGTATATGAAAATTATTAAACTGCGTACGTAACTGTAACCAACAAAAGCTTCCTTATCAATAAGTTTCCTTGATAAAGGCAGCAGCAAGTATTTGTACGAGAGCTTGTTAGTTATTTATATCTTTAGAATGATAAATTTTATTGTTCAGGTCGTATTTAGCCACATTGTTTTTTTTTATATCCGTACAATACCAATAAAAGTATGTACATATTGCTATAGCGATTCTTTATTTATCTGTTGTTATCATCATTTAGCTTTATCTATAAGTGTTATCACTAATGCTCGTTCTATTTTACTGAGTGGAAGCAATCGATAGACGATAATTAATAATGATAAATGCGCAAAACAATGAAATTCTATATAGAAAGCCAACAATTAGGCTATCTAGGACTTGTTGTTATAACAAAACCGCCTGGCAACTAAAAGTAATTAGATGACTCTTCTCGTGTTTAGGCAAATTTAATTTTAAAAAATGAGTATCAAAACACGTCAATAATATTTCCAATTAAGTATTTTGACTAGCAAAAATTAACTTAAACGTAACAATTTATAAGGCAGAGCCAGAGCATTCAATTTCAATTCACATATTCAGTAAAACCAGTTGCCAATACAACCCTGTTATACTCGTACATGTGTTAAGGAGCAAAAAACCGTTTGTACTTGGCAGCACTGGAAGACGCGCAAAAGGGAAATGGCCATAACTTCAACAAAAAGTGGTTATAAATTGTTCCAAATAAACTGAGATAATTTAAAATCGTCAAAACACGATATATGAAATGTGAGAAACATGTGAAAAACGCAAACAATACATCACTTACGAATCTGTCGAATAAACTCTGCTATAAACTCTTGACAACAACACTCTACTCAACCATACTGGTAAGAATTTATAACCACCATCTTAATGCCTTCAAATGTCGAGTATTTATACTTTCACTCTATTGCCGTCAAGCACATGCACAGATCATTTTTATCTAAAACACTTTATTAATTAACAAGAACATATTTAAAATAATTTCCGTACGCACACAATCCCACGCAAACTATAATTTATAGAACAGAAGATAACAAATAAATTTCTATCCACAGTTTGTGCTGAAAAGTATGCAACAGTTTTTGTTTTATGCTCAATTTGTTTCCAAAGTAAAACACTGCGAAGACACCACCAACAACAATAACAGCCATCGAAAAAGTAATTGTTGCTTTATTTATTCAACGAGAATTGTTTTAAGCAGATACTTTTATCTGAAGCAATAACTTCGTTTCAACTTTTATATACACAAACTAAAACTATCAACGAACTCTGGTTAAAGGGGGAAAAGTCTTATGCCAGCACTCGATTTAGTTTGCAGAGAGTTCATTTTGTATGGCATGAAAAGGAAGGATATGTTTTCAACCAAGGTCGGTCACCAGACGTTTTCTTGTGGATTTCTACTAGTATGTATGGCATATCGTGGAAATTTGAATTTCCCGCTGTTTTAACGTATCATGAACTTTTTTGAAACCATAACATTTTCCTTTTTCCCCCATGAGAAAATATTTGCTGGTTTCGATACCTGCCCGAGATCTTTTTTAATATATTTCACCTCACATTGATTACTCCTGTTGCCCACATGACTAATTCCTTCTGCAAAATGGCGGAAGGAAAAACAGCCCATGTGCTGAATCATTTCAGCTTGAGATCCACGCTTTTTAAAAATAAATATTTTTCTTCATTTATCCTTTAGCCTTTGTACAGGATTACAATTAATAAATTATAAAAATTACAGTTATTACTCAACTAATTCTAATTTTACAATAACTTTTACCGTTTAATGAATGAGCAAATTCAGGCCATTTTATAACGTATTTGATTGCCTAAAAGGGATTAGGCTGCTTAGGATTTAAAAGCTTTGGAAGAACTTGTTGGTTAGGCTTCTGAAGGTTAATTCAGGAATTAATCCAGTTCTATATTTGCCAGGAGAAAAACCTAATTAAAAATAGAAAGAAATGTCACCTGTAATTGAAGGCTGGTTTTCTTGAGGGTTTTAAATAAATTGACTCAATTTATGACTGAGCGGAGTATTTTTCAACTGCAGTTCACTGTGCGTGAAGGATATTATACCAGAGATAACGCAGCAGTTAAATGTGTTTCACTTTCTAATTTATTTCCATCCACCTTTTTCTTATTTAAGGCACAAGCAATGATTTCATCTCTAGTACGCTTCCATGATAAAGTCCTGCGCTGCAAAAACAAAAAGTAAAAAAGTTCGCATTTGCTCCTGTCGGCGTGGTTAATGTATCTGTTCCTTATAATGTACGAGTATATTCCATGACGGTAACTTTGTTTATAATTTAACTAACTTTTCAAAAAGTGTATATAATACTTTCAAAATCTAGTTAGTAGAGAACTAATTAAAATTTAGTCGAAAAAAAGTTTCAAGGCAGCAGCTACGAAAAAGCTCACGAAATAAATATTATGAATGAGACGGTTTTGTTTAATTTAAATAATTAATTAAAATGTATTTAAAGCAGTGATGCGACTGATGCATAAACGCAATTATTATTATTTTTTCTTCTTTTCTGCAAACTAAATAAAAATTACTTTTAGATACCGTTTAATTATTTTTATTTGAATGCAAGCAAACATCAATTATTCACTTTACTTAAGAGGATGTTATAAGATATTTTTATAAAATAAATATTTATTATATATACACATATATACATTACTATATACATTTCAATCAGAAGGAACGGAAATTGAAATGTTTTTAATTTAAAAATATCCACATTTAGACGTTTAAGGAAAAATTCATAAAATAACTTTTATCGCTTAAAAAATTTTTGCAAGAGAGCAAATTAAAAATAGAGCACATCCATTTAAAAGTGAGAGGCTTCAGATAACAAATTAAATTTCTATCAAATTTGTTTAGTTTGAAGGTGGCAGTTTTATTTCAAGAGCAGTTAAATGAGACAATAGGAGTCAGTCCTTCACCTAACGTAGTATTTGAGAACTTAAATCAACTGGTGAGGGGAAAAGATCGCCGAGGTGGGGTAATTTCACAAACAGATACACGACAACATCCATACATATGTTTTATACATGCTTACATGTTCTATAGAACATTGAAAAAAAAAAAATTCAAGAAAGAATTTTTTAAAGAATTTCTATTTGTTATTTGTATTGGGAATTAGCAAATTTGAGACCAGAACTCAAATTACGACCGCCCTAATTTCATTAACAACTATATTTTGCCAAATTTAAAAGCTCGTATCCAATTACTAACAGAAAATATACAAATAATGTATATAAAAGACAGATATAAAAGTTCATTAACATTTAAAATATCAATGATGGATATTATAACACACACTCCCATACACGCACACGCTCACACACATAAACATATTAAAAGCTTTCGTATTGTAGTAACCGCATACAAACAAGCAATCCAACACAGCCGCATGCATAACTACTGAGTTTGTACCCGGTGATTGTAGTCGTAATATTTTAAAAAGCAAGACAAACTCGTAAACCAAACCAGTAGCAGTAAATTATTGGGAGTACATATAAATTTCCGTCGTGCAAAACACACACGGCAAAAATCTTAGCAGTTGCTACCGGCTCCATTATGGGCATTATTATGGGATTCCCCTAACTGCTAGTTCTGAAATTAGCGGAAGTGATGCCATAAAAGAGGAGAGATTATTATTTTAGGTTCTTTTAAGAGATTAGCACGTAAAAATACACAAATTGGAACACAAATTTCCGCAAACTTTTATCGCCATTTTCGGCCGTATTTCGCCAACAACTCGTCGGTTCCCTAATTGTCTCTTGATTGTTCATGCAGAGAATTGACTTTTAAAAACGAAAAGAATTAAATTGCATGATTTTGTTGGCCAATAAATTGCACTGTTACGTGAAATTAGTCTTTCGTTTAAACTTTCTTCCAGGAAATTGAGCTACGAATTACATCAGAAATGTCAATTCCAACTAACAAATTAATAAATGTCAGCTGTTAAATGGTTTGTTGAATAAAACAGTGATGCCAACTCAAAGTTACTAATTTCTAAAAACCTCCCCCATTGCATGCAAATTATTTTCCTGACTCCAACGAAAGCAAATTTCAAAAATTTTAAAAAGGAAGGAATCCTTTAACTCCCTCCTCGTAAGAAGGTAAAGATGACTAAATTCTTGTAATGGTTCATTGCTAGAAAGCCGTTTCAGCGACAGCTCTGGCTTTTAATCAGTCTCAAATAACGACTTAATATAATTCCGCTTGTTGTCCTTTTAATCGCCTGCAAACCGCCAGCAAATTGTACGGAAAGAATCCCATTTAGTTCGCAAAGTAAAATTAAGCATGTTATAAGGCAATTGTGGATAATGATGCAAATAAGCAATTATTTTATATGTTGGCAGCCAGATGCATACTGGAGGCCACTTATTACATCAAAATCCTGCACCATTACCTGCTAAAGCTAATAAAATTTTCTTTCCTTTTTGGTTTTTTTTTTTTTTTTTTTGTTTGTCTGAAGCGCCCAGTTATCGTTAGTACTCAAGAAAATGCCCGATTGTGTAATAAAAGGAACCAAAATGAACAGCTTGGCAATATTTTTACTCCCAATAATTGAATCGAAAGCATTAAGAGATACACAAGCCAAGCACAATAAGAATGTGTTATTAGATTCTTAACAAGATGAATATGATGAACAATAATAGAATTTATGGCACTCACAACAACCCCAACAACAACTACTAGAACCACTACGTACAACAAAAAGGAAAACACAGCACCGAGAAACAGAATAGCATTCGGCTGCAAGGACGGACAACACAATAGACATTTCAGTGTCATTACGTTTATGGAAACATACAAATAGACAGAGTGGCACGGAGGGATGCAGGCGGTCAGAAAGAAATACAGTAGAGTACAAATATTCGTGTGTGTAAGTAAAGTTATGGCATATGTATGAGAAAGTATTTGAATGTAACAATTCCATTGCCCATGTGGCACGTTGGATGAAAACGAATAAATGTTGCCTTCCACCTTGCTACCTTAGACATCATTTATTTGTATTATATCTACAAAATATAACATTCGTAATCAAACACACACAGTTAAAGCCAGAAACTAATACACGGATATCAAAAAAAAAAAAAAAGGCATGTGAAATTGCTGGCAAATGCTCTCTGCTTGACCGCTGATATGCTTCACATATAAAGTTTTGCATGAGCCAGCATGAGTTGGGCTTATACTTTTATACGTTACACCTGTAAGTTGTAAGGAGATGTAGCAATCATGCACGTCTGTGTTTACTCAATATGTATGCATATATCCATGACTCTTAGAATGGAAATCCCATAAAAGGTTTAAAAGTACAATGAAAATGCGGAGAGCGTAAATGCGCAAAATTTTACCATTCACCTAGAGAAGCCCATACTCCATTTTATGAATTATTGGAACCACAAACTCACATTTAAAATTGTTTCAATGTGACAGTTAATGGGTGGAAGGCATCTTTTAGCAAGTAACAGAATGAATACGTCAAATTACTAATGTCAGTATCAATATAAATTTGTAAAAGGGATTTGGGTGTTAATATCGGTAAGCAAATGCGATGACGAAGATGTTCGTTAATATTTAAAATGCAAGAGAGGTCGCTTCCTCCAATACTTATTGTATTATTCAAAAACTGCTGAAGCACCCACAAACGAAAAAAAAAAACGAGGGGATTAGAAAGTTAATTTTATTTGTTTTTGTTGGGTATGGAGATTGGCGTCTACCCCGCCACTGAAATCAATCGATATTACAATTAATTTCATTTAAATGCCCCTGCAGTGCTTTGAACATACGACAAAGCTTTATTTATATAAATATTATGGTAAGCCCTGAAGCTCACTGAGACGCTGTAGTAGAATGCCAGTTAAAGGATTTCTCACTGAATTTAATAATCGCCAAAGGTGGGAGGTGGTTTCTCCTTCAGTTCGGTTCTTTAAAATTATTTATAAATTGCAACTCTATGTCTATTTCTGAAAAATTCTATAGACGAAATGTGATCAAAACATAACTGTTATTTTCAAATTTCAAAGGAAAATATAATATTAAATAGTGAATATGTGTTGTTCCGTTCTGCGTATAAAAGAGTAACAAATGCAGAGTTCACTACTTAATTGAAAAGTAATTAGTTTTTTCACCATTTTATTATCATAATCGTAATAATTCATAGAAAATGCAACATAAAGATAACATTTTATAGAAAAAACAATTTAATTTGAAAGTATCTCAGATTTTTCCTATGCTGGCCGTCCATCACAATTAGAATCACAGTAATCATTCTTTGTGTTTTTGCTTCCTGAATTTTCTCAATTTGTTTTTTCCAGATTTTTTTTTTTTCGTATGTAATTATTTGGCATACGGCTGCCACTTAGTATTAAACAGACACACAAAAAAAAGCAAAAAAAAAAAATTTTAAAAAGCTTTTCCAAAATTAAAGAAACATCGAGTTTAGAAAAATGTCATACAATAGCCGAAAACGTTTAAAATGGCCACTCCCTGTGTCTCTGCCTACTTTTGCACATCTACAAATTTATCTCTTCTATGCTAATTCAATACCTGCCAGCTCTTCTCTCTACTCCTCTTCTTACATCTTTCCTCTTACCTAAACCAACTCAGATTAGCTAACAAGATGGTAAATTTTGCAACTAAAATTATATAATCCACATCAATTCATTAAAATTTGCTTGACTTTTACACACTCGGACATTGCCGCCTCATGCAGACGACCCTGTCTTTCACGCCGTTCTTAAGTGTTGTAAAATACCGAATGATCTCCAAAGCTAAAGTGACATTCACAGCCACTAATCACGAAAAGATCTCTACTTTATTGGCAACTCATTCGCATAGAAATATTTTTTCGGCACATAAAAAAATTGCCTTCTTTTATAAGAATATTAATAAATAAAATAATTTTTTTTTAATAAAAAAATATAAACAGCAGCAATTTATTTTCTGGAAGTAATCAATTACTGACATGATCAAAAATCAATTTCAGAACAATTTTAAATAAACAAAAATTTTTTTTTGCGTTTCTAAATATTAGAGACATTTTAAATTTAAAAAAAATATATATATTTTAGTTTAGAAATCTTTTCTTATAAAACACAGAATTTTATTTTTTAATAAAAATTTCAAATTTCAAAAAAAGTTTGAAATCTTTAATAAAAAATTGTTTTTTTTTTTAATTAGTGAAGCGCATATTTCCTACAGTATAACGACTTTTAGAAATCACGGCATTAGCCGGATCATATATCTCATACGCCTCCCGGTTTATTTGTATGTCCATAAACGCGTCTATCAAACCTTCCGCTAATGAATTAAATATAAAACTTTTAAAAACTCTTTAAATGTTTTTAAATACGATATTAAAAAAAAAGGAGCAGCAACATGCATAATTTGAACAGCAAACAAACTGCAAAACCAAATAATGTCGCCAAAAAAAGAAGAAAAAAAAAACAATTCGTATACGAGAAAACTACTCAAATAATAAGGCTTCAAAAGGAATATAGAAGACAAGAGCAAAAAAGGATATAAATTCATACTCGTTCGTACGCAATCAGACAGTCGACAAAAAGACAGACACTTTAACGGAATCACATTTAAATACATTTTTTATTTTATTTTTTTTTTTTCTATATTAAAATGATGAAACGGCAAAATATTGCAGGAAACACACAATCACCTTAGAATGGCTGCTTGACTGCTAGAAGGTGCTTTTAAAGTAGATTCCGAGTAAAACCTAAGAAAGAAAGCTAAATAACATTGAGAGAAATATAGCAGCCAACATCAACACCGTCATCACAGGATATCCACGCATACAAAAGAGTTTCAATGAAAAAAAAGACACCAAGGAAAAAGAATTCATTTTGAATTTTTATATAATTTTCTTCTTGCTGTTATTTTTTGCAAAGCTTTTAGAAAGCTGTGCCACCATTTACTTGATAAAAGTGTTGACACAATATATTGCAGTATTTAAACGGAAAATCTAGCACACACATTTCCAAGCACCGTATAAAAGTCTAACAATAATATAGACACCATGTCGGTCTTTGTAGCAAACAACTGGAAGTTAAACAGTACAGAGAACAAAAAAAAAATTAAAAAAAAAAAAAAAATAATCCAAGCTTAGTTAAGTCAAGAAGACAGAGGTTTCTTTTCAATTTATTTCCACATAGAAATTATTTTAATTTTTCCTCATATTCAAACTCCTCACAAATAAAAAGTATAAAAAAAAACAAAAAACAAAAAAATAAAAAAACAAAAAAAACAAAGAAAGACAAAAAAAATATTGTTTGTATTAAAATATTCTACATATAAAAAATATGTACGAAATTATGACAAAAAATGAACAAAAGCTTTGGCAATTTAGTGGAAATAATTTATGTATTCGTTTACTATTCTTCTCCAACTAGACACTTACTTGCATTTCTTATTCGTCTTTTTTAATTTTTATCAGCAAACAAAAGGCAGTAGAATGCACTCAAAGTTGTAAAACATTGTGCATACGGCGTCTTAACAAGGAAAAGTTTAAGTACAAAATGAAGTGCATACTTGAAGGGGCAAGAAATAGATTTCAATGAAAAGTCTTTAAAAATAGATGTTTCTTTGCTCTAAAGTGTTGCAAGCAATTCAACTACAAATGCACGTTCGCAAATTTAATAGCTTTCGATTTAAAGTTCACATTGAGCCACATTGAGCTGAAATGTGATTTGCGGAAAAAAGTATTTCTTAAACCTTTTTGGTGAAATTATTAAAAATTAACATATTTTGTAATGACCCCTATTCTGCGTTTCGATTAAGTCTCCGCATTCAGTTCCGTTGCGATCGAAAATTGGTATTCTGCAGAAAAACGGAATCGAAAGAAAAAGAAGAAGACAACAATGTTTACAAAAGTAATAGCATCACTGTGCAGTGTTGAAATGAAATAGGAAAGTAAGTAAGTTTGTTATCATTTTCATAAGCAAATGTTTAATTTAATGCAAAAAGTTTATTTATACATAATAAAAATAAGTTGTTGATAAAAAGAGAAAGGTGTAAGATTGATTGACAGTTTTTCTCGTGAGATGCAGCAAAATTCTATGACTTCTTACTTCATACTGCTCTGGTGTTGTTGTTTTTGACGTGCACCATTATTAAATATTAATTTAATTAAATAAATTAATTAAAAATATTTTTAAGTGTTTTTTTTTAATCGCTTCTGAGTATTTTATTTCATTTTCTACTTGAGTTTTTTTAAATTTTAAAGTTTTTAACTAAAAACACAGATAAAAAAACTCCTCCGTTAACAAAAACACAACTGAGAAAAACGGAGCTCCGATCGTAATGCAGAATACATACAATCGAAAGAAACTGAGCGGAATCGAAACGCAGAATACCAAAGTTGACAGACGGAGAAAATTTCGACTCACATCGAAACGCAGAATAGCCCCCAATAATAAAAATCGATTCTCATTTTAGTAATCCTCTTGCAGCCGGCAATGATTAAATGCTTAATTGACTGGCAAACTATAATTACAAATTTAATTTAATTTCAGCATAAACTTTACCGAGAAATAATTAGTTCATACGAGAATTATATGTAAAGCGTAGAAAAAGATATCGTTGATTTATCTAAAGCAAAAGTGTAACTTCTGACTAACTTTTTATTTCAACTTTATAAAATACTATAAAAAAAAAATCACAAAACTTCTCTTGTATTTATAGATTTTTTTCTAAATCTTAAAATAAACACACACCTGAGATCTGGAGTTGCAGTAAAACTTATGCTTTTAATATAAATATTAAAAGAAGGAATTTGTATTAAATTGCAAACACGAGGGGTGTCCCTAATTTATTTCACATTGCATACTCTTAGGCGATTAGGTTGCCCCTAATCTTCAATTCAATGATCTACACTTTATCTGCAAATCACACATTCTAGCATCAATTACAATAATTCTACCGTCCTTTGAGAATATTCATGTTGTGGAATGACAACTGACATTTTATTACGCATTTATGATATGTACAGTGAGAAGTTGTATGACGTAAGAGGTTACGTAACGAAATATTTTTGAGACACAACGCAAAACCTTTAATTTTCAAATTGAAAAAATTAAATTAATAAGTAGCAAATCATTAAATTTGTTTTTCGAAATTGTTTATGTGAATTTAAAAACGAAATTGGGGTATTGGCGTCAAATGGATTTTCGATAATCCGGCGAGGATTTTTTTCTAGAATAAAAAAATTATTCATATGAGGTAGTTCTTTTGACGGTACGGTAATAGTTAAATTTAAAATTAATACATTGTTGCAAGTTTTCCACGTATTAAATATGTTTTCACGTAAGAGCTTACGTAATTATACTATATATTTATATACAAGTTAATTGAGAATATATATTTAAATCAATTGCATATTTTTCTGCTTGCTATATTACAAGAAACCAATTGTGATCGCTCCTTATGATTTTGGACACTCGCAACTAGTTTTAAAAATAAAAAAAATTCTCAAATGAATCACTACAGTAACCCAAAGAGTTCGAAGATGCTGTATGAAATCAAAATGAAACAGGTTTAATAAAAAAATTCTAATTTCTTTTTAAAAAATCATAAGAAGATTCGAATGTAAAAAAGTGCATACATAGAACTCATACGAGAATTATTGTGTCCGCTGCCCAATATTCTAATGATATCGATATCAAATTCTTAAATGTTCTTGTGGCACTTTAAGTGAAATAGCGCAGATTTTAAACACTAAATAACCACCCTCGTTACTTTAAGTATGAGTATGTTATTAAACAAATGAATTTTTAAGCCTGTTCGCTCATAAAATCAAAACAGATGTGCAGGGATAAAGTGTGTTAAACTTTTAAAATTGCTTGCAAGAATTTTTGTTAATGAAATCAACTGCAGCAACAGACAAGGAAAGCGTATGTCTGCCTGACAGTACGCCTTCCAACGAACATACTAGTAGTCAAATTACAGCTCAAGTGCAGTGGTGTTGATTAATAGATATCAAGAGTACGAACGAGACTTTTTGCTAAACAAAGTAAGTACGGAGATAATTTTATTTTTTTTTTCCAGGAAACTGAATTGAGGAATAAAAGTACGCAGAACAACAGCAAATGAGACCAAAAAGAAAAAAAAAATAATGTGACGCATAGGGAAATGTTAACTATGCCATGACTTGTACACACGTATTGACGTAAAGCCATTCATGTAAACCATTTGGTTGTGTAAATGTGAGTAGTGTTTCAAGTATCATGTATGACTCCAGGCTGTATGTAAAACTGTACAAGTTTTTCCTCCTGCTATTCATTTTATTATTAGCTTACGGTCTGGAAACCCTATCGAAATTAAATTTGCAAAAGTAACACACATGCTCACATACAATGCATATGCATCTGTAAGCACAACTACAAGCACATCATCATGCATATTATACATTTAATATATTTTATGTATGAGTACACAAATATTAGTACGAGTGATGTTAGTTTAAATTACTACTGCAGATACAGGTGGATAATGAATAAGCACAAGCAGCTACACAGATACTTAAATTGATAAGTTCATCAAAGATTACTGTAACGAGGCAGCCTTGAGAATTACTTAAAAGTTTTGTGCCAACTAAAGGACTTCCTCTGATTTATGGAACAAACAAAGAGTCAAACAAACAAAGAGATTAACAAATTTGTAAACGAGCGTTCATGAATGTTATTTTAGTGACATTTAATAAGCATGTACTTAAACTAATTTCTATTGCCAATTCTCATTTCGTTAAATGCTACTACTTTTTTAAATATTACGAATTTAGAATACAAAGTGTAAACTAAAAACAGCAAGACTATAGTCATTGTACGAATGTCAATTTGTAAATGCTTGTACGGACAGAGACTCTATTAAAGGCAGCTACTAAGTAACAAAGGATACGAGAATTACATCATTTTACTCTACACCTTTTAATGTCTACCTCAGCAGCATGCTTTAGCTATTTAACATACGAGGTATAATGAAAAAATTAATTATTTTCACATTTCGTGACAGTCTATGATGAATAAATAAATACTTTTTGGAAAAAAGTTCAAAATAGCGATTACTTTTTGATCATACCTTGTATTGTGACAGAGGAGTATTTACTGTCAGCAACAGGTTCATTGTTGGTCTTATAAGAGTTTGAAACTAATTTTTCTAAAATGTTTCAATTTCATACAATTTCAATGACTGTGCCAATTCCAGATTGTGCCCCCAACACAGCAACAAAAAAACCTTGTTCAACGAAAAATTGATATTTTCGAAAACCTATGCTGTATGGTGAAAGTAAAATTGTTTATCACCAGTTTTACCAAACCCTCAGATTGTGGGCGGTGAAGTTCCACATTCGATATCACGTAACGATATCACTACGTACTTACACACAATATATAAAAATTTATGACAAATAACGAGTAGATCTACAAGAGCGAACCTTCGGCTGATTTTCGGTGTAAAAAGGATAATTTGCCTATAAATGTATATTTGCAAAGGAAAATTAAAATGGCGCAGCATCTACTGCCAAGTAAAGTTTGGTTAGCTGTTGAAGCTTTTTTTTTTTAAATGAAATCAAAATAGTGCCAGAAGTACAGATAGGCAGATGTATGGATCAAAAGTTTTTCATTAAAGATCTGCAGCTTTTAAGATATTAATTAGTTTGAACAAATTATTTAATTAAATATTTTTAATTTAAATATAATTATTTATTTACTTTAGTCCATTCCATTGGAAAAGAAATAAAAATATCTAAAAAAAATTTTCGCCGCTTTTATCATCCACTTTATGAGTGCTGCGCATTTTCTATCATGTGCTACAGCACCTTCAGGATAAAGCAAAATAGCCAATTAATTAATTTTTCCTTAATTTAAAATGAAGCGCCTGTAAAGTGTTTCAATGCTTAGTATGAGGCAAAACTTATTAGGGTACAAGTACAATTTTAATGCAATTAAATTGTTAACTTTCATTTTCAATAAATTCATACGTTATTGGACCCCCAGTTTCACTGGTACACTGACCATCTTTTCGCCAACATGTATAGATTGTAAAAAAATAGGAATTACTCTGCTGAATAATACAGATGACATTCAATCCATTCAAAACTAATTTAACTTTTAGATTGTTCCACCTACATGGCCCTCATAACAAGAAAACTTACTTGAACAGAAAGTGAATTATAATTTGAAGATTATTAAGGACGAAAAGGAGGAAAAAATAAACAAACTGCAACTCAGAGAGAACGATTTGAAAAGTTCTAAAACAGAAAAGGTTTTTCTGTTTCTGTTTGTGTGTTTTCTTTTTTTTTTTTTTTTTGGAAAAAATTTATGGAAGAAATTAATACAGGCAACTATGAATAATGAGGTCTGAAATGTGCTATCCAAGTAAATATTAAGTAGCAGCATCACGGTTCTGTTCACAAAACTGTGGAAAGCCCAGCGGGAAATTCAATTCATTTACCAGCAAAACACACACACACACAGACACACACACACATCCATAGGCGCGCATACACTCATACACAGATATAAAGCAGCATGACTAAAACAAGTGACGAAGCAACGTTTTTATTTAAACCTGCATAAAATATTTAAACACACTCTTACACAGTGACATCATTAGTATCGCTTTACGAGATGTTTTAACGACGTTGTAACTAGAAAATACACAGAATTTAAATGTAGCCTGCACGTTGCTTATGGTTGAGTGTGTGCGTCTGAAAACTTTGTAAATGGGCGCGTGCTGTTCCGTTTCCTCGCGGCATAGCTGTCACTATGTGGTGTGCACATGTGTTAATTGCAATGTGACATACTTGTGTATGTTTTTGAAGGCACTATCCGCAAATACACACCATCCCTGTCACAAATATCCTTGATTTGTTTTCCTTTTTTTGTTGTTTTTATTTTGGGTTTTTTTGTGAGGAAATAATGTTGATTCATGGATAAATTTAAAAAGCGAACTTCATGTAAAGAAATTGGAAAAAGGATAAGATTGTGTGTTAGTAAATAGTTGGCTGTTGACTTATTCCCACTTTCGATTATTTATCATATTTTTAGTTTAAAAACGAATCACTTAAAAGTCATCATATCAAATCGTTGGATCATATAAAATGGAAATGAAATAAATTATTCCAAAGCAAATTTAAAAGTTACCGCTGATTGAAATACGTTTAACGCTTTGCTTGACTTTGCTCTGCAATGAACACAAAAAGGACGAAGCAGAGATCGCGAATGTATGAGTGAGTTCTACACAAAAATATCCGTAAATAAACTGTATGAGAAAGTTTTTAATAAATTTAATGACATGTCTTTACGCAACGAAAACTTTTGATTTATGAGAAAACATTTCTCAATGATTTGATTAAGAATACGAAAATAAATAATGTTAAAAAAGATTTCCTACCAGCGTTTATTAACAAATGGAGAAATTCAAAGGGAAGCATTGAACGATCCGTAGTAATGAGATTTATAACAAACAGTATGGCATTCATGGCCAAGGACTAGAATTCACCCATCACGTACAGCTTAACCAGGAAAAAAATATAAAATAAAATTTAAAAATTGTAAATAATAATTTAAAAAAGGAAAGCATCCATAATAAACAAAATTATACCTTTTTGTACTCGCGGCTCAAATACATGTACTGAAGATCATGTGCAGTAGCCTACACAGCCGTACGATTCATTCACAAGAAAATCTGATAGTGATAACCTTATATTTTAAAAAATCACATCATACAAATATGTTGCAAACAAATTTTTTTTTTTATGATGCTAGTAAATGCAACTCTGAGAGCATGAAAATTTAAATCTTGCGAAAATTTTCATAAAATGACCAACAACTGTCACGCAGATGGATTTTAAAGAAGCACTATCATACTTTTTCAGCCCACATACCCACATTTATCAAATCTTAGGATTATATAGGATTGTCAATTATGGCTTCAAATGTTAAGCAATGGAAATCACTTTCATTTTAGTAGACGTAAGAAAATAATAATAATGTTACACTCTCGTAAAGCTGTTTAGCAACTATTAACTTTTTTCTATTAAAAAATTGTAATATCCTTGAGAAGAAAAGTATTGTTTATGAGCCAGTGGCATTTTCGAACAGTATACGCAAAATGGTTTCACGATGCTTTTCTTGAGTAGACTCATTAAACGCTTGCCTAAATTCCACATTAGCACAAATCCGAACGGGAATGTTATAAATCCTTATTTTGTGTTAATAGAAGAAACGTAACACACAGCAAGAGCCAGGATAGCATGACGCAAAAGATACTACACAACGCAACATGTGATTGAAAAAAGGGAGGGCGGTTTATATTTTATAATTGCTATTTAATGTATTGATAAAGGAAAGATGAAAATACATTTGATTTGAAAATAATAAAACAACATAAAGGGTGCTGCTGTATCGACTTAACTCAAATCTATTGAGTTAAAAAACATACTGACGAAGAGGCAGACAGACAACAGACGAAATATTTCTAACAATGAGATACATTTAAATATATTTGAATAAAGCCTGTCAAGTAATCACGTCTGGGGATTTGATTGTTGCAGGCAAAAATCAATACTTAAGGAAATGTCGAAAATCTTCTAATCAAAAAGTATACAGAAACAGCACTAAGGAAACGGAAATAAAAGCTGCCACCATGGAGAACAGTTTCCTAGTGTAAAGTGACTTGAAAGAAACTGTAATAACAAATTAAAAAGTTATAAAGTTATATAAGCAAAGAAAATAATTCCATAAAGGATAAAAATAAATTTAACTTGCCGATTGCACCTAAATGAAATAGCACACTGTCACTGGCTTTGAATGTGTGCCTGTCTCTGTATGTGTAAAGGACCTTCCTTGTTGCCATTATTTGAAGCAACTAAGAAACGTATTAGTGCATTGCGATAGATGCAAAAAATTTAAATTACTTTTGCCAGCCAGCGCAACAAACTGAGCAAAATGTTTAAAGTAACAGTTTTACCGACTGCCACGGCACCCTCAACTACTAAAAATGCTGTTGCTGCCAGCAATGGATGTGTTCCTTTTTGTTTTTCTTGTTATTTTGCTTTACACTTGTTTGCAATTATTTTTTATTACATTTGCTTTTCATAGTTCAATTTTATTATTTCTACAGCAGCTTCTCTGAAAGGGAACAGCAGTAGAGGAGTAACAACAAAACTAAATTGTAAAACAAATCTTAAGGCTTAACGGGCTTTAACTGACACACGTTTACACATGGCAGACAAAAATTCCTGTTGAATTCAATTTAATTGTGCCGCCATTTTTTTCCAGCTTAACAATTTTTCATATACAATTAATTCATATACAAGAAATCATTTCGGGAAACAAAGTGAATAATTAAAATAAAATATTCAAACAAACGTAACACTAACAAAATATTTTTCATTTTTCATTTTTTGTTTCAGTTATCCTTTTTTATACATTTACTAAAAGGATTAAAAACCAATAACACAAATATTTTGCTATCAATATTGTTTTCACATTTGTTTGGTCCAAAAAAAAAAATAAATAAAAAAATAAAAAAAAATTCAAACCACTATAGAATTTTAGTTGACTAAAAATTTATGATTTTTCTTTCATAAAGAATTTTATATTGAAAATTTCAGGCGCCACAGGCGAACGCTAATGTTTTATTAAAAACATAGAAAAAGAACAATAAAAAAGAAAACAAGAGTGCAAATAAAATACTACAAATATCTCATATATGCGCTCTTTAAATAAGAAAAATATTATTTATTTAGAAACACACCAGTTCATTTCCAAAATCTCCCATTGATTGAATATGAATTGAAATTTTTAATTAATGAGACAAAAATACACTGCTGTGTGACTTGTATGAGTTGACATCAAATTCAGGGGGAAAAGGAATAGCTATATTTTACATATTTTTTAAAATAGTAGTTGTCGCGTTCTATTGTACTTTAAAATATTTGAAGTTCATGACATCCATTTTCCTTTACCAAATAGAAACACTAATATTTTTTAAGAGAAATTAAAAAGTGACATATAATATATTATTCTACGGAATTTTATTTCTGCTTACTCGTAGGCATAAATAGAAATAGGCATTTATAGCATATTTTAAGGAGTGCTATAAAAGCCACAAAAGCATTTTTGGCTCAAAAGCTCTAATGCATATCTCCGATATTGGAAAGAATGGAACTTAAATATGTGTATTTTGCAGACAACCAAAACAAATACACCCGAAAAAATGACAATTTCACTCTCCTGCTTATTTATTAATATTTTTCTTTCGTAGAATATAATTGATGTTTAAAATTAATAATCAACAATAAAATGTTATATTATATTTTTTTTTAAATTCAAATATCTTACAAAACAAAATTCATCCTGCCAAAAAAGGGAATATTGTGCAAAATAGGAAACTGCTTTGTGAATACTCAATAAAATTCAATATTTCTATGAAAATACCGATTTTTTGAGGATAAAAGAGTTAGGAAATATTCCGAAATAGGAATGCTGGAGTAACGCGGACTACTAGACTGGAAGGTAGAGGGTTCTCAAGAATATCAAACTGTTTGTGTTCTTTTCTGATTTTAAGTAACTCAATCTGCAAAGCTTTTAGCCTTGAGTGCAGGAAAATAACCAGGGTCTAGGCAGGAATCGAACCAACGACCTCCGATTAAGTAGGCGTTTCATTATCCCTTCACTTACGGAGGCGTAGAAAACGTTTAAAGTTAAGCTAAAACAGTTAAAAGTGAAGCTGACGGAGCTGCCTTTAGCCATATTATATAAATTTTGCATAATAAAATATCAATCGGCAAAAACACTACAATTCAGTTTAGTGTCTCGATTTTGCTGACCAGTTACACTCTCAGCGGCCATATTAAAATACACATAAGCCTAAAATATCTCTTTCTGCTCTTGGAAGGTTATAAGCCGCTTAGTTTCCAGCTAATAAACTATTTTCACATTGCTTGTTAATTATTAAATATATACAATAATTTTGATCTTTATTCAATTTAGAATTTGTTTCCACTTTTGCACACATTAAAATTCAATTATGGTGGAGCGCGTTAGAAATTTAATGGCATAGAATAAATACAAAAAAAATAAATTTAAATGAATAAAACAAATCATCCTTTAAAAAGTTTCAATTAAATTCAAAATATGATATAAAATATAAATAAATATAAACAATATAGCGAATGGCATAATGATGCCTGAAGCTTGTAATAATATTCCATATAAAAATTCAATAGGCATGTAGTAGTGGGTTAAACGGGCACTTTGACTTTTGCGTTCCACGTGTTCCTGAACGCATCCTAATTCAAAGCTGAAAAGCTGGAGGGTTGAACTGCTTTTCTAATGTATGACTGTTGAACGTTGTACGAACACGCCACGCAGAGAGATAATTTCTTGTAGTTTTCCCTGTCAGAGTATTTCGCTGTATATGTGTACGCAACCGGCAGCCACACACATTTGCAACATTCTAGTAGGTCACTTTTAAATTAGTTTACAGTAATTTTTTGCAAGTGTCACTACCAATTACATTTGTTTTTTTTTTTTTTTTCATTTGTATCCTTTCCGCAACACAGGATTTGTGTATAATTCAATTTTTTTATCGCACAAAATGAATATAAAAAAAAACGTATGCAGTAAATTACACCAGCCTTAAGCCAATGAAATATATATATATATATATATATATTTTTTTTTTTTGTTAAATCGAATGCTTTAAAATCTATAATATCATTTATATATTAAATATTCAATAATACATTAACTCCAATCGATACCAGAAGGTGTACATAAATACATTAAGAGGATAAAGTGTTAAAAAAGAAACAACATTAAAATAAACCATTTTCATGAGTAACTAAGCGACTGAAAAACTGGTTAACTGGCGAATATACATATGTGTGTATGTACGTGCGTATGTACATTTGTGCATGAGCATAAATGCATACAACATATAGACACACAATCATTTTTATTCGCACGGTAATGGCTGTATTTTTATATATGGCGGAGGTGGCAGGCGAGAGTCATTATCTATTTTTATTCTACACTTTTAACTATAAAAAAAAAATAATAATTTAGTGCAATAATATGCAGGTCTGTGGTATATCCAGCCGCTAAAGCAGCACCATTTCTTACTGCAAAAAGGAATTCAAGCGCTTAGGAATTACCGTACCGTATCGAGAATTAATCTCCATACCTTTAGTATATAAAATATACCTATCGTTGCTGGCACGGCCAAGTGACGAAGGTGGTCACTGGACACTAAACATTTACGAGCAAATAATGTTCATGCTAACATGCTAATATGCAGCTGTGCCCACACACACACCGGCACATACGTCTTCCTTCCCAGTGTTGCTACTACCGGTGGAAAATCAGTAAATTTCAACAATTGAATAAAGAAGAAAAGGTGTGAACTTTAATTGTAGACTGCAGGAAAATAAAACCATTCGGAAAGTGCCACCGATTTGAAATGCATTTTATCACAAACCCTATTGGGTTCTGAAATCCGTCTTTTCCTTTTATATATTCACATACTTCTACATAGAATAGAAAACCTCATACGAGAATTACAATCTATATCAAATATACAAGCACTGTTACAGGTGTAACTTTCATTATATTCATACTAATTACCACATGACTATTTTTCTAATTGAATAAATAATAATCAATTCCTTTTTTAATAAAATTTTTCAAAATTTAAATCGTAATAAAAATCACTGATATTTTTGTTTTTTTTTCGGCACAAAAGCTGTTTTTATTTTGTATTTCCTTTAACTAATATTTTTTCGTAAGACAATAGGCTATGAAATAGCCAAATAAATGGATTTTACAAACTGTAGATCGACGCATTTGCCTGCACAGTATATACAAAGACACTTATAGCATGGGTTCATTACACAGAAATAGTACTTAAACGAAAAACAAAAAACTTTGCACCAAAGCTCATCGTCAAAAAAAATATTGTTAATTTATAAAATTTATTTCTTTTATACATTTCGTCACTATTTAATTTATGGCAACATTTTAACACTGCACAACAGTGTAGAGGGCTGTTATCTAACAAAGCCATCGCGCACAACACATTACTCGTATAAGAATGCAACAATGCAGGGAGAAACCAAAACATGAACAGAACAACTTAAATAGTGATAAGCACTTATTTTTAATTTAAAAGCCCGTTGTCATGGCATTTTAGACCCTATGAAAAGTAATAAATATGCATAAAGCACACAAAGAGTAGAAAATTTAGCGCAAACTATACTCACGTATCGCGTATAGTGAAGGATTTAATATTTTATACGTACATAAATGGCTGCTTACTTTATTAAATATTAATGCGGGTGGTCTTACAGCAGATAAACGGCAGGGCACTGTAAAGGATTTAGAACTTCTAAGCATAGAGAGGTTGCGGGAACTGTTGTGGTTTTACTCTAGTGGCAGAGACATGCATTTATTTGTTACAAACCTTAAGGGAAAATGAAAAACAATTGCTAAATCATGAAAGGGCTTTCGCTGGCTATTGTCATGTCTCGAGTGTGGCTCGAAAGTCCTTTGGCACGGCATTTACTTACAACTGTTCAATATTCTCCTTTTTCACACTAAAGTTAATTTTACTTAATAGTTATAAAATATAAATAAATTACTGTTAATGGTATTGCTAACATTTTCAATAAATAATGAAGAATATTTTCAATGACTTAATTAAATTTAATGCATACGAATATCATTATTAAACCAGGCTCTGCTGCAAGTGCATTATCGTACAAAATGAAAAGGATATGGAAAAGTGTCTACTTTAATGAATCAATTAGAGCTACATTTATATTTAAAATACCAGCATACACACACAAAAGACATTTAATAAACATTTCAAGAGAAGAGAGAAATAGAAATACAGAGAGAGAGAGAGAGAGAGAGAGCTAAAACAACATCATTGTTAAGAAGCAACTTTTATATGCATGTATAGCTAAGAGAGTCAAAGATGTATTTGCACAAAAAGAGAGTGGTGAGAAGAAAAGGATATAAAATAATTATATTTATAAATAGGCGATGGCATACAAATGCAAGGCAGTGAAGGCGTTTTTTGTTCCAGTGCGCAGAATCCTCATACTTTATTTATTTACCTTTTTTATTTTATTTTTTATTTCATGCATTCAGTTTACAATTTTAGGAAAAACTGGAAAACCTCTCAAAAATGAGTAATTGAAAAAAAGTACTCAAATTGGAGTGAATACTCTTACGAGTGGAATGGAATCGCTCTGATAATGAAGAAGTAAGGCCGTGGCAACTGCAATATATGTATGTATAAGTATGTTTTAAGTCCGAGTTTGAGGAATATGTCATACCTACACTTTATATTTTCTGTAGAGGAAAAGTACTGCATTTCATGCATTTCAAAAGTACGAAAATTGTATGACCATAAAAGGACCAAGAAATATGCCCACTAAAAGAGTTTCATTGAAAACTGATTTTTTCTTTTCAAAAGCTTAAAGCTCAGCTTCTGCAAAAGCAAGTTAACAGAAATAAGTCAACATAATTATTCAAAACAAGAGGGAAAAGAAAAACGCATGCACATCCTTGACATTGTATATCGCCTTCAAGATCACTACTTTCAAGCAAAGAGTGAATTACTTAGAAATCTGCTGAAAGGTAACAGTTTGATGTGCAAGATTAGAGATGAAGAGAAGAATTCAGGTGCTGAATTAACTGCTGTTTACACAATCGAAATGATGAGAATGGTTTTAAAAGTTTTCGTGGTGATCTGGAAATTTTCTATGTATGTGTAAACTGCACTTTCGTCCAGCATTGTCAAGAGGATTGAGGAAACTGTGGTAGGAAGGAATGGATATTTCAGAGGTAAAGATTTTATATACATATATTTGTTAATTTTTTTTTTTTTTGTGTTGTTCTAGGCGAAAAGTAGACACAAACCTTTTTAGGAGAAGATAGGTGTAATGAAGATGGCGATGGCATAGAACAATCAGAAGAAGCAGAACTGCAACGACTCGAGCTGGAAGAGTTCGAAGCCAAGGAGGTGTCCTGGCTGCGGCCGACCATAGGTGAAGTGGCCAATAATAACTTGGAAGCTTTATTAGCCAACTCAATGGTGGGACAGCCAGGGGCACTTCCCAGCAAACCAGCACCAGGACGCATACCAACATAACTACCACCACTAATAGTTCCAACCAGAGCATTCGTTTTGGGCAAATATTTACTGGTAAATTCACTGGTATTTAATATTAAATTGGGAGGGCCACCCAAGAGACCAGGACCAGAGTTGTTTGTAGTATGATGGCCATTAGTGTTGATAGCCGTTAAAGCATTTGTTGTACCCAGAGCACTGAAGAAAGATCCTCCAGTCGCTGCAGTTGCTGCTGGAGAAGAGCTAGTTGCAGATAGACTAATGTTATTATTTACATTATTGGATGGTGTAGTTGTTGACGGCGATGATGATGTTGTGCCAGCCATATTTGCAGCAAACATGGCAGCTGCCACAGCGGCTGTATTATTACAGGCTGGTATTATTGTCAAGGGTGTTGCCGTAGCTGTCGAAAAAAATGCAGCCGTTTGTTGTTGCTGTTGTTGGCGAGCCGCTTGCCCCAATATATTCCCATTGTACTTCGTTGGCGTTGTTGGCGACGTTAAATTATTCACTTGCATTTGCATGTAAGTTTGCAACATTTGTAGTTGTTGCTGCTGTTGCTGCTGCTGTTGCTGTTGTTGTTGATGCTGCTGGGCATAAAACTGTTGCATCTGAAATTGATGTTGTTGTTGTTGTTGCTGCTGCTGCTGCTGCTGCTGATGTAACATATTAGCAGCGGCTGCTGCGGCAGCAGCTGTTGCGGGATATGTGGCCGTTGTAAAAGTTTGCGGCGTAATTTGCAAATGATGAGGATGCGCTGCTGCTGGTCCTGCTTGTAACAACTGCATTTGCTGTTTGTGGTTGGTTTTTACAAAATATTTTAGTCGATTTTGCTTTTCTTTTCTTTTCGTTTTTTAATAAATTAATAAAAAAATATGTAGTAAATATTTTAAAAGCAACCAAAAAAAAAAAAAAATATTAAATTAAAGAATTAATATTAAGTGTGCTGAATATCCACAAAGTTATCATTTAACAAGTAACGAAATTAAATAAACATTTCAAATAAATTATAAATAAAATCAAAGGAAACATTTATTGCAAAAGAATTAGCAAAATTAGTTGTTTATTAGTTATAAAGCAATATAAGAAAAAGCCGAGTGATATTGCACTACGTAGTGAGTGAGCGAATATTATGATTTAGATTATTTATTTAAAATAGCTTAGGAAAATGGAAATCAGTTAAGTTCGAGAAGTAGAGAAGAGCGTAATAGATGTTAGTAAGATAGAGCAGGGGCTATAGAGTAATGTTAAATATTAATTCAGCCAGGCCATTAGCATTTTGAGAGACAGTCGGTTAGATGGTAAGTAAAATGAACAATAAAACTTTAAACAAATAAAAAAATTTTTGAGTAAATAACTTGGATAAAGCAGTTGGTTGTGACCACTACACAATATAAAACTTTCGAGAAATTCTTACAAACTCGTTGCAAAACTTATTAAAAATAATTATTTTTAATCCTTTATTGGCTTTCTCAAATAATTAATTGACAAGTAAACAAAAAAAAAAATTTTTTTTTCTTACAATTTTATCAACAAACAGAAATCATTTAATTCTCTCTCTCTCTCTCTCTCTCTGTATCTCTCATTTCCCTTTTTTACAACATTATTTTATAGTAAAGTAATTGACACATTTCATGCGGAAAGCGATGAAAAATCCAATGAAAAAAGTACGGGAATTGCGATGAAATTGTATTTTCTTTGGCAATGATATCTGAATATTTTCAGATATTTTTCATTTTAAGCAAGTCCATATCAAAATCTTCTTCATAGTCGAAATGTCGAATGTAATACAGTGCTAGCAGCGGAACAAATATTCTAAGAATTTTTTTTAAAAATACTTTCAAAGCCTCTACATTCTGTGAGCCATATTGCAAGTTTTCGATATCAATAGTACCTTAAAGACACACTAAAATAATAAATTAAACTGGACGGGATATGAATATTCAAGATCCTTTCTGGAAAGCTTTTATTATTAAAAACTCTCTACGGAAACTTGAAAACGAAAATTACTTATTGTTCACATACTCCTAAATAAGTTACACAAAAAAAAAAAAAAAAAAAAAAGAAATCAAAATAAATTTTAAAAGTTTATAGCAGAAGATATGAAACGAGAATTACTTACTTATAGTAAATAATCGAGAATATGTTATACAGAAACAGACCAAGAGAAATTTACAAATTCATAATAAAAACTAGAAAACGAGAATTACAATTTTTTTGCTTACAAAATAATAAAAAAAGTTCCTCACAAGCCAGTGATGACCTGACGGTACCTGACAATTAACTGACATATATAAATTTCTAATTAAATTTCTCTCGCGTCGAATGGCAATTTAATAATGAGTACAGTTGTTACCGGGCTGACAATTTATTCTCAAAACATTTTCATCTTCTACCAGCGTTCAAAGAAAACTTATAGAAATATTATGTGCATCAAAGCACTTTTAATAACACGAAGGAAATTGGAGATTCTGGCTAAAAGAATATTGTCAGCAGTAGAATCTGCTTGTGTGATCGCAAGCTTAAATTTCGTATCAGCGTTACCGGTAAAAAAAATTTTACAGCTACCCCTCAACCTAATCTCTAAAACCTTAAACTTTATATGGAGATTTCTTTTAAGTAGCTCTTTAAAGCTTTTACCAGCAAAGTTGTTCTTAAGTTGCCTGCTAAATTAGCATGGCAGGATAAACGGCATTACCATGATTGCATTTTCTGTGGACGAGAGAAATTAAATTATCGATGGAACAGAATTACACGTCAATTATAAGTTTAAAATATGAACCAGTGGTCTGGTCAAATCAGCGCATTCGAAATCGAGTAATCGTCGTTTAGGAAAATGTACGAGGGTTGCAATTTTTATCGCTGTATATTCTCTATTATATAGAACAAAATGAAAAAGAGAAAATAATCAATAAATAAATCAGTGGAAAATGGAAAAACAGGGAAAAACAAAATTTGAAAATTTTATTTTGAAATGGGTCCAAAGTGGTTCTGCATTGCTCGCCTTTACAATCGGAGAATGAAAGGTAATCTGGGATTACAAGAAGAGTAAATGTGTATCTGTGACAAAAGCAATCTTTCACACATTCCGTGGTCTGTATCACACTTGTGACCAGTAGCAATTTACAGCATAATTCCGGGAGTGACTTAGAATACCATAATGGAACTAATTAATTTTTTTTTTTAATTTTTTAATGTTTTACAAAGAAAATTTGCCAAAAAATATTTTTGCACAAGAGCGGACTTTGTTATGAAAAGTGATAAACCAACTAAGCAAAGCGAGTGAGACTTAAAACTCTCGAAAACCCAACAAGAAATCCCAAGCCTGAACTCCTAGAGATATATATGCGATCGCAACAGAGTTTCTATCAAATAAAGGCGTGGCGTTAGAAAGAAAAAATCGAAAGAGATGCAGTTAAGCTGATAATTGGTTTTACTTCGCCGCGGAAGCACTGGTCACATGGACTCGTGAGATATTACAGCGCTGGAGAAAAATTCATGAAAATTAGCAAACGTCCTCCTCAGTATTGGATATTTTGAAAATTCATTTCCAAAGGTAGAAAAAAAGCGTTACCTGAAATTTCGCATTTTTGATTCAACAAATATATGAAAACCGAGAACCGACAAATGTTTTTTTTTCTGTCCTTTTACAAAGAAAACTCTCCGACGAAGAATTTCAAAAACATTATAAACACAAATTACATATAAAAATTGCACAATTCTTAGCGCTTTTAGAAGGTAGTCTTTAAATCAGCTGATTTTGTGAATGTAAATGCCAAGATTTAATAGCTGAAAGCTCTTGAATAGCAGCAGCCCGACTCGTGTTGCCAACACAAAAAGTTTTAATCTCAACATGAAAAAAATTTCAATAAACTTTTCAATTTCAATTGAAATTTATTATTAATTAGAAATATAATAGAGATTCATAATAAATAAAATTCGCTAGTTGCTTATCAAGGCTTGCTATCATTGTGTGTTAGTGATTCTCAATTGATTTTTAAGAGTTTGTGTAGGCAACATTGCAGGGTATTGGGATAATTTTCAAATTAATAAATTTATTTTTTAATTTTTCTAAATAAATTTATTTAAAAAAAAAGAAAAAGGAATTGTGAACACTTTGCCTGTGGAAGCGTTGCTGCGAATCAATGGAGAAGATGCATTTCGCCAGTTCACAGTGTCTCGATTTCAAATGCGTGGATTTGTCTCCGGCACAGCAATTTATTGTTTTGTTTTACAGAATGTCCCAAATACTTGTTATAATTTAATTTTTTTTAAAAAAAAAGGGAAACAGAAAGAGAGAGAACTGCCAATTTGAAGTAAATTAAGATTTCGGTCATTTTTATTAAAAATAGAAGACTTACGAGAAACCATCTTCTTACCATTATAAGATACGTTTAAGAGCTTTGGTTGTTGTTGTTGTTGTGGTTGTTGTTTTGGTTGTTGCTGTTGAAGGCGGGCGATGTGCGTTAGCGAGTTTGACTTGTAGCTAAACAATATAAAGTTCGCTGCTGTGTGATAGAACGTTTTCTCAAATTTAGCACTGACACTTTTTAATTTTGCCCTTTTTCTTTTATTTTTTTCTTTTTGGTTTGTTTTTCTTGTTGTTGTTGGTTCTGTTGTTGTTGCAGTTGCTGTTTTTTTACGTATTTTAGTTACGTATTTTTATAACGTTCTTTATAAACTTTTAATTTTGTGGCAAAAGGTTCTCCGTGTTTTTTATTTTTTTATTATTATTATTTAATTTAAAACAAAAAAATCGTGTGGTGTAGAAGAGTGTGGAAGGAAGGATGTGGTTTGAGAGGTTAAAAGTGTTTTGCCTATTTCTCGTTTTTGGGAATGCAATGAATGTCTTAGCTTTATTTCGACAATTATTTTAACTTCTCAAATTGTTGCTTGAATTTTTCTCTTTTGATTGTTATTTATTACTTTTGATTGATTGATTGATTGATTAGTTGCTTACAATTCTATAAATATTTCTTACTTCTATGACAAAATGTATGATTAATACTTGTGATTACTACGAGTTGACTAATTTTTCTAGAGTTTAAAAATGTTTGTTTAAAAGTTTTGAAACACTTTAAGTTTAAAATTGTTTTGTTTTGTTTTGTTTCAGTTTCTTTTCTGACTATAAATAGGTTTTAGATGATTGAAGATTGTCAAGAAGAATTTTTTTTTTTTTTTTTTGTAAGAATATTTATTATAATTTGAATATCAATGTAAATATGTGCAATGGAATTGATTGTATTTTATATAAAATTAAAAAGTAGTTGCGGTTAAGTACAGATTAAGATTGTTATTACAGTATTACAAAATGTAGAAAATTTGTAGACAGATTGTCAAGGATTAAGTTTGATAATAAATATTTATATTTATATACCAAAAATCACACACTGTGAGATTTTCAAATATGGTTATAAACTAATAGAATTTCGAAATATTTGTGGTTTTATATAATAAAGAGATTGTCGTTAAGAGATGTGTAAAAGGGGAGGTTTTGTTAAAATTAGTTGTAATTGATATAAAAGTCTTCAAATATGTATTATTTAATTTATAATTATTTATACGCTAATTACTTTGAATGATTGTCAAAACGCGTTTTCTTGAGTTAGTTTTACTTTTTTAAATACAATTAAGGAATTCAGGCCAAAAAAAAAAGTGTTTTGGCTGAAAAATCCCACTAACTTTTGTTTTAAATCCTAAACGAATAAACTTTGTTTTAAAATTAATAATTCTACCAGCAGAAATATTTCACAAAAGTGTATAAGAATTAATGGTTTTGTACCAATTTGTCTGTATAATGTATAATATAATTTTGCTTTACAATTTTACTTTGTTCTTTACAATTGACTTGGATTTGAGTTAAGCTTGAATTTCCTATGCAGGAAACTCGAAACAACTTTTTGATTGCTAAAATTCACTACGACTTGATTATTAGAGGGGGAGATTTCTCTATATATAATAATATAATTTACTTATAAAACAACCTTACGAATTGCTAATTGATTTGTTTAAAATTTTACATTTAATACTTTTTGCTTTTAATTAATTTACAAATACTTTCTTGCATTTAAATTTCTTTTACAATTAAATATATATATATATATTTTTTTTTTAATTTTAAGCTCTGTTTTGATCTGATTTTTTATTTTTATATGTCGCTCATAGAAATGTTATTAGTTAATATTGGCAATTTTCGGCTTATTAAGCAACAATTTGTTAAAGAAAATAGTGATTTTTCTCGCACTTTTTCTCTTTCTCTCTCTCTTTCTCTTTCTTTGGTTTAAAATCGTTTGTTGGGTTAATGAGTTTGGGTTTGTAGTTTTTGAAGGATTTTTCTTAAGGATTTATAGAAAGGATACCACAGATTTTGGAACAGTTTATTTTGCAGAAACTGATTTTTCTTATCGCCTCGACTGTTATTTTATTGGGAAATAAAAGAAAAAAGTGTTAAAGAAAATTTAGATTTTCAGTATAAAAATATGGCAGGAATGAAGAAATAAACTCAAAATGGTACCAGTGACAACAAAAAGAAAAAAAAAACAATACTTTATAATAAATAAAAATTAATTACAATGATTATCGCAATATGCTTGGATCAGTTTTAACATTCACAATCCGCAATTACTGGAACTAGTTTGCAGTTGAAGGAGCCTTCCTAAAGCCTTCATATGCGTATGGTTTCACTATCACTATAATCTTTAGCAGAACAGTTTCAAAGAACATACAACAATAAATTACTAATCTTTTATGTTGTTTCCCTTCATATTTCCAATTCGGCTCTCTAAAGAGTTAAAGCATTTTGTTCAAGTTGATTTGGCAATATGCAGTGTAGACTTCAATTCGCTTTTATCGCGATCATAATTTTTTCTCTAACCAACTCAACTTGCAAAGCTTTTTTTTTTGTACGCAGGAAAGCAAACAGAGTCGAAGTAGGAATCGAAACCGCGACCTCCGATTTATTAGGCTGCGCATTATTCATTCGCCGACGGAGGCAAATGAATCATATGGACAAAATCGAAAGTAAACACCATTCAAAATCAAACAGACTTTTAATCTAATAATAATAACAACAACAATAATAATAACAATAATAATAAAATGGAAAAATAAATACTTAAACTGAAAATGTGAAATTATATAATTGTAAAGTAAAAAACAAATCGTGTGCACGTTACCAATTAGTGTAGTCAAAAAATAATTTGTTGAGATTTAAATGGGAGTGATTTAAGATTTTTGACTTTTCCAACTTTTCTTTTGTAGTTTCTGATTTTTGCTCTCAGGAAATTATTTAGCAGCTGTAGACAGTGGATTTCAGAAACACGGTGTTACTTTTCCTTTTATTATTCTATATTTTTAAACTTAAATTTTGGTTTGTAGTTAAATCAGATTGCACAGTTTTATTGTGTATGAATTTATTTATTTATATATATATTTATATGTATATATATATATATATATATTTTTTTATAATTATTACTTTAATATTTTAACTAAAATTGTTTTGAATAGACACTGAAAATGAAGACACATAAAAAGCTTTTATTTAAAAAAAATATGTATATAAAAGAAATATTTCTTTCAAATTTTGTGACATTTTTCTTCTTTTTTCTGGTTTTGTTTCACTGACTTTTGAGGAATTACTTGTTTTTTTGTTTTTTTCGTGTTTTTTTTTTTGGTTTTTTATTATAGTTATTACTTGTACTCCTATACACTTTTTAGAAAATTCTAATGAGCACTGCACCACCTCTTGGTTTTAATTCTTTCTTCTTTTTTCTTTCTTTCGTTTTTAATTTCGTGAAGAAATTTGGTAAAGTAGAGGGCAAAGAGGAAAACAGCATATGAATAAGAATAAAAAACAAAACTGGAAAGTAGAGAGAAGTAAAAAATGAAAAAGGCAAAGAGGCAATACACCGCTTAAACCTCTGGGCCTACTGGTGTAATAATTTTTTCTTACATTTTCGCTTTACTGTCTATTGCCAGCATTGACAGTCGTCATGAAAAGACGTTCGTTCATTTTTCTGTCTTATTAACAACGCTGCTGGTTGGAATTTTCTTTTCTGGGCCGTTTTATAGTATTTCGGCTGGATTACATAAAGAATAAAATTAAAAAAAACAATAAAAAAAATTAAATTTAAAATGTATTTCAGCAATGACGCCTCTTCAAAGTTCGTGTTTATTGAAATTATTGTACTTGAAAAGATTGCCAAGTTGACCAGTATTTGTTTGTGCTCTTCTATCCCGGCCTTCTCTCTGCATGAACATTTATTGACCAATTGCTTTTGTTACCATTTTCTTTAACCATGTTGTAAACGTGTTTCGTTCAGAGGTGGAGGTCTTGTTGTTTTTTATGTGGAATTTTGCCGGTTGTTTGGCATTTCTTCAGTTGCTCTTTTTTATATTTTTTGCTTCGCATTGAGATACACACATTTAGGTAAAACACAATACCTCTAAGCTTGGTTTGTACAATACACCATTTCCATTGGAAAATTAAGAAGGCTGGAAAGGATGTTACACACAAACCACACGGTACTGAACAACAATTTTATTAAGTTTAATAATTTAACAACTCAGCCAACTGAATTTCAAAAGTCCACTGTCAAGCCAACAACAGATATCTCTGACTTCAAAGGACGGGAGACATTGGAATAATTTTTTTTCTGTGTTCTGCTGGTTTAATTCGATATCTAAATATCTGACCAAGTTATTGTTTTCAACCGAAATCACATATATTCCAGTTAAACTGAATATTTCATTTAAATTTAAACGCATTTTGTTACCAAATGTCAACGTTTTTAAACTTATTTATCGGAGAATCAAAAATTTATGTCTGAATTAACCAACAATTGAGAGATTCAGTAAATGGAGAAAATCAGTTTATATTTCGTATGTAAAATCCATTCATTTTGCTTTTGACATTTATATATTGGAACTTTTTGAAAGCCCTCTCCATGCGGACTTTACCTATTATTATTATCTGGTAAGATTGGCGTTCAAGCCCAGTTAATTTTGTTCAATATCAAATAAAAAGATCGCAAAATTTTATTCTTAAAAAAATGGGAACTAAAAAAAGCGTTGCAAACAACATTTTTTTATTATATTAGAAAAAAAAATTAGATTAATTAAATTGGCAGCTGCTTAAAATTTTTTTTTGTTTTTTTTTTTTAGAAACAGTTTAAAATTTTTTGGAAAATCTGTATTTCATGCACGAAAAAAAAACGAGATTACAAAAAAAAAAACACTCACAGCAAATACGAAATTTAATTAGAAGATTGATGAAAGTATCAATTACGGCTAGAAATAATTCGCGTTTTTAGGCCTTGTTTTTTTACCCAAATTCTTACATCACATAAATCTATTTATTCAAATACCATTTTAATTAACGAAAAAAAAAGTTATTTACTTAACTCCGAATTTAATGAATTTTTTAATGAAACTTTTAGCCAAACTTTTATATTCAAATTGTTTATTTATAGTTATTAAACACTTTCTAAGCACATATGTATAAGACACTGCAAGTCAGGGAATGAGTAAATAAAGTTAAATAACAGCAGAACCATTTGAGGAATAAATGCAAATTGATTTGTAAACTGATCTATGTGCTAATGCATTTCTCTTGTATTGACAAAATAGTGACGAGGCAATTTTGTTAACGATTATGCAGAGAGCGATTGCAAATTGGAAATGGTGTAAAAGTATCAACGAACTTTTGCTTTTTCAAGTTCTCTGTGACTTCAAGAGTAGTGTGTGTGTGTGTAGCTGGGTGTAGCTAAAAATCGCACGTTTTTTCCTCTTATAAAAACGTTCACACACACATATGCATAACCATATGCATATTGATACGTAAGTGCGGATGTGTGCATGTGTGTACAAATTAGTTTTATTTAAAAAAAAGAAAAAAAAAACAAAAAAAATATATATTTTTAAGAATGAAAAAGAGAGCATTAATTCAAGCTGGCTTATATTATTTTGTTGTTGTTGCCTCAATACCAGCTACGTGCATAAATATGTATGCAAGCGTGTATAGATATGTACGTAGTACATACATATGCATTTGGATTTGAAGCAAAGTAGCACGATGATTAACTTTTTTGGCAATAATTATAACAGGTTTAGATACATATGTATATAAATTAGAAATTCTACTTATAAGGAATATAAGTAATTATTTGTCGGAATCTCCACAACAAGAATTATTTGAATCAGGTTATAAAAATGAAAAAAGAAGAAGAAAAAAGTTCACTTTACTAAAATAATGAAAGTAAATACACATAAATGAAATTTTTTTAATTGTTTAAGACTAAAGATGGAGAAACTCACGAGGTCTATAGTTTTATTTGCTTTTAATTTTAATTTGAATTTGAATTGAACTTAAGGACAATTTTTGATATTTAAAAGATTTTTGAAAACAATTCACTTTTCGATTTTTCAGAACAAGTTACAATATTTTCTTCTCTCTCTATGCAGCGACAATAGTTTGAAATGGGAAATATTGAAGCACGTTTATAGATAATTTTAAAATTTGTATTTCGTGCGATTAAATAATTTTTTATTTTATTTTTTTTTTTTTGTTTAATTTCTTTTTTTTTAAATTTATTTTAATTATTTCGTTACGCGTAATTAAATTAATTTAAAACTTGGTAGGCGGTTTAAATTTTATTTTATTTTTATTTTTTTTTTTTTTTTTTTTTTATGAACGCAGAATGATGGATGTTGGTTGTTATTATATGAGAGACGAACGTTAACTATTGCGTTAAAAGCGCTTAAATCATAAACGAACGTGTGTTTGAATGAAGAACGTACAACGTTTAAGAACGATGTTGCTGGTATTACTGACGTTTACGAATTGAACCTCTAAGCTCAACTTTGATTTTTCAACGTTATTGAAAAACGATGGAGGTACCTTTAACGTTTTTTCTTGCCTTTCAGAAAATTCACAAGGCAGTTAAGTAGAGAATGTCGGTTGTAGAGTAAAGTTGCAGGGAAACAGAAACATACAACTTCTGCACAGAGTTTCGAACACCGAATGGAAAAGCAAAAACACGCGCAAAAAATTAAAGCTGATATATGCTGCTTCCTCTGTCAATAGTGCTGCCTGCTGCTGTCGTTATTGCTGCTACTTCTTTAAATTTACGACTAAAATTTTATAGAGTAGTAGAAGCAATTAGTGATGATAATGATGTTGAGTTAAATGTTAATTAAATGTATTACAACGCGATAATGAAGATATTCTTTATATTTTTGTTGCCAAAATCAACAATTTTCGTTTGGTGAAATAAAAAACAAAATACGTTGGAATGTTTTTAATTATGCCGTTATATTTAATTTTTTTAATAAGATTAATTAGCTGTTGTTACTCTGATTTAATAAAAAGGAAATTTATTTGTAATTTTTGAATTATTAAATGTATTATTTTTGTTGTTGTTTTGATTGTTGTTGTTGTTGTTAATAATATATAGAGCAAACGGCGGACAGAATTTGGAACGGGTTAAAGCAAAGACTGTACGAAGACTGAAATAAGAATGTTTGGCATACTAAGGTAATATACCTACAATTTTATTCGGAGTTTCCTATAAAAAGAAAAAAAAAACACACACACAGAGCTGAAGGAAATAAGAAAAATAATAAAAACCAAAAACACACAAATCAGCCATCAAAACATTTTATAAACACACAACACACGTCCGATGCTGACTACACTCACTCAAAGCAGTTGAAAGCGTAAAACGTAACACAAACAATCTGTAAATCAGCTACGAAGTCTGTATGTATGCCTACGTGGGCAGAATACGAAAGCGTCCTTGCAAACTCATCTTCATTATTATCAACATCATCGTCATTATCATTGACTTTGGAAACAAAAACTATTGAATTTAGTTGAAATTGTATTTCGTTTCCATCATCATCGCCGTCGTCATCCTCGACATGGCCATCGTCTTTCTCTGTCGGCTTTTCGTATTTTATTTTACTCTTCGCTTGACTACCTCGTATTAATACGAAAATGCAAAATAAAAAAAGCAACAAAACACAACAAATACACAGTCAAACAAACACAGAGCAACAGGAAAGAAATAAAAACAAAAAGCAGCAGGTTGCTTCTTGCCTGTTGATGTTGATGTTGTAACGCGCTCGTATTTACACTCGAGTACCATATTTCGGTCGCAACGTGAAAAAAAAAAACAAAACAAATACAGGGGGTGAAATTCCCCTTGTAGCACAGTTTTCTCTAATGGAATCCACAACAGTAAAATGCCATTGCACTCCTATTGGAATGCAAACAGATTAATTTCGTACCATAGTAAAGCTCTCTCATAATAAGTGATGAGCATAAATAAAAAGAGAACGTTAAATGTTAAAAAAAAATGTTTCGAATATTAGAAATTTTTCTTATCACATGCAACTTCACATTTTTCCACTCTCTGTGACAGACAGCAATCTCGCACAGAATATTTCTTAGAACAGTAGGAACAGCTTTCCTTTACTACGATCAATAACATCTTTATAGGATGGCCAGTTTAATTCTTTTTTCCTGTTTCAAAGCAAAATAGAATCCGGCAGTTTGTTGATGAGCATAAAAAAAAGGGAAGACTCGCAAAAGTTTTAAAAAAGCGAAATTCACCTAAAAATTATAACCGATATATCTTTTAAATTTTAATTCGTGGCCATAAATACCGTGCAATAATATTCGTATGGACCAAACATACATTTAGGAGAATACCTATTACGGGTGGCGGAGACTTTATAAACAGCGTTATTTCGCTGATGAGTTGCTGGCGTATGAGGACCTTGTGATAAGATCTGCATACATTACCATGCCGAGTATGTTGCCTATCTCAGTTCATGCCATATAATGCATGTTGTATATTTCATAAATTAAAACTTAATATATACTAAAGCTACATTTACGATACACTTCAAAGTAGCATATATAGTATAGTACTGTCCCTTGGCAAATGCTTGCCGCATGATTCCAGTGTAACTGTTACACACTTTTTATTCCTGCTGGTGAAACTCTGTGATCATGAACAGTTTCCTCATTTCCCATACTAGTTCTCATACTTTAATACATGAGTTTGAATGTTTCCAATCATAATCATAAATCAACAGCGCCCTTCATTGGTATGACTACATACATACAAACACACACCACAGATTGCTGTTAATCTACTTTTAACATATTTTTATATTGACCATACTGTTTCCACCCTCAAGCGCACTCACACACGCAATCCGTTAAACATTCCATATGCGAGTGCAATAATATCACTAACCTCTACTTCTCCTAATACTATCGCAACCTTACAGTTTTTTCTTATACATATATACATATGTATATACACATACATATATGTACATTTTTATATATGTAAATACATACATATGCATGTATATATTTTTAGTTGCTTCCTGCAGCGCCACAATCATTCTTACACTTGTTAATATATTTTCCTATACTTTGTTACTTTGATTGTTATTGGAAAGGAACAAGGACAGTAGTATCCTGAAAGAATGCGATAACGATATTTGAAAAATCCAACAAAAACGAGGAAAAATAGTAAAACAACAACAGCATTTATAGAATAGAAGAAAGCTAAAACGGAATAATGAACAAAATATTATGAAGGAAACAACAATAACTTTTACACCTGTTTTACGTACGAGTTGCTGTTTTTATTTCTCGAATTCTCAAAACGCACAAGCACGGCCACAACTAACGACCGACGTTCAACGTAAGCAGAATGAATTTTTTAATGTACTTGAAAGAGAAGAGGGTGGTTTTCAATTAAAGTACACGACAGCACAGTCGTCTCAAACGACGTTGACGCCGAAATCAATTCGGAATGTACAGGTAAATTAGGTTCACAAGTTGTTGCGCTTTTTTATAGCTTTTATTTCGGTTATGCTTGTACTTGCAAAAACAAAATAAGCCACCTCACTGCTACCTAGTCACATGTAGCTTTTTTTCTACTTTACTGTGTTCGTATCTTTCCGAAACTCATTAGGGCGCAAGTTCATAACTCAAGGGTTTTCACCTTTCATTTGCGGATGGAAAGTAAATGTAGCCTAAACATTTCTCTTATGAGTTCGAAGAAAGGGGTAAAAGCTCTACGTATATTCTCTTAAAAGTTAAATGAAAAGAGAAAGGCTAATGAAAACTCTTAAAAGTTTAAAAATCAAAACGCACGCCAATTTTAAAGCAGCGGGAATAATAGTGGCATTCACTGTTTGCTGATTTTCTTTTTTAATTAGCAACTATTTTATTCCAGATTGTGAGTGCCATGTTTGCGCAACTTTTCACTGGTTAGTACGATTCTGGTAATAATTCAAACGATAACATTTAAATTATTATTATGTATTCGAAAAGTATTTATTTATTGTTTACAACTCAACTGTCAGCTGTTCTAATATCACAAACTAAGGCAAAACCTCAATAGGCATTAAATTATGTATAAATGCGTTTTCATTGCAAATTTAAATGTGTACATTTTGTGGTTGGAATTCTTCGAAAAACAAAGAAGTAATTTAAGTTTGCATTCGCGCTTTCGCACGCAACAATGCAAACTGCATACTGTAAATAATGACTCGTGACTGCGACTTGTATTTTTTCAGTCAAGATAACTGATTTTCTTTTTCTGAATAGAAATAAAGCTACGCAGGCAAATTACCGGGCATTCAATTTATTTCCGCAAACTAAATGCTTACCGAGCGAAACTTTAAGAAATACTATCGTAATGTTTGCGAATTATCAACATCACAGTTTTAAAAATATCAGTTTCCAATATTGGTTGCGATACTCGCAATCGACGTCAGATATCAGGAAAATATCTACTAAGAAAAAATAATAAAAAAATTGTTTACAAAAAAATGTTTATCAGATTATTCAAAAACACAAAAGATACTTCTGAATTAAAATTCGAACTATAAGTTTTAAGTGGCGCATTTTATGGTAGGCGCTGAGCTGGCAGATAACACCAAGCCCTTCCAATGAGGAACAGAATCATACCAAAAAAAAAGTTACCGATACCACTGTCGCCAAAAATTGGCATCTACCCGTATGAGGGTTCGGTGATAGAAATAAATGCATTAGTTGCAGCAGAGAGGGCTGAAAACAAGAAACGACAAAGACAGTTTTTTTAATTTTTTTGATTTTTATTCTTAAAGTATTTCAAAAAATATATATATATATTTTTCAATAAAACGAATTTAATCAAAATCTTTATCAAACTTTATTCTTTTCAAATATCAAGGCGGCAGGACCTTTTGTTTTCCATAGCCCTCCATTTGACAATTTTTTCTTTTCTAAGATTCCCTCATTTAACACTTATAGTTTGGGAAAAAACTCTTTTTAAAGTTTATCATCGCGAGAGCAGCTTCAGGACAGAAGAGGTTATTAGAATGCTCCGATTGGTTGGCTTTCTAGCATTTTATCATCTTAATCTCAACATTATGTGGATTATTGAGCAGTTTTAAGTGTTCCTACTTGAACACTAAGCAAAGATCTGCCAATTCTACAGCTCTTCTGTATAAAAACGATAACAAAAGTTACGAAAACAATTCGCACATTCGTGCACCCTACTAGACCATAAAAAGTTGAGAGAAAAGAACGGACTTAAAATTTTTCGAAAAGACTTTTGAATAGGAAATAATGGAAAAATATTGTAAGAAAAATATTTTACTTTCACCAGAGAAGGATCCTTGACTCCAAACACAGCAAGACGCATGTAACCAACTAATTATTGACTGTGAAAGCGGCTGCCAGAGCTGAAAGAGATGAAATCGAAAGTTTCATTGATGATCTTTTTTTTGTATTCTCAAATGTTGCTCATAAAAATCGAAAAAAATTTTAAACAGTTGAAGTAGTGATAACCATATACCGGATATATAATGGATCTCCTCTAGTGTGCTTATTTTGGTATTTTGAAGTCTGCAAGTTGCAATAGTGCAGTGGCATTATTAATTTAACATTATCTGAAAGTGACAGTCCATGGAACTAGAAAAAAGGTATAGTGCTGAAGAAGTGAGCTGAGAAAGTAATTAACTTTAACTTAACTTTGCCACGCCTTTGGTTTCTAATCAGGCGCCACCAAGCTGGCTTTGACTAGATTTTTTATTAATAAAACAAAAATTGAACCTCCCTCTCCAACTCACGACTTTGGACTTTTGTAATTAGCGCAGCTCTAGCCACAGCCAACGAAGCCCACTACACTTCCAGTACCACAATTCCAAAGTAACATAAATAAAAAACTTTCATTACCCCCTATATGCGTGTAACACTCCCCATATTATTATTATTATTTTTTTTTTTTTTTTTGAATTATTAGCCAACTTTTGATTGCAATATAAAATATCAGTAATAACACATTCACCACTTACAAGTTTTATTTAATTTCCTTAATTTCATTATGGCGATGAAATTATCTTTAGCCATTATATGGAACTCTATTTCGCTTACCTGCAAAGAAATTAAAAAAAAAGAAGAAGAAGAAATTTAGTAGGTTGCAAGCAAGTAGAAATTTCAAGTTAATAAAGCAGCGAAGAAATTTAACAATTCCTATGATAATTGGCTTAAAAAGCTTTATTAGAGAAGTAATAAAATTCCTTTTAGCAACCGAAAAAAAAAAGAATTCATTGCCACGAAATAAAAAAAAAAACAAGAAAAGAAAAAAAAAGGAAGAAATGCAAGAAAAAGAACTAAATGAAATACAGCAACAAAATAATGCATACAATGTGCAGAAACAACAACTGCAGAAATAGTTAATAATAAATGTTTTATGGTTGGCAAGAAATTGAACGAAGAGGGTAAAATGGCATCTTGAGCAGCAACACCAGCAAGCACAACAGCAACAAGCAAAAGTACAGCACCAAACAAAACTACGAACAAGCAACATCAGATAACCAAGAAATTCAAGGCAAATCGTTTAAAGGCAGTTCAGTTGTTGCTTAATTCTACTGCTGCTACAATCAGCCAAGCATACAACTAACCAGTGATCACATGTAGGGAACACAACGAGGCAGCAGCTATATACGAAATCATTTGGGAGTGCAGTTGCAGCCAATGCAACAATAACAGGGAGGCAAGCAAGCAGCAGCTTAACAACCAGGCTACCAGTCAGACGGGGAGCAAAAGAAAAAAAATACAATTTCTAGTTTCGCTAGTTAAAGGCATTTGCAAAAAGTTCTACAGCAGTTGCATGCACAAAAAACTGTCCTATACGGGTATGTATTTGCAGTATGTTGTAGCACATGATTGTCTGTGGCATTTTATTGCTGCAACAAGTTTCGTTGGCCACAATGTATTCATATAAAAAACACAAGCGAAATACAAAGTGATATAGAAACGTCTACCAGCTTGATAGTTTGTTTGTAGTTGTTGGAATAACTAGTTTTGTTGGTTGCTGACTGAAATGCTTACTTGCTGCCACATACACTGTGGCAGTACAAGTTTCAAGTGCAAGTCCAAGACCAATAAATTCGCAGAAGAACAATACAAAAAAACATCTTAAAACATGCAAAAAAAAAAAAAAATACACTTGAAAAATTTTTAATTATAAAAAAAAAATATTTATAAATATTTTGGAAATAAAAATTGCTTTGAGATTATTGGGCTGTATCTCATCTAGAAACTTAACAAACAAAGGAGCTATGAAATTGAATATAAGGAAAATCCTTCCGTCACAGAACTCTTTTGCAATTCGCAAAATTCTAAAAAGGTCGAAGGTCGAATTCGAAATGCACGAAAATGTTTATACCATAAAGTAGAAAATCGAAAACAGAAATGCTGAACTTCATTTTCATCACAAACAAAATAAGGCCAGATAGTTCTTCACTTCTCACGTACCGCTGCAACTTCATTTACGTTCATACTAGACACACGTGTCTACTAAATGCGCTTCCTTGTAAGGGACAAAAGTCAGGAATGGGAACATTGTATAATTACATGTTTAAGGTCCAAGATTTGTTTCGCAACTCCATTAAAAATTAAAAAGAAAAAAAACAAAACTGATGTTACCTCACGGCATAGTTGGGAGCTGATATAATTTTTTTTTTAACTTAACGCAAGAATCGAACCTGCTACCTCCGATTTATTAGGCCGAGCATTATTCCTTTGAAAAGTGTCAGCTGGTTTCATCGCCTACGGCTATCACAGTTGTTTCATATCGATACCTTTAATAAGTTATCCTTTTGTGAGTTCCAGCCTACATCTGTTGCCTCTTTCATATACTGAATTAAATTCTTTGGCAGAAAACCTTTTCCATAATTATAATCAAATAAGAGTCGGCTCTAATTTTCAAATATTTTTCATACTCTAAACACTTCCAATCAGTCAAGGAACCAAAAATGCAGCCAGCGATATGATGCAGAGCATTCGCCGCGACTTGTTTAAAAAGGTGGCAGACAGTTTGACAAGGAATTAAAAAGATAAAACACAAAATGAAGAATAAGAAAATGGCAAAAAAAAAATAAGGAAACCAGTCATCCGAAATGAGGAGACAAATCAAACTGCAGTTCTGTCAAAAATGTTAAAAAAAAGCACTGAGAGAAAAAGGTCTAAATACAAAAACGAAATTGCCAGCAGCCACATCGAACTACTGCATTTGCTTGAAAAAATTTCCTCGCCGGAACAGGTTCCAATTGCACAAGTTGCAAAGTCAGTTGCCAACGAGACCGCGGATAACGAAGCATGTAGTCCATAGTCGTAATGCCACATTCTTTTACGAAATAGATAAATAAAATTTATTAAGAAACAGAATACAATACGAAATCTGAAAAATCAGCTACAAGGTAAAAACCACTTTTTGGTAGTTAAAGAAAAAAATAACATAAAAAATAATACGTACTCGTGTGTGCGTGTGTAAAGAGGCATTTAAACAAAGACCAACTGCAAAGTTGCATGCAACATTTCGCAGACGCTCAATAACAATAATACAAGAAAAAACCAATTCAAAAAAGACAGTCGCAAATCTAAGTAAAACAGCAACAACAAAGCGAGGATTTTAATGGGCTTTGCTTTCTTAGCACACCAACGTACAATCAGACTTTAACAGAGGGGGGAAGCTAATGGATGAACGGGCCGAACCAGCGACAGACACACGATTAAATAAAAATGCGAGGACAGACAGACATGTTTCACTAAAGTCGCATGTTGCCTTGTTGCTGCTTCTGCTGCAAGCTTTTTTTGCGGATGGTTTAGCTAGCAAATTGGTAATGCTTCGTTGCTTTGCGATTGCGAGTCTTAGAATGAGCAAAATAGTTGTGGCGGATCGAAAAAAAAAGATATTATAGAAAGTATGAAAGCCAAGGAATCTATTTGCAACTGATGTTATTTCAACGCAAATTGAATTACTGGCATTTAAGAAATGCTAAAAGTTTATTTTCCTTTTTTGTATTTGCTGCAATTAAATTGTAGCGAGAGGCATAGTTTCCGTGTCGAGAAAGCTCTCAAGTTCTAGTAGAATAAAGCGAAAAATTTTCGAGGACTTGCAAACAGTTCATGATAAAATCGTTAACCGATTAAAATGATAACTGACTTGTTCCTTGCCAATCCACGAAACTGAGTGGCCTGCCAAAAAATCCCTTCTTAGACCGATCTTAGCGATTTTGTTTCACCAAAGCCGCCATTTTACAAGTTATCGCGAGTCAAACAAGTGCGAAGAAAAATGGTGCCAGTTCACAAAATTAAAGTAATTTCGGGCATAGTTAAGCATTTTCTCGTCTAGAAGTTGTAAAATTGCATTTTTCTCAGGCATGACCAAGACAATTGCGTTTGTCGCCTTTTGTCTTGCCATACTTTATAATGGGAGGAAGACTCTGAAGACTTTTCAAGTTCAGTTAACGCCAAAACGAACCACTCTATGACCCTCATCTGAATTGAATCTTTTCCTGGAACACGCCGAATTTGCGATAGGCGGAACACAAGCAAATGCAGAGAAAAAATGTTAAAGCGCACATTCTACAGTTAAAAATTTTCGTGAACGCATAAAATATTTCGTTCAAAAATATAGAGAAAATCGTAAAGATCATCCGTAATAAATACCAAAATTTGTTGTTAAAGTAAAAATATTAAAAAAAATGCCAATAAAAATAAAATTTAATAACAAAAAATATGTGAGCAGATGTTTTTTTTTGTAATAAGCGAACATTTGCAGCAGAGTAGCTGTGATTGTGTTTTTATAATTCTTTATTGATTTTAGAGTATATTGGCGAAAAATGGCAGGGCCAGGGGATTATTTCTCTAGGCCAGGCTTAAATAACAATAAAACATAAACTTTCGTGTACTCGACTAGCAAATGAAAACAAATTTGCCTATTCAATAAAATATCATTTACTTCTAAGAAATTTTCTGACTTTGTGGATGCGAAAACCTTTCGAAGAAGTATAATTACTACATTAAGCGGGGGGACTTCTGATTGCGTGAATGCTGCTGCCCATTAAAGCCAAACGAATGTACTGTATTGACTAGGAAATGAAATAGTTTTATACAAGACAAAACTGTAATGGGCATAACAAGGAACTCTGACATAGAAATTCGTTGGCGATAACAATCGTAAACTCTAAGAGTGACAGCAATTAATGTATATCGGAGATGATATAAGGAATTACGACGCGAGCTACCTTGTAGGAATTAGCAACCATTCTAAGCCATTAGCTATTACTTTATTAAGTGATAGTGGGCGAGTACATGGCAAAAGAGGCCTCATGTACTCGACTCTCCACTCACGATTACTTAGAATTGGTTCTCAGAGTAAAAAGCAACTTGCTTTGCTTGTGCGTTGGCTCGTGAAGGGTAATCCTTTCGACAATCGGCAGGCTGCAACTTAGAAATATGCCTTGACCTCAGCTGGCTCAAGGGGCTCACATCTCCCGGCTGCAGGTTGCAAAAAGTCATCTGTTAGAAAACGAAGTGATTTCTTGTACTACAATGCCTTTAGTTGTACTACAGGGTGCCTCGACATAACTTGGATTAATGCACTGAATTATTTTAAATAAAGCTTCGTGGTTAAAGGAAGGGAAAAGGAGGGTACCACATACTAGTAAGAGTGAACGCTTGTCTTTGTCGGCTGAAATGAACACTTAAATCACAAGCCCCAAATTGGCGGGCTGCCTGGCTCACTGCCTGACTAACTGCTTTCCTTCTCAGATATTTAAACTGTATTTAAAAGTTGCAACTATTAGCAGCAACGCCGCCATTTTTTGTTCTTTTTCGTTCTTTCTAATTTCAGCATTTCAAAAAGCCACCAAGCGTAACCCTAATGGATAAATCAGTAGAACAAGAAAATTTCTTAAAAAAAAAAGCTCACACACACACACATTCATACGGACATAAATAAGAATTACTACATGTAGTTTAATTTGTGGTGAAAAGAAATAGAATTCCTGAGAATTAGAAATGCTTTCAGAAAAGAAACGAAATTATAAATGCAAATGTTTGCGTGCTTTAACTCTAAAGAATTAATACTCGCACTCGTGCACCGGCATGATGCATGAATGTTGCATGCAGCTAATAATATGAACGCGTTTGTTGTTGTTATAATCTTAGAAGCGCATCTTTTGTGTATGCAACAGTACGCAGATAATTCTAGATGCAGTGGTGTCTGCATGAGGCAACCAAGAGGAGAATGGAAATGCTATGAAAAGCAGCACTAACAACTGAATTAATAGGTAGTGGCTGCCTAGGCTTGACCATGAACTTGTTTAGCCAGACATGAAAGTTTATTAAACTCAAATAACAGCAACAGCAACAGCAACAACAGTAACATGGAAAATACAAATAAAATAATAACCATGTAAGTGGCTGCAACAACATTTAAAAAGGCAAAATCCAGTCCCAAAAGCAGCAGCATTCACTTAATATTCATTCTAGTTGCATTAACAATTGCTTGCATATTTTTTTTTCTTCCTTCTTTCTTTACGAAAAAAAAAAATCCAAAAAATTCACACACACAACGAAAAGGATACAAAATTTAGTAGCACAATCTTATACTGGTTATTGCAACTGAATAGAGGAGCAACTCCAGAGCGCAAATAAACAAAATTGAGATAAGAAACTCAATGCTGTTCTAAAAATGATTTAAAATGCTGCATAGAGGGCAAACGACGTAGCTAGTACTTGCATTGGCCACATTGTAAACGCGAGAATGTGCTTTAGTGAGGAACTAAAGAAATTCCAAGACGCGAACTTGAAACTCAAGCAACAAAACTAGTTTGGCAACCTTTTGCAAAAAGAAAAAAAAAAATATTGCAGCCAACTTGTTATCAGGCAGTCAGGCAGTCAGGCAGCAGCAGCAGCAGCAGCATCTTTGCCTCCTTTACACGTAAGTACTGGCACTGTGTGTTCAGCGCTTTTCTTCTTCTTTTCTTGCCTTCTTGAAAACCACACAATACAATTCCAGATCGCTTTGTGGCGGAACATAAAAAAAAAAAAATTCTATAAAAAATACTTGCTAGCATTCGCCTATTTTCACACACACGGAAAGGCTCAAAAAGAGGCTTTTATCTCTTAAATGGTACTCAATAAAATGTCCCAATCAACTATTGCGATGAGAGGCGACTAAAACTTTTTTCAAAAAATTATTCTAATATTCTATAATTATTTTGCTTTTAGCTTAATAGAAAACTGTTTGAGGAATTTATTTGATGTGTTTTTTTCTTAGTTATGCAATATTATTATATATTTAAAAAAAATAAATTAAAAAATGAAGAAATTAATGAAGACACCCCTCTCGCTTTTAAAGAAAAATACTTTTGCTTCACAATTTCGGTGGTTCACTTCTTACTTTTTAGTCAGTCAGCTGTTTTGTTGTTTTGTTTGACAATACATCTGTGGTTGCCGGATTCACAAAATGTAAGAGATGAGTAAAATATTATTAATTTATTGAATTAAATTATTGACTTGAAACAAAATTCAATTTTTTTTATAATAATTGTTGTAAAATTAAAAGTAATTTAAATTTTAATGCGTAAATTCGCAGATACAAAAACGTAAAATGTGAGCAAATGGCAACAATAACTACTTTATAGGCGTGGCAACATTATCTTATGTTCTTTGTTTTCATTTTCGTTTCAGCTTTCGGTTAAAAAATAGCGTGTTACGAAACCAAATCAGCTGTTTACCCGTGATTTTGAAAAGAAAATTACGCTGAAAGTTAAAAATCTCGTGATTGTCAGAACAGCAAGGAATCACCTCCATGACTTTGAAAACATTCGTGATTTAAAATCACCGTGATTTTTCATACATTTTTACGAGTAATTGTTTCACTTCACTAAAAAGGGAAACAGTCCAAGTTACCAATAACCAGATAGTCCCTACATTAGTACAAATTTACTTTTAAAATAATCAGTGGCTCTATACAATTTGAAGCTTCAATAAGGAGGGCTCTTTTACAATTAGGGATTTAATTATATTGGCCAGCACTGTTAAATTGTTTAATTTTTTTTTAAGAAATACTGCTTTCGTTCTCTGAACTACGGACTAGTTCGAAATTCTATTGATTTTCTAGGCCGCATAATTTTTACTTTTTTCAAGAGCGGCACTCAGCCTATACTGATACAGAAAAAAGGTATTGAGGAAGGGGGTAAATGGAGACCAGTATTTAAACGGTGGAGTCAAGATAGGCGCGGTTTTGGTAGATATTTTGTTATTTAAATTTATGGTTACGACTACATAGAACGCAAATAATACAAATTGTAGCCACGCATTGGTTTTGGATGATATGCTTTGTTTATAATTTCTATATCATTCAGTGAAACTTATTGCCACGAAGGGTGTTCCAAAATTTATATATGTGTTTTTTTTTGCAAATTATTTTTTTAACTATAGAAAAAATAAAATAGATTCATTATGAATAAAATTTGTTTGCTGTGTAGGCTAGGAAAAGCAGTTGAAGCCTTGCTATGACTTTGTTTTTAAAATTCTCAATTGGTTGTTGCAAATTTGAGCATAAGAATGTTTGCTTCACGTTCCACTTACAAGCTTAGCTTTAACACCAACAACAACAGAAAACGAAAAATCATAAATATATCACTTATGAGCTTTTAAATAAAAAATAATAATTATTTCTCCTCCAGCAGCATTGCTCGAAAAATTAAACATATTATGCGAATGAAGACACATGATAAAAACTATAACGAGAAGTTACTAAATCGCAAAATCGTTACTGCAGGCGAATTGTCGGTAAATTTTTTTGCTACAAATCGTTGATGAATCACACTACAGATCCCGCTTTAGATCAAGTGATATAGAAGAAATACACTGAGTTCTGCTACATTTAAGAAGTATTTATAACGCAAAATCATATGCGGCCCACATATTAAGAGCTTAAAACTCCAAATGGTTTTTGCTTGACCAATTCAGGCACACCATCGTAAACTGATTTATAACAAAGCATTAACTCTACACTGATCAGACGAATTTAAATAATCTTAGTTGAACCTGCTCCCCCCCATCACATGCAATATCATAATTGCATATAAGAATTCACTTCAAAGCTATAAAAATGAAGAGGCAAAACTGAAAGAGAAATTAAAAGAAGGAAAGCCAAGAAGTAACAAAATGGAAAGAATTTCTTTTAAGTAATTGACTGCACGTTGCGGCCATTTGTGAACGCAACCCATTCCAACACTACCGCATGGCAAAGCAATCACTTTATTTCCACTTCTTAAAGCGAAATAAATGCAGAAGAATAATGCAATTCAACATGGCAACAATGAGTGGCAATAAGATTTAAAGAAAGCCAATTTCCCTTCTATTTGCCATAGAACACTGGTAAGGTACGGATGCACTTAATTCGAGGTAAAAGTTAAGGGGAGAAGGATATCACTACCATTATCAAAAATACACAAAATCACAATTGAAAATTTTCCAAAATCTCGAGAAAAAAATTTTCCCCTTTATTTTTAACAAAAATATATTTTAAACTTTTGAAAACATAAAATAAACCTACAAGTGCAAAAAAAAAACCGCAAGTTTTTCGTTCAAAAATACACAAACGGACGTTTTCAAGGAATGACGATTTTTACCCAAAAATGCCAAAAAAAGGAATGTATTCCTTAAAATGACTGCCAAAGACTGCCCAATAAAAAGAATTATTGATCTTTCATGCACAATCGGCGTTGGGGCAAGTACAAAAATAGTTTTTTAGAATAGTTTTTTAGGCGAATATTCAGTGCCCTTAACCCGCAGTTGTCTGACTACCGGCTTCGTACTGCGTTGTAGAATCGACTTTCTTTCTTACTTCGTTGTAGAATCAGCAAAATATTTATTTTCATAATTTCTTCATTTTAATATTGAATTTTAGTTTTAAGTTACTAAGAATTAAAATTCAATATTTTCTTGAAAAATAAAAAATGTTAGTTTGCGAGGAAAACTGGTTCGGTTATAAACAAATGAAAATTAAAATTGGTCAATTTCTTTAAGTAGTTTTCTTTGTATTAAAATATAAAATATGAATGCATATTTTTTTCTGACGTGGTCGTTTTCGTCTATTCGTTGTGTGTGAAAATACAAGAGTAGAGAGCTCTTAGGAAGGTAGCCTATTTAACCTTTTCATTATTTTCTCTATGTGTATACAGGTACTGTGGTGTATGTCAAAGTTTAGTTAAAGACTATATAAAATGGCAAGTTTAGGCGCTGCCGGCAATCATTGTATCGTTAAAGCTTGAAAATGCAAAAAAAAACATATAAAATATCAAATTACACAAAACAGATTATTCCAGAGCTCAGCGCCAGCTATCGGTTTCAAAGTTATTATATATCGCAGTTTATTATTACGCAGTAATATTATTCCGATCCCATAAACTGTTATAGAGATTGCAGCAAATAAAATAATAGATGTCTTTTATATACCAAGTGAAGGCAACGTTAAATAAACCAGTTAATTGCTTAAATATACAAATATAAAGGGTTGGTCACATAAAATACTTCATACGTATTGCTTTGCATACGTTCAGTATTTTGGTTCTTAATTTTATGTATAAAAACAGCTGATTTAATATCTGTTAGCAAAACCTTCGTTGTGGCAATTGTTCCCTTCGGCACCATTAAGCAAATGTTTTCGATTTTTAATTACTACAGTCATAAAAAAATTATAATTTTCTAAGCGTAGGTTTCCAAAGTCTGATTAATTTAAACGAACTGGAGAATATATACACCTTCTCAAAGGGTTTCATTTCGATATATGAAACTTGTCTCCTCCAGCGATTTTAAAATGGCCTAAAAGTAAAAAAAAACGCTAAAAACAAACGCTCCAAACTATAAAATATGCGAAGGCATAAACTATAAGTTAGAATACTTCAAAATATATACGGATATTCTTTCCAATAGATTTGTACGACTTAACCGGTTTTTTGATATGATAAATCGTAAAGAGAATGGTAAGCGGGAAGGTGAAATATACAAAATTTGATGAAAATGTCCATAAAAGGATAATTTTCATGCGATCAGAGTTGCATTTACTTCAATCATTTCACAAAAAATTTGTTTGGATTATATTTATATAATCCACCTGCAGTTCCATTTGCAGGCGATTTCTTAAAATATAAAGGAAACATATTACATTTTTGTGGGTATAAAACGTACGATAGTGAACCATGGCCATCATCGATATGCATTTTGATATGAAAGCCAATTTTCATAAGGCTGAATAGCTTTAAAGCGTTTCTCGATTGTATATCTTTCCATCATTCAAATCGAGTTAATCAATTGGTTCTCAAAACAATTTTTGAAAATTGCAGCACATTTCGCAAGTCAGTTTTTCCAATGTATCCATTCCCGCTTGTTTCTTATGGCCAGCATAACTTTTTACGAACTCACAAATTTGGATTTGCAGAATACCAAACATCCGCTGCAATTGGAATTTATATTTTAACAGTTTAAGAGGAAATGTGGTCGTTTGACGAACAGACTGTGAGAATATTTCCACATATAACACTTTTGGAAAAGCTCTCGCTATTGAAATGTTATAAAGAGCTTTCGACAAAATGCCAGCAGCGTAAACACTGTCATGTAGATAAAAAAGCTTTCGCCTTAACAGTACACATTCTAAAAGGAAAGCGCGGCAGACAAGAACAACTGTTAAGGCATCACTTTACCCAACTGTTCTGTTACTATTTTCTCGTAAACGCAAGTCGAGGCGTTTAAGTGAAAATCAAAGTTGCACAAATGCATTGAACTATGAAAAACAAGCAAAGAAAATCGTGTTTGATTTTTTTATATATATGTATGTATATATGTATATGTATGCTAATAATAAAGGGGTTTTCTGTTTTGACTGCCAACTGAACTCTGGAATTTTTGAAATAAAATTTCAGATTTTTAAAACTCAACAGACTCTGGAGAAAGTGAATTTTGAAAACGGGGCGCTCTTATGCATGGAATTTTATGGCGTTTTCTTTTCTACAAAAAAAAAGGCAACACTACCCGCAGGCAGTGCAATTTTGTGTTCTTTTCTCAAAAATGTGTTGCCCTGTGAAAGGGTTGCGTGTTCTTTTCTCAAAAATGTTGCCCTTTGGGAGTGCAAAAGGTATTGCACTTTTGCCCTGAGCAAATCAACAGGGCAGAAACACATGGTTCTTATTCTTGCACAGCGTTACCAGAAAATGTTCAAAAAAAGTCTTTTGAGTTGAAAGAGTCAGAAAATTAGATTTTAATAATTGTTTTTATATTTTGTATCGTATAAAACAAACAAAAGACCACTATGCGGCAGCTTATTTATATGAGATATTAAAATAAAAAATTTTCAGTTTCTCAAGCAGATGAATTAGCAATCTGGCAACTGATCATTTTTGTATACACATTTCATAAAATATACAGAAAATGTTTGTTTATCAGCTGTTAAAAAGCAGGCATTGCACTTTTTTCTAATTTGTGTTCTTTTCTCGTTATATAAAAAATTGCACTTTCACAGGGCGGGCAAAACATTTTTAAGAGGTACCTTTCCACAGGGCAACATTTTTAATGTATAAAAGAAAACGCCATTAGTATGAATTTTGCAAGTATTGAATCAATGTGAAAGAGTTTCAATTTTTCCAAAAAATTTGTTAATCATAAAACTGACTAAATTCTGTTAAACTTCAACTAAATATTAATTGCCAGATCCCGTAATAAAATAGCACATTAGAAACGATTATAAAATTCAATGAAAAAAAAAGTTTATATCATAACAAAATTTTCTTACATAATCAGCGTGGTTGTCAAAGACTAAAGTTGTGTGTCATAAATTATTGTTACTACATTTTTATATGCGTGGCTGCATTGAAAATGGCGTTTAATATAAAATGCAAACTAAAGCACTGTAAAATTTTGCATTTTTTATGCGCTTGAAGGAAGGAGTTGCGACGAAATGTGGAAGAATTGGTTTGCTGCAAATGAGATTTGTAAATGTTGCAGTTTTGAAATTTCCTAACTTAGCAAAAATATAAAAAAAAAATTGTTCCAAATAATGTATTTCTATCAATACATTCGTACGGAACAGCAACGCAACTTATGCGTGGCCAAGAGAAAAATACAAACAACAACCAAGACGGCATCTGGTGTTTGATAGTAACATTTATTCCAATGAACGGTGTTCATTTTATTCAAGGTTAAAGAAAAATATTGTACGCCAGCAAATGCACCGACCGATCAGATGTATTTCTCGACGGCCCAATGAGGGTTAACAATTCTGATGCAACCCATACACGATACAACCTTTGGCACAACTCGCTTAGTAATCAAGTTGTGTGTTGTGCCCACCGACGATAAAACCTCTTCGTACAATTTCATTTTGCAAGAAATTTACAGCTGGAAACAACAAATAATAAACACGCATCCCATGAAGCAAAACAAATAAGGCCTAAATTTTGTGAAGCAATAATAATAATAATAATAATAAAAAAAAAAAAAAAAAAAAAAAAAAAAAAAAAAAAAAAAAAAAAAAAAAAAAAAAAACTTCAAATGAAAAATTTTAAAAAATAAAACTTCAATGAACTGTTTTTAATTGCATATAATTTACTAATATTGGCTATCATTAAATAATTCATCGTAGAACTGTGCTCTAGTTACATTTCAGCTGTGTCTTCCATTTTTTATTAGTATTCACTTATTTTCTTTGCTTTCAAAAACCAAATTAACCGACGACACATCTTTCTCTCGCAAAATTAAAATGAGAATGATGTACGAAGTCGCATGACTAACCCACAAACTATGCAACGAGTCGGCACAACGTGCCAAAAAATCAAAAAATTTTGATTTTTCATACAACCGAGACACAACTTTATACAACAGGCCCACACACGTTACAATCTTGATTACAACCTGCCGAAGTTGTGCCAACGGTTGTATCGTGTATGGGCTGCTTTAGCTTCTAGATATTAAATATTTACTGAAAATGAGATTTTAATTTTTTCCTCTTAATTAAAATAAATTTGATGCGCAACGCAATAAAGAATTAACAATAAAAGAATAGAGTGTACGAGTTAAGACGTTCTAGTAGGGCATGTAATCGTTTACTTCTCTATTGCCATTAAAATAAACAAGTGACGGCACACAAAAACGTATTTCGGTACTAATTTTTCGTTTCGTATCGTATCGTATCAGTTTGTATGCGAGTTATACTCCAAATTTATATGTAACAGCAGTTTAGTAGCAGCAATATTTTTCTGTCTGGAATTTAAGGCAATTTAAACCGGCAAGCAGTCACTGTCTGTATACTTCATGTTGTCTTTTTTACACCAAAGTAGAGCTTGATGTTGCTTAAATTAATGAAACTACGTTTTCAAACGGGGAATTCGCTGCTACTTTCTGCCAAAGCAGTACCAATAAGAATATATATGAAGCCTATTATCGTACTATTGACTTTTGACTTTGAAATATATATTGTTTTAGCTAAAAAAAAAAAAACAACAATTGAAATTCCAAAATATTTAGTGATACACAAAAACAGTTTTATTTTATTTTCCACTCGTGTATGTACACATGTCAAAATTAAAGAGTCAAATACAGTCAAAGTTCCCATAGTCGGACCGACACTATTGCGTCATTTTTGTTCGTAGGCAAGTTCATTAGCCAGGATGAAGCAATTTGTTTTTGTAATGAACAGCGTAAGCATCGAAGAAGAAAAAAAAATTTTGTCCGCTTGTGAAAGGAGGACAAATTATATGTATAAGCGAAGAGTTAACAGCAATTTCTTTAACCTGCTCAACACACGAATATGTACCCTGGCGTTCGTTTGTCGGCGAATAAATAGCATTAATACGCCAAATCTTTACGCTTAAGGGAGACATATCTCGCTGTTTATATATCTCGCTATACAACACCAACTGCAATAATTATGAAAATTTCTCCTTTGTTCTGCAACATATCCAGTTATGACAGTTGTCACTGTATTTAAAAATCATTGTGTAAACACAGCAACAAAACAATATTATTTATAAACATGTTTATCTTTTCAACTCGACTTTTTCGGTCTATAAAAGAGCGAAAATTGACTGAATTTGTCATCAGTTGAAGTTAATCATTAAAGACTTGAAATAGTTGCTCATCCAGTCTAGATTGCGAAAAGAAATGTTGAAGTTAAACTACTGCTCGAAAATGCTCACTTTGTTAGTGATTCATTTGGCTGTTGCTTCAGCCTGGAGAACACCTACTAACATGACGAAAGTGAACAGTGTGCCATTCCTTGCAAGAGTGTCCCTCCGAAACGGTACACATCGTAATTCTTTCATTTGCAATGCAGCACTACTAGATGAAAAGCACGTGCTTACTACTGCCGAGTGCATTGACAGCATACCTCAATCAATGTTGGTTTTAAGTGGAGGTCAAACCACAACATCGAATACGGCCGCAAAGGCTGGAGTTGCAAAGATATTTGAATTTGGAAAAGCAGTGTTACTAGAATTAACAAACGGTATTTCAACAGTTAGAGGAACATTCATCCAGCCAATAGAACTTTGTGAAGATGATTGGCAGAAGAGTGACACAGAAATTCAAGTTTACGGTTGGAATATAACTTCTACGTCGTGCCTACGAGCAGAAAACGTTCAATTGAAGAAGTGTAGAATTAAGGGCGTGAAAACAACATCACGATCAAATTCAGAATTTTGTGTTGCACCAGAGACGTACACCGGCAACAAATGTTATAATACCAAGAATACTCTGGCCGTTGTTGATGGAAAACTTTGTGGTATAGCATTGCTTTCGCCTGACTATTCTGGAGAGGGATCTCAAGAAGTTTACATCAATTTGTCAAATCTACGAAAATTTATTAAGGAAATCCTTACATCTTCATATGAATACGATCAACATTACAATCTATACGATGATTGATATGTAATTACAAAAGTAAAGTAAAAAAAAATGCTATAAAATAAATTATAAAAAAAAATTTCGCTTTTATTATTTAATACGTAATTTTGAGAAAATCATTTAGTAAAGATAAGACAATTTCAAATCTATACGAAAGTTGAATAACTTTGGACATTCGGGTAGGCCGCTCTCGCAAATGAAATCTACGCTTTTCCTACTTATAATGATTCATTGTAGATCAATAGGATCAGTAGGTTTCTTTACGACACATATATGACTTCTGATTTATACATTAGAACGCTGTTTCATAATCCTTGTTATTTAGAAGCGATCCGTCACGGAAATTCATTATGTCTTTTCTTATCACGCAGCATTTCCAGTTTTTATTTGCTACCATTTCAAATACAAATTCCATTTCAAGCATGCGATCAGTATGAATACGGTTTTGCTTTTGCAACTACACTATCGCACAGTGAATATTAGATTGGATTTAATTTCAGCCCTGACTATGAGTTTCTGATAGTTTCAGATGCAGTAGTAAGATATATAAACCAACAAAGCGATCGAGAAATATTTACTGAAATGTAAAGCGTTAATTTTCATGTCTCTACATATTTTGCGCTCCATTAAGGTCACTATGTTGCCAAATATGAGATGTCGTGTCTACAAGTCGTGCGATTTGTAAACGAAAAGAAAAAAGGAAAGAAGCCGATTTTCATGCAATTTCCTAAAATAGGATGGAATGACATCAGCTTTTTGTGTGAATGAACCGTACGAATGTGTAGGATAGTAAAGCACGGCCCTTAACAGTACAACAGAATGCATATTTTTTCCTTGAAATTTGTAGGAAAGTGTTCTTCGGGTCAATATACTCAATTATTGCTTTAATACTTAATAATATTTTTAATATTTTATTATCCTGTTTGGCACAATTTGTTTTAACACCGAAATGTTTACTTCTCGGGAATGAATGTGTTTCGTGTTTGTTCTATATTTCTCTCATAAATACTTATTAAAAAAATAAATATTATAATAATTTATTTAAATTTTGTTTCTCTAAGTGGAATATTTACGAATAATAAATTAGATTTAAAAAAGTGTTTTTCAAAATATATTTTTTCACCGGAATTTCATCGGTTTTGTAAGAAAGCAGAGTAAACAAAAATATGGTCAGGGTCTGACCATATCGATAGTGTTCCAGAACCGCTGCCCCTGGGAAAAAACTGCACTTGGCGGGACAGTATGGTTGCAAGGTGTAACTACTGTAGAGTCTGGAGCATTCACTTGTATGGACCGAACGTTTTCGGTCCACACACTTGTGCCATGACTCAGATGATAGAAAAATTACGAAAAACGCAGCGCTAAGTTGAGCAGTTTAAAATTTTCTCAATGTACTTCAAACATTCAACTCCTAAATTGTTTGAAAACGTCTGATAACACGTCAATACAAGCCTTCCGAAGAAATATTTAGTGACCCCTGAGTAAAACCAGAACTATAACACAAAACAATAACTTAATTTGTGCATGCTAATTGACTACAAATTATAGTGATAATGTGTTCTGTGAATATGTAATTGTTTCAAATAAATCGACTTTATTCTAATTCATCGCTGAACTGGGTACGAAATTAGATCATAAAGAAAGTTACGAAATCAAAATCTATTAATCTATTAATCTATACGCAGCTTCATAATCTGTATATGAAGCTCTATCGGCTTCATATTTTCTACCAATTACTTTACACCTCAAATCTCTCCGCTCAGAGCTTACGGGAACCAAATGCCAATTGATTTCAAAATATAGTAAAAGCGGGTCCACATTTTGTCTTTAAGACAGCCCCAAATGTTACTCGCTGTGGAATTATACAATATTTATTCGGTGAACGGTGATACAAAATTTTATTTTAGAATGTCTATTGGCGCATAAGGCATTTCGCGAATACCGCAATCGAAACCACATTTACGGCATTTTCTTTTCTGCAGATAAAGGAATCATTTTACACAAAAAGAGTAATTTTACACCCTTTTCTCAAAAATGCCTTGCCCTCAAAAAGTTTGACGTATTCTATTGCAAGGGTAAGGGGACATACTCAGGACGAAAACCATGCCGCTTTTTGCCATGTACAACAGATTAGTCTTACTTTTACATACTGTTACCAGGCAATGTTCAAAAAAAAATTTTTTCAGTCAAAAGAGTCGAAAAATTAGATTGTAATAAATATTTTTATATTTTTAAATAAAAAAGGATCTACGTTCTCAGGTACGTTTTCGTTAACATATTTTATAAAATGTAAATAATTATTTTTATCAACTGTTACAAAGAGGACCACGCACTTTTTTCAAATTTGCGCACTTTTTTCGTTAAATATAAAATAGCATTTTTTCAGGGCAAGCAAAATATTTTAAAAATTAACCTTTTCAAAGGGCAGTTCATTTCCATTTGAGCAAATGTATATGTACTGTAATTCACATATTTATGTTAATGCTAAAGGCCTGCGCAAATGCCTCAACCGCCACATTTCACTAGTAAACAGTAGTAATAGGAATTGACTTTTACTTCTACCGGTGTAATAAAGCAAACACTGTAGAAAACATTGGATAGCAAAAGGAAACTGCTCATTTCAAAAGACTTCCATTACAGTGGCTAACAATACAAAGTGTATGTTATACATTGTAAAAATAAAAACAAACAATTGGAGTTCGATATTCGGTGAATGATGAATATAAATTAAAAGTAAATGTTTAAATTTTGTTTTAACAGTTTTAATGGTGAATGAGGCATTTCACGCATATCGAAGTCGCAAAAACACTCAGTTATTTTTATTTTTTTATCTTTTATTGTTCTATTTATTGTTTTAGATAACACATTATTAAAGAAAGCAAATATCCTTGAATGTGCGCAAATTACTTTAAAAACATTAAATATTTAAATAAATTAGTTATTTTCCATCTGAGCAAATATGTACTTTAATTCACACATATATGTTCATGCTAAAGGCCTGCGCAAATGCCCCAACGGCCGCATTTCACTAGTAAGCAGTACTAATAGGAATTGAATTTTACTTCTAGCGGTGTAATAAAGCAAACACTTTAGAAAACATTGGATAGCAAAAGGAAACTGCTCATTTCAAAAGACCTCCATTACAGTGGCTAACAATACAAAGTGTATGTTATACATTGTAAAAATTAAATACAAACCATTTAGTTCGATATTTGGTGAATGATGAATATAAATTAAAAGTAAATGTTTAAATTTTGTTTTAACAGTTTTAATGGTGAATGAGGCATTTCACGCATATCGAAGTCGCAAAAACACTCAGTTATTCTTATTTTTTTTATCTTTTATTGCTCTATTTATTGTTTTAGATAACACATTATTAAAGAAAGCAAATATCCTTGAATGTGCGCAAATTACTTTAAAAACATTAAATATTTAAATAAATTAGTTATTTTCCATCTGAGCAAATATGTATGTACTTTAATTCACACATATATGTTCATGCTAAAGGCCTGCGCAAATGCCCCAACGGCCGCATTTCACTAGTAAGCAGTACTAATAGAAATTGAATTTTACTTCTACCGGTGTAATAAAGCAAACACTGTAGAAAACATTGGATAGCAAAAGGAAACTGCTCATTTCAAAAGACTTCCATTACAGTGGCTAACAATACAAAGTGTATGTTATACATTGTAAAAATAAAAACTAACAGTTGGAGTTCGATACTTGGTGAATGAGGATGATAAAATAGCCGTAAATATTTAGATTTCGTTTAAAGGTGTCTGAGGTATTGCACGCATATAATGATTGTAGTGTAACGTGACAGTTGTTATTTGACACTCTTTAAAAGCCCTTGAGCAGGGAATGACACAATATTATTATATTGCTGTGACTAATGCCAGACCAAATAACGAAATTATATGCAAACATATTAAAAGTAGACACGTGTAAGATTTTATGTATTTAAATATTATCTCAAGTTAATGAGAATTTTTTAAAGTTGTAAATTTTTTTTGCTGGTTGTTTGATAAGATAAATCAGAAAACATTTAAAGCGCAATCTAGAGATACATCTCCTCTACATTAAAATAACTCTGTTGTTCTTCTATGAAAATATATATAATTTATATACGATAAATTTAAGTTAATGGCAAAATTTGGTAACTGATGTTTCTTTAGGCTTCCTTTTTAAAAAAAATACATTTACACTAGAAAAAAATCAAAATATGCAAAAATTTACAAATTAAATTTACAACAAATTTTTAGTTTATTTACAGATGACTTGAATTTTAGAAAAAAGTTTCTATTTTATTTAAGATTAAAGATCAATATTGTATGCCAGCGCATACACCGACTGATCAGACGTATTTATCGACGGCCCGATGAGGGTTAAAGATTCTTAACCTCCAAAAATTAATTATTTACTGAAAATGAGATTAAATTTTTTTTTTCTTTAATTTCTTCCTCTTTAAATTTAAAAATTTGGGATATTTAAATAAATTTGATACGCAACGCAATGAAGAATTAACAATAAAAGAATAGAGTGTACGAGTAAAGACGTTCTAGTAGGGCATGTAATCGTTTACTTCTCTATTGCCATCAAAATAAACAAGTGACGGTATACAAAAACGTATTTCGGTACTAATTTTTCGTTTCGTATCGTATCAGTTCGTATGCGAGTTATATTCCAAATTTTAGAAAAAAGTAGTTATAAGATTTTAAAATCTTTAAATATTAAAAATCGAGATCATTAAAATATTTACCAAAGAAAAAAATTATTCAGTTTTTTAATATACTTTTTTGGGGCTTTTGGCAGTGCTTCAACTTGAGCTTTCTATAAATTAACGAGTATGGTATTTGTGATACCTCTTACAGTTGTAGTCGTAATAAAATAATTGTAATTCTAATTAAGTAAATAATTAATTCTTACGAGTGTACTGACGTTTTCAAAATAATTAGTCAGCTGTCAATGAAGAATTGCAGCCATCAACAATTGCAGTTGTGCAGACGTGTAGTAGCTGTTTCAATGTGTTTAAAGCAGAATAACGGCTAATAACGATATTTTGGTAGTGAAAGGAAAACACCTTTGTGAGAATGCACACATACCCAATCATTACGTCGGAAAAAAGTAAGAAACCAGTAGTACTCAAAAGTTTTACTAAATTTAATACCTTTTTAACACAAAAAGCCTTAAAAAAAAAAAAAAGTAAAAAGTAAATTTCATCCTTTTTGTTTTTTTTTTTGTGTTTAATTTTTCAACACGGTCACACTATCAGCAAAAAAGTTTATCAATTACAAAGTTAGATGCTATTTTCCCGCCAATAACTTGAACTTTTACGAAGAATTCATTGTTCGTGCCAGTTCTGTTCTTTCTTAACATAATTCATTTATCAAATATATTATAAATAAATAAAAAATAAAAACATAAAAAATAATGAAGGCATACTTTTAGGAGTGGCAATAAAATAAATAAAAACAAGGGGAGAAGTACATTTGCATATGAGTGCGTCGGCTCAACAAAGTCTCTGCTCACAGCAGTGCAGTGCTTTTCTAAAAAGTAAAAATAATTCAAGGCCTAGGGTATTCATATGTACACACAAAATGCAAAGTGCTGCAAGAATACTTTTGTGCCAAAGGCTTTGAGCAAAAACTTGCGTCTGTAATTGAGCAGAAACTTCAGTCATTTAAAAATGCAATTCACGCAAGAAGGGGGAAAAGCGAAGGCCAAAAGTATACATAGCGAGAGGGATGAGAGAGGGAATAATAATAAATTAACTTTTATTACTTCTTATCAGATGCAAAAAATTTTTAGATGCAGGAAGAGTATATACTATTAAAATCAAAGTCTCCTTCTATAACACGGAATGATGAGAGCCACTAGTTACATTTTACTCGTACCTAAGATGCAGAAAAATTTATTAACGGATTGAAACTGCTTCCCATTTCTTTAACATACACATTTTGTCTTTATGTAAGTAACGGAAGGATTTACACCTAATCACACAACAATTCAATGATAAAAAGCAACAATAAATGACAACAATGGCCGGTCATACAGACAGATTGCTACAACCTAATGTTTATAACGACTTCTGCCACCACACGCCTACTCCTAGCTTCTGGACTAACTGTTAGGTGGATGGAATAAATTCTATAACTTTATTATGCACGGCAGGATAAATAAATGAAAAAGATTTGATAAGAAGCAAAAAACCAGTGATCAATCCTGTGCAACTGATGACCTTTTTCGGCGAAGCACACAGACTCCCTCATTGCCAAGTAGCTAGCCAACCGGATAAAGTCGAATGGGAAATATAAAAAAGTGAGTACGTACGAAAATGAATTCACCATATGACGTTTCAAATCCTTGATGTCATTTCGTCCAGGAAATGTGTGTAAAACAAATCCCTTTATAGTGAAATACATCACAAAAGTAGAAAAAAAAAATTAAAATAAGAATCCAAAAAGTACAAGAAGAAAACAAAAGTACTTTAAACGAAGATGAAAAAGTTTCTTTTTTTTTTAAGGTTAAAGATGATTGAGTGTTTGGCCTGCGTAAATTATTTTCATTTTTCTTTAGCTTTTGGACAAGGTAGAAGCAATTTTCTGACAATGGTGTTCAGCTCAAACATTCACAAAGAAGAAACTGAAGAAGAAAAATGGCCATTTAGAAATAGAGAGTGCTACGGGAATCCTTTGCATACTAAATGGACTTAAACTTAACATAAATTTTCTATTGCATGTCTAGACACCAGATATCACACGTAACAAAAATTATGAAAAACCAGCATTCGGCAGTTCTCGATTTTTCATCTGCCTGCATTAAAATTGGAAGCTTCAAATAAAATCAAATTCATCAAACTGGCATCTTACAAGTGAAACTGAATATTGAAGATCAGAAATACTCTGATTACAGAGAAGGGAGTAAATGGACAGATTCTTATAGTTCGACTTGTTTCATTTTGAACGGGAGAGAAAACCCCTTTGGTGATCTTGGTACATTTCCCTTGCAGTGTACACGTGAAGGAGAATATTGAAGATGTGGATTACTCTTATAGTTGAGCTTGTGTCATTTTGAACGTGTAAGAAAGTACTTTTGGTACTTTTGTAAAAAATGATAAGAAAATTTATGAATTTAATGAGCGGTAGTGCGGTTTACATGGGAACCCCTCATATATTTCAAAATGCTTTAAAATAAATAATAAATAACTTTCCTACTGAATTATAATTTTTTTAAAAAAAAAAAAAACTAAAATAAATAAATAAATGTGAAAAACTTCTTTTTCACAAGAAACTGAGAAATAATTATTTTCCGCTAATAAGGACACCTTTCGCAATAAACACTACCAGTACAAGATCCTGTTTTTAGTGTAGTTAACAGCGTGCTTCAGTCAGTCCAGTGTTTCATCTTCTCGCTATCGGCTATCGGTATAGCGCATTAAAGCTGATTTCTTGTGTTTCCATTGATCTATAATCCTCATGGGGCCAAGTTGATGAGGCCAAGTATATATATTCCTTTTAATTTATAAACTTCCCAAATAATTCACTTTAGAAAACTGAATTTAATATATAATATTAAATAAAGAAATGCCTTTTTTACCTTTTATCTACTTATTCTATACTCTGTCTTTCTGTTATCATTCTGCTGACAACAAACCAAAAGAAAATTTTAAGTTTTGACAGTTGACAGTTGTGAAATTTCTTTCTTTTTTTCTATACTTCAGAATTTATGATCTGATTGAATATCTGCATTATTGACGCCTCGGCCTTAAAGGTATTGATAAGACTCTTCTTTAGCTTTCTCTTGCTCTCGCGCTCTCGCTCTCTCTCACTCTCTATTAAAAAGTTAGATCGTATGTCATATGCAAGAACAGCAGCAAACGCATTTGATATACACCGGCAGCGCAAAATGATTGCGGCACTAAAAATGCCACCATTTTCAATGTAGCAAATTAAATTATATCGCTCTGTACGAGTATACTCGGTACCATTGAATTTATATGAAAACATAAAATCTCTGCGCTAAAAGTTTGAAGTTGATGTTAGACTTTGCTTGGCCAAGCAGACAATTTTATACAGCAAATGTCCTGAATGAATTAAAAAACAACAACAGTAACAACAACAAAAAACGAAATAAATAAATAAATAATAAATGACAAACGAGCAACCTCTTACACTCTTGCGATATTGGCACTGATGACCCCATTACACTCTTACGCACACATTCAGAGGAAAAGGTACGCATACAAGAACAAGCAAAACAAAAGCTAAACTTAGAAAAGATGTTCATTTTGGATTTAATGATTACATTTTGACTTTTTTCCATTTCCTTTTGGTTTTTTGATACAAACGTAACACATACACAAACGCAGGACACCGGAAAAAGTAACAGATTTTAATAATTCTTTTTCCATCAGTGCTTCGTTCAGTTTTTACATCAACTGATTGAATAATCTTGAAACACACAAACATTAGCAATGCGAGAAGAAAAAGAAACTAAAATTTAATAATGCAAATTGGATAAATAATTGGAGCACACATCCTTTGCACTAAACAACACACACACACACACACACACATGGACGAAGTAATGAATATATACAAAAGATACAAATTGAAAAATTGAAAAATTGTAACAAATACCAGCTGTTGATTAACTACAAATGAAAGTTAAGCTCGTTGCCAGTTTTGTAATTTTAAAACTTTAGCAAACAAATTTATGAAATATTGTTTTAATATCGTTGCCCTGAGAAAAGAACAGCGTGTACAACACGTACACGCTATTTAAAAATTTTAACATTTTCAATTCTGTGTAAAGTTCGGTTTGACTAAATCATATTTCATAGATAAAATTATAGGGTTTTATTATAAGCGAAATTATGAATAACAGTTCCCTGGGCATCTTTCACCTACGGTCTGTTTGCTATGCCAAAACATATCTCGGTGAAAACTTTATGTGATAACATGTTGAAGGAACTGAAATCCCGTGTACAATAGTACAAATTCTTTCAATTCATTCGCACGAAAATCTGATTGCTTTAAAATGACGCTGCCAGTGCCACACTATTGTACAAATAAATGCAACTCTGATCGCATGAAAATTATCATTCTATGAATATTTTCATAAAGTTTTGCAAACCGTACGACCAGTCAAGAAATCGGACACACTGTTCATTTTTACTACACACTAACACACTTTTTCAGCAGAGATGCCATATTACGCAATTCAGCTGTTTGCTGTTTATATACCGTTTTGTAAATATTCGAAAAGCTTCGTCTCACAAGAAATATAAAAATAATATAAAATTTTTATTTTACCCCCTTAACACCCATGCACCTCTTCTCAGTTCATTTTTACTCATTAAGGCAATGAATTCGCTATCCTGCATAATCATCCAGGATAATGGTTTTACAAATTAAACAAATTACAAATACGAAATTAAATATGAAAAAAAAATACTGAAAATAAATGTTAACAAAACCAAGAAAAAAGAATTAAATTACGAGTCTGTTAATATTCCTTCGACACTTAGGCAGGCGCGTACACACACTTTTGTGCTTTAGTGTAAATAAGAGCATGTATTTAAGCTTTCATCTGCTTGTGGGTGCTTAAGTTAATGTATGCATGTTAGCTTCACTAAGCTTTTTGTTGTTAGCAATTATTTAAATATTTGCATATGTAAAATCTAACACACGCACAAGCACAAGCGCACGCATATGCACACGCACACATGGATAAGTGCTTTAAGTATTTGTATATTTAAATCTTATGATATTTTTAGTTTAAGCATTTGATTAAAATGTTACTTTTTCGCTTGCTATGTCTTGTTATTCTTCTATTTAGGCTTTTTTAATGCAAATACACTTCAAATGATTCACATTCGCTACACGAGTATGTAGCTTCTGCTATTTTAAACCTTTTTATTGTTTTCAATGTTTAAGTGAATTTGCCTTAAGATATTAAAAAGAAAAATAAAAATATTTATTTAAATTATGGGTTTGATTCTTCTGAAATATGCACAGAGCATCGACACAAATAATATTTTGCCTACAGCAAACGCAATTGAATTACAAAAAGGATTTTTATAATTGTGCAGCACTTATAGTTAGTTTTTACATTTAGATTGAAGTTCTCGTGAGATTCTTGAACAATATTTAAGCAGTGTTATATGGTTACACTGTTTACAATAAAACAAATAAACAATACAGCATACTTTTAGGATGAGCCAATAACAATTCTAAAAAGATTCACAAATTTCCTAAAAAATGAGCACGCAAAGGAAAGGTAAAAGCTAAACCTCAATAGAAATGCCTAACATAATTCTGCTATTAAATTGTGTATGAGGTCCTCGATCGTACAGTGGTCACTATTGCCGCCTGTCACACGGGAGACCGGCGCTCCCGTGTGGAAGATTAGCCGATAGACTCGGCAGCCAGTGCTTCTACCCATAATATAATTATGTTCATATAAGTGTAATAATAAGAGAATAAAATGCATTTAAATACAACTCTGATGAGGTCCTTGATAAGAGAGAAACGGCTTTTGACTTAATAATTATTTTGCATTTGGACATTTTTTTTTCAATTCCGAAGAATCAATCTAGACAAATGAATTAATGAATTTAATGAATTGTAATTAATTTTTTTCAATTTGTAATACACTGTTGTGAAGAGTCTTTATTGGTGTTATAAATATCATAAAACTTTTAGAGCAACAATGTTTATGTTAAGTGTAGCCTATCATAGTTTTTGCGCCGTTTAATTTATTCATGAATGAATGGGCGAGTTTTTCCTTTTGTTTCCAGAGCAGAGTAATTGAAAATATCAGTAAAATTACCATTAAAATAAATAATTAAAACTTTATTTATTACAATTCCCAAACAACACGTGCACACTCGTGCCAGTGTTGTTCTTCATGAAATTTATTTCACTCGTTAAACAATAGGTTGGCTATTGAGGGCAGATACTTGTTTCTGTATATCAGATAGTTTTACTTACACATTTCCTCCTGTATGCATGTGTGTAAAAGCTTTGACGATTTCAAAGCAATGAAAAAAATTGATATTTTTGCATGTGTATGCATAGATTTTTCTTCAATTGTGTACACGTTATGTTGGAGGGCTAAGGCGATTTTTTTCCAAGGCCCCTTCACACTCAGGCCTAATCTAGTTCTGCTTTCTATAGAATAAAGCTTGTGCTTAGATTTACTAGTTTGCAATTAATAAGGAAAATACTTATTTTATCTTAAAACAATCAATTTCAAGGTAATTCCTCTTAAAATTTTAACTAAATTTATTTATAAATATTTTGCCCCAAATTTTTATTCAATCTCCTTCAAAGAATTCCTCTTAAAGCAAGCTGGCTCAAAATCATGCTGTACACATCGTTACAAATTCTATTTTGTAAAAGTTGGCATTTAAAGCTCCCTAGCGCTACACTGCTTTAAACTGCTGCTGTAAGGATTCTCTAATCCTTCTTTTGTTCAACTTTTTAGTTCCGTTTTGGTTTACATGATTTATGACAGCAGCGCTTACAATTTGATGAAATTTAATGAACAATAATAAAAGACGGAAACATTTTCTATAGAAAAGAAAAACAAAAGCTTCTTTTTTTAACGAACAACCGTATAATGTTTTAAACGATAACCAACCAACTGCTAGCAAGACAAGAGAGAGTAAAACTTAAATAAAAAAACATATCAAAAGCTAATTAAGCACAAGAAAATTTGCCAGCGAACACATTATTAAACTTCATAAGGAAAAGGTAAAGCCTTAACCATAAAATAAAGGACTTACCTTTACTCCAATATGTATAGGCGAAAAGGCTGTTTCGCTGTGTAGTGTTTGTAATATAGGCAATTGGATGGACATGGGACACGACATCATGGTCGCAACCTAAAATTTCATAAAAAAAAAAATCAATATACTTTATTTATTACGATTATTACGATTATTTCATATTCGTAATGAATAATCTTTAAAAACAGTTAAACTTGTTTAATGACCGGCAGTAAAATACGCTAAGATTTGTATTGCAGCAGTTATTTGAGAAGATTTCTAAAACGTGTTAAAATAAAAGCAAAAAAGAGTTAATAACCCAGCAAACATTTTGTGTGGAATTCAATTGGAAAGTGGAGGTAAATATAATTAGCCGGTGCACGTTTGCCTAATTGGAATACTCTAACCAAAGAAAAAAAGATTTAATAACCCAGCAAACATTTTGTGTGGAATTCAATTGGAAAGTGGAGGTAAATTTAATTAGCCGGTGCACTCTAAATCGTTTGCCTAATTGGGGATACTCTAAGCAAAGCAAAAAATATTTAATAACCCAGCAAACATTTTGTGTGGTATTCAATTGGAATGGAGGTAAATTTAATTAGCCGGTGCACTCTAAACCGTTTGCCTAATTGGGGATACTCTAACCAAAGCAAAAAAGATTTAATAACCCAGCAAACATTTTGTGTGGAATTCGATTGGAAAGTGGAGGTAAATTTAATTAGCCGGTGCACAATTTGCCGGTGCACGTTTGTCTAATTGGGGATACTCTAACCAAAGCAAAAAAGATTTAATCACCCAGCAAACATTTTGTGTGGAATTCGATTGGAAAGTGGAGGTAAATTTAATTAGCCGGTGCACTCTAAATCGTTTGCCTAATTGGGGATATTCCAACCAGGCTGTCTTAACGTTAAAGCTCTGTTTTTAAAAATACTCGCAAAACAACAATCACTAACTTAATTTGATTAATTTCATAATAAACTGGCTAAGATTTAATAAGCGACGTATCGCTTGCTTGCTAAGCAAACACAGTGATACAAAGCACTCCACACTTGCAATTTTAGTATCCCCAAAATACCCTTTCTTCAATACAGATAAAACAATAATTTGCTCTTTCCAAGCAAACATTTTCATATAAACATATTTTTTTTTAATATTATTAGTCGCTACTCATGCAATACATTCTGTGGGAAAATAATGATAGCGAAGAGAGAATAGTTTTTCTTTTTGCAGAAGTATCGCTATCGAGATAGGTGCTGTTACATCAGCTTTTTTTTTAAGACAAGCAAAAGTTTATGAAAATTTTCATAAAATCACAATTTACTTCAATCAGGGAAGGATAAATTATTATTTGTATATTATTATTTGTATGATAGTGTGGCACCAGCAACACCATTTTGATTACCTTTTATAAAACAGCGTGCGAATGAATCGTACAAATGCTAGAGGATAGACTCGCAACATAAATGGAAAAGAAGTGTTCTGACCTGCGAGAGTATTAAAGAAAATGAGAGCCAGTTCTCCTGTGAACCAACTGCTTGTAATCCTAACAATTTTAAATAATGTTTGTGACTCCATAATCAAGTACAGAAACACGTCCACAGATCACTTTCTAAACCAACGGAGAGAAGAGGGAAAATTTACATACACAAATGGAAAATACGTACACTATCATTACCAGCAAGTTGCCACGCAAATGCGATACACACATGAAGGAAGTACTTGTATGCAACAATGGCATTGAAATAACACGATATGATTACATTGTGCAATGAATATTGCAACTGACAACCAAAAATGGCGACCCCACATATTCACATTGCCAACGCATAAGCACATTTACAAGTATAAACTGGCAGCGAAAACAAACAAACAAAAAAAGTAAACAGCAATAATTTATGAAGGACAAAAATAAAACGCTCTCTTTGCTACTCCCGAATGTATGGAAGCAATGAATAGTGACAGCAGCCGCACACAAATATTGAAAGAAATAAAAACTGACAGCAGAGGCTTAATAGTACGAAACGTAAAGTAAAGTTGCATTACAGAACTGCACACTGACAACGGCAGCAACCATAATACCTGCCACAAAGATGTAACAACAGCAGCAAACAAACGGACAAATGATAAGACAAACACATAAATGGAAAAGAGAGGAAATTGACTCAGGACCCGACATTCCTCCCCTAGCAGCCAGCTGTCGTCCTCCTGTTGCTGGCAATTCTTGCTAACAATTATATTTATGCTGACAACAACGATGATGTGGTTACAACAGCAAGCAAACATACAAATGACAACTGCAAAACTCGGTAAGACTTACTTCAATGATACTAAAACGAGGGAGGAATATGTACTTTAATATAGAGGAACACTATCTACACGATAAGCTGAGAAAATGCTCCTTTGCCTTTTGACAACCATGACACAGACGATGACACCACAAAAGGAAGTTGATATTACAGCAACGGCAATGGCAACAGCAACAGCAACAGCAAAGGCAATAGCAACCATGTCAGCAGTCAAAATAGCAGCATCTCCGATGGCAACAATAATAAAATTTATTGTCAGAATTTAATAGAGCAGAAATCAGCAGCATTTACAACGACAACAAAGTGCTTACTTGCCACGCACTCTCGTACTCGCAATACTTTCGATGACATTGGCGAAGGAAGGAGAAGAAATATGTACGTATGCACGTATTTGTTGCAGCACAACAATAACCATGTGGTTTTATTGTTTTATTTATGGTTGGCAAAATTTATGTATTCATGCACACACAGATACAATAATATTTGCGGCATTGAATTGCTGGATAAACAACACAACTTGTCTTGTGGCAAGTGAACTACTCGTATTTATGTTGTTGCATGACGCATCAAACGTGAATATGACACGCGTTATTTTTCTTTGTTTAAAACACGAAAAAATATTGTCGCAAATTATGTTTCTTAATTTCCTTAAATTATTATCAGACTTTTAAGTTTTATCGCTTTCTCATTCCATTTGAAACATGTCAAGTGCAAATTAATATGTGCTACTACACCAAGCCCTTCCACATATATTTTAATACGTTGCCAAGAGTTGCTTTCACTTGCCTACTTTTCCTACATTGCCTTCCGAAGGTTTTCTTTCGGCGAATTTTTTTTATCCTGCAGAAATACTTCTATGTGAGCATTCGTGCAAGTAAAAGTTCTGTTACGGAAATGCGAATAAATATATATGCCCGCTTGACTGTGATACGAACTCATATTCTACGGATATATACATAGATCTCAATTTTAGAGATACTTTAATTAAATTAATTCATTAGCAATTAATTAATTGTATTAAATGATTAGTCATTATATAAGAATGAACAATAGAAAAGAAATTAATCGCATTACGTATGTTTTCATTTCCATCACAAAAATATGGCCTTCCTCTAAAGAGAGTTCCAGAAATGTGTTTCCAGCAAAATATTTAAAGCCCTGCTTTAAATGTCTCCCAAGAAACCGTGTTTTTCGGGCACCACAACAAATTCAGAAAAGGAACAAATGGCCATTAAATGATTTCCGCTGCTCCTGCAAGACCGATATTCTCAGTAAAATATTCAACTAGAGTTCGTCAACTAGAAATGCTGAAACTCGCGCTTGTCGCAACAGAATAAAAATTGTTAGGAATTTTTCTCGAGTGCTTTCATATTTCGGCTTTCATTGGTATTGGCGTTTTGAAGTGAGCCCGGATCGCTACACGGTTCCCTCGAAGATATTGGTCATCTGAGCAGACACGCCCCCTTTCGCCGGTATTCTGTATCATCGACGAATTAAACCAATGAGTAAAATGGCTACCAAAAATAGCTTAACAGCAGTTGCTTTCAAACTTCAGAGGGAGCAACAGTACTCCCTCTCATATCTAGTTGTTTAGCAACTGTAACCAATCCGATACAATACAATGGATTGTGTGGGTAAGGAGCATAACCTCCTAGCTGGCCATAAATCAATAATTTCAAAAAGCTTAGCATGTCATAAATGTGTTACTGAAATATTATGTTAACCAAAATTCAGAGCTGCCAGATTCGCTGCAATTCATCGCTTGAAATAATATTTTAGTATGATTTTATTTTACAATAATAACAATGTATGTTATAAAAATAAGATTTGTGATTGCTATAACTCGGCTTGCCCAACATTTTCTGGTAAGCCTGTGCAAGCATAAAAATCATATGTTTTAAAGGACACTTTCAATACTCTCGATTTGTGGGATGGAAAAAGTGCGATACCATATAAACTTCTTCTTTATTTCAGTCTTATCAAAATGATAAATATGGAATGAAATCGTGTAATGTTTCGTTACTTGTTATATTGCTTGCAAGTCAACTGCGGCATTAAGTGCACTTCTTTTCAAGGAAAAGGATACCAAATACACAGACTGAAGGTTGTAAAATTACAATCTTAACACATTACCTAACTAACTGCTCTGTGCTTCGAGAAAAACACCCGCTGATTTTTCTTTTAATGTAAATAAACACTGCAATCACTCACAACTTGCTTGGCGTTTTCCCTCCGCCAACAGCATGAAGAGAGGGTATTAGGAAAATGTGTTTTAAAACTGTTGATAATGACTGTCATGATGTTGATGGCGATTCTACGAAATTATTCTGATACTGCGTTTTTATCGTGGTTGCAGTCGCTTTCATTTCTAGATGGCAAATGATGAAGATGAATGAATTCTACGATTTTCAAGCTGGCAAAAAAACAAAAATAATAAACAAAAAAAATAAAAATAGAAAATACATAAAACTATAAAGTTGAAAATAACTCAAAATATCAGAAATGAGATTCAGTTTTATAAATTTAAGTGAAGTGCGGAGATTGGTAACAGTCAGCAACCACACGAAAGGAAGTACAAATACAACAATAAAGTAATGAGCCAAAGCAAATATTGCTGTTTCCTTCCCGAGGAGATTTTTCAACATCTAATCACTCATTCACTGCATTATTCATAATGCCATGAAGTGCAGCAGTTTTGAATTGGCATGCTTTTATTTTTCGTTTTCAAAAAATTCGAAATGAATTGTTCAATGAATCAAAAACTTAATGCTTAACGATTCTTGATGGCTGTTGGCGACAATTGCCATGAAGGCAGGCATTACTCTTAAAAAATAGTTGCCAATAAACTTTTATTATGCTTTTGTTGCTCTTTCGTCTCGAAAGTAAAGAATTCAAAACTGTTTTACTTTTATCAAATTAGGAATGCAAAGAAAATACCAACAAAAGGAAAAAGTATAAAAAGAAAAACAGTTGTATTGCAATCGGCCTGGTGGGCAGATTTAAATACAATATAAATAATAAATATATATATATAGATATATACCAGCTGGGCCGGGCGGCGTGGCTGGCCTCCATGTTCTCTTCTTTTTTTTGAATTGCCTCTCGGAGAAAATCAAAATCAGTGTTTTTAATTAACGCCACTGATTAAGGACTCAACGCCACTGATTAAGGACTCAACGCCTCCAGAGAAACGCAGCATAGGCTTACTGCAAGTAATTGTGCCATCTGTCGGGCGATATTTTTTACTCATCGCCATTTCACATCGTATTTGCGTAATGAACTGGAAAGCAGCATAATTCTTATCGGATGGATTAAGTAATGATGATGGGTGCTTAAAAATGTAATTCCAAGATAGTTAATACATTTTCGGAATTTAGAAAAAACAAAGAATATTTTGAAGAGGTGCTTTGAAGAGCGTACAGCACTTAGTCAGTTAGTAACTCGAATGCAGGGGTATGTGCATTGCTAATTAGCCCTAAGAGAAATCGGATTATTGAAAACACCTGCATCTCTTACATTATTGCCTTCTGAACAAGAGAAGGCGCTGGACAAAAAAATGTCCTTTTACCGTGCCATAAATCTTTTAATTTTAACTCCGGTATTCAAAATAAACAACGTTCAATCAAACATTACTAGAATATTCTTTAATTAAGAATGCATGTAAAAGCACGTACTTATCCCATTATGACGCACAGTTTTTATTTTATGTGTGTACTCTGAAATACCGCCAAGCCGGTTTCAAGTGCGTTTTGAAAGCACAACAATTTATAAAGTCATACGAGTGGGCATGTATGAAAGTCTAGTGCTAAAAATTTCTTTGTTTAAATGACAAATAAAAATTAGTGAATTAAAACAATTATTTAAAATAAAATATACCCGTATTGAGAAAAAAAAACAAAAAAAAAAACAATGGCGATAAAATTCAAAGCAGTGCACAAAAGCACAAACACAATAAATAAATCATCGTTAAGTGCAATGACAGTTGAAATTTAAATTTAATTGAAAAAATTAACTTCAAGGCGAAATATTTTAAAAAAGGAGAGAGTGCAGAAATTGCAGAAAGTTTATTTATTTGATGATTAAATAATTTGCATAAAACTGAAAAGTAAACCAGATGTGATTCAGAATCACAGTGTACAGATCGACCCAGACACCAACCGGTTTAAAATACATCAATCCGATAATTGGTTTGTGTCTAAGAAGACACACTAAGAATGAGTTCGTTCCCCCTCATGTAGGTAATTCCGTTATACCAATGATTTCATATCGTAATTAAGAAGACTCTACGCAGCCAGTGTTGTCACTTTTACGTCTTTCCCATTTTAGAGAAGTAAAATTCAGAATTTCTTTTAAAAATTATTTTCAAATATAAGCATCGTCACTTTATATTTTTAATTTAATTTAAAAGCTGTTCTTGTATAAGATTAAGCTTTAATTATACAAAAAGTCGTGCAATCATTGCTAGGGAATCCCCTCACATTATTTTTACATATATTTAAATGAACAAAACTTCGAATTTGCTATTTTCGAATGAAAATCAATAATTAAATGGATTTTCTCTCCGTAAAACCGTATGAAAATGAACAAGTTCAAATATTTATTTAAATTAATTTGAAAATATTCTTGTAATTTATAAGGAGAAAAAGGAACGTTAGAAATGAAATGAATTTTAACAAATAAGAAATAATATATGGCGAATTTAAACAAAATTTGAAGGTTATCCGAATACCCTGTAAAGTTGAGTCTACGGAAAAGTAAGAAATATTTTGGAAGTTCATTTCTTATAGATAATGGAAAAGAAAAGTGATAAACATGGCAACTATATTCGCCAAATTTATCCTCCGGTATGTTTTGTCCGTATTTTAAAAGAATTCAATCGAGATAAAATAGGCTTCCTATGTCTCCACCATCCATCAGGATTATAAAAGCATATTTAAAAAATTAAGTTGATGAAATATGACATACAAATATTTTGGAAGCTCGTGTCCAATAGGTAAAGCAAAAACCAATTCCTTCAGAAGCTGGCTTACTTGGCTTACTTGCGCAAGTAATATAATTATGAGTAAATTAATTAATTAATACATTCAATGGGAAGGCCCAGTTATGCCTTACCAGTACATTATGGAGAAAATATATACTGAACTGAAATGTTAGAAAAATTTTGTAAGTCGTACCTCGTGGATCACTATAAGATTTCAAATTGAAACACCATAAATTTGTTAAATTTCAAAGAAAAACTTTAGACTCCCAGTTTGTGATATTTATTGAAATTAGAAGGCGGCAACTCTGGTTTGGAGACCAAGAGTAAACAAAGAAGGAAGGTACGATCAATGGCTCTCAATTTAAATTTGTTTCGTTTTTCTTTTTCTTTTTCTTTTTCTCCCTCTCCCTCTCTCTCTCTCTCTTCTTTTTGTTATTTTTTATGATCCGATGAGATCATGCGCAAAATGAAGAAATTAAAGAACAAAAAAACTGACAACTACGAAGAACGCAAAATAAACAAGCAAACAAATAAATACCATCCGTGCAACATGTACATACATATGTAAGCAACTGGTGTTGCATGCCTTGCCAGACTGTGTAGAGGGGCCTTGGACCATGAGATAAGCACGGCAAACAACTGGTATCAAATGTACATGAACACACATACATACAACCATACATATAATAATTTTCCTGTTCTGTAAGGTTAATTTTTTGGTTGTCTGACGACACAATTTGTGCACAAATCCAATTATTACGTTATTGGTTTTGAATTTGCTATGACCTTCGAAAGTACCCGTTTACACACTTAACCCATTATTAAAAAATAAGTATATCTTCTTTAGGATCTCGTCACATAAAATACTGCACATGTATACTTTATACTCTCCCTATAACCTTAAACTACGAAAACTATTTACTATAATCAGTCCATCCTGTTTACTATCAATACGTGCCCCCTAACCCAAAGCACTTAAGTTGGCCAAACTTTTAACTTGTTGCATACGTTTGTTACTTTAAGAAGTATCATTTGGTTTTTTACTACATATTTATTCAGGTTGTTATTAGTGCATCTTCGCTCCCAATTTCATTTTTTAATCATGCATTACGTGTGAAAAATGATTTTACACTATCCTCGGTTATTCGTATGATTCATTCGCATGCAAATCGGATAGTTACACTCTGCTATTTTAAAAATGTTTATCAAAATGGCGTTTCTGGTGCAACACTAAATTTTACTTGTTATAAAAATCTGATATATCGCGATCAATATAACCACCTCCTAGCTTTCGTTGGTCTCATTTAGAAGGGCACTACTACACGAATGAACTAGAATGAACTGACAATATTCGAAATCACAAAACTCTAGCAAATAATGCGACTTAGGGCCTTCCTACATGAGGTCAACTGAATCAACCGTTTCCAGCTGTAGATTTTTTGTTGCAATGCGTCACTTATGTGTAGCACATATAAAGTTCTTTTATTTGTCAGAAATTTCATATTTCAATGCAAACTTAAACGTCCATACACAAAAATATTTACACCGTAAAGCACGTGCTGGTAACAGCAGTAACACAGATAGGTCAATGTGAAACTGGAAAAAAAAACTTGTTAGACAAGCGTTTGGTGTTTGTAAACTTAAACCAACTAGAAGTTGCCGGCCGGTAAAGCAATCGAACGGCTGATGCAGCGATTGATCATCACCACTACCATTACTAACAATATGTCTGGCGTGTTGTCGTTTATTATTCGTAGATTTCACACGCGCACTCATGTCATGTAACATCGAACTACACACAGCCCAGCAAGTTTGTTTCAATTATAATGCAGCAAACACATGTTTGTGATCTTAAATGGGCGAGTATGTAACGAACGATGTAGTTGAAAGTTATTGAAATGCATTTTCAGAGATGGGTAGTGTAATGCCTTAGCAATTATAAATTTATTTCCAATGAAAAAATATTTAATGCATTAGAAAATAAATTTCCTTTTTAATTAGAACATATTAACAGACGAATCTTGGCATAACGAATCTCTCTCTAATGAACAACGTGCTATATATACTCGTATGCCTCTTTGCTAATTACAGGCAAATTTTTTGCTAATTACAGACTAATGATTTTTCACATTACTTTACTGTACATATTCAGAGTTTTTCAAATGTCCAATGTTTGTTCTCATGATGTTCCACAGCTGTTGGCAAAACTTGGAAGAAATATATTAAAAAAGCGGCCTTAATTTATTTCAATTTTACATCATTATTAATTTACATATTACTTTGCAAGGTTATATCTCAATTTGTCTAATATGTTTAATAGAGATCGAAAACTTGAGCTAAAAAAAAGTGGCTGGGAATATCCAAACAAAAGTTAATGTACAGAGACGGTAAGTACAATTTCCCAAAGTGTCCATCATCAGGAAGAGGTAATATTGTCACAGTCGCGGCCAGTCTCTACTGTACGTGAAATATTCATATTCCTTTAACACAAAATATATTCCAGCACCCGTTCTCGTGTTTAACAATATGAGTAAAAGCATTAAATTGCGAAAGCGATAGAGAGAGCTCGTAAAGGGAATTAATTTAAAATTACACCTAAATAGTATTTGGCGCCATCATTCTCTCGCTTTTTCTACTTTGAAGGTGATCACTGGCTAAGTGTGTTTATAGATCACCTACAATATTTAATCATAATAATCAATTTGGTGCCATGAGTTTGGCTGCTTAATAAAATCCATGGCGGTTCCACACATATTCTTCCTACAATAATGAAATAAATGTATGATCATGTAGCGGGTGTTAGTTTTCCATAGTCTAATAATTCATACAATTGAATGAAAAATGTTTGGCATAAATAAAATAATAGATGTACGTAGAAACATGTATGTATGTGAATGTGTATGGATATGCACTGGTGTGTTTGTATGCTCAACACTTGTGCACTCCATTCAATACAGAAGTACTTTTAAAGCGATTAAGGAGAAATCATTTAAAAATTGTAATCACTTTCAGCATGCAATCATTGCAAGAAATGCATGCGGGCGAACATAAATTACAGTAAAATTATTGTTCGAAGCACAAATTCTCCAGTTACTTGGAAATTATTTAATTAAAGAGTTTAACTTCTGTTAGAGCTCTGCAGAATAAATTGCGACTGCGGCTTATTCCACCATCCAGAGTTCACAAGTCATTTAAACAGTAGATATATTAGAGGTCTTAACACTGAGCATATTAGACCTGAGCTTGCATTCATAATTTTGATTTCTTTCCCCCAACTTTTTTATGTATGATTTTTAGGGGCCGCTGTTGAATGTGAACCATGCCTAATTTCCCAATTTCAGAGTAACTATATTTGATAGATACACAAATGCATGTTATGCATATTGTGATTTTTTAATAAATTTAATTTTCCAAATGTGCTTAGCATCCAAAAAATCGGGGAACTATTTGAGCCAACACGAGTGCGTGCTCGTACTGTAGAAAATATTGCAGCAGCAATGCATAAAAATTGTTTTTCTTGCGCTCTTCTTTGATAATCATTACCATAAAAAATTACATTTATATGCTTATAAGATGCAATTGACTCAAGAACTAGAACTAAATCCTCTTGATCGTGCCAAACGTTGCCAATGGTCAAAATGGGAGTATGACATGGCAAAAGTAGATGATAAATTTTCGAATAAAATCATCTTCAGTGATGAGGCGCATTTTCAATTCAGTGGATTCGTCAATAAGCAGAATTGCCGCATTTTGCGGAATGATAACACAAGAGTGATTGCCGAAAAAGCAATGGTGACATCAACGGCCCGTCTTTTTGCCAAAATGAGACCGGTCAGGAAGTTACTGCCAATGGTATTCGCTATCGTGAAATAATTATGAAATTTTTATGGCCCGAATTGGACAGTATGTATGTGGACGATATGTAGCCTCAACTGGAAGGTGGCACTTGTCACAGAGCTAACGAAATAATGGCTCTTGTGCGCGACAAATTCAATGGCCGGGTTATCTTTCTTCGTGGGGATGTCAATTGGCCGCCAAGATCATGAGATTTGACACCACTGGCATTTGGCCAATATTTTGTTCCATACATAATTGATAATAAAAGGAAATGACAATAATTTCCTGGGTTTTATTCAAAAGCAACATCGGCCCCTAATATTTAATCACACTTTACACTTTTCTTTTTGATGCTAATTTGGCATAGGATGACGAGACAAACTACGTGAATGAATATGTCATTATTAGGTGATGACATTTCCAACTATTTAAAAATATTTTAGTAAATTGTAAAATATCGTAGGTTAGATGTATTATAGACGACAATTCATATACATATTTTTTTCCATATTTTTTCTTACATAGTTTTCTTAATTGGAATAGCGATCGGCGTTGTGACATAATAATTTTAAAAATTTTCAAACAAAATCTCTTCAAGTAAGAAATTTTTCCCAGAAGGTAATGCAATACCCTTCCGATTAATACGCCATGTGCTAAATTATGAAAACAAAATAATTTTAATTTAACCGTCCCTTATTGCCCAACTATGAGTTTTAGGAAGAAATAAATTCCACGTAATTATAAGTTTGATTACAGTTCTTCAGTTTTAAACGACTGAAGATAATTTTTTATATTAAGATATCTCCCCTTTTTTTTAATCAACTCAAACTGGAAACCTTTCAGGTTGTCCGCAGGAAAACATTCAGTGTCTGGCCAGAAATGAAACCTGCAATCTCTCATTCATTATACATTCATCTGCTTAGCTTCCATACAGTATTATTAGCTTCCCTTCAATGGCACAATATGTCTCAAATACTTATGCAGTACGATATCGATTTCTGCAAACACCAATTGCACCAAAACAACGATTACAGTCCAAACAAATTCCAGGTAAGGGCAAACTTTTCTATTGAATTAAATTTTAAGCAATTTCACCTCTAAATTAATATTTGCACATCAAAAGACTTTTAAATCTCCTTCCTTTTTGGTTCTCACGCAGGAACAGTGTCAATATTGTTTAAGGAAAAATACTTATACGCCCAGTCTAACAAGTCTAACAAGTCTACAGTTTGTAGAAACAATATAACATAGATATCTGCAACGATAGATAAGTCGAATTTCAGTTTCTTAAAAAACATAGCATTCCACTGAGTGGATGCTATGATGATGCGTTTCCCACACGGGAACTGAAAAATTTTTATACAAAAGGTGTATCCGTAGGCGAACGAACAATGAACAGTCTACTAAACTGCAGGCCTCTGGTTCGGTTCCTTCCCAGACCCAGACCTGGGCCGGGACATTTATTGAAATGACGGACAAGCATTTTTTATATATTTTATTTCTTGTTGATCATTCAAATGAATTTTACTCTCGCAACAATTTACGTTTGTACACGAGACAAGAACAAGTACGCAACGCTTACTTCCCCACTACTAAACGATTCATATTTTATATTAATTCTTCTTGGCAGAAGTCAAGATGAAATGATGTGTTAAAAAATATTTGTCGCCAGTGTTCGCCTAATTTGCATTCTTTGATAAATTGTCTCAAAAATGAAGAATGGCGAATTGCAACTAATTAATATTATATATATGTGAAAAAATGCAGTTCTGTGAGTACAAATGCTTGTGCCACCAAAAAAGCCGCCATACATCCCTGGATAGACCAAAGAAACCATTACCAATTACTTTAGTTGCCATTCTACTCTAGAGCAAATATTTTCAAATTAGTTATTCTGTCAACAAATCGGTTAAATATATAGAAATCATTACTTCACTGTTATTTAATATATGTATGTATTTATACACTCCCATACGGATATACTTACGCACCCATACTCGTACATACAGAAAGCAACGTATTGTTTTTTATAAAACAAAATTTTAACTATTCCAAACAACAGCAAATTAATAGATATACAGTTTTAGCAGGCATGTAACGCCATGATCCACTTTCCTACACAATCGTACGATCTGTCAAATATGGTAAGTGTGCCAAAAAAAAATACGACAAGTTTTTTTAAATAGCATGAATCACATCAGATTTACGTGTGAATGAATCGTACAACTTTGTAAGATAGTGGATCATGAGCTTTAATATTGAAGTCGATTTGCAAAAGATACTTTCGGAAGACCGCAAAACCTGATAAACAGAGTCTCAATTTAGAAGAAACGAAACAGCTGATTGACATTCAAACTCATTTTGCCTTCAAATGCCTCGAAGGGAAGAAATGCCATGACTGTTTTAATTACTTTGATAAATCATATTTTTTGAAAAGGAATGCAGAAAATGAAATTGGATCTCTTGGGAATATATCATACATTTGCACTTTCTGAACTGACGCCAAGGTGGCGAGGAAAAAGGTTGTCTCAAACCACACTATGTTAGCAGATATTAAATCAGCTGTTCTTATCGGAACACTAATATCAAGCTGAATAAAAATGTAAAAAAATGCAAATGGCATTTGGCAAAGTTAGAATTATTAGTACTTCGGGTAAACGGACACGAAGTTACTGTAAATAAACTTTAATTATCAATGTTAATGTACGTTGTCTGACGTCGACTGATGTATGCCAAAATGGTACAGTACAGAAAAAAAATGAATTGACAGCAATTACAGTCCCTCATGTGTGTATGTGCACATATCAAAAGTTGTAAAGGTAACTTTGTGTTGAAGGGGACAACCGATAAGAATACAAGTATTTTAACTTCGCAGTTTTAAGATGAAAATATTGCAATACGTAGGAATGTTTAGTGCGGTATCTGACACTAAAACTTCATTTTGTAAAAAAAAAAACTTTTGGCGAACTCGAGAACACTCGAGAAGTATTTCTTTTCTAATTTAAACATAATATATGCAAAAGCAAAAATCATATTATATTAATGATCACACACAACTGGAATCCAAAAACACTACAATTTCATAATTTTAATTAGGCAAAATACGATTTTAAAAAAATTTTTTGAAAAAAATACAATGTTTTATTTGTGCTCATAAATTTGAAAATTTGGCGTGTGTTAATTTATAGAATGTCATCATGACAGAAAAAAATCTAATTTTCTTGCTTAATAATTTCTTTTCGTTCGGCTGCATTTCGGCGATACTCTACAGAATGATGTGCCGTGTTTTAAGGCATTTATTATTATTTTGATGCAGATTGTATGAAATAGTGCCAACAAAATAATTGATGCGTTTAACGTAAAACTAAAAAGTGAAACAAAAATACAAATTCATTTTACACATGCAGTCACACTTGTGGCTTGTTAGAGATAAAGTGGCAATATCTAGAAATCATATTGAAATCATTTAAAATAGATATTATCGTAAGACGTATGTATGCGCGTACGCCAGAAGATGAAAACGTATACGGTGGCAAAATAAAAAGTCCTAAACACTTCAATAGCACCCAGTACAGTGTATTTTGTCTGCAACGAGTTTATCTTGGCGAAGAATTATCGCAATAACGATGTTCCGGTTGACAATGGGACATTATAATAATTTCGTAAGATACGAATATAACTTCCCAATAAGTAAGTTTGCTGGTTCGAACAGATTTCTTTAAGGGCATATAAATAAGAAAATTCAAGGCAAAACCCATAACACCATTCACTAAATTTAACGATTTGTAAATAATAACATTTACCGACAATTATATTCGCTTACAGTGACGAGTTGGTGATTTATTAACTTGTCAGTATCGCTGCAATTATCCTTCATATGGCATCACCGTAACACTACTGAAAAACCACGAAATGTTAATAATTTTTGTAGATCAAACAAATAAAATGTTATCATTAAAATTTCCTTATTAGAATTTCTTAAAAAAATTTAGTGAATTGCAAAAAGGGATCAATTTACGAAAACTAGTCAATATCACTAACTGAATTGCATTCGAATTAGTACAAATTGGGAAGCAAGTAAATTATCAAAAGTTAGCGTCATCATTATGTCAAAAGAGGCGTTAGAAAAATACATGAGTCAGTGCATATGTGTAAGAGTCGTGTGTTGTCAATCAGAATTTGCATTGAGTTCGTATCATTGGCTTGTAACCACGTCGTCTTCAATTACAAACCAACAGGCATTTTTAATACAACTTGTACGTGATCAAATAGCCCTCAAATTAAACTATCAAACCTCAAAGTCATGCTGAGCAGCCAATGCGATGGCCGTTCTGTGACTTCACAAATTTACCTGTGGTAAACTCACACTAGCCATCATAAGACCTTGCCTGAGATTCTTCGCTTACTCCTGGACGGAGTCAACTAAATCAGTCAGTCCTTATCAAAGTACAATTTGAAGGACTGATAAATTATATGTAATTTTTGGCTGGATTTAGACGTTATAAATTTTAAGGAAGGGCAGACGGATATAGATGTTATCACTCTCTCGTACATCAGATTAAATTCGCACGTGAAGACCTTCCAATGATCCGATTCCCCACCACTCATAACACCCATCTGCTTGCAGATGAAATTTATGGATTTTTGCTATTGCTGTGCAAACATTTAAATATCAAGTACTCGTTTAAGAAATCTAAGTGTATATATATTTTCCCAGCTCTGTACTTTTGCTTTATTTCAAATTTGCTTTAAAAAGTTTTTCGAATATGACTGATTATACAAAATTTTGGAAAACTGTTATCGGCATTGATACTGGGATGCGATTTTTTACAACTCATCGCGCACGAGCATTTACGATCGCAATAACCCCCCGATGGTAAAGCTTTATGAATGTCACGGCATGAGTAATTAAATATAATTGTTCCATTTGAATTTGCATATCTTAAGAAATGTTTAATGAAATAAATTTCATTTATTTGCTTCGATGAACTTTGAAGACTTTTTTTCTTCTCCGCTGCATGGATTTCCTTTTCACTTTGATCTTCAAGAATTACGAAATTTCTTTGCATAGTATTTGTTTAGATCTCGTATTGAATTCAGTGAATAGTTTTATTTGCATTATTTTCTACTCTGCCCATTAAAATTCTCATAAGTTGCAGGTGTTTATTTTCCTATCACATAAATACGTCGTATAATTAATGCTTAAACACTGATGGCTGCCCACTTTACACTCCCAACATGAAAGTGGCGAAAAAATTTAATTATAAATTCCGAGTATATCAAAGTGGAAAATAAGAAAATGAAATGCGAAAATTTTCCAACAAGTAAACATTTTCAGTCATAATGAAACTTGAATTGTTTATTTGACGCAAACGATGTACAAATTTTGGACTTGAAGCAAATGAAAGCAGAACGAATATGATATTTTCATATAGACGATATCGAAGAGGGATATATAAGGTGTGTTCGCAAGCAGCGTTACTTTTGGAAAAAAAGTATTTTTGTGCGGAAACCGTACGGAAATCTTACGTACGAGTAGTATAAAATAATTCAATTTCATTTTTGTTATTTCCACTTTCATTTTTAATTTTATATTTAATAAAAATCATTTTATATGAAAGGTCATGCTTTACTATCCTACGCATTAGCACGATTCATTCACACAAAAATCTGATACGATTCCGTGCTATTTTAAGAAATCGCAGTAAACTTTCGTTGTAGGTGCACACTAATATAGTGGGTGTTTCGGTAGGCGAATGAATAATCCACAACCTACTAAAAAGAAGGTGGCGGATTCGATTCCTACATACATCTTTGGTGTTTTCCTGCGAACAAGCTAAAATACTTTGATGAAAACATATAAAAAAAATTATGCAAAGAAATTTTTTCCTTCCTGATTGAGGTGAAAGCAACTCTGGCAAAAAAATATACCACGCAGATGCATTTTTAGGCCATACCATCCTATTTATTCAGCATAGTTGACAAATCGTGGATAATGACTCATGGCCTTAATAATAATTTTCATGTCAAGTACATGAGTTTATTACTTCTTAAAGGAACCTCCAGCAGAGCTGCATTTTACAAATTTTTTTTAATACAATTTAAACTAAATTACTAAATTGGAAATTGAATACTTCGTATGATAAATTCAGGCATAATTTCAATTTTCTTTTATGTTACAGTAAAATTTTGTATTTGTAACTTAGGAATGCCAAAAATCCTCTTAGTACTCTCAATATTAATCCAAAGAAAAAAATGTCCATAGATTTTTTTTATTAAAGTTTTTGTTTTCCATATACAGCTATCAGGGCATCGCCCCTACTTATGCAAAGCATTATGGCGGATTTAAATAATGGATAGTTACAGAGAACACCGAGTAGTTGATTTTGTATTTTTGCAGAGCCATCTGCGTCGTAAGAGGTGTTGTTAAGTTACTATTCGGTATCAAAAACGTTTCACCGTGTTCAAGTATAGCGTATATTTGTATATAGTATATATTTTATAGCATATTATATATAAGTATATTTGATTTTATATGTATGAAAAACCAACATAAAATTCCATCAATCCTATTTCTGAAATTTTTTCACCAAATGTTTAAACCCCGCCACACCAAAAAAAACACCATCTTTGGCAACGCTGATCTCAATCCCCTTCTGCACATAATATTTTTGTTTGCAAGATTTCGTGACAAAAAATAGCAAATAAAATGCGAATATTTGAAAATCTACTGCGTTACTCGAGTGACAAAATGTATCTGTCAAACACGCATACACCTACATAAGTGTATGTATACATGAACATGCAGCATTCGCAGTCCATGGATTACGCCGGCCGGTTTCAATTAAAAGTACGACGCCTCATGCTCATAACATACAAGATAACATGCAGATCTAAACACAATGAACAATTTTTGTTTCCAATAAAATCGCCGAATTTTCATTTTAATTTTATACTCTCATTTAAGTGTTGACGATTTTTAAATCTCATATAAATTTTTACACTTACGTTTTCTTTTTCCTCGTAATGCGAACTTACCTGTAAATATAGAAATTAAAAAAGTATAGTCAGCAACTTGTAAAATATTATTAACAATATAATTAAATGGCGAGACGGCATAGCATCGATGGCTGCCTTTTAATACAGTGGCGGCATTTTATAAAATTAAACAATTTTATTTAGTGCGAAACAAGCAAATAAACCGAAAATAAACAACAAAATGAGGCCACGTTCTTGTTCTTGTTCTTTTTTTTTTTTTTAATTTAAATCCAAAATATATAAAAATTAAATTAAAAAAAAAAAAAAATAATCACAATACATTTTAGATTTTAAGTATGTGGCGGTTGTTTATTTTGGTTTCAATAGAATCGAAGGCTACAGTGGAAGTCATAATTTATTACGCGTACCAGATGTTGCAAGTAAGAAATGAGAAAAATTAATTAATGTGAAACAACTCTATAAACAACACTAAAATACACTTTACAATAAAATTTGTTATATAAAATTAAAATAAAAAGAAAAAAGAAATGAACTACAGACTTATAAAATATTTATACCAAATCGCATTCACTATTTATGAGGAATAAATAAAAATTAGAAAATCCTTTTTAGTGGATCTGCACAATGAAATATCTGCACTAAACACGAACTTCTCTACATAATTCTGAAATCTCATTAAATTCCCAAAATTATTTTAATTATATTATCTATTAGTTGTTTATTTAAAACTATATTGAAACGGATTATTGCCCTGCATGCTATACAGATCATTTTACAATATAAAGCAAATTTGATGACTTTAAAAAATAAAATTTTGCATTGATACCACTTTAAATAATAATTTCTATTATATATGATTATATATAATTTGTATCATACATAATTATATAAAATTTGTATTATATTGCATAAGTAGTAGTATAAATATGTTAATCCAACTTTTATAATATAATTTATAATTTCCAATATTTCCAATTCCAATCTTTAGTGAGTTTCTTCAGGGAATTTTTTACAATCATTTTTCCACCAGAGAAAAAATTTACAGAAAATTTTATTCAAATATATGTTTAAATATTGATGTGAGGTCCCAATATAATATATGATAATATTAAATAATAGTAGAATTATCTTTAAACATGTGGAATTGGTGTCAACATTTTTATTAATTATTATGTAAAGGATTTTTTAAATCCCTGCATTGTTTAAAACACTTTTCTGGAAAATTGTAAATTTTTTTTTTTAAATTAATTATAAATATTTTCCAGAAGAAGAACTTCTATTAAGGTTGGCGAAATATTGAAAAGTACAAATAAATAAGAAAGGAACGTACTGCACAGATTGAACCGGAAGTCTCTCTCTATCTCTCTCTTTCACTCTCTCCTTGTCACTTGACTCCTACACCGTCAGTCTTGTAAAAAGGACACTCCACTCTACATTGAGATCAACTTTATAAAATATTCTGCTGTTCTTATAAAAGGGATATTTTGTCGATCGGTGTAGTCTAAATAGCAAATAAACTAGTTCATTGTAATTTAAATGGGACCTTAAACTTTTTTGCATCTTTTATTTTAACAATTTTAGATAAATTTCTTGTCTAACACGAGAAATGTTAGCAATTCGAGTACAAATTTAGATGAAAATACCTTGATCGCACAAAACAAGATCGCACATTGAAGAACAAGAGAAATGAGTTTAAGAACGGCACAAATTAATTACTCATTCATTCAATAAATTTGTTTATTTGCTATTAATTGCACTTTTTTATTTGCTAAATAAAAATATATTTTGTTTTTTATTCTTTTCTTTGCAAATTTCAAATGTATGTTAAAGTGTCGAGTGACTGATTAGCATGTGAAATCAATGTCGAGTTGAAGGAACACACTGCAAATTGGCAAAATGACAAAAGGTGTTGAAACAACAGCATTGAGGAGAATCTACAACAAATACAACACGAGAAAAACCATAAAACCCACCTGTTTTTTATACAGATTCATACTTAAATATCATGTCTAATTTTAGAGGTTCACAGCTTTAAAGTGGCAACACTGGCTCATTTGACAAATCGTTTAACAGCTTCGCTCTACAAGAGTCTCCAGAAGCATGATGGTCAGAAGGTTACTGCCAATAATGAACGGTATAGGGGCACGATTAAAGAAAAAGTTTCTTAGCTGTATTAGCTACCATCTACTTCAAACAGAACAGAGCCACAAGCCACAAGCCACACATTGCGCTCTAGATTTGCTTTACTGAAACAAATTTTCAGGACACAATTTTCACACAAGATCGTCAGATTTAATTTAAAAGGATTACATCGTTTGGTGTTATGTAAAATCACTAGCGTACATCGATAAGCCAGGGATAATTGAATTCACGAGCAAAATAGGGGACCAATTGCTGTGGGGAATGTGCATGTGCAACTCTCAAAAAAACACCCTTTTTCATTATACAATGGATAAGAATAATTGTCTGCAGCACAGCGAAATAAAATCTCAAAACACTTGTTGATTATTTAAATAAAATAAAATAAAATAAAATGAAATAAAAAAAAACACATAAAAATGTGTAAAACGTTCATCACAATTAAAGCGCCACGACAATTATTATTAGCAATATATTTTAAAAAACAAAATAATGAGCAATTGTCATAAATTTTACATTTAACATTAAAAAAATAGTAAACGATAGTAAAATAAGTAAATAAATAGAAGAATTTTTTTTTTTTATTAAATTTCATTTTGTATAAGAAATTGACACCGAAATGTGTGTTTGTGCTTTTCAGTAAAAATTATAATGCTTTTTACAAGTATTTATAAACACCTTTTTTATTCGCCGATCTTTTTTGCGAATTCTACTCTTAGTTTCAAGAATTGTAGGATAATTTTTCTATTTGTCTTATTTCTAAAGCTCGTGAATGCGAGCTTTACCTACAATAAAATTGTTACAAAAGAAAATCAATCGCATAAATTAAAAAAAAAAATTTACTTCTCTACAATTTTCTTCGCTTCTTTATTTTTAAACGAAATCTTTGGATTGCTATACATTAAATGTGTTTTAATAATAAGTTATTTAGTCAGCTACTAAATTATTATTAAAAACACAATAAAAAGAATTTGCCACGCCACAAACACCGCCTTCAATACACATCAAAATAAACGATTTAAATGTGCAGAATGAATGAACGTGTCATATATTATTCGGGGCTACACATCATTTACAGTTCAATCATTAATTTACGCTAGTGGGTCTCCAACGAAACACCAGCAACACAAATCAGACGAATGACGAAACATCATTAGCTGCACTCAGTTCATGTGTTGGAGAATGAAAACCACAACTAATGGAAAAATGAAATAGTACATTAAATTAATAAATCAACGATTTTATATAGACAACCTCTAAAAACTTTTAGCCTTCGTAATTCCTTCAGACTTATATTTCAAATTCATTTAAAATAGGAAATTAAAAGAAGTGGCCAAATCCTTAGGGGGCTGTTAAGAGGAATACGTATGGGCCTACGAGTATGTTGTACAAAGACTTTCAGAACTATTTCAGAGCTTTTATACCCTTCTCGACAAAGACGAAGATAGGATATAGGTATTTATTATGGATCCATATAAGAAACTAAGTTATTTGAGATTTGTCCATCTGTCTGTCTGTCCTTGTTATGTTCACTAACATGAGAACTAAACTGTCACAAAAATAACAGATGCTTTTTATATCCTTCTCTATGAAGAAGGATGGAAATATATATACAGATTTTATATGGCTATTGTAATTTCTATAACGTTGTTTGTGACCCTATTAAGTATATATATATATCTATTCTGGACGCATATAAGAAACAAAGTAAATTAAAATTTGTCCATCTGTCTCTCCCCCTTGTTATTTTTGTGTCGAGGTAAAATGGAGATAAATTTTAGCCTAAAATCAAAAATGAAACCACGAATCCGCTCAGATTATCCTCAGAATTATTCAGAAATATAACCATTTATAGGTAAAAATGCAAAAATACCATGAATACCAGCCCCAGCACTTTCTCACAGTCATACTCGCTCTTAAGTTTCGAGTATAAATAGCAACATAACCCAACTTTGTTTATTTATCTTTATTATCTAAAGTGGAATATTCTTATTTCTAACAAATATTACCGAATAAAAATTTTTTTCTAACAAAAATCGTAAGGAATCTGGTAACTTATTGGCAATTTCCATCCCATTCTCTGCAAACTTTAGGCGATTCTCAAATTTTTGGTTTGTAAAATCCTGATTTGTCAGAGCTTATTAACCTTTTGATGGAGTTTTTTCTGCATGGTTACCTCAAGCAAACCGAGCAGTTTTGATGTATTCATTTCAAAAGAACATTTACATCTACATTAAGAAACTCCTGACGGGCATGTATTAAAAGTGGGTGAGGTTACATCGTGCTCGTGTAAGCAGATAAGCTTTCTAATTCTAAAATGCCTTGTGGAACATGCCGTACTATTAATTTTGGAAAGACATCAGCCTGCAAACTACTTGCAGCCCCAGCAATCTATTTCTAAGTATTTGTAATCTATTTTTATAAACCAGAACCGAGTATTATAATTTAGAGGTTCCTCAAAGTCTCAATTCATGTGTAGAGGCTTCGCATTTTCAGTACATGCAGAGTTGAAATTAAATTTAAAATCGGCAATAAAAAGTTTTCTTTTCTAAAAAAAAGCACGCTTAAATCGAAAATAATAAAATGTTTCAGACTTACACTGCCGTTCATAACTGTTGCAAACAAACTTACCTAAAATGAAAAGAAAAAACAGTGAATTTAATTAAAATAGATGTAATCAGATAAAAACATGTAATGAAAAATCTTTTTATATTTTTGCAAGTTCTTAAGTTATTTACTTGTGAGCTTATCCAGTAATTAGTGGTGCGATTAGAAACACTAAATATTTATGTATTAGCTAATACAACCATTAAACAATAATGAATAAGCAGATACAAAGCAAAACCTTCGAAAAAAAAACTTTGTACAATGCAAAAGACAATAAGCATGAAATATAAAATCAAATTTAATTGAAGGCAGTTCAGAAAATAAATAACCGCAATATGTTCATAAATGTGATGAAAACTTTTCATATATATAGTGATATACACATTTCTCTCAACTAGGCCTATTCTCTTACTTGGTTAGTTCTATAGATACCATTTCGTTTCACTCGCAAAAAACACAAATGGTATTGCTCTCTTTTGGACTTTTCCTTTGTCGATCATTCGCCCGCTCAAAATGTGCATAAGCTTGGAAAGACACTGACAATACAAAGAAACTTTAACAGAAAAAAGTCAGGCAATTATTTCATCGTGTAAATCGGCTTGTATAATAAATAATTGGGGTATTCAATGAGTACGACGTAATGCCACACACCCCACAAAATTTAATTGCAACAAAATATTATTTTAAATGAAAACGATAGTCCTTGTGCAAAATTGTCGCCAAAAAAATTTCCCTTTGAAGACGAAAGAGATTATTTTGAACACTATCTTGAGCAGCAGTATCGATTCCACCCGATTTTGCAGTACACTGTGGTCCATAAAATGTTTTACCGATTTTTAAACACGTTGGCTTAACGTATATTTTTCGATAATGAATTTGCCATGCCTCTACTTCACAGGTGTCCAATATGAACTGCCAAGACTTTTGTTTACCGAAATGGAGGCAAAATAAACTAGTATACATTTCCGGCGGACACCCTGCACTAAAGTTCGTAATCACACTTTTTTTACCAGATACACTTATTATTTTCGATTAAAATGTTTTAAAGCGAAATTCACGATTTTCTATTGCACACGTTTTGCATCAGTATTGCAGACTTTAGTCAATGTATCATACTTTCCAGCAGTCACCCTCTCGGAATTCCTCCCAATATAGAAGAAAATCTCTCCCAGGAGTAGATTTTTAAAATCACAGCATATTTCAAAGTGTTTTAAAGTTAGTACGAACCATCGATTCCGCTGCTAGTACGAATAAAAATTTATACTTAATGGGAGTAGTATTAGCAGAAAAACGCACTACTAGCAGTGCCCCTAAATGGAATGGCATAATTTTGACAGCATTGTTTCCCTACACACAATCTTATGCTGCGCCCGTTGTTCTCACAATTTGCAAGCCCAGAGAACTTTTCTTTGTGCTTGCCAAAGCAATAAGACAACAGTACTTGCTGCCGCTCTATTGTTGACCATATCGCTGTCACTTTAAGCATATTTAATATGGTTGATTGTTTCTCTGGCAACTTGCCCATAGTTTGAAAGCAAACACTCCGTAACTCAAGCAAGTGCCCACAGAAATTCTCTGGGAAATGCTTACATGTGATGAACACATCAAAAAATGTATATCTTGTATACACAATAACATACATATCGGTTTAAATTGAGCGAAAAAAAGTAATAAGTGAAGGCTTTTTGTATTTGCATCCATTAGGAAAATTGAGTGCAATGCATACACTGTAAGGAAAATCATAGGTGTTCACTTACACAATGAATGAGTTTCATAAATAATATGACGAACAGTATTACAAACCATTCACTTGCAATATTATTACAATTCCTAATATATACACATACATATATAGAAAATTCAAACGATTTAAAGGCTTTAATTCATCCTCTTTCCATACCTTTCTTAATGCTGAAAATATATTTATATTTTCATAAATATAAATAAAAGAATAATTTCAGAAGATGATTCTTAATTTCGCCACTTAAATTCGAATAGCACTTTCGTGTTACTACTAGTAAGCTCTTGTAGCTTGCCCTTCTTGTTCTTCACCGCAATCTCTTATGAAACCACATGCGGGCACATTAATTACCTTGTCAAAAAGTACGAGAACCATGAAGTTGAGAAAAATATGAAAAATATGATATCCTGGATCGACTATCGGAGTTGGCTCTTCACCAAACAAAATAAAAGAAAATTCAATCGCAAATGAAAATTACTTATGAAAAAGGTAAGCAATGATACTGTTTCCGGGTTACGCAGTCTTGGCATGAGCTGTAAGCCGCCAGCAAGTTATTTGCTTATTTGGTGTATGCGATAACTGATAATTACTACTCCCCTTAATATCGCCTGGAACCGCTTTCCAACAATGAAAGACAGCGGTTTTACGGAACCTCTTCTAATCGCAACGATTTAGGTGCAGGAATATGGGGAACGCATTCCGCACTGATTAAGGCACACACGCCTCTTTGAAGGCAACAAACTTTTGAAAAATTAATTTATCCTACAATTTGAGTAAAATAACCACTGCAACGCTTTCCCCTGATCGCACGATTTATCAAAAAAGGGCATGGTGTGGCTGCTGAAAAGTATAATAGTGTGTATCTCTATGACGATTTTTTTACATGATTTGGAAATTTGTATGAAAATTTTCATAAGCTGGGAATCTGCATGCAGTGTAGCATTTAATAATGTGAAAATTCAATGCTCTGAAATTTTGGAAATTGTGGAAAAGCATAAGCGAAAATTTCATATAAAATTCACATTATTGGCGATTATTTGCAAATTATTGGGGAACAAGAAAGAGTAAAAACAAAAATATGTCATCACTGCTTACGACATTGTTTCGCCATAGCCAGTAGTACGATTCATTCACACGAAAATCGGATAGTGATATCCTACTCCTTTTAAAAGTTGGATCAAACTTGTTTTGTAGCTGCCACACTTCCATACAAATATTATGCAAACAATTTTTTTCTGTGCTGATTGACGTACATGCAGCTCTGATCGCATGAAAATTGTGATTTTATGAAAATTGTGATTTTATGAAAATTTTCATAAACTTTGGCTTGTCATAAAAACTGGACATTTTTAGGTCACGCTATACTAGTTTTTATCAAAATAATCAAAATAGTCATATGGGAATATAACTAATGTTTGTATTTTTACTATAAAATCATGCAATGCCTAAATATACCAAAATCGAATATGTCTTCCTTACGATTGTACATTCAGAAGGGCCTTCTAATAAATACCATGATCTAAGAATAAGGTTGCCTGATACAGCTTGGAGATTAACTCCCTTAAATACTCATGGCTATTCCCAACTCTGTATGGTCGCCTTTAGAAGCATGCGAAATACAATTTTCATCTCTTGGTAATCAAAAGACTATAATATTTTTATAAACAATTTCAGAAGCTGCTTTTTGTCCACAGCGGCAACAAAATATTGAAATTATTTAAGAGCGTCGGGTCAACAATCATAACAATCCATATATAACTTGTATGATACCTCATAATAATTCTCATTTATTTTTTAAGAAATTTTAAATAAATAAAAATTTTTTTTTTTCAATTATTTTTGATCATTTTTTTTTTTTTAATTTATTTTAATAAATTTTGTGTTTGAAAAAAAGGATTTATATTTTAATGCCTTTTATTTATATTTGTAATAATACATATAAATATATTAAATCCGCTATATACATATATGATTGTGAAAGATACTTAGCATTATAAATATGTATGTTATTTTGTAAAATATTCAAGTTATCTTATTGGAAAAAAGATTGCAACTAATATTTTATAAATAAAAAAAGTCACTCTCGCGACATATTTAGAACAATTCAAAAAACTTTCTAAGCGAATTAAGAAAAACATGTGTTTTTTTTTAAAAAAAAAATTACAGCATTTTAAAATATGCTGCTGGCCTTATAAAATTTTTAAATATTGTTTTTAAAACCATTTAAGAAGCAAATATAACAGATAATAACATTTAGTAGATACGCTGACCGTTTGAACAGCAAGCAATGTCAGCCAAGAAAAAATTTATTGCGACCGCCTAGTCTTTTCTCAATAAAGCCTGACACCTCGGCATTTTTCATCGAATTAATTTTTCCTCTACATATTTCAATAAAATGTTTTTTTATACATTTTATGCATATTTAAATGTTAAAGGAAAAGAGTGTCGTGGAGCTACCGTGTCATTGGTTTTTAATGATGCCCTTGAAGCCGACAGGTCGGAAAAGAGAAACTTTTCTTTTATTTTACAAACTTCAGTTCAATTCCCGTGAAGAAATTCTTGCTTACAAAGTGATGTCACAGAATTGAGACATCTCTTCCGAAATAAATCTTACGACCTTCTACTTAAAGGTTAAATAACGGGAGGGTGTTGGAGTAAAAGATTCAGCAATTAGTTACCATCAATGCTAATCAGCCCTGTCCTACTACTCAATTCCGGTAAGAAAGTAAGCCAGCAAAATGTTTCTTTATTGTTGCAACTAAAGGGTGGTCCATCCAAAAATATAGCAAAAAGTTCTCGAAGAGTTATTGTAATATTTTTTTTTTTATAATAAAACACGCTCGACAATTTTGTGTTAAACCAAATATTGGTCCACAAATGCTCGCCATCGCTTCGGTGAGATCCATTTGCGAAGGTCCATATTTCCAATGACTCTGGCACATAATTGAGGAATTATTTCATTATTTAGCTCTTGAACTGCTCTTGGCTTACTGATGTACAATTTTTGCTTTAAGTATACCGAAAGAAATAAGTCCAACGGTGTTACTTCACATGATCAGGGCGGCCATTTGACATAGAATTTTTCCCGCCAAGAGCCATTCCCATTGCTACAACCAAATGTTGTCCACCTCCATATCTTCAATTTCAAGAAGTCTGTTACCGCTTTGCCGGAGGGAACGCATTCATTACCTTCATAGGGGTATACACTACGGTGAAAAACAGAAATATTTTGCTGAAATTTGCATACAATTCCCTGTTCGTGGACACATTTAGTCGATTATGAGAACAAAAAAAAATCGGTAAGTGCATGAAATACATTTGAACGCCAATTTTCATAAATTACTTCATCAATCTTAACGCACTCTCAACGTGCTCTTCAATTGTGTCGCTCTCCATACTTGAAAGAAACTTCAACTTAAATTGAGAGCAAAAAATTGACTTTAAGGGGTGGCTCATAGCAAGCATCATGTCTTATTGTGGGCTCACCCTTTAGACAGCAAAGAAAATATTCAACATTTCTTTATGAACTATAAAGAATTTTGAAAAATTCCTTTAGGAAAGCAACGACATGCAAAAGAGATGAGAAGGTGTCGGTAAAAATGTGTGCTACAACTACATTCCAATGTAACAGCAAGAAAATTGTTTAACATTAAGGAAAAGTAAAGAATATATTTTTTTGCCTTTTTTCGCTTCTTAAATAGACAAAATGGGCAGATGCTTAACATTTTTAACGCATTTTAGGAATGTTGTATTAAAAACAATTTAAATTGTATAAATAAGATATTGACAAACACTGCGATTCACACACTTCGCCTGCTGCACGTTTCTATTCAAAACAGTTTTGCAGCCCCAAAAAAAAAAAAAGCTACAGTATAAAAAGGTTATCCTTTTGTGTTTATATAACCAGTTTTGAGGCAAATTTACTTAGAATTGAAATGTAATTTATAATACACTTAATGTTTTTTTTTTTTTTTTTTTTTTTTTTTTTTTTTTTGTTGTGCAACAGGTTGTAGTCTTTTTCAGCAGTGATATTTATTTAGCACAATGATGTGTAACGTAGGACAGTAGGATAAGTATGACGAGCGCCTCACTTGGAACATCGCTTTGTCAATGTCCAGCAAACAAAAGCGCAAACGTTTAAAGGGACTCCCCTTTCCAATTCCATAATGCAATCATAAGGCAGTTTGGAAACAACACTTTCATCCTCAGGCGAATAAATATTTGATCAAGGACCTTTTCATAGTTTTATGTTTAAGGTAATTTAGGGTATTCACAGAAAAATGAAAATCCAGTAAGCACACATTACTACTCTACTAAATTCAATTTAATAATTGCAAGCGTGTGGGAAGAATTTGACCGCACCTGCATAAGAATTGTATCACCGTGTCATAAGGAATCCTTCACACATCCAGTGTTTCAAAGGACAATAAGTTAATACATGTGCACATATATATTCCAGTCACTTCACATCCGACAGATTTGAACAGAACAATATATTCAATAATGTATGCAATAATCGTCTTTCACCTGCCTGGCCATATGGAAGCAATCATTGACTATTCAGGGCCAGATGAGCAAAACATGTATGCGAAGCAAATGTCCACACTTCTGGCATTAAAAGATTTATTCCGACTTGTCACACCTTCCTGAACTGAAATGTTAGCACAGTTTGGCATTCTCAGCTGGGATGAGGCAATTAACGATACCGCTAATTCATATGTAGCTTAGAGAACTATTTTTGAATAGTTGAATAATAATTTTCAAGCCTTTTCATACTCCATCATGCTCCATAAGATTCCACAAGTGTGCGTGCTGGGTTTGCTTGTGCCAACATATGAGGCATCATTTTGCTAACACATCCGCTACAGCAATAACAAAAAGGTGACATTTTAGAAAACAGATTCATGCCACAACAAAAATTATTTTAAAACAAAAAAATAAACCATAGAAACACTTGATAGTTGTAAATACGCACAGGGAGAATGTTCTCTACATGTATCACAGGAACCCACAGCAAACACAATGGCACACAATCGCGCCACACATGTACGTGTGCATGCATGTGTGCATGTGTGCACGTTCATATTTTACATTGCTACAGTTTGATGCATACAACAAGGTACTAGAAAATTAAATTTATGCTCTGTATGCGTTGGCGTGTTTTGTTCATACATTACTTGCCAATATTGCATTTTAATTAATTTAAATTGAATTTTAAGACAAAAAGAAATATTTTTTTTTGTTGCTAACAAAAGATCATAATAGAGATAAGAGCATTATAATGCTGTCTAGATTTGATATCACAGATTGTGTAAATGTGTGTGCTTTTGTGCCTGTTTTCTACAGAATATCAAATATTTTTCTGGCTCTATTTTGTGCCAAAGAAAATGTTTCAATTAAAAAAATAAGATTTATTTACTGAATGACAACTTAATATGAGCTGAATTAAATACTTAAAAAAGCTGTTAAGACATGTAAAATATATTTTATAATTATTTTAATTAAAATTGAAAATAAAACGCATATCAATTTTTGTATGGAGAGTGTCATAAATTGTCGTCAGACAAAACAAAATGCACACAAGAAATACATTTTTATGTAAATGTCTGGTTGCTTTTATTTTTAAAAATTCAGCTTTTGCCAGACATGAACCACATGCACACATGCATAAGCACATGTTCAGACATAAATGTGTCTGAACATACATAGTATAGGTATGGTATAGGTATAGGTATATGTATTTCTGTCATGTAAGTACTCTGCTTTGAGCTGGGATGCCATTGGTTGAAGTTGTTGATGGCAAGGTGAGTGAAACCGAAACCAGGTGATCGCTAATTTTTTTATTGTTTTTTTTTTGTTGTTTGTGTAAAATTAGCTCCCAGTGTGATATGATTTTCGTGTCAACACATACACCCACACAAAACCAAAAGTTGACAGTTTAGCTGGAAAATATGATCATTCTGAATTCGCCTAGGCTAATAAGTTTGTCAGCTGGCAATGGCGAAGGACGTGCCTTCGGCCGCCAACTCACACCCCTCCCCCCTCCATAAAATAATAAAATAATAAACTATGATTAATTTCTCAGAAGTTATTCAATATCTCCAGAATCTGTAGCCGTAATTCTTCGCTTGTTTCAACAACAAAAAAATTAAATTCTATGCCTGCCACAGTATTATTAGTAACTACACATTTGGTGGTAATGCCAGGATAACACATATAGCAAAATAAAAATAGAAATATATAACAACAAAAATAAGAATCGGGAGTGCTTGAAGTTAAGCGTTCAGCTTTAAATCACTGTATGTACGGAAATGCTGTGCATTGTAGTAAGTCTCGGTCTGGGTTATGTTACTTTTGCATGTGTGGAGCAGCAATTCTCGTTTGTCGACCAAAAACTGGCGAATAGAGGAATGAATGGGTTGCCTGTATAGCAACAGCAAGAACTGCTCTATCAAGATAAAAAGATGATCTACTTTTAATATAATTTCATACAGATGTCTTTCATGCTATTATTGGATCATAAAATGTATGTGGGCAAGTGTGTCATACAACTGGTAACCAAACAACGTGCAGTAAATGTGTTTTCATGTTTTGTCATTCTTGCAACTTGTCGCCGTTTGTGATGTCACTGAGGACATGACATCAACAAGCACAATTAATAAAATATTTATTTCCATTTTTTACTTTTGAACTGTCTAAGAGGAGTCTGTGCATGCGATCAACAACATGAATGAATGAATTTCAAAATGGAATCAACATTTGATTTGTTGCATTGAATTTTCTTGCCATTCCCTTTTTAGGATCTGTGCATGCTGTTGTTGTCGGTTTTGCAATAAAATTTTGTAAATTAATTATCTTATAAGTAAGCATGTGTTCTTTAGGTTTTTGTTTAACTTTTTATTTTATGACATTTTGTCATAAAAGGCCAGCAAAAAATGTTTTTACGTATATATGTGAGTTTGTTGTGGCAGAGCGAGTTTTTTCAACATACAATGAGGCCATTGTCATTAAACCCCCTTTTTTTCTACTTTTGAATGCATTACATTTAAGATCGAAAATGTTGTGAGCATTTCATTAATGTCAAAACATTTTAAAGACCAGTCGTGTTAAAATCGCCATATTTTCCTGCAATGAAATCTTTAATGTTTTAAGTTTCATTAGCAATGATACAGTGTGTGTATGAAAGTAATGCAACTATACTCGTTCTCAGTTATATTGTAAAAGTTATTTTCAATAATAAGTACTGTTGAATAAGCATGCGAATGATATGTCCTGATGATAAAACACAAATTAGAAAATGTATATATATATATATCTTTGTAAATATATTATTAAATTAGAAAAATATATAAATTTTAATAAAATTTGTCTGCAACAGAAAATGCAAAATTCAAACTTTTTATATTTTCTTTCCGCTGAAAAGCAAACAGAAAATAATTTGTGGTCGGCCAGCTTCGCTTCAGTACCTTCAGTTATCGTCGCACCAAACTTAGGTTACTTATATACTTTACTTATGCACTTTTGTGTATGTATTACGTATTATCCAGGCAACATTATACGTTACCCTACGCAGCAATTCTTAATCATTGATTTTGGCTTTCCTGGAGGACAAGATCAGAAAAACGGAAATAAATTGATGTAAAAATCTCCTTAAAACTTTTATGGTCTTGCTTTGAAATATGTTTCAGACCTCTAGTAATACGACTCCCAAGCCACAATGATTTTCCAGAACTTTTAAAGCGAGAAATTGGCATCACTTACAAATTATGCCTAATAAATAAATATTTTATTTGTAACAGTGAATATACGTTTCATCTTCAAAGAAACCAGAATCCAAAAAAAAAAATTAGTAACTTCATAAAATTTTTAAATTTTAGTAACTTCAGTTCTTTTTAAAATGATCAATCTACCAACCGAGCCCCCGTCGTTGTCTATTGAAAGAGGGATTAAGCCTAAAGCTTATCTCAGAGCATAAAATTGAGGGCAGAAGGTTGTGTCATTTAATTCTCAAGCTTTTCCTTACTGAATATATTTTAAATTTTGCGCTTTAATTCAGAGACATTCCTAATTGTCAGTTTTAAATTCAGTTTTTCTTTCTTCACTCAAAAAGTTAATCTAAAGACACTGACGATTGAATTTGACCGCTTTTGTCGAAGGATAATTGCTTGACATCACGACTGCTATAGCCAAAAAAATTAGTTGGTTCCGTGCTTAGTGGGAGGGGTTAAAACAATTAAAACTCAATAAATCTTTTTATCGAATTAAGTACATTGGCTGACTGGGCACACATCACCTCTCGTCTGAAATTTTAAATCTTTCCCAAATAATAAAACACCGGAAGTTACCATCTCTGAATATCAAGCCCTCGATTAGGGAGTAGCATCAAACAAGAAAGGTATACAAGAGTGAAATTTAAGAAGAAAATATGAGCGAATAGGTGTTGTTCTTAAAGTGCCGCATGATAGAAGTTAAAACCAAGTCACACAATACGTCATACGTATACTTTATACTCTTCAAACTGATAGAAAGCAGGCGACGAAAAAGTTGTCCAAAATCAATAATGGGTTAACGTATATTAAATCAGCTGTTAAAAAATTCGATGAGCAAATAGAAGAAAAAGAGAGCGAGAGCAATAGGCCACCTTGCAAATTATTCTACAGCAGTTAAGAATGCTTTCACTAAATAGAAAAACCACTGGCCACAATCAGATCCACTTTCTTGTACACACAACAACAAGTGCAAGTATTTTCATGTCAAAATATTTTTCAAATGATCGTTCTAGAATTTTGTTTTTCAATTCTTTTTATATATCAAATTTTTTTTATTAATATCATTGTTTTTAATTTTATATATTTTTTTTGTTCACTTTATTTGCAGATTTATTTTAGGGCACTATAAGCGTTTATTAGTCATCAAAATAAAACAAGCTGCACGATCGCACTTCTGAAAACACATAAAATTTATGGAAAAATATTTTATTGTTATTTTTTAATACATTTTACAACTTTCTTGCGATAAACAATATGCCGTTTAGTATAATTAAATGAAACCGCTTGGGCAAACAAAATGACGCCCCATACGTCACTCTTCTATTCATATTTTCGATATTTCATTACGAATTGTGCAACTTCTTCAAAAAAAAATATATATATTTATTACAAATGATCAATACTTTAAAAAGTTACATAAAAAAAATTTTAAATTTTTCAAAGAAAAATAATAGGCGACTGAATAATGCTCAGCATAATGAAGCGGAGGTCGCGGATTCGATTCCCGCCTAGACCCTTTGTGTTTTGCTGCGGACAAGCCAAAAGCTTTGCAGGTAAAGTTGGTGAAAAAAAAAAAAAAAAAAAAAAAAAAAAAAAAAAAAAAAAAATATGTAAAAAGTTTATAATTTCATTTCCTCTTTCCTATTTCCTGCTTTATAGGATAAAAATCCGGAAAGGTCTGAGCGAGCTTACATGTAGAAAATCTTGTTTTAAATCAGAAATCTTCATTTCTAACGATTAATACAATAAGAATCAGAATGGAAAATGTTGGGCACTAGGAGGGAGCAAAAATACACGGAATTGCAAAAAAAAAAAAATAGAACACTATTTACACTATTGTAGAATGTTAAATAATTTATCTAATAAAAACCCATTTCCAAAGGCTGAGGACAATATTGCACAATAACTGTGTAACAAACACCTGTGTAACAATTTTAATTCACAATTATGCATAATTCGCTCTAATTTCCCCACCAACGGCATTGAAAAGCTTTCCCCCATGTCCATCTTAGAAGTTAAGAGTCACAGCAAGCATTGATGCATAATTAAATCTACTTCTATCTACACCTATTGAGCTTTTTAGTACGACTATCATGTCGCCATGATTAACCTGGCGATATGGCATCGCCAAACTAACAAATTCAAAAGAGTCAAAGGCAATTATGACACACAAATTCAACGATATGGCATCCCTAAACATAATTAATTCAAGAGGTCCAATTGCAATTATGAGAACCTGATTTAACGAAATTTGTACTCGTATGTCCTCGTATTAGTGGCAAGCGCTTTCGGTAGAAATAACATCTGCTTCAGAGATAGGTGGCAATCTTGTAGTTCTGTATGTATTGTAAATGGATTTTTTTTTTTTGTTAAAATTTATCCTTTTCCTGCGCGCATTAAACGCAGACGGAAAATAAATGTGAAGAATGGAATGCCTGCAACTAACACCGGAGATACTAAAGCACATGGGCCACATTTTCCCGACTGCCGGATAGAGGGAGACGAACGTACTAGCTCAGAGAAGGGCGATCGCTTTTTATATTACTGTAAACTATCCAATACAATTTAAAGCGGTGTAAAAATTAAGTAGATTTCTTACACGTAAAGAAAACTTAAATCGACATTAAACAGAAACATCCTGCACATTTAGAAAAATCTTAAAGCTTTAAAGACGAAACAACTCAAACAAATGAGTGGAGGCAGTAGAAGTGAGTAGATTTATTTTTTGTATTTGAATTTCAAAAATATTAACATCAATTGACTGTAATGGAAATAATTCAGAGTGACTGACTGTTTGATGGTCAAGCCGCTTGAGCAGTTATTCGAATACGTGTGTGTTTGTGTGTGTGTGTGTATTTGTATGGGTGTGTCAATCAAGAGGTTGACTGTGAATATTTAAATGCATCTTATGAATGTGTAAAATATTTATGCTCATTTTAAATTAACAGTTCACTTTTGCCTTCAAAAATTTCTTGCATTCTACCGTATGTTGTTTGTATTGTGCAAGTACATTGCGAATCAATCAGTGGCAATTTATTAGAATTATTTGAAAGCGTTGCGTTATTTATTTTGCTTTTTCAATTATATTCAGATTTGCAAAGTGAAATGATTTTATATTCTTAAGCTATTTGAAGCACACACATTTGAAATTGATTCACACAAAAATTAAGAACGCTAAAAGCTTTAACAACTTAATATAATCAGATAATTATCAATCAAGTTATGAATTTCATTCCAGGCAATATGTTGATTATTATCGCTCAAGTTCATTCAGAAGCAGTTATGAACTGAGATGGTAGTATTCATTACTCTCCTAATGAAAAAAAAAGGGGGAAATAAATCAGATTTCACAACCGAAGGCTTGCAATTGCAGGCTGAAAAGCACTAGAAACTTAATAAATGTTAAAACCAAGCCGGTTGGGTCACAAGCAGTGTAAGACACAATTTACACTATGGAATTTATTTCGTATATTTCCATAGAATTCAATGCTTCCATATTCGGGTTTATTCATGTTTAGTTTTATTTATATGAAAACTTCGGCATGAATCATAGAAAATACAATGAAAACGGTAGAGGAGCAAAAGAATAAAGGGCCAAAAAAGAATAATGTCAAATCTCGTTCTTTTATTTTAGGAGCTAATAATACATTGTAAGGAGCCAGTGAAAACTTCAGTACACCCATATTTTATTCATCGTCCCGAAAAAGTGCATAAATTTAATTTTTTTTTTATAAATACAATTAACTGGGATGGTCTCTTTCGAAATCGGATAGTTACTTAGTTAGCAGATAATAGAGAAGTGCTGGGGGTTTTAGTATAAAATATTAAATTAACTTCTCTTACGGGCCTGTAAATAATCGATAGCGAAAAAGTTGTGATAAACTTGTGCGTTTTAAAGCAATTCGAATTACAAGACATTGTTACATCAAGTAACTTACTGACCTTCCCCAAAAAGGATGTATACAGAAGATAAAATTCCTATATTGATTTGCGACACCATAAAGTATATATATTCTTGTTCTGGTTGAGCTTTGTCCGTCTGTGCTCTCAATCTACGACGTATTTTTGCTACGTGTCAAATTGACCATAAATTTTGTCTAAGGCCAAAAACCTTCAAATCCATCTGCTACAATTTTTTCTCCAATTCATATGCAAACATTTGTAAAATCGGAAGATAAATACAAGATATATAGCCAAAAAAAAAAAAAAAAATTTTTTCTAACATTTATAGTAAAAAAAAAAGGTGTTACAACGACAATAAGTTGTTCTTTTATTTCCTCTTCTTTCAGAGAACATATCCATGGAGAAGGCTATATAAGATGCGACACAGTCCAATAAAACACTTTTACTTGTTTACTTTTATATTCTTCCATACACATGACAGTAGAAGAGTGTTTTGTATGAAATAATTCCAGTAGTTTTTTGTCCTTTCAATAACAGGGTTAATTATAATTCTTTAAACCACGAAACAGGCTGTGCTTGTTATTATATTAAAAAAAATCTTGCTGTCAAAAATTTTATGTGATACCAAAAATTTAAAAAAAGAACAACAACGACAACGACTACAACAACTTGTTCCACAGCAGACCGGCCGTTAACTTATTATAACTTACTTAGTACCCTGCATTCAATGGTTCCAATTTATTACAACATCTAATGCCATTGCAAAGGTAAATAGATAAAAATGGGTTAGAGTCATGCTCGTTCTTAAAAGTCCTTAACAGCTGCTTAAGTTATGATTTTTACTCACCCGACTAATTTAAAAGGTCGTGCATTTGATGTAGACTCCAAGTCACTGCCACACAATTAAGTTTTATATGTGTATTATAATTATAAAATTGTTATTTATTAAGTTGTCTGTCTACAGTATAAGTTTTTTAAATTTATGCAAACCAACGAGAGTGAATTTGCTCTTAGGAATACATATTTTTTTTTTTTGGGGGTGGCGGGGAAAACAATCTATACTTTTTTTTGCTCTTTGTTATCGATAAGTTTGATATATATATATAAAAAAAAAATAAAAATAAAAATAATTGAGAAAAAATCACGATACGGTATGTTTATTTACACACCGTCTCTTTTTGAGCGGGCACACACGCACACTTGAACACAGAAGTGCACACAACAACAAGACATAAAATTTATTTGCGATGTTATTGACATCAATCAATTATTATTCAATAATTTTTCTTAATTATTTTGAATTTGTTGCATATGGATGAAAAAGTAATAAACGAAGACCGTTTGAAACCAGACAGTTGGAGATTGGCTGGCTAGCTGGCTGGCTGACTTGCCGGGATAACTAAATCGCATTGAGCAGACTCATTTATTTTCTTCGTGTTGCATACACCTCACACATGGATCGGTCACCCTTTTTCATACCACAGACACTACAAACACTACTCAATTCACACAAAATTACGACCACTAAAGCAATAATAAAATAAATTGTTTAATTATATATTTCATGTAAATGTTGAGTTGAATATTTCCCACATGAAAGAATTTGTGGTTTTTTAAATTTGAGGAGAAAATTGTTTGCTTTTCATTTCTGAATACTGCTCAGATATTCAGATATTTCAAAAATTTATGCATACAAATCTTTATATAAATTATATGATGTGGTTCAAGTAGTTTCGATTTGGAATTTAAACGTGAATCTCTAAGTGGGTGGCGAATGTTCTAAATGTTCGCTTTATTGTTTTCTTTTATTTAATTTATTGTGATTGTACGGTTTTTGTTCTTGTTGCTTTCTTTATATTTATTTAAACAATTTTCATTATATTGCAGCAGTTGTTTTAATTTATTTGTTTAATTAGACGTGCGCTGTTTGTTGTTTTTGTGAATGAACTTCTCTTACTGGCCTGTAAATAATCGAAAAAGAAAAAATTTTCGATAAACTTGTGGGTTTTAAGGAAATTTATTTTACAAGACATTGTTCGATAACAGTATTATTCAGAGACAGACAGAAGTAAGAAATAGTAAGAAATTGAGACACAGTTAAGTAGAAGTTATAAAGGAAGAGTACAATGTATTGAAATTTAATTTGTGTGTTTTTTCTTTTTTTTGGTTGTGTGGATGTGTGTGTATGTTCTAAAGGGAAATGAATACGAGCAGTAGGATTGAATTTTGAGAAGAATGTGATTTGATTATTAAGAAAAATTAAAACTTTTGAAAGTCTTCGATAAAAGCTTTTTGGAACTTCCATTTCAATCGTCTTCAAATTATAAATAGATGTGTGCTGGATGAGGTACTTCCCATTGAAGGTTAGTGTACATTTTGTGAAAAATAAAAAAAAATTCTAAAGGGTTTAAACTTAGATTTATTAATATTATCACAAAAGATATTCTTTACTAAAGAAAAAAAATCATTTTAAATCGATACTTTTAATAAAACCATATTTTTTTATAAAAAAGTACGTTGCTTACTTACTGTGGTACTATTTGCAGCAGATAATTCATATTTGTATGCAGAAAGAACTTTTAACACAACGTACTTTAAATAACTGCAACATATTTAAAAGCCGATAGTGTTTCAAAAGGTACCCTTTTAAAATTACGTTTTTATGTAAGAAAGTTACTTTTTCTTACTAGTAGTTCTTTATAAATTATACTTTTAAAATAGTTTAGCATAATAATAATTTATTATAAACCAGTTTTTACAAATGAACATTAGTAGCCGCTGGTCTAACCATATTACAATTGGATTTACATAATTGTAATATTAAGCAAATAAATAATAACAAAAATAAATTGAGATTTACATAAAAAGTACTTTTTATGCAATATAAATTTTATTAAAATCAGATATCATAATAAAACATATTTATCAACTCTTTAGCACAGGAATATGCTCATTAAAGGGAATTACCACACAGGCAGCAAAGCTAATTTGATTACATATTTCTTCTTAGATCGCATAGATATTAAAACTTTTTAAATTTATATATTTTTTATAAATATAGTGTAAGTTAAATTACATTTAATTTTGATATTTCTCACCGTCTACGTTCTGTGACAAATTTTTTTTTAATTTCTGTGATATAATTTATAGCTTTTTAAAAATAAATTAGAAATTATCTTATGATTGGAAGTGCTGTTGCTTTTTTAATTGGGAATAATCACATTATTGGCAATTTTAATTTGCATTTGGAGGTACCACGGACCAATTTTATGCAGGGGCGTACGTGCATGTGAGCAATAATGCTTGGAAATAAAAAAATAGAAAATGGGGCCCAAAACAAGATAAATTGTGAAAAATAATTTATTACTTAATTTTATTTTTCCCCCCTTTTTGGTAATTTACAATGCAAAAATTTTCTAAAAGGAAATTTAAAATTCAAAACTTTGAAGTACCAATTAAAGTAATTGAATAATGAAGTTCAAAACCTCGAACCGACAAACCGGGCGGACACACTAAATCAAATACCCAAAAACCAGTGATGCCAACCGTTTTTTTTTTTTTTTTTTTTTTTTTTGTTAAATCAGCTCAAGTTTTGCTACTTCCAATGGATGAAGTTTCACGACACATATTTGCACAATTCAAAATCTGTACAGTTTATTGAATAAAGGAAAAACTTCCGCTACAAATTTGGATAGAAGTAATGCTCTTCTTCTAGAAAGGCTCTTCGAGATTTTCGCTTTTGAAAATTGATTAAAATCTCTGCTCAACTTTGACATTTTATTCCATATAAAGATTAAATATTTGCGTTTTTATTTAAATATTTATTGTCATTCATATTTCAACTTGCAACAAATATGTCCCAAAGCGAATCAGTGTGCGAGTGACCCCGTTGACGTCACAGAAATAAACGTCAAACTTGTGCACAGTGTAATTAAGTAAATTAAATATACTTCTTATTTAATAAACGGACATTAGAAATTCTGATTGAAAAATATTTTTAATATGAATTGTTGAAACAATGTGTAGGCGTAACTTTGCAGAATCTTTTAGTTGGCTGTGTTGAGGACAATAAATAAGTATATTTTATAACATGTGTTTCTTCTTTTATCTGTATCAATAAATTTATTTTCTGGGAAAAATTGCTAAAAAGTATCGCAGAAAGCATAAAGAATTAATAAAAAAAAAAAAAAATAGAGATACAGCAGAAAATAGGGAAGATGGAAAAATTCACATAACAACAAGCGCTTTTTGAAAGGAATCATTTTTAGAAATTATTTTCCAAAATTATGGAACTTTTTTTTTATTAGAAATGATTTAAAATGAAACAATATTAATTTAGAGTGTATAGCAGTGTGTAGCAACAAAATCAAATTCATATACGAGAGGCGCATTTAAGATGGCTCATAAATAAAAAGTTAGCGAGAAATAATATCGTAAAATGAAAACAGTTAAAAGCTTAATACGTTTCCAAGTTCGGGGTTAACAAATAAGATTTATAAAATGACAGCAAATGAATTCATGCATACATACATACATACATACATACATACATACATACACATATTATAAAATATTTAACTGTAACAGGTTTTACAATTAATATAGATATATTAAATAAGACATACTTACACACATGCATACATACAAAGGTATTCACATGGACAGATGATTTACCGGTGTAAACTAAAAGCGATCTTTTATTGCGGAGGAAAATTTACCAAACGAAAATTAATATGTTTAATGTGTTAAATATAAAATACACGAGTTTATATGAATGATTATGGCTTGACAATTCTAGCCCCATTTTGTGTGTTTTCTATGCTTCTATGCTTTTATTTTATGTTTATATGTTATCACAAATTAATTAACAATAAATATATAGAATATTATCTTCTCATCTGTGAAATATAAACTAATTTTCTTTACAAATTCATAATAATATATTTTATTTGTGTTCTATGTTTGTGCTTAACGGCAAAATTAGTTGTAAATACCTTGTATTCTGTTATGAATCAGCTGTTTCATATTTACTGAATTGAAATTGAATAGTTTCCCTCCCCCTATATTCTTTCCTATCCTATTCTATAATATCACATATAATATTCATATTTATTTATTAATAATAAGTTTCTATATTTTTTTTTTTTTTAATCACAATAATTATGTAATTTTGGTCCATTAACTAATTCCTAGGCGCATTTTACCGCAAGCTAAAACAGATCTTCAGGCAAGCTTTATCCAAATACCTTTTATAACAAATTGAGATTTATACAACTTTCAATGATACATAAACGGGAAGTGTAGTTAAATGAAAGCTTTAATAAGAACCAAACAACCAATGTTACCTGATTGTTCCTTTTTTGTTTAATCCAGAAAAAGAATCGCTACGAACAAATATATAGAAAATATTTCTCCCAAAACAGATTTGTTCCATAATTTATTATATTCCATAAAAAAAATATACTTTAAAATCGGATAATACACAGCTCAGACATAAATTTAAATTGAGTCGATTTGACATTCCCTATTAAACTTACTATTTAAATGCACAATTGCGTACTGAACTCACACTTTTATCGCAATTTTATGGCCAGTCTATAAACTATTGCTTATTCATTAGTGGTATACCATTTTAGCATTTCATGACCATCCGCCATATTTTAGTCCAATTAAATAAGAGTAGATATTTATGGCTGGAAAATGAAACTGTATTTACAAACAACAATTACCTCATTAGCCATTAAATAATTAACATAAAATCTAGCCAGTAGAAACAAAACACGAGAACAAATTCTAATCATTAGCCCATTCAGTACTGCCAAATTAAAAAGTTTTTCTGTCACTGAGCAAGCCCAGAGAAAGGTGGCACTCAGCATGGCCACTTTTGGGGTTTTGGGGACGAATAAGGAATATTTATTTGTGATTGTTGATTAAAATTTGAAGATTAATTTTTGAGATTTTTTAGTTAAAAACTAGCCCAAGAATCAAGCAATTATATTAAAATGACTTAAAATTAAAGTAAAAAAGAAAAAATAAATATGTGTAGAATAAAATATATTGAAATAAATATATTCATATATGTATATAAAATATATTGAGATGTGTTTTCAAAACAAATTACAAAAAATAAAACTAATTTTTAATATTTACTAATTTCACACACTTTTTTCGGAAGTAATAAAAAATTAAAAATTCTCGTGAATTTTTCTCAACCCTTTTAACATCTTATATGGCGATGACAAAATACGGCTGAGCAATATTTCTTTAGCACAAGAACAACAGAGGTAAAGCTAATACCTTTGCTACAAGTATGCCCTTCTCATGTCGGGCATAAGTAGGGGTTATACCCTGAGAGCTGCACATAGAAAAGGAAAAAAAAGTATGGAAATTGCCCCTTTTTGAAAGGTATAGTGTAATTTGTAGTGCCCTAAGGGGATTTTTGGGGATAATGTCTTAAATAAAGCTGGCATCCCTGATTGTGATGTCTATTGCCAGACAGAACGTTATACGAATTTATTTCTACACCTGAGCAGGAGAAATATTAGTACACTATTTAGTGAACTGTATACATATACATACACATATACTTGAATAATAATTAGCCATGCGCTTATGTATGTGTACACACATGTTTCACTGAATAGATCAGTTTATTTAAATGCCGCATAGCTTTGGAAAATCCACTAGCCCAATATTCTTCTCGTAGAAATATTTATATTTCGTTATTGACATTTTTACATGATCGTAAACAAATAAAATATATGATATGTAAATACGAGTATGTATATAAAAAAGCAAAAATAAAATTGACTCATTCTTGTTTCAAGTGTGTATGCCTGAATGCGGTACCCACAAATTTGTACATTCTCAAGACGGTTTTCTTAGACTGTCAGCAATTTTCCAGCATGCTTTGTTTCATATTTATGGCCAGTAGTTAATATTTATTTGAAAAAAAAAACAATCTTTTTCACATTTTCGGTTTGTAGTGTTTTTAATGAGCTTATGAAAAATAAAAATTAAACATAAATATGGAAGTGTTTGAATGAATGAATGTGTGTGTGTGAATACCCAACGAACTTTGTTAGTTGAACACGCAGAGAAGACCTACGGCCTAATTGATTGTGATCTATTTAAAAGAAGATAACTGTGAATTCAAAGGAAAAGTGAACACAAACTATCAGGCCTCTTCTAATATCACCGCGATTTTAAATCACGAACGTTCTTGCCGTTCTGCAAATCACGACATTTTTAACTTTTCGACGTGATTTTCTTTTCCGAAATCACGGGCAAACAGCTGATTTGGTTTGGTAGCACGTTATCCAAATTGAATTTTGTTTCAAATCAATAATTTATATCAATAAATTAACAATATTTTACTCTACTCTCACATTTTGTGAAAGTGATAACTACAGATGTGTTTTCGAACAAAAAAAAAATAGCTGACTGACTAAAAAGGGAGAAATTGTCAAACAAAAGCAAGTGATTTCAAATCGGTAGTCGTTTAGCTGAGCGGTTTCAAATCACGAGATTATTAAAATTTTTCAGTGATTTCAAATCACTTTTAAAAACTTCATGAACAAATCTTATACATTTTTAAGTAATAAATGTAATTCACTTTATGAAATGAGTAAGAAAAAGTCATAAAAAGAATATGGAACGTCGAAAAGTTGTTTACAAAAGACAAGTTTATAAATTGTATTGCAATTTCTATTTATTTAGCAGCCTACATGTCAAGAATTGTTCTTGGAGGAATCGGTTACCATCTTAAGCCTTTACCTAGAAATGCTCATTTTCCTTTCGCACACCAATTATATCAGACAGCAGAAAAATCAAGACTTACTAATTTAGGAGTTTCGGCAAAAATATTTACGCAGAGCATTACAGCAACTAAATAAATTATGTATGCGAGTATATGTATGTACAGACTTTGAGATTTCTTGGAAAGATAATATCTAAGCAAACAAAACAAATGCGAGCGGAAGCAGCAAAGTCAACAGATTAAATACGCCTTAAAGGAGTGTGTACTGTAAAAGTGCTTACTGGGTATTTTAAAATGAGAATTTTATGTTCCTGGTAGGAGAAATACTTCTGTCTGAATGTGTACGTTTGGATTATGTATGCACGAAGAATTTTTGCATTTGTTCACTTGTAGTTTTTCATGTGAGCGAGTGTGTATGTGTGGGGGGGGAGCATGTGTAATTTTTTCAGTTTAGCTTTTCATAAAAATAAATAAACACAAAAGTGTTTAGAGATCTTAAATTACAAATATGGTGCTAATTGAAATATCAAAAACAACAATAACAACAATAGAAAAAGAAGCAACAGAAATTAGAATCAATGCGAGGGAATGTTTACACAGATACTTTTACATTTCCATACACAACTACCAAACAACTCAACAACACATACAGACACAAATATCAAAATAAAAAATACGGTTTGTTTATAATAAAAGAGCAACAAAAATTGTTATAAATGAATTCAAACATGTACAATACAATAGAAACTGACGGAACAGAGTGAGCATTGATGTGACACAATTTATTTTATAAATAGTTTTGATTTAAAAAAATTAATAAAATAATTTATATAAAAATATTTGTTGGCAAATTAATCAATTAGATGAAATAGAAAAAAAAATTTATTTTACATAATTCAACGGAAAATTTGCAATGTGTAGTAAATTAGCCACAATTTCCAACTGCTGGGCGATATTGCTAACAAATCATCTACATGTTTCTATGATCTTTTGGAAAAGATCAATATTTTAATAATGAATGGCTTTTAAAAAACTTTAAAAGTTAATTAAATTTGCATTTTCATTGTCGAACTCTTGTTCAAAAAAGTGTAAAAAATTTAGACCAGGGGCCAAATCGTCGTATACGTGAACGAGTAACCTTTCGTATCGAATGAAATTTCGTGACGTGTCGAGTAGCCGGATCGCGGCATTCGATAGCGTTCGTATCGAAATTTGTTTAAAAATGTAATAGATTTTTTTTCATTGTAGTAGAACAAAACCACATGTTTGCTTAACAAACAAACTACAAATATTATAGAAAAGAGGTAAGCAAGTAATAAATTATTAAAATTTAAGTTTTTTTTCGTTTTTAAAGAATTTATTTTGTAGAAAATGGATGTTAAATAAAGGTACATATTTCATTATTGCAGTCTTTGGAATAAATAAAGTTAAATAAAGGTACATATTTCATTATTGCAGTCTTTGGAATAAATAAAGGTACATAAATTTCATTCCGACCTGACAGCAAAATTGGATCGGTTAATAGAAATTAAATATGGCAATAGCAAATATGGCAATAAAAAATGTAGAACTCCAAATATTGCAGTCTTTGGAATAAATATTAAATTCAAGTGTTTCTACTGCTGGCTAACCCTGCATTTTTTCTTAACATCTCTTTTTTGCTTACCATTTATCTTATTCATATTAGTCCTAAAGAAATACATAGTGGTTTTATATTATTATTATTAAAGTATAAACAAATATACTTACATTTTTCATGCAATTTATTAAAAAATTGCAGCTTCTTATTGTTTTTTCTGCACAATGCAAATTTAATTTTCATTTATACAAACACATGTGTTTGCTTACGAACGCTCTTTTACTATCGAATGACTTTACGAGAGAAAACATTCGATCGAGTACTCGTTATCGAATGCCACGATCCCAAATTTCGATACGTGTTATACGATATCGACTGTCACGATCCCAAAATGAAAGATTTCGATCGAATTCATTCGATCACGTATACGACGATTTGGCCCCAGAATTACCACACCGTACTAGTGGAATACTGTATACCGGTTCCAATGTGGTCTCAAGCGAACTAGTACTGGCAACTGTGCCAATAGTCAGTTACTCTAGTTTCACCATTGCTATTTTCCGCATAATATACGTGCATTCATGCATATATCCATATATGTATATACATATATATATATATATATATATATATATATATATATATATATGTATATGTACATACATATCGCTGATGCAAAGTAGGCAGGACCTATTTGGTGATTTCATTGTATTTACATATATTCAGTTTATACAATTGCACGAACATGATAATATTATTTAGATCGGCACACAGAGATGTAAGTATGAGATTGGGCTGGCCTATTAATTAATAAAATTAAAAGTAATTCAGGGGAAGTGAAAAATATACTCGTCTATGTGGGATCACATTTTATATATGATACATTTATTATATATTATATATGATCACATTTTTTATATATACGTCTAATTCAATATATGAGGTAAACACCGGTCATAAAAAAACACAATCTAATTTTTTCCATATAACCAAGCTAATTCCAGTGGAAACTGATATCCATTGAACAATTACGTACATAAATATAAGTAATTGTCCTTCTCTGGTGGGGGGGTGGGGTTTTGGGGGAGATGTAAAGACAAAGAATGTACCACCACCATCACATAAAATGTGCCATCATTATATTTCATTTTAATTAACTGCCTTACCAACAAATGTCAATTATGGTAATGCAGTATAACAAATGATGGCTCTGTCATACATGTAAATAGAAGCAAATAACATATCACAGAGATACGGAGTGATTCAAAGCGTAATAGAAAGGCGAAATAGAAACATTAAATGTTGTTTCTAATATATTTTTAGGTATGTTTATAGTTATAGATGTAGTTTTAAATAGTGTAAATAAAAAACTAATATATTTTTAGCAACACAATTTCGTTTTTATTTTGGAACATAACACAATTTTGCCATTGTGTACTACATACATAAATATATTCCCTTTAAAATACCAGCTATTCATTTTAATGTAATTATTTGTCGAAAAATATATTTACTTCGGTTCACCACATTTGTAACACTTCGCTTAAATGAGTACGATGAGTACGAGAGAGCCAAAAATTCATAACATCAGTTACACTCAGTCTCATATATGGTACGTAGCCATTGTATCTGTCTTCTTGATACTTTGTGATCCACTATACTTTTATTTTTTATGTATAATTTAACGCCATTAACTTTTAGCTTTTAGGAAACGGAATAATAATCATATACTTTAAAAATATAATCAACTACAGGAAAAGGAAAACAGGAAATTCTAAATTATTTTTAAAAGCAAATTTGTTCACGATTTTTTTAAAAGCTTTTTAAGGCGGAAATTTTCCAAACGAAATACGGTAAACACTCAAAGAGCACAATTTCTCGATTGGACTTCAAAATGGTATTCAAGGCTTATGGATACTCTCCGATTAACTGTAGTGCGTTGCATTAATTAGAATATTGGCAGGTGTAAAGAATAATTCCAAGCGTTTAAACCCCGGGCAGAAAAAGCATTCAGCCTCCCACTGAAGCACTATAAGACAGCCCGTGAACGAAAAATTAAAAACGAAAATAATTGATTAATTGTTAAGAATTATTTGAGCAACTTTAACCAATTCCAAACGATTTAAAATTATACAACTGACACATTGTAATTATGCGAAATAATTTTTATATAAAAGAGACTAATGCCTCGATTCTCAAATAAGAGGCTGGTGAGTTTTGCTATAATTATTGGTGACCTTTAGTAACAAGTCCCTGAAAAAAATAATAATTAACATATTTTGTGATTATATTTCTACTCGTAGATAGTAAAACTATCTGTTCAAATGTATTTTGAACTTGAGATAAAAAAAAATAACACAGAAAACAAACAGAACGAAAAAAAACATGACTCGCAGCAAATAACAAGTTATTTGGGGTAAAATCTTTAATAACAAAATACAAAAAAATTAATTGTAAAATACGAGTCATTAATCACGTTTAACTCCAAAGACGACTTTGAATTTTAGACGCATTCAACTACTTACGGCCCTTCCACAAGTACTCACAAACTCGTACACTTAAACACGCAATTCAAGGCCTTCCATAACGCACTTTTGCTTAATTCATTTTTTGCTATTCCTATTCCTATTCTCGATTTATTTTATTTATTTACCTGTCCTTCATTTCATCAGTCACTAAGGCAGCCAGTTTGCCAGTTTGCCAGTCCGTCAGCATATGTTTGCCAGGCAATGAGACTAATAAAGACGCTTTATAAGCGGCATCCCGCCAGAAATTCATACAATAGTCATTATTTATTCATTCGTTATTTTTATGACTTCTTTTTCATAAAGATAACAATTTATATTAAAGTTTCCAATGGTGAGATTTAGATACATGGAACTATTAATTTAAATTAATTTATTAAAATGAATGCGCTCAATTGAAACAAAAAAAATATATAATTGCAGATCCATCAGACACACTTCCTGTACATAACTTGTGCTTTAACATCGATAATTTTAAAATGGGGTATGACGGAAGACTGGAAGACCAATATAAATCCCTTTACGTACCAACAAATAAGAAAAGGCGTTACAACTCTGATACTGTACGTTTCCTACCAACTATTTTTGGAACGATGTATTTTTCAAACTATCGCTTACTAACGACAGTGGCTGACATTATCGTCAGTTCTCCAAGTAAGTCTAGCTTATATAGTACGCATATGTACATATCCAAGGATATAGTAAAAAAATATTGAACAGGAATTTATTGAGTCATTTATAAAAAAAAAAAAACAAAAAAAACACCAGTGCAGACAAGCGATGAAACCACTTCCGTTCAGCAGAACGATCGCCGAAAAAGTTAAATAAGCGTTCCAGAGAAAATAAACCAACTGAATGACATTAATTTTAATTTTTTTCACAATGTTTAAACGCACACTAAGGAAAATGTAAAAAAACCAATAATAAACAATGCCGAAGATTGTGGTTGGAAGATTGAAAAATCAAACTTAAATGACATACAGGTCTGAAAGCGAATGACAAAAATTGAGGGGAAACGCATAAATTTAAAATAAAAAGTCACAAAAGGAAGCTAATTGTACATCAAAAATGGCAACAGTTGCAAATTTTACTACTGAACTAAGCAACGCACAATGGGTCCTTTTGCAGAGTGGATAATGGCTACTATATTTGTTCTTATGCATGTAAGCTTTTAGCTCTAAAGCCCGGTAGTTTCTCTTACAAGGCATATTTTATTTATTTTTCCAAGGTTTACCCAATAAGACCCACTGTGCAATGGCTTGTTTGCTTGTTTGCTGCTTCACTGTTTATAGAAGTTCCCTTATTTTGTATAAATTATTTTCTGCTATGTTCTTTCCACTGATCTTACATGCTGCTAAGCAAACTTATGAAATTTATACAAAATATGAAAAAAAAAAACCAGAAATAAAATTTACTTCTTGAATTTGAGCAACTGACTGGCTGTCTTGAAGAACAGACCGATTGTGTTAAGAATAAATTCCCAAATAATATAAAAGAAGCGTACAGGCATGCGCACATTACAATTCACAAACACCAGCACGATCGGAGCACCAAGTTGACGTTGGCAGTCAGCTGCGGCTACCAGACTCTTTATCAGAGAGTGAAACCCAATACAATAAACAGGGGAATGAAAATAAAACTAAAGTTGAATTTTAAACACTGAAAAACTCTTCAATCCACATTCAACCAATCGAAATTCAAGGTCAAACGTGTTGAAATTTTTCAAACTGGCCGTTCAACTGGGATAACGTTTATTTCTTTGTGTCATCATCAACTTTTGTGGAAGACTATAAAATCACAAAATAATTAAAAAAAGAATATATAAAAAATGTGTGTATTTTTAATACGGTTGAGAACTCCAGGCCTGATGGCAGCCAGTGGACCGTGCAAGCATATTGCTGCACTGCCTTTGTTCATTATGATCGCATCAAAAGGTTTCTTCGGAGCTGAAATATTTTTAAACATTTTGTAAACGAGAAAAACTGACTCAAATATAATACTGTAAATGCTCGCAACGATCAAACTGTATCGTCATTTCCAACACAACAACTTTATTTATCTGAACAACACGACAAAAACAGTGTTTTGATGAAGGGGTTGTCTTAGGGATTGCTAGCAGAACAGAAAGAGCCCTAAAAATTAAAACCGGATTTTCCTAAAATTAACGTAAAATATGATTGAAAAGAATTGAATTTTGTCGCCATTTGTGGAGTGAAGTAGATCTATCGTGTAAGCACCGAGGCAAAGGCAATAAATTACAAAGACAAAATTTTTTTAATGGCAAACACATAAATTTTCTAAATTAGATCTAATTACACGCTGTTCAAATGTAAATAAACTGAATGTAATCAACCCGCTAGCGAAGAAGGCAAAATTAATTTAATTAAAAATAATTGTTTTCTTACACTTTTTCTTATTTTAAAAATATTTTTATTCGCATTTAAAGAAAGAAAAGCAGATACAATTTTTTGAAAAATACACTTCAAAAACTGCCAAATGATATATAATATGTTGTACTTTCACCACTTTGCAAAAATTACTACTACACGCTTCTCATATTATTTTCCACACAAACAATGCAAAACCTCAAATTTCGCAAGTTTTTTTTGGTTGGTGTGTGAATTTTGTTCAGTAATGATGCGAGGAGAGAGTTCACTAAAGTGATTAAATATGAAGACTGCGCATGCGTGAAGAATTTTTCAATTTTTCTCTGCGTATCGCTAATACGCACTACACAGCAGACTTTTATTTCTTTGCTTATTAAATGAAAATTAAAATTTTTTTAAAAATAAAATTAATATGATGATGATTTCTCTGGTTGCTCGACACTCTGATGAGCAGTATCCCTCTGTTGTATTTGAACAACAACTCATCTGATATTATTTTTTTCATTTTACTGATTCTTCGACTCCTCTGGCTGCTTGACACTAGCATTGCCTTTACTAATATTATCAGTTTCCTCATTTTTCTGATTCTTCGACTCCTCTGGCTGCTTGACAATTACGTGGAAAGGATCAGTTTTTTGTGTTTGATTAATGCTTTCATTAGTATCACTTTTCCCATTTTGCTGATTCTTCAACTCCTTTGGCTGTTTGACAATTTTGTGGGAACAACCCTACGTTTGGGCTTAATAGGTGGCACAGGAGCCCTAATTATTAAAATGCCATCTGACCACGTCTTTGCCGTCAACGCGTTCGGGCAAATAATATAGTCGAACAAATTGTCTTTGTATGAAGCCAAGATCATCCTTACGCTCCTCGTGTCTGCCTTTAACTATTACAGTGCCATCAACAACCTTGACACTTAATTCATTTTGTGTAAAATGTGAAACATCCACACGCACTGTAAAATCATTTTTGCCAGCATATAGCGAAATTTTGTGGAATGGCAATTTCTCTAACATATTTGGAATTCCAAGTGGATTGAAACAGTGATATACAGGTTCGAATAATAATTACTCATGATGATTAAAGCGATATTATTAATCGTTAAAAACACAGGAGTTCCTAATACACCTATTCCTGTTTTTACAGGACAATAGAAAATGAAGTTTTAGATAAATATAATTTTATAAATTTTACTCAAACTAGACGAATTTTCTTTAAATTTATGTTTTTTTAAAAAATATTTACAATTTCTGCTAAGACCTTTCATTGTGAAACAGAGAAAATATAGAGATATAAATATGAAATTAAAGTAAATGTAATTAAAATATTAAAACCTAAATTAAATAACTTAAAAAAAACTTACTCAGATGTAATAAAAAACTAGAAAATGTTTGTTGGACCTGAGGAAAATTCTTATCTTCAACACAACTATATTTTATTTTGGAAAAAATTTCGGTTTCGAAGAGGTGTCTGCTCTTGTATCGTATGGACGATTGGGTGGTTAGAAGGATTGCCTTTGAATTCAATGCTTAGCGGTTCGAAACTCAGTTCCTTAAAAGCATAAAATTTAGAAAAGTTTCCCAGTTAACTGATTTTAAGAATTTCAAATAGAAATAGCAGTTTATAGTGTCGTATAAATCTCAAACAATAAAATAGAAGAAACATAATGAATTACCACTCCACGAACAAAGCAGATAAAAAAAAAAATTAAATTAAAGTTTTCTATTGCAAAATAATTTATAAATTTAATAATTTAACGAGGAAATGCTTTACTGAGTTGCTATGCGAAACGGCAATCACAAATTTAAAATAACTCAATTTTAGTTAAAAAATTTTTCGAGTGTAACGGAACTCTGTTAAGGCAACTGGTTTGTGTCTAGGCTTCTAAATTTCGAAATTTTACTTTACACAGAATCAAGTAATAAATGCAATCACTTTCCGAAATAATTTCAAGCTGATTTATAGCTTGAGTTCAAAAACACACACACACACGCGCGTACACACACACACAAGTGAAACAAAACCATGAAGTCTGCTTTCATATGACTTTTAAAAAACAAATAACACAATTTAATTGCATGCTTAAGGAGAATTTCGACTTAAAACAATTATTATAACAATAACATGCATTTATGTATGTATGTATGCATGTGTGTATGTATGAGCATATAAATGATAAAATAATAAAATACTTGTTTTTAGCCTAAAAAACAAACAAACAAAAAAAAATTAAATAAATTTAAAAAAAAAATTCTCTAAACATTGAAATAATAAAACAACAAAATAATTAAATTAAAGAAACTGGAAATTAGTTCATTGACTTTTTTTAAATTGCTGTGGTTGTTGTTTTGTTTTTGTATGAATTTATATAATCTGTCAACTAGTGCAGAATTGCAAAAAGATCGTTTAGAATTTAAAAAAAAAAAGGTTTTACAAATTCAAAAATTATGAATATGAAATATTTTCTTCGCGAGGGGAAATGCGAGGGTTGATTAAAGCGGCAATATTATAATAACAAATTATGTTGGTGCCAATAATTTATTTCATATGAAATATATTTTTTATTGATATGAAATGCTTTTACTGTAAAACAGAATGATAAAACGGAAAGATGACAATAGATTAACTAATGCTGGAAGAAACATAAAGCTATAAAATCTGTACTGAGGAAGTAATTTTCGTTTAATATTCGAAAAATTTAATACAAGATTGTTCTCATGATTTCAGTAGGTCAGTTGTCTGAGAACTCAGTGTTTTTATTGTATCTGATAAGTCAGAAAAATTTGCAAATGATTTTTCTTGTGTCAGTGACTGACTTTGACTTGTCGTTATGACAATTTTTAGAGAGGCCGCAAATCAGCTGATGCAAGCTGATTTAAAATTTCTCTGAAATTTTGCATCTTCACAAATGAATTTATTTACGGAAAATAGTGTAGAACCTGTTACGTGTCATACAATAATATTCATTCTTATAATTGTAAATAAAATTATTTTTGTGAATTAACAGCGCCATATCTGTTGAAGTAAAGCGATTTTGTGTTCTTCTCTGCGGAAACAATTGTACCATTATCGGCAATATAACCTCGAAAATTGTGTTATTCTTTCTGAAAAGTGGCATTTACTCCACTTAATTTGAAGTTCGTTTGGCTCAGCTACGTGTTAGAATGTTATCTATATACACAATAACAATCTCATTCCGTATCAAGTCGAAATTAATTTTGAATCGTGTACACAATCACAACCTTAACTGTACTTTGAAACTGGATCTAATAAAAGTTGCAGTGTGAATGCAAAATCAGCTGTTTACAGCTTCAATGTTAAAATCAGTTTGTATCTTTGAATGCGAAGCCCCTAGAAGGCACTAGAAGATGAATCCAACGGAACAGTATCGAATTAAGCTGCATATTTGATGTATTTAACTTATTGGCAGCTTTTTTCCTTTCCCTTTTTAAAATATTTATTTTCATTGGAATTATGCAGGTATTATTCTGAATCATGTTCTTTTATTGGAAAATAATTTTTTTTTAAATGAATTATGTAAATGAGTAAATGAAATATGAATAGTTATTCGAACATACAGAAAGGAAGCATAATGAGAATTGCTACATGGCATTCTCCCCTTAGAGCAATTAAAATTACTTACACTGTTAATCAACTACTAGAAAAGATTTAGATATTTTAAGCAGATTTATGCCTAAAAGGGCTACACAGATGCATACGTGCATGCAACTAAAGGTGAAACAATAAAAAGTGAACCATTTCTTATCTCATACATTATCAAGAAAATTTCGAAAATGATTGCACAGGTGACTAATTGAGATTCAATGAAAATTTATGTAGCACGACAAAACCTTTTGAAACATAAACAGTGGCGCCTCTGTAAGAGGGTAATACGAAACAATATGTTAATGAAAAATGTGTTGGCCAAACTGTTGTCATTTTATAGTAGAAGAGAAAATTGTAATAAAATTTATTATTTTGTGCACAAAAGATATTATATTACATGTTCACTTTGATATATGAACACGTTCTGATATCATACCATTATACTTGTGTAAAAGGGGAAAAATAATGTTCTTCGTTGGATGGTTCATGCTCATGTAAAAGCCAGTTTGTCAAACATGAAGCAACTTTTTCTGTTTTCCTCAAAGTGAAGATGGCTTTCTTAGATTACCTATTTTTAAGCGAGTTTATTGAAATATTTGAATTCAGACTTTGCTTGTAAGGTAATATTTGGTAAAAATGTGGTGTCAACACACCATGTTCAAATATCAAGAATGACCATACAATAGGTCTTTTGATTTGTGAAATCGGGGGTAAACATTTCCCGTAATTGCATTTTCAAATCTAGTTGAAAAAATTAAAAAATATAGCATGGCGGCATTTGCTCTAGGGCAAAAATTTACTCTGGCCTCTACTGAAAGAAGTAGTTTTAATCCAGAGAGTAATAACCATCGGCCGTCTAAACTTTGCCTATTCAGTACTTACAAAGTGGGCACATGCGATCCGCAAAAATTCCAGACAATTATCCATTTTCTTACGCAAGCAACATTATAAAAAATATCTACCAGAGTGAAAATTTATTAGATCAAAATATATTTTTCTGTGTGTGTTTTTACAGAATAAAAATAATTAAATAATTTCTAAAAAGTCGGAAAATGGCATGGTTTTCACTTTTCCTTTCTGGGACTTGTTTTATTTCTTAGAGCCTCTAATAGACCGCATTGAGTACAAAAGGATATATATTTAAATGGGTGGTCACGAGATACATGTACAGATACAGATAAGACAATAAAAATCAAATTAAATGTACTATCGATTCGACCACATATTTTTCTTGTTGGTACTTTTCAAATGATGGAGAAGAAACGTACAAGATTCATTAGTTTATTATTATCGAAAATCTTACATTATTTTTCGTAATCATTCGATATCTAACTCGGTGTTTTATAGTTTTACATGCTTCCTCCCGAGTACACAATTCTGATGACAGAAATACATAAAAAAAAACGAACTGACAAGAAATAACAAAAAAAAAAAAAAATAAAAAATTAATTAGAGGGAATTATAAATAATTATAGCGAATTATAATTTAGAACGTAATTTTCTCGATGAGCAGGACACTTCATTAATTTCGCAAAAGAAAACTTCGAACCCTATCTTCTGTCCGTCTAACGGAGGTTACACTGTACCAACTCTACTAACTGAATACATCGTTCTGAAGCACAGAAAATTTCGTTCTTGTATTTACAAGCAAATAAATTACTCGTATAAAATTGAAACATATCCATACAGCTTGCATTCCCATATCTGTATCTTATCAATGTTTCATAATTTATATATAGTATGTACGTAATTTGTTGTTAAAGGTTTTAATCAAAGCCACTGACGCTCAAAGAAAACATCTCATTAAGTAAATTTAATGCTGCTCTTACCGCGGGGCATAGTGCAGAGGGGTACTGCAAACCAAGCAAAGTTTTGCACAAAAAGGTAAAAAGTACTTCCCCACCGTCTGTTCCCTTTCGTGTTTTTGGGGAAAACAAGTTAAGCATAACAACGAAATATATATAAAAAAGTTTCATGTCTCCTTCGTGCCTTTGCAAACTTTTTTTAAACATTTTGAGAAAAATATTTACAATTATAGCAGGAAATAGTGTAGCGATTTAAAATAATTAAAAACATAAATTATTTTCTTTTTGTTGTGCTAATAATAATATAATCAGAGTTGAAATTGTAAGGAAAACAAGAAGAAAATAAATAGAATAGAATGGGAAGAAATGTTTCGCTCAACGCATTAAAATGTTTTATAAAATAAATAAAATAAATTAATTTTAAATAAACAAAATATTACTTTCATAAAATAAAAACTGAATAAGTGCGTAGAGTTATTAATAACATATGTGTGCGAAAGAGGCAAGAAAGTATTAAAGGATTCCTCCAACTGATTTATAGTTCCACCTCCTTACAGTGCACACTTGTGTAGAAATTTTGTACAGACATCAGTTTTCCTTCAAAGAAGAGGGTATATAAAACCTAAGAAACTTACATGGTTCGGTAGTCGTTCAAGACGGAGGAAGAGGCCGCCAGGAATGGTTCTAACTAATAATTTACGAACGGAGTAAGAGAACTGGAAATACTGTTAATAAAGTACAAAGAGATAGGAAGAGCGCGTGAGAAGATGATGTATAAGGGTATAAAACATACGAAGAGAGTAAGGGATAAAGATACGAGTTGCAAAAGAGAAACTAATTCTCTTTTCTTAATTCATTCTTATTATGACACATGAAAAATTTGGCATGAAAATAGTTGAAATATGTAACAGTTGATTTTACGACTAAAATTTATTGTAACGATCATAAAATTGAAATTCATTCACACATCGAATGTATTCCATTGATGTACGAGTTTGTTGACGTCTTGCTCAAGCAAATGTTTTATTTAGTTGCAGGTTTGTCTCCTAATTATTATCTGCAACTCTTGTATCTGGCCGTCAGTCGGAAGTAAAAAAGTTTATAACTAAAGTAGAAACTATAACTAAGCGGCGAAAACCCTGTACGAGGTACGCAGCCTCAGCCGCCTTGCTTTATCAGCAAAGTAAATTCACGAAAATCCCGCTTAACAGCAACACTAGTCTATCCTTTAAATTCTTCTTTACAGTTGATTTCTATACACCACCCTCACATAATTAGAGAAAAGCAAAGAAAGAGTTGAAGAATAAAATAAAATATTTTAAATAATAATTTTTTTTGTATTACTACTTAGAGCAAATCATTTGCACTAAAATAAAATCATTTAAACAATTAAAATATTTTTTCTAAAAATAAATTGAAAATTTTTTTTTGCTAAGCATTTGGAAAGTTGTGTGCGAATTGCAAAATTGCATTTCCTTATTATTATTTTTTATCCATTATTATTTTAGAAAACTATAGATTTAATAAATGTTTTACTTCATATAAAATTAAATATCAAACAATAAGAAGGAACGTTTTTAATTTAAATCAAAAATGCACATGAACAGTATTAAAACCCATATAATTATATTATAAATAATGTTTCTAGATTGTTGCCAAAAAAAAAAAAAAAAAAAAAAAAAAAATACTCAACACAAAAAATTGAAAACGTATATCAAGTAAAAAATTCATCAATGGATAAAAGCACAACAAGTTGAATTATTTAAAAAGTATTGCAATAGTCATAAAAAAATTCAAACATGTGTTTCTTGGTGAAACCGATAACATAAATCGGTCGAACACCTGCTGGGTCTTATGTGGGGCATTTGTTTGTATATAAATTTAAAAAAAGTATTTAAGCAAATTAAAGTAATGAAGTTCAGATAACATTATATACTATTGGGTAAAATTGTTACAATAAAAACACAACCGGAAATAATCAAAGAATAGTGTAAAAAAAATAATTCTTTGCATAAACTAATCGAAGAAAGAATACTTGAGATTCTACTGTAGATGTGTGTGAAGTTAAATTTCGAAATTTATCACCCCGGACACAAACCACATGCTTTAACAGACTTCTGTTAAGGTAATAACATAGCTCTGTTATGCTTGTAATTCAGGGAGTGCACATTCTAAATGGAATTCTGACCATATTTATTAATGGAATGAAAAAATTAATGCCGGGAAAAGTGGGCGACTCCATGTAGTTTGCAATAACACAAGAATCCACTAAAAACACGCACCAGCACATACGTTTTTTACACATAGAAGTTATACAAATTCTTGGGGAAAAATTCCAAATTCCAGGAGAACGGGAGGGTGTGGGCACCTGGAAATTTTTTTAAATAATAACTTTTAGGTCCTCTGACGATACCTAATCACCAGAATATCCAACATTTGGAATTTTGATTAATTTTTTTCCATTTTATTGAATTTTCAAATTTGGAATTCCACTAAAGGATGAATTCCAGGAGAACGGGAGGGTGTGGGCACCTGGAAATTTTTTTAAATAATAACTTTTAGGTCCTCTGACGATACCTAATCACCAGAATATCTAACATTTGGAATTTTGATTAATTTTTTTCCATTTTATTGTATTTTCAAATTTGGAATTCCACTAAAGGATGAATTCCAGGAGAACGGGAGGGTGTGGGCACCTGGAAATTTTTTTAAATAACAACTTTTAGGTCCTCTGACGATACCTAATCACCAGAATATCCAACATTTGGAATTTTGATTAATTTTTTTCCATTTTATTGAATTTTCAAATTTGGAATTCCACTAAAGGATGAATTCCAGGAGAACGGGAGGGTGTGGGCACCTGGAAATTTTTTTAAATAACAACTTTTAGGTCCTCTGACGATACCTAATCACCAGAATATCCAACATTTGGAATTTTGATTAATTTTTTTCCATTTTATTGAATTTTCAAATTTGGAATTCCACTAAAGGATGAATTCCAGGAGAACGGGAGGGTGTGGGCACCTGGAAATTTTTTTAAATAACAACTTTTAGGTCCTCTGACGATACCTAATCACCAGAATATCCAACATTTGGAATTTTGATTAATTTTTTTCCATTTTATTGAATTTTCAAATTTGGAATTCCACTAAAGGATGAATTCCAGGAGAACGGGAGGGTGTGGGCACCTGGAAATTTTTTTAAATAATAACTTTTAGGTCCTCTGACGATACCTAATCACCAGAATATCCAACATTTGGAATTTTAATTAATTTTTTTCCATTTTATTGAATTTTCAAATTTGGAATTCCACTAAAGGATGAATTCCAGGAGAACGGGAGGGTGTGGGCACCTGGAAATTTTTTTAAATAACAACTTTTAGGTCCTCTGACGATACCTAATCACCAGAATATCCAACATTTGGAATTTTGATTAATTTTTTTCCATTTTATTGAATTTTCAAATTTGGAATTCCACTAAAGGATGAATTCCAGGAGAACGGGAGGGTGTGGGCACCTGGAAATTTTTTTAAATAATAACTTTTAGGTCCTCTGACGATACCTAATCACCAGAATATCCAACATTTGGAATTTTAATTAATTTTTTTCCATTTTATTGAATTTTCAAATTTGGAATTCCACTAAAGGATGAATTCCAGGAGAACGGGAGGGTGTGGGCACCTGGAAATTTTTTTAAATAATAACTTTTAGGTCCTCTGACGATACCTAATCACCAGAATATCCAACATTTGGAATTTTGATTAATTTTTTTCCATTTTATTGAATTTTCAAATTTGGAATTCCACTAAAGGATGAATTCCAGGAGAACGGGAGGGTGTGGGCACCTGGAAATTTTTTTTAAATAATAACTTTTAGGTCCTCTGACGATACCTAATCACCAGAATATCCAACATTTGGAATTTTGATTAATTTTTTTCCATTTTATTGAATTTTCAAATTTGGAATTCCACTAAAGGATGAATTCCAGGAGAACGGGAGGGTGTGGGCACCTGGAAATTTTTTTAAATAATAACTTTTAGGTCCTCTGACGATACCTAATCACCAGAATATCCAACATTTGGAATTTTAATTAATTTTTTTCCATTTTATTGAATTTTCAAATTTGGAATTCCACTAAAGGATGAATTCCAGGAGAACGGGAGGGTGTGGGCACCTGGAAATTTTTTTAAATAATAACTTTTAGGTCCTCTGACGATACCTAATCACCAGAATATCTAACATTTGGAATTTTGATTAATTTTTTTCCATTTTATTGAATTTTCAAATTTGGAATTCCACTAAAGGATGAATTCCAGGAGAACGGGAGGGTGTGGGCACCTGGAAATTTTTTTAAATAATAACTTTTAGGTCCTCTGACGATACCTAATCACCAGAATATCCAACATTTGGAATTTTGATTAATTTTTTTCCATTTTATTGAATTTTCAAATTTGGAATTCCACTAAAGGATGAATTCCAGGAGAACGGGAGGGTGTGGGCACCTGGAAATTTTTTTAAATAATAACTTTTAGGTCCTCTGACGATACCTAATCACCAGAATATCCAACATTTGGAATTTTAATTAATTTTTTTCCATTTTATTGAATTTTCAAATTTGGAATTCCACTAAAGGATGAATTCCAGGAGAACGGGAGGGTGTGGGCACCTGGAAATTTTTTTAAATAACAACTTTTAGGTCCTCTGACGATACCTAATCACCAGAATATCCAACATTTGGAATTTTGATTAATTTTTTTCCATTTTATTGAATTTTCAAATTTGGAATTCCACTAAAGGATGAATTCCAGGAGAACGGGAGGGTGTGGGCACCTGGAAATTTTTTTAAATAATAACTTTTAGGTCCTCTGACGATACCTAATCACCAGAATATCCAACATTTGGAATTTTAATTAATTTTTTTCCATTTTATTGAATTTTCAAATTTGGAATTCCACTAAAGGATGAATTCCAGGAGAACGGGAGGGTGTGGGCACCTGGAAATTTTTTTAAATAATAACTTTTAGGTCCTCTGACGATACCTAATCACCAGAATATCCAACATTTGGAATTTTGATTAATTTTTTTCCATTTTATTGAATTTTCAAATTTGGAATTCCACTAAAGGATGAATTCCAGGAGAACGGGAGGGTGTGGGCACCTGGAAATTTTTTTTAAATAATAACTTTTAGGTCCTCTGACGATACCTAATCACCAGAATATCCAACATTTGGAATTTTGATTAATTTTTTTCCATTTTATTGAATTTTCAAATTTGGAATTCCACTAAAGGATGAATTCCAGGAGAACGGGAGGGTGTGGGCACCTGGAAATTTTTTTAAATAATAACTTTTAGGTCCTCTGACGATACCTAATCACCAGAATATCCAACATTTGGAATTTTGATTAATTTTTTTCCATTTTATTGAATTTTCAAATTTGGAATTCCACTAAAGGATGAATTCCAGGAGAACGGGAGGGTGTGGGCACCTGGAAATTTTTTTAAATAATAACTTTTAGGTCCTCTGACGATACCTAATCACCAGAATATCCAACATTTGGAATTTTGATTAATTTTTTTCCATTTTATTGAATTTTCAAATTTGGAATTCCACTAAAGGATGAATTCCAGGAGAACGGGAGGGTGTGGGCACCTGGAAATTTTTTTAAATAATAACTTTTAGGTCCTCTGACGATACCTAATCACCAGAATATCTAACATTTGGAATTTTGATTAATTTTTTTCCATTTTATTGTATTTTCAAATTTGGAATTCCACTAAAGGATGAATTCCAGGAGAACGGGAGGGTGTGGGCACCTGGAAATTTTTTTAAATAACAACTTTTAGGTCCTCTGACGATACCTAATCACCAGAATATCCAACATTTGGAATTTTGATTAATTTTTTTCCATTTTATTGAATTTTCAAATTTGGAATTCCACTAAAGGATGAATTCCAGGAGAACGGGAGGGTGTGGGCACCTGGAAATTTTTTTAAATAACAACTTTTAGGTCCTCTGACGATACCTAATCACCAGAATATCCAACATTTGGAATTTTGATTAATTTTTTTCCATTTTATTGAATTTTCAAATTTGGAATTCCACTAAAGGATGAATTCCAGGAGAACGGGAGGGTGTGGGCACCTGGAAATTTTTTTAAATAACAACTTTTAGGTCCTCTGACGATACCTAATCACCAGAATATCCAACATTTGGAATTTTGATTAATTTTTTTCCATTTTATTGAATTTTCAAATTTGGAATTCCACTAAAGGATGAATTCCAGGAGAACGGGAGGGTGTGGGCACCTGGAAATTTTTTTAAATAATAACTTTTAGGTCCTCTGACGATACCTAATCACCAGAATATCCAACATTTGGAATTTTAATTAATTTTTTTCCATTTTATTGAATTTTCAAATTTGGAATTCCACTAAAGGATGAATTCCAGGAGAACGGGAGGGTGTGGGCACCTGGAAATTTTTTTAAATAACAACTTTTAGGTCCTCTGACGATACCTAATCACCAGAATATCCAACATTTGGAATTTTGATTAATTTTTTTCCATTTTATTGAATTTTCAAATTTGGAATTCCACTAAAGGATGAATTCCAGGAGAACGGGAGGGTGTGGGCACCTGGAAATTTTTTTAAATAATAACTTTTAGGTCCTCTGACGATACCTAATCACCAGAATATCCAACATTTGGAATTTTAATTAATTTTTTTCCATTTTATTGAATTTTCAAATTTGGAATTCCACTAAAGGATGAATTCCAGGAGAACGGGAGGGTGTGGGCACCTGGAAATTTTTTTAAATAATAACTTTTAGGTCCTCTGACGATACCTAATCACCAGAATATCCAACATTTGGAATTTTGATTAATTTTTTTCCATTTTATTGAATTTTCAAATTTGGAATTCCACTAAAGGATGAATTCCAGGAGAACGGGAGGGTGTGGGCACCTGGAAATTTTTTTTAAATAATAACTTTTAGGTCCTCTGACGATACCTAATCACCAGAATATCCAACATTTGGAATTTTGATTAATTTTTTTCCATTTTATTGAATTTTCAAATTTGGAATTCCACTAAAGGATGAATTCCAGGAGAACGGGAGGGTGTGGGCACCTGGAAATTTTTTTAAATAATAACTTTTAGGTCCTCTGACGATACCTAATCACCAGAATATCCAACATTTGGAATTTTAATTAATTTTTTTCCATTTTATTGAATTTTCAAATTTGGAATTCCACTAAAGGATGAATTCCAGGAGAACGGGAGGGTGTGGGCACCTGGAAATTTTTTTAAATAATAACTTTTAGGTCCTCTGACGATACCTAATCACCAGAATATCTAACATTTGGAATTTTGATTAATTTTTTTCCATTTTATTGAATTTTCAAATTTGGAATTCCACTAAAGGATGAATTCCAGGAGAACGGGAGGGTGTGGGCACCTGGAAATTTTTTTAAATAATAACTTTTAGGTCCTCTGACGATACCTAATCACCAGAATATCCAACATTTGGAATTTTGATTAATTTTTTTCCATTTTATTGAATTTTCAAATTTGGAATTCCACTAAAGGATGAATTCCAGGAGAACGGGAGGGTGTGGGCACCTGGAAATTTTTTTAAATAATAACTTTTAGGTCCTCTGACGATACCTAATCACCAGAATATCCAACATTTGGAATTTTAATTAATTTTTTTCCATTTTATTGAATTTTCAAATTTGGAATTCCACTAAAGGATGAATTCCAGGAGAACGGGAGGGTGTGGGCACCTGGAAATTTTTTTAAATAACAACTTTTAGGTCCTCTGACGATACCTAATCACCAGAATATCCAACATTTGGAATTTTGATTAATTTTTTTCCATTTTATTGAATTTTCAAATTTGGAATTCCACTAAAGGATGAATTCCAGGAGAACGGGAGGGTGTGGGCACCTGGAAATTTTTTTAAATAATAACTTTTAGGTCCTCTGACGATACCTAATCACCAGAATATCCAACATTTGGAATTTTAATTAATTTTTTTCCATTTTATTGAATTTTCAAATTTGGAATTCCACTAAAGGATGAATTCCAGGAGAACGGGAGGGTGTGGGCACCTGGAAATTTTTTTAAATAATAACTTTTAGGTCCTCTGACGATACCTAATCACCAGAATATCCAACATTTGGAATTTTGATTAATTTTTTTCCATTTTATTGAATTTTCAAATTTGGAATTCCACTAAAGGATGAATTCCAGGAGAACGGGAGGGTGTGGGCACCTGGAAATTTTTTTTAAATAATAACTTTTAGGTCCTCTGACGATACCTAATCACCAGAATATCCAACATTTGGAATTTTGATTAATTTTTTTCCATTTTATTGAATTTTCAAATTTGGAATTCCACTAAAGGATGAATTCCAGGAGAACGGGAGGGTGTGGGCACCTGGAAATTTTTTTAAATAATAACTTTTAGGTCCTCTGACGATACCTAATCACCAGAATATCCAACATTTGGAATTTTGATTAATTTTTTTCCATTTTATTGAATTTTCAAATTTGGAATTCCACTAAAGGATGAATTCCAGGAGAACGGGAGGGTGTGGGCACCTGGAAATTTTTTTAAATAATAACTTTTAGGTCCTCTGACGATACCTAATCAACAGAATATCCAACATTTGGAATTTTAATTAATTTTTTTCCATTTTATTGAATTTTCAAATTTGGAATTCCACTAAAGGATGAATTCCAGGAGAACGGGAGGGTGTGGGCACCTGGAAATTTTTTTAAATAACAACTTTTAGGTCCTCTGACGATACCTAATCACCAGAATATCCAACATTTGGAATTTTGATTAATTTTTTTCCATTTTATTGAATTTTCAAATTTGGAATTCCACTAAAGGATGAATTCCAGGAGAACGGGAGGGTGTGGGCACCTGGAAATTTTTTTAAATAACAACTTTTAGGTCCTCTGACGATACCTAATCACCAGAATATCCAACATTTGGAATTTTGATTAATTTTTTTCCATTTTATTGAATTTTCAAATTTGGAATTCCACTAAAGGATGAATTCCAGGAGAACGGGAGGGTGTGGGCACCTGGAAATTTTTTTAAATAATAACTTTTAGGTCCTCTGACGATACCTAATCACCAGAATATCCAACATTTGGAATTTTAATTAATTTTTTTCCATTTTATTGAATTTTCAAATTTGGAATTCCTCTAAAGGATGAATTCCAGGAGAACGGGAGGGTGTGGGCACCTGGAAATTTTTTTAAATAATAACTTTTAGGTCCTCTGACGATACCTAATCACCAGAATATCTAACATTTGGAATTTTGATTAATTTTTTTCCATTTTATTGAATTTTCAAATTTGGAATTCCACTAAAGGATGAATTCCAGGAGAACGGGAGGGTGTGGGCACCTGGAAATTTTTTTAAATAATAACCTTTAGGTCCTCTGACGATACCTAATCACCAGAATATCCAACATTTGGAATTTTAATTAATTTTTTTCCATTTTATTGAATTTTCAAATTTGGAATTCCACTAAAGGATGAATTCCAGGAGAACGGGAGGGTGTGGGCACCTGGAAATTTTTTTAAATAATAACTTTTAGGTCCTCTGACGATACCTAATCACCAGAATATCTAACATTTGGAATTTTGATTAATTTTTTTCCATTTTATTGAATTTTCAAATTTGGAATTCCACTAAAGGATGAATTCCAGGAGAACGGGAGGGTGTGGGCACCTGGAAATTTTTTTAAATAATAACTTTTAGGTCCTCTGACGATACCTAATCACCAGAATATCTAACATTTGGAATTTTGATTAATTTTTTTCCATTTTATTGAATTTTCAAATTTGGAATTCCACTAAAGGATGAATTCCAGGAGAACGGGAGGGTGTGGGCACCTGGAAATTTTTTTAAATAATAACCTTTAGGTCCTCTGACGATACCTAATCACCAGAATATCCAACATTTGGAATTTTAATTAATTTTTTTCCATTTTATTGAATTTTCAAATTTGGAATTCCACTAAAGGATGAATTCCAGGAGAACGGGAGGGTGTGGGCACCTGGAAATTTTTTTAAATAATAACTTTTAGGTCCTCTGACGATACCTAATCACCAGAATATCTAACATTTGGAATTTTGATTAATTTTTTTCCATTTTATTGAATTTTCAAATTTGGAATTCCACTAAAGGATGAATTCCAGGAGAACGGGAGGGTGTGGGCACCTGGAAATTTTTTTAAATAATAACTTTTAGGTCCTCTGACGATACCTAATCACCAGAATATCCAACATTTGGAATTTTGATTAATTTTTTTCCATTTTATTGAATTTTCAAATTTTGAATTCCACTAAAGGATGAATTCCAGGAGAACGGGAGGGTGTGGGCACCTGGAAATTTTTTTAAATAATAACTTTTAGGTCCTCTGACGATACCTAATCACCAGAATATCCAACATTTGGAATTTTAATTAATTTTTTTCCATTTTATTGAATTTTCAAATTTGGAATTCCACTAAAGGATGAATTCCAGGAGAACGGGAGGGTGTGGGCACCTGGAAATTTTTTTAAATAACAACTTTTAGGTCCTCTGACGATACCTAATCACCAGAATATCCAACATTTGGAATTTTGATTAATTTTTTTCCATTTTATTGAATTTTCAAATTTGGAATTCCACTAAAGGATGAATTCCAGGAGAACGGGAGGGTGTGGGCACCTGGAAATTTTTTTAAATAATAACTTTTAGGTCCTCTGACGATACCTAATCACCAGAATATCCAACATTTGGAATTTTAATTAATTTTTTTCCATTTTATTGAATTTTCAAATTTGGAATTCCACTAAAGGATGAATTCCAGGAGAACGGGAGGGTGTGGGCACCTGGAAATTTTTTTAAATAATAACTTTTAGGTCCTCTGACGATACCTAATCACCAGAATATCTAACATTTGGAATTTTGATTAATTTTTTTCCATTTTATTGAATTTTCAAATTTGGAATTCCACTAAAGGATGAATTCCAGGAGAACGGGAGGGTGTGGGCACCTGGAAATTTTTTTAAATAATAACTTTTAGGTCCTCTGACGATACCTAATCACCAGAATATCCAACATTTGGAATTTTGATTAATTTTTTTCCATTTTATTGAATTTTCAAATTTGGAATTCCACTAAAGGATGAATTCCAGGAGAACGGGAGGGTGTGGGCACCTGGAAATTTTTTTAAATAATAACTTTTAGGTCCTCTGACGATACCTAATCACCAGAATATCCAACATTTGGAATTTTAATTAATTTTTTTCCATTTTATTGAATTTTCAAATTTGGAATTCCACTAAAGGATGAATTCCAGGAGAACGGGAGGGTGTGGGCACCTGGAAATTTTTTTAAATAATAACTTTTAGGTCCTCTGACGATACCTAATCACCAGAATATCTAACATTTGGAATTTTGATTAATTTTTTTCCATTTTATTGAATTTTCAAATTTGGAATTCCACTAAAGGATGAATTCCAGGAGAACGGGAGGGTGTGGGCACCTGGAAATTTTTTTAAATAATAACTTTTAGGTCCTCTGACGATACCTAATCACCAGAATATCCAACATTTGGAATTTTGATTAATTTTTTTCCATTTTATTGAATTTTCAAATTTGGAATTCCACTAAAGGATGAATTCCAGGAGAACGGGAGGGTGTGGGCACCTGGAAATTTTTTTAAATAATAACTTTTAGGTCCTCTGACGATACCTAATCACCAGAATATCTAACATTTGGAATTTTGATTAATTTTTTTCCATTTTATTGAATTTTCAAATTTGGAATTCCACTAAAGGATGAATTCCAGGAGAACGGGAGGGTGTGGGCACCTGGAAATTTTTTTAAATAATAACTTTTAGGTCCTCTGACGATACCTAATCACCAGAATATCCAACATTTGGAATTTTGATTAATTTTTTTCCATTTTATTGAATTTTCAAATTTGGAATTCCACTAAAGGATGAATTCCAGGAGAACGGGAGGGTGTGGGCACCTGGAAATTTTTTTAAATAATAACTTTTAGGTCCTCTGACGATACCTAATCACCAGAATATCCAACATTTGGAATTTTAATTAATTTTTTTCCATTTTATTGAATTTTCAAATTTGGAATTCCACTAAAGGATGAATTCCAGGAGAACGGGAGGGTGTGGGCACCTGGAAATTTTTTTAAATAATAACTTTTAGGTCCTCTGACGATACCTAATCACCAGAATATCTAACATTTGGAATTTTGATTAATTTTTTTCCATTTTATTGAATTTTCAAATTTGGAATTCCACTAAAGGATGAATTCCAGGAGAACGGGAGGGTGTGGGCACCTGGAAATTTTTTTAAATAATAACTTTTAGGTCCTCTGACGATACCTAATCACCAGAATATCCAACATTTGGAATTTTGATTAATTTTTTTCCATTTTATTGAATTTTCAAATTTTGAATTCCACTAAAGGATGAATTCCAGGAGAACGGGAGGGTGTGGGCACCTGGAAATTTTTTTAAATAATAACTTTTAGGTCCTCTGACGATACCTAATCACCAGAATATCCAACATTTGGAATTTTAATTAATTTTTTTCCATTTTATTGAATTTTCAAATTTGGAATTCCACTAAAGGATGAATTCCAGGAGAACGGGAGGGTGTGGGCACCTGGAAATTTTTTTAAATAATAACTTTTAGGTCCTCTGACGATACCTAATCACCAGAATATCTAACATTTGGAATTTTGATTAATTTTTTTCCATTTTATTGAATTTTCAAATTTGGAATTCCACTAAAGGATGAATTCCAGGAGAACGGGAGGGTGTGGGCACCTGGAAATTTTTTTAAATAATAACTTTTAGGTCCTCTGACGATACCTAATCACCAGAATATCCAACATTTGGAATTTTGATTAATTTTTTTCCATTTTATTGAATTTTCAAATTTGGAATTCCACTAAAGGATGAATTCCAGGAGAACGGGAGGGTGTGGGCACCTGGAAATTTTTTTAAATAATAACTTTTAGGTCCTCTGACGATACCTAATCACCAGAATATCCAACATTTGGAATTTTAATTAATTTTTTTCCATTTTATTGAATTTTCAAATTTGGAATTCCACTAAAGGATGAATTCCAGGAGAACGGGAGGGTGTGGGCACCTGGAAATTTTTTTAAATAACAACTTTTAGGTCCTCTGACGATACCTAATCACCAGAATATCCAACATTTGGAATTTTGATTAATTTTTTTCCATTTTATTGAATTTTCAAATTTGGAATTCCACTAAAGGATGAATTCCAGGAGAACGGGAGGGTGTGGGCACCTGGAAATTTTTTTAAATAATAACTTTTAGGTCCTCTGACGATACCTAATCACCAGAATATCCAACATTTGGAATTTTAATTAATTTTTTTCCATTTTATTGAATTTTCAAATTTGGAATTCCACTAAAGGATGAATTCCAGGAGAACGGGAGGGTGTGGGCACCTGGAAATTTTTTTAAATAATAACTTTTAGGTCCTCTGACGATACCTAATCACCAGAATATCTAACATTTGGAATTTTGATTAATTTTTTTCCATTTTATTGAATTTTCAAATTTGGAATTCCACTAAAGGATGAATTCCAGGAGAACGGGAGGGTGTGGGCACCTGGAAATTTTTTTAAATAATAACTTTTAGGTCCTCTGACGATACCTAATCACCAGAATATCCAACATTTGGAATTTTGATTAATTTTTTTCCATTTTATTGAATTTTCAAATTTTGAATTCCACTAAAGGATGAATTCCAGGAGAACGGGAGGGTGTGGGCACCTGGAAATTTTTTTAAATAATAACTTTTAGGTCCTCTGACGATACCTAATCACCAGAATATCCAACATTTGGAATTTTAATTAATTTTTTTCCATTTTATTGAATTTTCAAATTTGGAATTCCACTAAAGGATGAATTCCAGGAGAACGGGAGGGTGTGGGCACCTGGAAATTTTTTTAAATAATAACTTTTAGGTCCTCTGACGATACCTAATCACCAGAATATCTAACATTTGGAATTTTGATTAATTTTTTTCCATTTTATTGAATTTTCAAATTTGGAATTCCACTAAAGGATGAATTCCAGGAGAACGGGAGGGTGTGGGCACCTGGAAATTTTTTTAAATAATAACTTTTAGGTCCTCTGACGATACCTAATCACCAGAATATCCAACATTTGGAATTTTGATTAATTTTTTTCCATTTTATTGAATTTTCAAATTTGGAATTCCACTAAAGGATGAATTCCAGGAGAACGGGAGGGTGTGGGCACCTGGAAATTTTTTTAAATAATAACTTTTAGGTCCTCTGACGATACCTAATCACCAGAATATCTAACATTTGGAATTTTGATTAATTTTTTTCCATTTTATTGAATTTTCAAATTTGGAATTCCACTAAAGGATGAATTCCAGGAGAACGGGAGGGTGTGGGCACCTGGAAATTTTTTTAAATAATAACTTTTAGGTCCTCTGACGATACCTAATCACCAGAATATCCAACATTTGGAATTTTGATTAATTTTTTTCCATTTTATTGAATTTTCAAATTTGGAATTCCACTAAAGGATGAATTCCAGGAGAACGGGAGGGTGTGGGCACCTGGAAATTTTTTTAAATAATAACTTTTAGGTCCTCTGACGATACCTAATCACCAGAATATCCAACATTTGGAATTTTGATTAATTTTTTTCCATTTTATTGAATTTTCAAATTTGGAATTCCACTAAAGGATGAATTCCAGGAGAACGGGAGGGTGTGGGCACCTGGAAATTTTTTTAAATAATAACTTTTAGGTCCTCTGACGATACCTAATCACCAGAATATCCAACATTTGGAATTTTAATTAATTTTTTTCCATTTTATTGAATTTTCAAATTTGGAATTCCACTAAAGGATGAATTCCAGGAGAACGGGAGGGTGTGGGCACCTGGAAATTTTTTTAAATAATAACTTTTAGGTCCTCTGACGATACCTAATCACCAGAATATCTAACATTTGGAATTTTGATTAATTTTTTTCCATTTTATTGAATTTTCAAATTTGGAATTCCACTAAAGGATGAATTCCAGGAGAACGGGAGGGTGTGGGCACCTGGAAATTTTTTTAAATAATAACCTTTAGGTCCTCTGACGATACCTAATCACCAGAATATCCAACATTTGGAATTTTAATTAATTTTTTTCCATTTTATTGAATTTTCAAATTTGGAATTCCACTAAAGGATGAATTCCAGGAGAACGGGAGGGTGTGGGCACCTGGAAATTTTTTTAAATAATAACTTTTAGGTCCTCTGACGATACCTAATCACCAGAATATCCAACATTTGGAATTTTGATTAATTTTTTTCCATTTTATTGAATTTTCAAATTTGGAATTCCACTAAAGGATGAATTCCAGGAGAACGGGAGGGTGTGGGCACCTGGAAATTTTTTTAAATAATAACTTTTAGGTCCTCTGACGATACCTAATCACCAGAATATCTAACATTTGGAATTTTCATTAATTTTTTTCCATTTTATTGAATTTTAAAAAATTGCTTTAAAATTACACGTGGCACTGTTAAATATTTACCTAAATGTGTATGTTAAAATAACTCACAAAATGTTGAATTTTGTTGTTTCATGAAACAAGAATGGTTGCAAATATAGCAGTAAAGTAACATGTGCAACGTTTAAAATTCTGATTTTCCACCCTTATTCACTTATTTTGTGTATTGGGTTATAACTTCATTTCATAGTTATATATCTAGATCCGATATTAGATTTTAGAAAAAAATAGAATAAAGAATGCCATAAAAGTCAAATGTAGAATAAATTCATAATCATAACTTCAAATCATTCTTTCGATTTAATGTTTTAGAGAAAACTTAGTAGCAAAGTGTGCTACATATTCGACCGTTGCTTTACATGTACAAAAGAAGTCAACAAAAGTTCTTTTTTATTATTTCTCTAACTTAAATCTCATCTACTGTAAATGTTAACATAACAAATAAAACATACATCTTTACTTCACAAAACAGCATTATACTTGAGTATTGCCCAATATGTTAATGTTTCATTTCTAACAGCAGCCTATGAGAGCGCAATTTTTTACAAAAGAAAAAAGCCGTCTGGTATTAAAAAAAATCCCCTTGCAATAACAAAGACCATTACTATGTAATGATCAACAACTTGTGAATTAGGGTGTTTTCACATTAGCCTCACCGACACGACATCAGCACGGCACCGATACTGGCGCGATTTTTGCAAAGTTATTGTACACCTTAATTCACAAGCTGTTGATCACATAAAAAAATATGTTAAAATTACAAGTGCTTATGGATTTGCACATGTTTTTGTAAGTATACGTGCGTTTTCACATTAGCCGACACGGCGATAAAGCTAATGAATAAAATAAAAATGGAATTCGGCGTGACAAAAGCTAAGAAGAAATATTTCCATTTATAGATGACGGATATGGAATCCTCTAAATACCACACTTTTATATTTGGATGCACCCACAACTGTCTTTCCTTGTTTGGTTTTTTTTTGGTTGGTTTGTTTTTCCTGGCTTTTTTTTTAATATAACAAAAAAAGCAAATATAGTTTGATACCCATGATATTTCTTTGAACGACACACAATAACTTTGCAAAAATCGCGCCAGTATCGGTGCCGTGCTGATGTCGTGTCGGTGAGGCTAATGTGAAAACACCCTAATTCACAAGTTGTTGATCATTACATAGTAATGGTCTTTGTTAATGGAAAGGGGATTTTTTTTAATACCAGACGGCTTTTTTCTTTTGTAAAAAATTGCGCTCTCAAAGGCTGCTGTTAGAAATGAAACATTAACATATTGGGCAATACTCAAGTATAATGCTGTTTTGTGAAGTAAAGATGTATGTTTTATTTGTTATGTTAACATTTACAGTAGATGAGATTTAAGTTAGAGAAATAATAAAAAAGAACTTTTGTTGACTTCTTTTGTACATGTAAAGCAACGGTCGAATATGTAGCACACTTTGCTACTAAGTTTTCTCTAAAACATTAAATCGAAAGAATGATTTGAAGTTATGATTATGAATTTATTCTACATTTGACTTTTATGGCATTCTTTATTCTATTTTTTTCTAAAATCTAATATCTAATATCTAGATATATAACTATGAAATGAAGTTATAACCCAATACACAAAATAAGTGAATAAGGGTGGAAAATCAGAATTTTACACGTTGCACATGTTACTTTACTGCTATATTTGCAACCATTCTTGTTTCATGAAACAACAAAATTCAACATTTTGTGAGTTATTTTAACATACACATTTAGGTAAATATTTAACAGTGCCACGTGTAATTTTAAAGCAATTTTTTAAAATTCAATAAAATGGAAAAAAATTAATGAAAATTCCAAATGTTAGATATTCTGGTGATTAGGTATCGTCAGAGGACCTAAAAGTTATTATTTAAAAAAATTTCCAGGTGCCCACACCCTCCCGTTCTCCTGGAATTCATCCTTTAGTGGAATTCCAAATTTGAAAATTCAATAAAATGGAAAAAAATTAATTAAAATTCCAAATGTTGGATATTCTGGTGATTAGGTATCGTCAGAGGACCTAAAAGTTATTATTTAAAAAAATTTCCAGGTGCCCACACCCTCCCGTTCTCCTGGAATTCATCCTTTAGTGGAATTCAAAATTTGAAAATTCAATAAAATGGAAAAAAATTAATCAAAATTCCAAATGTTGGATATTCTGGTGATTAGGTATCGTCAGAGGACCTAAAAGTTATTATTTAAAAAAATTTCCAGGTGCCCACACCCTCCCGTTCTCCTGGAATTCATCCTTTAGTGGAATTCCAAATTTGAAAATTCAATAAAATGGAAAAAAATTAATCAAAATTCCAAATGTTAGATATTCTGGTGATTAGGTATCGTCAGAGGACCTAAAAGTTATTATTTAAAAAAATTTCCAGGTGCCCACACCCTCCCGTTCTCCTGGAATTCATCCTTTAGTGGAATTCCAAATTTGAAAATTCAATAAAATGGAAAAAAATTAATTAAAATTCCAAATGTTGGATATTCTGGTGATTAGGTATCGTCAGAGGACCTAAAGGTTATTATTTAAAAAAATTTCCAGGTGCCCACACCCTCCCGTTCTCCTGGAATTCATCCTTTAGTGGAATTCCAAATTTGAAAATTCAATAAAATGGAAAAAAATTAATCAAAATTCCAAATGTTAGATATTCTGGTGATTAGGTATCGTCAGAGGACCTAAAAGTTATTATTTAAAAAAATTTCCAGGTGCCCACACCCTCCCGTTCTCCTGGAATTCATCCTTTAGTGGAATTCCAAATTTGAAAATTCAATAAAATGGAAAAAAATTAATCAAAATTCCAAATGTTGGATATTCTGGTGATTAGGTATCGTCAGAGGACCTAAAAGTTGTTATTTAAAAAAATTTCCAGGTGCCCACACCCTCCCGTTCTCCTGGAATTCATCCTTTAGTGGAATTCCAAATTTGAAAATTCAATAAAATGGAAAAAAATTAATCAAAATTCCAAATGTTGGATATTCTGGTGATTAGGTATCGTCAGAGGACCTAAAAGTTGTTATTTAAAAAAATTTCCAGGTGCCCACACCCTCCCGTTCTCCTGGAATTCATCCTTTAGTGGAATTCCAAATTTGAAAATTCAATAAAATGGAAAAAAATTAATTAAAATTCCAAATGTTGGATATTCTGTTGATTAGGTATCGTCAGAGGACCTAAAAGTTATTATTTAAAAAAATTTCCAGGTGCCCACACCCTCCCGTTCTCCTGGAATTCATCCTTTAGTGGAATTCCAAATTTGAAAATTCAATAAAATGGAAAAAAATTAATCAAAATTCCAAATGTTGGATATTCTGGTGATTAGGTATCGTCAGAGGACCTAAAAGTTATTATTTAAAAAAATTTCCAGGTGCCCACACCCTCCCGTTCTCCTGGAATTCATCCTTTAGTGGAATTCCAAATTTGAAAATTCAATAAAATGGAAAAAAATTAATCAAAATTCCAAATGTTGGATATTCTGGTGATTAGGTATCGTCAGAGGACCTAAAGGTTATTATTTAAAAACATTTCCAGGTGCCCACACCCTCCCGTTCTCCTGGAATTCATCCTTTAGTGGAATTCCAAATTTGAAAATTCAATAAAATGGAAAAAAATTAATCAAAATTCCAAATGTTGGATATTCTGGTGATTAGGTATCGTCAGAGGACCTAAAAGTTATTATTTAAAAAAATTTCCAGGTGCCCACACCCTCCCGTTCTCCTGGAATTCATCCTTTAGTGGAATTCCAAATTTGAAAATTCAATAAAATGGAAAAAAATTAATCAAAATTCCAAATGTTAGATATTCTGGTGATTAGGTATCGTCAGAGGACCTAAAAGTTATTATTTAAAAAAATTTCCAGGTGCCCACACCCTCCCGTTCTCCTGGAATTCATCCTTTAGTGGAATTCCAAATTTGAAAATTCAATAAAATGGAAAAAAATTAATTAAAATTCCAAATGTTGGATATTCTGGTGATTAGGTATCGTCAGAGGACCTAAAAGTTATTATTTAAAAAAATTTCCAGGTGCCCACACCCTCCCGTTCTCCTGGAATTCATCCTTTAGTGGAATTCCAAATTTGAAAATTCAATAAAATGGAAAAAAATTAATTAAAATTCCAAATGTTGGATATTCTGGTAATTAGGTATCGTCAGAGGACCTAAAAGTTATTATTTAAAAAAATTTCCAGGTGCCCACACCCTCCCGTTCTCCTGGAATTCATCCTTTAGTGGAATTCCAAATTTGAAAATTCAATAAAATGGAAAAAAATTAATCAAAATTCCAAATGTTGGATATTCTGGTGATTAGGTATCGTCAGAGGACCTAAAAGTTATTATTTAAAAAAATTTCCAGGTGCCCACACCCTCCCGTTCTCCTGGAATTCATCCTTTAGTGGAATTCCAAATTTGAAAATTCAATAAAATGGAAAAAAATTAATCAAAATTCCAAATGTTAGATATTCTGGTGATTAGGTATCGTCAGAGGACCTAAAAGTTATTATTTAAAAAAATTTCCAGGTGCCCACACCCTCCCGTTCTCCTGGAATTCATCCTTTAGTGGAATTCCAAATTTGAAAATTCAATAAAATGGAAAAAAATTAATTAAAATTCCAAATGTTGGATATTCTGGTGATTAGGTATCGTCAGAGGACCTAAAGGTTATTATTTAAAAACATTTCCAGGTGCCCACACCCTCCCGTTCTCCTGGAATTCATCCTTTAGTGGAATTCCAAATTTGAAAATTCAATAAAATGGAAAAAAATTAATCAAAATTCCAAATGTTGGATATTCTGGTGATTAGGTATCGTCAGAGGACCTAAAAGTTATTATTTAAAAAAATTTCCAGGTGCCCACACCCTCCCGTTCTCCTGGAATTCATCCTTTAGTGGAATTCCAAATTTGAAAATTCAATAAAATGGAAAAAAATTAATCAAAATTCCAAATGTTAGATATTCTGGTGATTAGGTATCGTCAGAGGACCTAAAAGTTATTATTTAAAAAAATTTCCAGGTGCCCACACCCTCCCGTTCTCCTGGAATTCATCCTTTAGTGGAATTCCAAATTTGAAAATTCAATAAAATGGAAAAAAATTAATTAAAATTCCAAATGTTGGATATTCTGGTGATTAGGTATCGTCAGAGGACCTAAAGGTTATTATTTAAAAAAATTTCCAGGTGCCCACACCCTCCCGTTCTCCTGGAATTCATCCTTTAGTGGAATTCCAAATTTGAAAATTCAATAAAATGGAAAAAAATTAATCAAAATTCCAAATGTTAGATATTCTGGTGATTAGGTATCGTCAGAGGACCTAAAAGTTATTATTTAAAAAAATTTCCAGGTGCCCACACCCTCCCGTTCTCCTGGAATTCATCCTTTAGTGGAATTCCAAATTTGAAAATTCAATAAAATGGAAAAAAATTAATCAAAATTCCAAATGTTGGATATTCTGGTGATTAGGTATCGTCAGAGGACCTAAAAGTTGTTATTTAAAAAAATTTCCAGGTGCCCACACCCTCCCGTTCTCCTGGAATTCATCCTTTAGTGGAATTCCAAATTTGAAAATTCAATAAAATGGAAAAAAATTAATTAAAATTCCAAATGTTGGATATTCTGGTGATTAGGTATCGTCAGAGGACCTAAAAGTTATTATTTAAAAAAATTTCCAGGTGCCCACACCCTCCCGTTCTCCTGGAATTCATCCTTTAGTGGAATTCCAAATTTGAAAATTCAATAAAATGGAAAAAAATTAATTAAAATTCCAAATGTTGGATATTCTGGTGATTAGGTATCGTCAGAGGACCTAAAGGTTATTATTTAAAAAAATTTCCAGGTGCCCACACCCTCCCGTTCTCCTGGAATTCATCCTTTAGTGGAATTCCAAATTTGAAAATTCAATAAAATGGAAAAAAATTAATCAAAATTCCAAATGTTAGATATTCTGGTGATTAGGTATCGTCAGAGGACCTAAAAGTTATTATTTAAAAAAATTTCCAGGTGCCCACACCCTCCCGTTCTCCTGGAATTCATCCTTTAGTGGAATTCCAAATTTGAAAATTCAATAAAATGGAAAAAAATTAATTAAAATTCCAAATGTTGGATATTCTGGTGATTAGGTATCGTCAGAGGACCTAAAAGTTATTATTTAAAAAAATTTCCAGGTGCCCACACCCTCCCGTTCTCCTGGAATTCATCCTTTAGTGGAATTCCAAATTTGAAAATTCAATAAAATGGAAAAAAATTAATCAAAATTCCAAATGTTGGATATTCTGGTGATTAGGTATCGTCAGAGGACCTAAAAGTTATTATTTAAAAAAATTTCCAGGTGCCCACACCCTCCCGTTCTCCTGGAATTCATCCTTTAGTGGAATTCCAAATTTGAAAATTCAATAAAATGGAAAAAAATTAATCAAAATTCCAAATGTTAGATATTCTGGTGATTAGGTATCGTCAGAGGACCTAAAAGTTATTATTTAAAAAAATTTCCAGGTGCCCACACCCTCCCGTTCTCCTGGAATTCATCCTTTAGTGGAATTCCAAATTTGAAAATTCAATAAAATGGAAAAAAATTAATTAAAATTCCAAATGTTGGATATTCTGGTGATTAGGTATCGTCAGAGGACCTAAAGGTTATTATTTAAAAAAATTTCCAGGTGCCCACACCCTCCCGTTCTCCTGGAATTCATCCTTTAGTGGAATTCCAAATTTGAAAATTCAATAAAATGGAAAAAAATTAATCAAAATTCCAAATGTTAGATATTCTGGTGATTAGGTATCGTCAGAGGACCTAAAAGTTATTATTTAAAAAAATTTCCAGGTGCCCACACCCTCCCGTTCTCCTGGAATTCATCCTTTAGTGGAATTCCAAATTTGAAAATTCAATAAAATGGAAAAAAATTAATCAAAATTCCAAATGTTGGATATTCTGGTGATTAGGTATCGTCAGAGGACCTAAAAGTTGTTATTTAAAAAAATTTCCAGGTGCCCACACCCTCCCGTTCTCCTGGAATTCATCCTTTAGTGGAATTCCAAATTTGAAAATTCAATAAAATGGAAAAAAATTAATTAAAATTCCAAATGTTGGATATTCTGGTGATTAGGTATCGTCAGAGGACCTAAAAGTTATTATTTAAAAAAATTTCCAGGTGCCCACACCCTCCCGTTCTCCTGGAATTCATCCTTTAGTGGAATTCCAAATTTGAAAATTCAATAAAATGGAAAAAAATTAATCAAAATTCCAAATGTTGGATATTCTGGTGATTAGGTATCGTCAGAGGACCTAAAAGTTATTATTTAAAAAAATTTCCAGGTGCCCACACCCTCCCGTTCTCCTGGAATTCATCCTTTAGTGGAATTCCAAATTTGAAAATTCAATAAAATGGAAAAAAATTAATCAAAATTCCAAATGTTAGATATTCTGGTGATTAGGTATCGTCAGAGGACCTAAAAGTTATTATTTAAAAAAATTTCCAGGTGCCCACACCCTCCCGTTCTCCTGGAATTCATCCTTTAGTGGAATTCCAAATTTGAAAATTCAATAAAATGGAAAAAAATTAATCAAAATTCCAAATGTTGGATATTCTGGTGATTAGGTATCGTCAGAGGACCTAAAAGTTATTATTTAAAAAAATTTCCAGGTGCCCACACCCTCCCGTTCTCCTGGAATTCATCCTTTAGTGGAATTCCAAATTTGAAAATTCAATAAAATGGAAAAAAATTAATCAAAATTCCAAATGTTAGATATTCTGGTGATTAGGTATCGTCAGAGGACCTAAAGGTTATTATTTAAAAAAATTTCCAGGTGCCCACACCCTCCCGTTCTCCTGGAATTCATCCTTTAGTGGAATTCCAAATTTGAAAATTCAATAAAATGGAAAAAAATTAATCAAAATTCCAAATGTTAGATATTCTGGTGATTAGGTATCGTCAGAGGACCTAAAAGTTATTATTTAAAAAAATTTCCAGGTGCCCACACCCTCCCGTTCTCCTGGAATTCATCCTTTAGTGGAATTCCAAATTTGAAAATTCAATAAAATGGAAAAAAATTAATTAAAATTCCAAATGTTGGATATTCTGGTGATTAGGTATCGTCAGAGGACCTAAAAGTTATTATTTAAAAAAATTTCCAGGTGCCCACACCCTCCCGTTCTCCTGGAATTCATCCTTTAGTGGAATTCCAAATTTGAAAATTCAATAAAATGGAAAAAAATTAATCAAAATTCCAAATGTTGGATATTCTGGTGATTAGGTATCGTCAGAGGACCTAAAAGTTATTATTTAAAAAAATTTCCAGGTGCCCACACCCTCCCGTTCTCCTGGAATTCATCCTTTAGTGGAATTCCAAATTTGAAAATTCAATAAAATGGAAAAAAATTAATCAAAATTCCAAATGTTAGATATTCTGGTGATTAGGTATCGTCAGAGGACCTAAAAGTTATTATTTAAAAAAATTTCCAGGTGCCCACACCCTCCCGTTCTCCTGGAATTCATCCTTTAGTGGAATTCCAAATTTGAAAATTCAATAAAATGGAAAAAAATTAATCAAAATTCCAAATGTTGGATATTCTGGTGATTAGGTATCGTCAGAGGACCTAAAAGTTATTATTTAAAAAAATTTCCAGGTGCCCACACCCTCCCGTTCTCCTGGAATTCATCCTTTAGTGGAATTCCAAATTTGAAAATTCAATAAAATGGAAAAAAATTAATCAAAATTCCAAATGTTAGATATTCTGGTGATTAGGTATCGTCAGAGGACCTAAAAGTTATTATTTAAAAAAATTTCCAGGTGCCCACACCCTCCCGTTCTCCTGGAATTCATCCTTTAGTGGAATTCCAAATTTGAAAATTCAATAAAATGGAAAAAAATTAATTAAAATTCCAAATGTTGGATATTCTGGTGATTAGGTATCGTCAGAGGACCTAAAAGTTATTATTTAAAAAAATTTCCAGGTGCCCACACCCTCCCGTTCTCCTGGAATTCATCCTTTAGTGGAATTCAAAATTTGAAAATTCAATAAAATGGAAAAAAATTAATCAAAATTCCAAATGTTGGATATTCTGGTGATTAGGTATCGTCAGAGGACCTAAAAGTTATTATTTAAAAAAATTTCCAGGTGCCCACACCCTCCCGTTCTCCTGGAATTCATCCTTTAGTGGAATTCCAAATTTGAAAATTCAATAAAATGGAAAAAAATTAATCAAAATTCCAAATGTTAGATATTCTGGTGATTAGGTATCGTCAGAGGACCTAAAAGTTATTATTTAAAAAAATTTCCAGGTGCCCACACCCTCCCGTTCTCCTGGAATTCATCCTTTAGTGGAATTCCAAATTTGAAAATTCAATAAAATGGAAAAAAATTAATTAAAATTCCAAATGTTGGATATTCTGGTGATTAGGTATCGTCAGAGGACCTAAAGGTTATTATTTAAAAAAATTTCCAGGTGCCCACACCCTCCCGTTCTCCTGGAATTCATCCTTTAGTGGAATTCCAAATTTGAAAATTCAATAAAATGGAAAAAAATTAATCAAAATTCCAAATGTTAGATATTCTGGTGATTAGGTATCGTCAGAGGACCTAAAAGTTATTATTTAAAAAAATTTCCAGGTGCCCACACCCTCCCGTTCTCCTGGAATTCATCCTTTAGTGGAATTCCAAATTTGAAAATTCAATAAAATGGAAAAAAATTAATTAAAATTCCAAATGTTGGATATTCTGGTGATTAGGTATCGTCAGAGGACCTAAAAGTTATTATTTAAAAAAATTTCCAGGTGCCCACACCCTCCCGTTCTCCTGGAATTCATCCTTTAGTGGAATTCCAAATTTGAAAATTCAATAAAATGGAAAAAAATTAATCAAAATTCCAAATGTTGGATATTCTGGTGATTAGGTATCGTCAGAGGACCTAAAAGTTATTATTTAAAAAAATTTCCAGGTGCCCACACCCTCCCGTTCTCCTGGAATTCATCCTTTAGTGGAATTCCAAATTTGAAAATTCAATAAAATGGAAAAAAATTAATCAAAATTCCAAATGTTAGATATTCTGGTGATTAGGTATCGTCAGAGGACCTAAAAGTTATTATTTAAAAAAATTTCCAGGTGCCCACACCCTCCCGTTCTCCTGGAATTCATCCTTTAGTGGAATTCCAAATTTGAAAATTCAATAAAATGGAAAAAAATTAATTAAAATTCCAAATGTTGGATATTCTGGTGATTAGGTATCGTCAGAGGACCTAAAGGTTATTATTTAAAAAAATTTCCAGGTGCCCACACCCTCCCGTTCTCCTGGAATTCATCCTTTAGTGGAATTCCAAATTTGAAAATTCAATAAAATGGAAAAAAATTAATCAAAATTCCAAATGTTAGATATTCTGGTGATTAGGTATCGTCAGAGGACCTAAAAGTTATTATTTAAAAAAATTTCCAGGTGCCCACACCCTCCCGTTCTCCTGGAATTCATCCTTTAGTGGAATTCCAAATTTGAAAATTCAATAAAATGGAAAAAAATTAATCAAAATTCCAAATGTTGGATATTCTGGTGATTAGGTATCGTCAGAGGACCTAAAAGTTGTTATTTAAAAAAATTTCCAGGTGCCCACACCCTCCCGTTCTCCTGGAATTCATCCTTTAGTGGAATTCCAAATTTGAAAATTCAATAAAATGGAAAAAAATTAATTAAAATTCCAAATGTTGGATATTCTGGTGATTAGGTATCGTCAGAGGACCTAAAAGTTATTATTTAAAAAAATTTCCAGGTGCCCACACCCTCCCGTTCTCCTGGAATTCATCCTTTAGTGGAATTCCAAATTTGAAAATTCAATAAAATGGAAAAAAATTAATTAAAATTCCAAATGTTGGATATTCTGGTGATTAGGTATCGTCAGAGGACCTAAAGGTTATTATTTAAAAAAATTTCCAGGTGCCCACACCCTCCCGTTCTCCTGGAATTCATCCTTTAGTGGAATTCCAAATTTGAAAATTCAATAAAATGGAAAAAAATTAATCAAAATTCCAAATGTTAGATATTCTGGTGATTAGGTATCGTCAGAGGACCTAAAAGTTATTATTTAAAAAAATTTCCAGGTGCCCACACCCTCCCGTTCTCCTGGAATTCATCCTTTAGTGGAATTCCAAATTTGAAAATTCAATAAAATGGAAAAAAATTAATTAAAATTCCAAATGTTGGATATTCTGGTGATTAGGTATCGTCAGAGGACCTAAAAGTTATTATTTAAAAAAATTTCCAGGTGCCCACACCCTCCCGTTCTCCTGGAATTCATCCTTTAGTGGAATTCCAAATTTGAAAATTCAATAAAATGGAAAAAAATTAATCAAAATTCCAAATGTTGGATATTCTGGTGATTAGGTATCGTCAGAGGACCTAAAAGTTATTATTTAAAAAAATTTCCAGGTGCCCACACCCTCCCGTTCTCCTGGAATTCATCCTTTAGTGGAATTCCAAATTTGAAAATTCAATAAAATGGAAAAAAATTAATCAAAATTCCAAATGTTAGATATTCTGGTGATTAGGTATCGTCAGAGGACCTAAAAGTTATTATTTAAAAAAATTTCCAGGTGCCCACACCCTCCCGTTCTCCTGGAATTCATCCTTTAGTGGAATTCCAAATTTGAAAATTCAATAAAATGGAAAAAAATTAATTAAAATTCCAAATGTTGGATATTCTGGTGATTAGGTATCGTCAGAGGACCTAAAGGTTATTATTTAAAAAAATTTCCAGGTGCCCACACCCTCCCGTTCTCCTGGAATTCATCCTTTAGTGGAATTCCAAATTTGAAAATTCAATAAAATGGAAAAAAATTAATCAAAATTCCAAATGTTAGATATTCTGGTGATTAGGTATCGTCAGAGGACCTAAAAGTTATTATTTAAAAAAATTTCCAGGTGCCCACACCCTCCCGTTCTCCTGGAATTCATCCTTTAGTGGAATTCCAAATTTGAAAATTCAATAAAATGGAAAAAAATTAATCAAAATTCCAAATGTTGGATATTCTGGTGATTAGGTATCGTCAGAGGACCTAAAAGTTGTTATTTAAAAAAATTTCCAGGTGCCCACACCCTCCCGTTCTCCTGGAATTCATCCTTTAGTGGAATTCCAAATTTGAAAATTCAATAAAATGGAAAAAAATTAATTAAAATTCCAAATGTTGGATATTCTGGTGATTAGGTATCGTCAGAGGACCTAAAAGTTATTATTTAAAAAAATTTCCAGGTGCCCACACCCTCCCGTTCTCCTGGAATTTGGAATTTTTCCCCAAGAATTTGTATAACTTCTATGTGTAAAAAACGTATGTGCTGGTGCGTGTTTTTAGTGGATTCTTGTGTTATTGCAAACTACATGGAGTCGCCCACTTTTCCCGGCATTAATTTTTTCATTCCATTAATAAATATGGTCAGAATTCCATTTAGAATGTGCACTCCCTGAATTACAAGCATAACAGAGCTATGTTATTACCTTAACAGAAGTCTGTTAAAGCATGTGGTTTGTGTCCGGGGTGATAAATTTCGAAATTTAACTTCACACACATCTACTGTAGTACGTTGTTTGCAACAGTAAATGGGCTTGTGAATAAGTTTTTATTCAAGCCTTCTGTCCACATTTTTAAAGGATACAATTGTTCAGCATTTTGTATAAAAATTAGGACTGAAAACCCAAACAAACGTGCATTCAAATCGATACCTCGACGTGAAAACTGCGCGATTCCGTATTGTCAGCACAAATTTAAATATGTAGGATTTATAAAAAAAAAAGTATGGGAATGCATTCCGTTTTTATTTCTTTCCACTTGCAGTTACGAAATGAAAAAAAACAAAATTTTAACAAATTTAAAAAAAAAACCAAAATAGAAAACAAATTTTTTCAAGTGGATGGACATGCATGATGCATGTAGCTGTGTATTCATAAGTATATGTTGGTATGTGTATGTGTAAAATGTGTACAGTATAATTATGCCGACTTCCTTTCGAGTACTGTACAACTAGTCTGCTATTACATATCGCACAACGTTCTGCTCTGTAAAAACATAGCTGGCGACGGTCATTTGCCTCATTAATTCTTATTGGACCGCCATAAGAGAATTTTTTCGTGTGGTTGCGTGAAGTATGCCTGCCAGTTTTCAATTACATTTGAGAGGACGCCAATACCACAATTGCAAACGACTTTCTAATCAGTATATGTTACGGTAGTCAACAAAGTACTTAAACATCAAAGGTAAAGTAAAGGGTGTGGCCCCTAATTTACACTTAAAAATTCAAATTATTTACCAATTACAAAAAAAAGTGAACACGACAGTTCCCAGCTCTGCTATCGCAATTAGCTGTATGAACATGGCCATTGCAAAATTAAGACAAAGTAAATTCAGAGCATCTACAGTGTAGTGTGTATGGCTTGTATTAGTTGGTCACACATGCCAGTGTTACCAGTTGAAATATTAAAAAGTAAGCAAAAAATATTTTTTTCTTATAAAAAAAAAATAGAAACAAAATATATTGAAACAAAATTATAAATAAAAAGTTATTGTGGTGCCGTAATATATAACATAAGTTCACTTCTAATTATCATACACGTCACATTCAATATTTTAAATTTGTTATTAACTGTCGTTTACAAATTACTTATGTGAAGGCTTAAAATGTAATTAATGTAGGAAAGCATTTTACACAAAGCCTAAAAGAAAATTAGAAAAATTTTTTTAAAATACTAGGTTATGCCATTTTACATTTCTCATGACGATACGACACGCTTAATAGGAAACAAAGTAACATTTTTCTTTATATAAGAATTTTAGTTGCAAATCTAAGCATTTCATTGAACGCGAATACACTCTACACTGTAGTTGGCACGTCCATAAATATGTAGCATTTGAACGGCTTTAAATGAAAGCAGATAAACACCTTAATATATATTAATACACACATTCATACACACATACACATAAACATACATAAATGCATATGCATATCGAGCCGTGGTTATGCCGAAAATGGAATTGTTATGTCGCTACAGTGGAACAGATTGAGTTATAAATTTTCCAGAGACCTTTTCCACTGTTGAGGAATTCTATAAACTCAGCGAATACAACGATCGTAAGTCATCAAGTGGGGTAAAAAATATAGAAATTCAGATAATTTAATTTATGTTAAATATGAAAATTGATACTTTCTCACAGTGACGTCTAAAAGTATACAGTCATGGCCTACAGGGAAGTATGAAATGAGAAAAAATCGTTGAATAAAATGTATTTATTTTAGTATGCAATATAAACTAGAATGAAATCAGAAGAAGTGAATAAATAAAATTAATCAGATAAAATTAAAAGTAAATGAAAAAACAAATTAATTGATGGAATGCAATTTGATATCAAAACATATTTCGGAAATTTTAGGATTTCACAATCAGTTTCTGTATTGCAACATTATTTGTTAGGGTTGCCATTCTCTTATTACTTATGTAAGCTCAACTTGCCGCAATGCTTAAGAAAATTGGTATTTTTTCCAAAAACAAAATATGTTTTTGATGAAAAAAGAATACTTTTTTCCTTTGGTAACTACTGTAGATTTTTTCTTCATCACTTATATGACTTTAAAGGAAAATTTGTTACACGTCTTTAAAGGTCAGGAGTCACCATCCTGTACAAGCCTACAATTTGTCAACTATGGCATGTGCACTGAAAAAGTATGAGAATGTGTCCTAAAAAAGCATCTGTGTGAGAGATTTGATTTTTTGTGGCAAGTCGTACGATTTATAAAACTTATGAACATTTTCAGAAAATTACAATTTTTATTCAATCAGAGTTGTATTTACTTCAATTTACTTCAAAGAAAAAATTGGTTTTTATCATATTTGTATGATAGTGTGGCATCTATTACGGCATTTTGATACGTTTTTTTAAAATAGCATGGAATTACATTAGATTTTCGAGTGAATGAATCGTAAAAGTGCTTAGGATAGTGAATCAAATGCTATAAATTCAGACCAGAATTATGGAAAGGTCACGACTTGAGCCACCACCTGGCACGAAAATATTAAGAACTTTAATTTTGAATTAATAAATTGATAAAAGTGTTATAAAAGGGATGCTTTCGGTTGGGCTAGCATAGAAACCGGCATTGTCATTAGAACTGGGTACACTCTTCGCTGCATTAGAACTTTAAATTTATTTTAGTTTGGAATTTATTTTCGTTTTTCTCGAACCGAAAGGTTTTTAAGGGAAAGGAATATTTTAATTACTCTGGTTTAAGTTTGTCTAATTTAATTTTTCAATTAGTTTATCTATTTAGACACAAATTACAAACTTTTTCCCCCGTAAAAGAACAAAGAAAATTTTCTTGACTGTTTAAAGTTTTGAACCGGCCCCTTCCACTGTTATCAAACTGATTGCGTGCCAACAGCTATTACACAACTTTTAAACAATTAAAAGGACCTTTTGTAAAGGACTTTTACATCATCAGCTAATTAATTTTGGTTTTTCCTTTAAAATGCTTGGCAACTGTATTATCTGCACAGAAATAGCTTATTATGCTGGTCTCAATACCAGGCACAACTACAATTTTTTTTCACTGCTAGAACAAAGAACATTATCTAAAGCCCACGCCAAGTTTTTTTAGCAATTAAAGTTTTGAACTGAATGTTTTGGGCAAGAGGAATATTTCATTTATTTGGATTGAGTCTAAATTATCTTATTTTTATAAATAAATGAGAAGTAATAAGAAAGATTATTTGTTATAATAAATAATTTCCCGTTTTTGTAGCGCCTAGAAAAAATGGCGAAAAAATTTCTACTAAGGAAAGTTATTATTAGTTGGAACATTCGGCCAATTTAATTAATGCCATTCTTTTCCCCTCTGATGTGCTGAAAGCAAAACAGTTTGGGACAACAATTCCAAAAAGTGCCAGTGTTATACATTTTATAGATTAGCTTGAAAACATAAGAAACAAACTAACCAACCGTATAGTATGTCATGCAAGAACACTTTGATGCGACACTGTAAGTAAGCATGTGATAAATGCATATCATATAGTTTCTCTCAGATAGAAAGGCCCTAACTTGCTTTTTTTTGTTGCAATAGATTCCTCTAGTGATTTTAATGTATGAGCTGATTACACAAAATCTTTTACATAAAAAAATGTCAGTTAGGGCCTTTCTACTTGAGACCAACAATATGTATACATATGTATGTACGTACATAGCAATGTGTAAAAAATATTCAATAGCACTTACAGTTTGTAGATGTTGAGTAATAGGAACCACAAATTTTGAAAAAGCTTGCTGGCAAATTGTTTTTTGATATCCAGCTTTTTGCACTCGCTGTATATTTATTGGCTTGTCTGTTTATTATTGTTAAGCTTGTGCATGCGTTAAGCAGATTTATGCACGTACATGGACAAGTATGTAAGTGTATGTAAATTTTTTTTGTTTATTTTCAATATCACTTTAAAAGGCACATTTAATTTCACAGAAAACTTTTAATTTCTACTTTAGGCAAAAATTTTAAAATTAGTTGTTTTTTTATTAGCACTTTTATTATAATAAGGCAAGATGTGAATAGCAATACACTAAAACAAAAACAGTAATTGGTATTTGTTAGGCACTGAAAGGGTTAAACTTTTAATATTTTTATGTTACGATTTTTGCTTTAAAATATTTTGTTTCTTTCATAAGAAAAGTCTTCGGTTTATACACGTCCCTTTAAGGAAAGAAACGACGTACGAAACGATAGCACAAAAGGAATTTAGAAAAATAGGGAGGATAACCAGAAAAAATCTGGCCAGACGAAATAAAAAGAATGGAAGCCGATGGCAAAGAACAAAACGAATACACAAAACCAAACTAGTTTACGGATCTCAAGTTGTCAGACACGTTCTTGATTTTTTCCCTTCTCGCTCTGAAAAATTCCAGAGAAAAGGGATGATTTCTTTTTGCCGTCAAAACGATTTTAATTGATACTCGCGTTTTTTATTTAGACATAAAGAATTATTTATTAAATTACTCCGGATAAACAAAGCGCGTTAAATAAACAACCGAAAACTGGCAATTAATTACTGACGCTAAAAATGTTTCAACAAAAAGCGAACAAAACGACAATTGAAAATTTAAGAATTAAAATTGAAAATTTTTGAAAGAAAATTCCTATGTACATATGTATGTTTGTTCAAAGTGTATATGTGTATACTTATGTGTGTACATATGTATATGTACTTTGTTTCTTAGCACAGTAGTTTTTCATTTAACAAATTATGGGCACATTTCATAAGCACTTGTAGTTAGTAACGCAACGAAATTTTGTAATTTATTTCCTCTAATTTGTCAAATCACATGCGGTATCATTTTAAGATTTTGCTTCGATTGATATTAAACACTTTCAATTTCTTTACACTGTTTTCGCTTCTTTGCCACGCTTGTTTTGCCTATATTTCACAAGGAATTTTTTGGGTGGATTTTCGGCGAAACTTATTTCCAAACCACTTGTTGTCCACATCAAAAAGTAAATCACGGCTCAATTTCAATTATTTATTAGTTTCACGATTATTCCTATTTGCAGACAAAATTTATACACACTTTTAATTGAGTCTGCTGTGGTTTTATTTAAAAGAATATTTATTTAGAATTAAATAACAAATGTAAACTAAATTTCACAATTCCAATGTGTAGTTCTCACGACGCTTTCTGTCTAAAAACTGATAGAAAAAAGACGAAACTGTAAATTGGATAACAACAAACAACTAAACGAATATTGAAATGAAACGCAAAATGTACAACAAATAAACAAAAAAATGTATGAGTAAGCCGCAAAGTGTTGCCGCTTTCAGGATTCAGTTTTTCTACTATCAGCAAATTATGCAAAATGGAAAAAACTTAAAGGAAGAGCGCAGTGTAACGGTTTTGCTTTGTTTTTTTTTTCTCGGATTTATCTACAAAATCAGACAAATTTATCTTAAGCGAATTTTTTCTACTTTCTTATAACTATTAGTAGAATGTTTTTGCATATGAATTTACACCGCGTAAACGGCTGATACTCCAATTTGAAAAACTTATAAATAATACGAAGAACACTATGAAGAAACAAAGCAAACCACAAAAATTACAACGTTTCATTTAATTATCAGATAAAAAAGCAATTAAAGAAAAAAAAAATTAAGAGATGTGTTACAGTTTTAATTATAATAATAATAAATAAGTAAATATATAATATTGAAAAAAAACTGCATTCAAAATAAAAATATATAAAAAAAAATATTTTAATAGCCTAAAGTTTATTTAAAATTATATACATGTTCGTTTTTAAAAATGACGATTATGTATGTTAATCATAAAACTAAATTACGCCGCAAAATTATGTGAAAGTTATTAAACCGGATAAATATGATTACCAGTAATTCGCAGTAAGTTCAAATAAATATATAATAATTATATAACATTATAAATCGTATGAAATGGTATGAACAATTATAGGAAAGGTTACTTAAGGGAAACGAATAATTAAGTAAACGCATATTAAAGTTTTATTCTTTTTTTTATTTATATAATAACTAAAAGAACAAATAAATGTGTGTAAACGAGTACAAATTAAATTATATAACAACAACAAAATTTTGGCAAGCACATGCACATAAAATTTTGTTCATTAATAATATACATATGTATATAGCTGTATGTCGCCGTTTGCTTAAATGCCATGTAATACAACATGAATAAAATTTGCTACTTTTGCACACAATCGGCAACACTGATGAGAGTGAGCAAAGAAATTGGTACGAAAACAAAAGCAATTATTATGTTTGAGAAAGAGTATAGATAAAATGTGTAGAGTTGAAAAACGATCGCATTCAGTGTGACCATATTAAATAAATAAAAAAATTGAAATTCTAGAAATGTAACCATACTGATTTGCTCTATTCATACTTATTAAGTTAATTTTCAACAAGAACGTCACTTCAATACTAATAAACGGAAAATGCGATATAGAGTTTTTAATAAAGGAATTTGCATCAGTTTGTAGATATTAATTGAGTGTAACTCAAATGAAAAGTAAATGGCCACCATAATAAGCATTGCTAATTGATTTCATCGTCTTCCATGTGTTTTAGTGTAGACTTTAAAAAGAGGCCTTTATCGTAATTTATATTCATCTTAAATGAGGATACCATACTTTTGAATAAAATTATGATTAACCATCAATAAAGGGGTTATTTGCACAATTTGTACACACAACCTAAAAAAAACACACGAACTTGAATATAATAATGAATAATAATTTTTCAAAGCCTTGTGAATATGTTGCGCTTGTTCAGTTGCCCCCTTTAAGCCGTCTAAATCGGCGGTGTTGAATATAGCCTAGAAAACTGATTTATAAAGACCTATTGTTAGATAGCGTTACCGCAGACGATGTTGGACAAAAGTTTTCTTATTACATGTTAAAAACGGGACCCCACACTTTTCGCGAATTTATGTTCTCTTCTCGCTAAATATAAAATTAAATTTTTACAGGGCAGGCAAAATATTGTATAGAATTATCATTTCACAGAGCAATATTTTCGTGGTAGGAAAGGAAACGCTGTTTTTATTTCTTTTAATATCTTTTTTTATTTAGAATGATATTATCGAATATGCACAAGGCTCATAAATTAGATTCGAGTGGTAATTACGAAACTGAATCAATATCTTGCACAATGACAAGATTCATTGAAGGAAAAAATATACAAATAATTTTGTTGCTCGGCTGCTTGAGTGATATGCCCCTTAAACGCATGAAAACACGCCACTCGCATGTAATCCATATTCTATAAAGCGTGGGATTTTTTTTATGTCTGTAGAGAATTTTCTCCCAAAATAAGATTTCTTTGTCATCTCTTATGCCATTCATACATAATACTTATTCACATCAGTTGCAAATTTTGTAGTAAACATTGTAGTAGAAGTTTTCGGAAATAAATGAGAATTAATTCGAAATTGTATTAAGAATAGTTTAGTAAATACATGAAGAGCTTTCAAAAAAAGTGTTCAAGCACAACAATGTCATTTAGATTTGAAGATATTAAGAAACATTTATGTATGCTTTGCTTCCAATGTGTATGTCGGCAGAAAATATTCTTTTTTGTAATAACAGCTGATTGTAGGTTTTACTTAAAGTATCCTGCTGCTTATGGAAGGATTGCTGCCTGGAAGATTCGAGGAGAATTCGATATGCAATTTTAACCATTTACAATGTGTCCAGTGTCGTAGAAGGCAAGAGTACTTGGGAAATATTTTTCTTTATTCCATACATAAACATATAGATATAGATAAAAATACATGGAAAATGCAGAAAAGGCGGAGTCTTCAAAACAACCAAGAATTAAAGAAACCAGCGCTTCTTTAATTCGAATTTAATGTAAAAAAAATATATATATTTTTCCCGCTTATTCTGCGCAATGAAGGGGCGAAATACTGAAAATATCAATATATTTTTTAAATTCCTATAAAAGAGAAATTGAACTGAAAATAATTCGTATCATTTAGAATAAAAATTTTATTTCTTAAAGTTATAATTTGAATGAAAATTAGACATTTTATTGTGGGGTTTTCCATGCGAATTTTTGTATAAAAAAATTTACCGACTGAGTCCATTCATATTGTGGCGTATGTAGGAAATAAATTTTTATTAAAATTGAAACTAGTGGCTTTTGAGCAAAATTAATGGTAAGGAAAAGGTAAGCTCAAAATATCTGCATCTCATTTTAAAATAAATATATTTTTAATAGACCGTTGAAAAGTGACAACTCAGAATTGTATATCAGACACAGATCCAGCGAAAAATTTATTGGAACGGGGAATACTAAAAATATTCAGAATAACAATCAGAATAGAAAACAGCTTTATTTCTTGTGTCATGTAAAGGCCTCGTTTCACTATCTTGTACAGTGGTACGAATTGTCATATTTGTTATGTGCAAGTGGAATAGAAAGTGGAATAGTGTGACATAAAATGTGGGATTTTGTTTTAGAAATCGTAACATTTGAGTAGGATAGTGAAACGAGTCATTAACTCAACATGAGTTAAGGCTGTCAAATGACAGTTTTGCTTTTTCAAGCATCGTTCTAATTTTTTCCTCTCGCATAAGGATTTTCAATTGATTAATTTTTCATTTTAAATTCATTTTAATTCTATTAATATTTATTATTTTAATTCAATCTGAAACCTCGCATTAAATTGATGCGGCAGGGCCCGCACTATCTTACAAATACTTTGAAAACCAAATTTTTTGCTTAGGTATTTGAAGGAAATGCAACTCTGCTCCCTTGAAAAAAATAATTTTATGAACATTTGGGTGAACTTTTGCAAATCTACTCCCCCGCTTTCCCAGCAAACATACGATATTTAACAAATCATATTACTGTGCGGAATAGTGAATCACTGCTATGAACGTTTTCTTGAGTGCTTTAACAGTAAGGCGTAAATTAAATTTTTTCACATTTTAATTAAGAAAAAAAATAAATTTTCGATTACATTTATGTAAATGAATTCTGCTTTTTTCTCGTTAAAACTACTTGTCATAATTTTATTGTTTATGTGTATGTGTGTGTGCATCAGTTTTCTTTTTAATCCATATACACATACATACAGGCACACATACATGTATATTTATTTTATAAAAAATTTGTTTTCGGCTATTAAAATGAATTTCTGGTGGCATTGTCTCACTTTTCCGCGGTATTGCAACTTTTTCAAAGGAATATGCATTTCAATTTCGAGACTTTTTCCTTCGTTTACATTTTCATTAAAGATGTTGTCGAAAAATAATTTTCAAAGTTTAATTTTTAGCTTTTCTTTTGCCAATTGGCTGTGCAGAGATGTTTATTTAATAATATACAAAAACAAAAATTGTATTAAACATATTAAATTTATTTTATTTATGCTGTTGTTAAATTTTATTTAGTTGTCATTTTGAAAAAAATATTTGCTCTCAATTTTTATTAAAATGTTATTCGGTGGTATTCAAGAGATCATTAAAATGTAAAAAATGTGATCAACTATGAGATACAAACAAAACAATTTTTATCTAAAGAAATCTTTTGTGCCGTCAGCCGACGACAATGTTGCAATTGATATTTAATTTAATGTCAAGAAAATGGCTCGACTCGAAAGTTCATATTTTTGATCCAAATTCTGTCAATTATAAATCTAGAAACAGGCATAAAGAAGAGCTGTCCATGTAAGTATGTAAATAAGATCAATTGCTGACAAAAGTTCTTTAAAATTACTGAATTTTCTTGTTTCCTTATATATTTTAATTTTTCTCTTCTTCACCGTTGGTGTAGAGTTGCATGTACTTTACATATGAAAATAAAAACATTGCTAGAAGAACTAAAAGAAGAAGAGAAATTCTAAATTAATTTTGACATCTTGGTTTGAAAATTAAACGAAAAACTCTTCAATCAGCTGTTTACTTGCGGATACCTTGCACATTAAATGGAACTAAATTATTTTAAATCATTTAATCTCAAGATTTCCGATCGTACGATTCCTTCAAGAGAAAATTACATATGATTCCATCCTATTTTAAAAAATCGCATGAGACTAGCGTTGTAGCTGCCACATTTTCATATAAATATGACGCAAAGAAAATTTTTCTAAATGCAACTCTGATAGCATTTTTTTTTTTACTCTGCATTATACTAATTTTTCAGCAGAGATGCTATTTTTGGCAAATCGCACGACTGTATAGGATATTGTATCAGGGTCCTAAAGAGCATTATCCGCTCTTAAAATGCTATTCAGGGACGTGAGTATAAAAAAGTTTTTTTTTTGGCAAATTGGAAAAGTAATGAACAAAAATCATTTAATAAAAATAAATAACATATTAATAAAAATATAAAAAAATTGATTTGTTGCAATAATTTACCTGGCGGGAAAAATTTTAAACCTTATCTGCTCAGAATTTTTTCAGAACTATGCAGTATAAGAATCCCCAAAATCGGTTGGTATATAAAAGGTATATAGCCAAAAAATTTTTTTATATATTTATAGCTAAAGATTGTAAAATTAAAGCTGTACTTAATGCAGTATAATTGTAGTATATAAGAATAGAAGTGGGACCTGTTCTTGGAGAAGGGAATTGCAGATTCGGCATAATCGAGTAGAGCACTTTTAAATTTATATTAAATTGAAAACTTTACACTCGCCACTTTTTGAGCAAGTTATCTTGACTGATTCTGCACTTTGAATTATTGCTACCTTTAATTTCATTCGCAATAAATCTGCACTGATTGAAAGTCATAACCCTCCAGAGTTGCATTCCCTTAATCCTTTTGATATAAGATTTAATTTTCCATAATTTATCACTTTTTCTAAAACCGTTTGTTTCTTGCACATTTTATTCACTTAAATTTTCAATGATTTAGAACTCAAAAGAAAAAAAATTTAAATATGCATAGAAATCAATGAATATTGTCATGTCTGAAAAACTCTTGTAAAAGTGTATTCATAAAATAGTTTTCATACGTTTGTGCATGTATGTATGTGTGTGCACACAATCAAGTGGTCCTTTATTTGCATGTATCTCTTTTACACACAAGCATCGCACAAATGAGTGCCTTTGGCTGTTATAAAAACAGAATAGCATTACACAAAAAGAAGCGAAAAAAATTAAATAATATTGTATTTTTTTTTTTTTGCTGCCAAATACTCGTAGTTGAATGTGGATGGTTGCATGCAGGGAACTGAGGCACGTGTTCATAAATATCGCCGTGATGTTTATAATCGATATGCAAATTAATATCTGAGTACATTTCCAGATCAGCGCACAAATGCATGTTAATATAAACGATACAGCGGCAGGAGATTTGGTGAAAGCAGCAACAACAGTGGAATATGTGGTTTGAGGGTAAGTTGGCTGCAACCTTAAGCAAAAGTATCAAGTGCAAACATACTACATGCATGCTGCATAGATGGCGTTGCGTCAACAACCGTGCATATACATACATGCATACATACATCCCCACATACATATTATATAATTTTATATGTAAGCTCACATACTTGTATAGATGCATGCATAAAGGATGAATCTACATTCACACGCAGGTACACTGCACACTCTCTGAGTAAGGTTGCACAATATGAACACATAATCGAAGCGAGACACCTTCAAAGAGGGTATATCTCTTTATCGAAATTTTAAAACCTTATTTGGGGGTAGTAAAATAACCAACCCAGTGCACAGCTAACGCTAAATCCGTAATTTGATTGCATTACGTGCCTATTCTGTTGATATATGAAATGTAGAATATACACAAAATTTATATTGAGTGAAGTATTCATTTTTTTATTATTAACTTCTTAAGACAAACTGTGCTTAAATTTTCCTAAAACTAAATGGGAAGCTTAACAGAAAACTATCTGAAAATCAATCAAAAATTGATTTCAAATGTTTTCTAATAACGAAAAAATATTATTCCTTTTACTCAAATATGCATATATTTTGGGTTGTGAACTCAACGTGCAACTGAAATCTCAGTGTAGCTGTAAGCCATATCAATATTATGGGTTAAACTATTGTCCTGAAGAAAGTTCATCTATTAACTACTAACCAGAGTTCAACTATTTGATGAAGTAAAAATTGTGATTTGCAACCCGTTTCATGTGGAGTGATTTTTATATACTGGGAGCGTACCCACCAGGAAAGACGCCCATGTCGCGCTTACGCCCACAAACTTTCAATGTGTTCTCATGCATCCCACCTATTTCCATATTTGTACTCGTATATTTAAACGACCAGATATGCAAGCGTCCACAAATATTATAACCAATTCCCAGATATGCATCCATAAATATTTTATACAGTTCATCATAACTACAATATCCAGCATACATGCTGCATTGAATATCTTATTAAATGTTGTTTTCAGCAAACACCGACAACCAAAAATTTGATACTGCAGGTCTCTACTCGTTAATTTTTCAATTTTAATATGGAATTTTATTCCTATGTTCTCTCTGCTTTCCCTCAATTCATATTGAATAAATGTTTGATTGATAGAGAGAATGCTTCAAAGATTTCGTTAATTGCTGGTTATTACCAACATGGTTAAGAGGACTCGTACCTTCTGCATCTAAAATACTTAATTAATTGCTTTTATTGTATCTTGTCAAGTGAATAGTTTGAATCCTTCAGGCGACTGCCTTACAGTAGACATTACAGAAGTGAATTTTTAGTTCTTTATTTAAGTTAAACTAAATTTTTTGCAACCCCACCCCGCCATCATACTTGTTTTCTTCTTGGTAACGAATTTCTGCTTAAAAAATTGTTTTGCCATCGCAATTGGAAGTATCCCTCCTTAGCACGAGTCGTTTATTGAGCCGTTGCTACAACTGTTTTCTCCGCAGGAAAACAGAGCCCAGGCAGGAGTTGAACCTGCGACCACCGGCTTAGTAGGCTGAGCGTTATACATTCGGCAACCGAGGTGAGGTCTTTTACAAAACGTGGCCATTTTAACGGATTAATTCAAAGCTTTAAACGTAAGCGCCACCATCATTATCATACTGGAAGTTTCGAGGCATAAATATTTATTAGAGTAAAGAAGTGAAATAGTTTTTATAAACATTATAATTTTCATCTCCAAGTAAGCGAGAAAATATCGCAACTTAAAGAAGTGTAGCAAGATCAAGCTGTTGAGACCGCCTGTAAAAGTTGAGTAATGCAATTGGTATGCAGATGGGAAAGCTGCTTCAATTACGACTTTTGATATACATACATATATGAAAGCTCCTTGTGCTGCCAACTCTTATTGTTTTTTTGTTGGTTCTTTGTCATTTTGAAGACAGTTGATTGTCTTAGAAAATATTTTGTGAGATCTTTAGCACAGCTGACAAAGTTTTTTGCCGGTTGCACCTATATAGCTTTCTTGAAATGTTTCTAGAGGAAACAGCTGTCAGATGTTTAACCTCCTTGAATCACTCTTTTTTTTTGTTTCTAAAGGTGTTTTAACGGATATGCTTAGATAGCTTTATTGGGAAATCTATCTCAATATCTTCCAAGCATTTTGCAAGAAACTGGCTGTCGTAAGATTTTTGGAGTCGTTTTGTCATTTTGTTTCATCGGCAATCAAGAATTTTTTTTGGCAGTCACCACATTCTGTAAATGAATTGGTTTTATTCAGTGTGTAATTTAAATTAAAGTTCCCAATATCTTCTCTATTTTTTCCGATTTATTTTGATTTGGCACAGAAGAAGGGTTGCTATTATTTTAATTTATAGTGTGTAATTTGACAGTCAGCTGTTTTTTGTTTGTAAATACATTCGAATTCAAACTTTTAAATGGTAGCTTTCCAATCCCAGCGTTTCTGTATATATTGTATTTTATTCGTAAAATTTTGAACAGCGTCTCTGCAATCAAACTGGGAGCTGTTAAGCTGATTTGCGTAGCCATTTTGTCTTCTTGCCGCCATAGAGTGCGAGTGTATAAGTATGGATATGTAGTATCATTGATGTTAATTCTTGACTGCCGGAGTTGGGAATCGAAACCACGAGAAGGAAGCATAAATGCACTTCTGTAATGTCTACTGTAAGGCAGTCGCCTGAAGGATTCAAACTATTCACTTGACAAGATACAATAAAAGCAATTAATTAAGTATTTTAGATGCAGAAGGTACGAGTCCTCTTAACCATGTTGGTAATAACCAGCAATTAACGAAATCTTTGAAGCATTCTCTCTATCAATCAAACATTTATTCAATATGAATTGAGGGAAAGCAGAGAGAACATAGGAATAAAATTCCATATTAAAATTGAAAAATTAACGAGTAGAGAAACGAAAAACAAGTAAACAAACAAGCCAAAAATGGAAGAAAACTGAAATGGCTTTTGGGAACAGAAAATAATTAGGTCTCCAATATCCGCAAGCTCATAATGACCCTTCGGACAGGAAAACGCACTTTGGTTTGGTGTCCTGCTTCTGCTGCTCTCCACTCAACTCAGGTGGAGTAGGAAAAACAGCCACGATTAAAAGCAAAACAAACACATTTTACCAATTAAGAGAAAATCGATGAAGGACTTGTCATTCATTTTTATTTCAATTTGAATGTATGCGTGTGTATTGTATAGACCTCAATTTACTTAAATGCTGTTGCAGTTGTTTTAGTTTGACTGTGTTCTGACGCGTGTATGTGTGTGTGGACTGACCAGTTTCTGGGAACAGCTAATTTGTATTGTTTAACTTTAAATTGAGTGGTAATTTTTTGTTTTTGAAGCTGTTCATTTATTATTTTATTTTTTGAATGATTGCGCAAATATTTGCGTACTTCTTTTAGATAAAAACCGCAAATTAAATGCTGAAAATTGTTAGAAATTATAAAAATATGAGTTAAAATGCAGATTGAAATTTAAAGTGCCCTGCAGCCAATCAAAGGAACCTTTTAATGGGTGGTTGACTCCGTTTGATGAAACTAAAAAGTTTTCATATTTTTATTTGACTATTATTAACTATTACTCAGTTTGATCTTCTCCTAGTGTGTTTGACAAAGAAAGTACCAGTTGTTCGGTAATCGATAATCCATCTCTAGAAGCGATCACTGCGAACTCAATGCAAATGTTGATTGACAATCTTATTGGTGTGTCTCACACCACATATGTGGTGTGCCTAAAAACACCCCACATATGTATATATAAGCAATGATTAATATGAAGGCATGCCAATTGTCAAAGGTCGCAATATGCATTGGTACCATCTTCGAAAATGTGTGAAAATGCTATAAGTTTGTGTTCGACTAGATTAGAGAACGAAAGTTTTAAACTCTTGAACGTCTTAAAAATTCACCAACTTTGTCAGTGGGATAGGGGAAGGGTATCTGTTAAAATTACTCTTTGTGGCGGTGCTTGAGCCGCAGTACCTGTGTGCATTTTAAATCTAAAAGGGATATTGAAACCAAAAAGTACTTCTCTGCAAAGTTTTGAGTTTACTGATGAGAGGCGAAGCGAGATTGAAGAGGAGTACATGCAAAATTGTTTTTTCATCATTCGCCCTCATATATGTTTGATACTCTGTGCTTGACGTTGTTAACTGAATGTGTAAAACCAAACTGTTTCCGTCTGAACACCGAACATCGTTTTAAAAATAATTGAGAAAATTTTTTCAAAGTAAACTTTGCATGTCTAAAAGGGGTCTTAATTGGCATTCGAATGAATATAAAGAGAATTAAGGCAATAACAAATGAAATATATTTCAGTGCCTGCAAAATGTGAGTGAGTTTAACAAAAACTGAAATAATTAAAATAATTAAAGTCTAATAAAGTTTAATAAAAATAGCCAAGCAATGAACAGTATAATTTTAAATAATTTGCAACTATTATTTATTGTGAATATGAAATTTAAACGAATTCTGTTTTTAATTAGTTAATAATAAAGTCCTTAATACATTATTTTAGTTCGTTTTTGTTCCATCTGTGTGCGCCTAATGGCTTCGTTACCACAGCAGTATATAATTTCATTTTAACTTTTATAATTTATTTTAAATTAAATACTTAATGGAAATTGTTTTATGTACGCGGCTGTTAGCTTGCCCTCCTAATTTGTAAATCCTTGACCACAACATGCAATGGAATCGGCAAAAAAAAAGCCAATAAATTATCCTTTCACCTGTCGCACATACACCGGAAAATATTACTTTAAATAATAATTTTTGGTGTGCCATTTATTTTGGAATAATTTAGAAAGTTTTGTATATAAAATGTATCAGTTAAGTTGGGAGTGCACAGATGTGTGCACTCCCAATAAAAAATATAATGGGACCAACTCTTGTTTATATTGTCGATTTAATAGAACCCAGAAGCTACTTTGTCTTTCGCTCTGAAAACTGAATGCACATTTTCCGCCATAAAATTGAATTTCTGGTGGAAAGTTGGTCCCGTTAAAATTCATCTGACAGCATAGAGACATCTCTTAATGATGTTTAAAAATAATTATTTCATTTTGCAAATAAATTATTCAAATTGTAACAAATTTGTGCTAATAAGCAATTCCGTTAACAAATTATCTTGCAAATGGGCGAAAGCAAAAACGTTCAACTAAATATCGTATTATTATAAATACGATTAGTTTGTACAAATAAACATTAAGCAGATTTCAAATATTTATGATGAATATTTATTTATTTTTTTTCATTTCTACAAAAACTATTAGCAACATTTTAAGTTAAAATGGCATAATTGAATCTTTAATGATGTTGATGTTTGCTTCAGTTTGATTGAGTCTTAAATTCAGAGTCTTTGCATAAAAATTCTGAATAAAGAAAAGTATCTTTTTGAAGAGGTACAATTTGGGTTACCTCTGTACCCGAGTGGATGGTAGTCAAGTCTGCTACTTAGAAGGTTGCAGTGTTCTGTATACAACCAACTGCTACATTAAAGATATGAAGAAATATAAAAAACAAACCACTTGCAAAAGTACTAATTGCAGTTAATTATTGTAAAAAGTACTTGTACTACTTTACTGTGCTGTACTGTACTGAAAGTTGCTTACATGAGGGCCAGTTATCAGAAAGGAATTTTTAAGGGTACTTTTTAAAAAGTACTTTATTTTATATAAATAATGAATAAAATTTTTTTTATAAATACAGTGAAATAAATAAATAAAAATTATTAAAATAGTTAAATTAATTAAAATAATTTTTTTTATTAATCTAAATTAATTAAATTAAAATTAATAAAGAAAAATGGTTTTGCTTAGGCTTTTTTTAAAAGTGCCTTTTTTTAAGGCCGGTTTTTAAATTGCACTTCACAAAAGGTACTTTTTGCAAAATCGTAAAAAAACTTTTTAAAATGAAATAACATTTTTTTTTTAGAAAGTTCCCTTTTATTTTAAAGTTATTTTCTTGCAAGTTATTTTTTCAAAAAGTGCTTTTTGCAGGCCTTTTGCTAGGATTGAACAAAATGTACTTGCTTGAAAATAATTAAAAGTAATATTATTATGAAAAGAGTTTTCTAAATTGCCAATGGTTTGCAAGTTCGAGTGCAAGTTCGATAGCCGTAATCGATTTAAAATGTCCTGATTTGCTTACTGATTTCTATTCTTCTCTTTTGCTTTGATTTTATCAATACAAACGAATTTAGGAACATCAAAATCGATGGAAAAAATGTTTTTTGTAAGTAAATAAAAAAATTATTTATAAATAAAATTTGACAATCGAAAGGCCTCATCCAATTCGCCTCATTCAATTCGCTTCGCTTTACAATAACTAAAACTGTTATTAATAGAAGGTGGTGGCAGATTCGCTGACCGGTTTCGATGCCCAGCTTTGCTGTTGGCGTTTACTAGCAAGGAAGTTTATCTAAAATCCACTTCATCTTTATCAGCAACGTATTTAAAAATATAAAATATAAATTTATTAACGTTAACAAAATTCTCTCTCATTCACTTACCAATCGCAAGATCATTAATTCATGTATTACAAACTTTAATGTTTGTCTTCGTAAATAAATTTGTTTGAATCAATGCTGTGCACATACGTAGACTGGCGGAGAGGGGGAAATTATTGCTTTCATGTTGACATGCTTCGTCCTCATTCGTTTAAATTTTTGAAATACGTCAACAGTTAAATTTTTACTCCTATTGCGTATGCAAAGTGTGTTTTTACAAAGAACTATAATTAAACGATTGTTTTACAATTTCCAGCAACGGCAATATTTGTAACAACCAACTGGTGTTAAATAATCTGACTATGATAGTGTTGATGAGGGAGGCGTTAATGGTAGCTGGTTGAGGCACATGCACCATTGCTTAACGTGGCATTCGGCTCAGTTTGCCGTCATTTGAACAAGAATTATTTTAACGGCAGCCTCATTGGGCGTTGGACGCGTGATTCTTTCATTAACTCATTTTATTTAAAGCAACCGAATGATTCTGGTATTTTTTATGTGATCCTGATTTGCTGCTAGTTTTTTTTTTTTTTTTGCTTCCTTTGCAGTCCATTTGTGCTGTGGGCATATGCAGTCGGAATAAATTCTTTGGTCATGTTGATGCTGCGTGAATAATTATGGCATTCTGTTGTAATTATACTACGTGCATTAAGCATCGTATAGCAGCGTCGTACTTCCTGTCAACTAAGCCGTGCATGCCACATCTCTTCATGCACCCACGTACACACATGCTCAATTATGCCATTCTGGTACGAGTCTATAATTTCATTGTACCAATTGCTGAGTGTTCTGTTCTCGCTTGGCCTTTTTAAATCGACACCTTTTAATTAAAAATAACACACAACAAAACCAACAAAAAAACAAAAAAAAAAACAAAGAAAACAAAGAAAAAACAATGGGAATTCAATATAATTTGCAACGATTCGTTAATAACAGTTCAACTTTATTGAGACTTATCAATGGGAAAATGACACGCCGTTTGGTTTGTATCCTGTCCACCTGTTGGGAATAAAATGAACAGAGTGAAACGACTGGTTTATGTATTTGTCATAATGAAAGTTGAAATAAGTTAGAGGGAGAATATCAGAATGCGACATGCCTAGAGCCGGTGGCAAGAAAGTCATGCAGAGCTCAGAAAAATTTAGGTGAAGCAGAAACAGAACTCTGTAAAGACAAGTTTGGAATGATGAGACATGAGTTTGCATTTATTGGAATTTAGTTTCTGACAAATTTCCAATTCAAATATAAATTTAAATCTAATGTGTGAAACTGACTGGATACACCATTCAACAGATGGAAGCTTAAATTTATTAGTAATAGTGACACACATGGGATTCTTTTGAAAAGCAATACTGATTTTGAGTATGAGCTAAACTGTTCCTAAACGCTTGAAAGGTCTTTCTTCCAAACCAGTAACCCGTTTCGCAGTCTCACTTCTTTCTGGTGAAATATTTTTGTACAAGAAAATGTTCAGTTTCACATTCTTTAAAATTCGGTTTACAATTCCCTAAATTTAAATAAAGTGACTGGAGTCCATGTTTAGCCATTAATCCACTTATAAAGTAAATAAAATTATTATAATATAATTAAATACATTTGTAATATTTTATAAATATTTTTATCCGCATTGAAAGAATATAAATAAATTTATATATTTTTCAAATGTACACATCGGCACCTTTCCAGTGATATATAATATGTGGTAGGTACACTACTTTTATAATAAGGCGAGATTTTTGCACCAACAACTGCCTACTACGCGCTTCTTATACTACTAGCTGTATTTTCTATACAAACAATGCAATAAATCGTGTACGTGTAGGAAATTATTTTTAGTTTGCAATAAAGCGAACACAACAGAAGAGTACTGGTTTAAATTTGTATGTGGCACAAGCCGACTTAGAAGTCACATCAGCCGCCCTTACTTCTACGATGTACTTTGGAAAGCAGATAAAAATAAATATTGCTGGCAACATCGGGTGTCATTATATATATATTTAATTGGTTCGAACAAATCTCTTATATAAATGTTTTTTGTTATAAGAATATAAAACTTTTAATTTCCCTGGAAGCTTCCTCAAAGGGATGATAGACAAGGGCGTGATTTCTTCTAACACTGGCAAGTCGGAGAGAAGCAGTAGTGCGTTGTGTTATTTGAAGACTCCTCTGGTAACATTTTTATTGTTTTTTCAATTCGCCACTGGAAAACCGCTGCAAAATAACACCCAAGTAAAGTGTTTGCGCTCACTTGTGTACGATCATTAATATAATTTGTTTGCTGGTATATTCACATTCTCTATTCCTTCGCCATTTATACTGGTATACCCTGTAATATCAGTGTAACTAAACATATTGAACTTAATCCACTTGTCAGCTTAAGTCATGCTGCAATACCTAGAAAAAAAATGTCTATTCCTATTTTTCTCAAGCGTTCTAAAGTAATTATGAGTCGTATTTAATAATTTAAAATCTGTTACCTGCTTTTTTTGCTAATCTATTTGTTAAAGATTTTACGGGCAAATAAGCAATTGAAAAAAATTTTTCATTCAAAGAAAATTTGCTGCTGATATTCCAAAGTTGATGAATTAAAAGTTAAGAGTAATGCGTTTTCTTTGTTGTAAAAGATTTGCAAAAAACCAGGCACGCGCACACACCCACACGAATATATTGAAATTTAATTAAATATTTCTGTTTCGTTAAACTTTGCTGAAAGAATTTCTATTTGTTGTGTATGAAAAGTACGACATGCGGTGCTTGTCTCATGTGGCGTGTCTCAGGGGGCTGTTTTGAGTTTCAAGTTATTAAAGAAAAAGAATAAAAAAAATGATAATAATAATAATAATAATAATAAAGAAAATAGTATATAAAACAACAATAACAACAACTGAAATCGATATAAGCACCCAAAGGGGACGTCATACCGATACGGCAGCACTGGAGCGTTTAAATTTTATGAGGGGAAAATAATTAAAATACGAGGAAATTCGTTTGATGGAAAACAAGACAATATTTATGTAAGGGTGTGTGTGAGTGATATATGAAATGCATGAAATATTTAGTCAAAGCAAGTTTCATTTTCCCGCTTCGCAAGCTTCACGATTATCGCATGTTTTTATTAAAAATACTTATTGTTTGTATTTGAGGGTATGGGGAAACGGATATGCAACTTTTACATTTAAATTTTTTGCAAATGGTGTTCTATTAATTAATATTTATTTCTGAAATTACTTTTTCTTCTCTAACCAGATCCTAGTCGCTGGATCTATATATTTAAAAGGATCACTACGATCGGCATCTAACAACTTCGCCGTAATGGGGTCACATTGCTGTATTATTATTGCAGGCAATTATTACTTCAAGAAGAATCTGCTGACTTTTCTATAAATATCGCTTTTTCCTACAAAGCAAAATTTTGTTGTTTTTTTTGTTAATATCGAACGGTTTTTAATGGCAATTTCAATCGATATTGAGTGAATTAATTTCCCCTCGGCATTCAGAGAATGGATGACGCCCACTCGGGCAATGCATTATTGGCAATTTATTTTAAATTGCCTCATAAATTAAGCATAATTGTTCCTGCTACTCTTCAGAAGGTTTTTTAAGTGACCACAAAAAATATTTGGTATTTGGCAACACTGAATGGTATGAAAATTAAAACGTCTAGAATATCAAAATTATTTACATTTTTTTTAGCTATTAATTAATTAAAAATTTAAATTGAAATGTAATATTAATTGCTTGGAATAAAATTAAAACTGTAGCAGGCTTTTAGGAGAAATTTTAGTGATCGAGAAGAGAGAAATCTCTTTGTCTGCAGATCCCACTATTTCAAAGTGGCCGCTTTCGAGTTGTGTTTTGGCAACGTTTTATTAATTAATTTTACATCATAGAATAATACTTGCTGAAAAGAACTTCGAAAAGGGGTGTTCATGTTCAGATGCACTTCTCCTTTCATGATGAGCGCTTAAGAATTTCCCCTATTAAATGTTATTCATTTAGTTAAGAATTACAAATTCAGCTTACACGACATTTCTTGTAACATTTTATGTTGTTCTTTTTAATTTTTTTATACTAAAAATATTAAGCTTTTTGTTAAGACGTGAAATAAAAACTTTTTTTTATAAAGTTCTATCGCTTTTCTTTTATTATATGCGATTTATTTATAGACAATTATTTATTGAAAATATATTTTAAAAAATAAATAATAGTTAAAAATACTCTAAAATTGAAAAAAGTAAAGTTGAATACGTCTGCTAATGCTCTCCACACTTAAAACTTTTACGTAAAATCAAATATTTTACAGCTTTTCGTATGCATCAGCACTCACATGTTGCTTGTGGCTAATGAAATAGATCAACCATTAACACATTGCTCTCCCTCGAACTCACTCACTCACTTTAACACATTTTCTTGTAAATTTACTTTTACATATTTTGTATTTCCCTCTAGACACGCGGGTGGGCAGCCTATGCCTTTGAGCTTGTATGTTAGTTGTATGCTATATTGTAATTTCCTTTTGTCATTTATATCCTGTTGCGCCTTTTCTATTTCCCTTTGGCCAGCAGTGTGTCTTTGTTATTGTTTCAGCTGTTCTCTCCATGGACTCGTCATTGAAATTTGTAAACAGAAAAATGCTTAACACGACCACTAGCTGTTTAAAAAGGGGGAATGTTTTTGTTGTCGGAAGAAAGAATTTTGTTTCCATTTTTTTATTGTGAGAAACCCACTCTTTTTGTTTTAAAGAAATATTTATTTTCAAAAGCTTTATTAAGAATCGGTTTTCCAACAAAAACAAAACAGGGAAAGGATTATTTATCATTTTTTTAAAATCTGTAATCTGTAAAAAAAATATTTTCAATTAACCTTAAAAATAAATAATTATAAATGCTTGTAGAGCTTCTCATGTAATAAATATACTTGATTTTTTCAAAACTATTTTAAAATAATTTTAAATTTATTTTGACATTTCTATTTGTACGAGTATTTCAGTATAAAAAGCAGCCAAAAATCATACTTTTCAACTAAAAAATCATTTCGGAAACTGGCAATGCAACTCTGTCCTTTTTATAAAATTTACATTTCCAACCCTGTACTATTCATGAATATAAAAATTAATATTTATACGCCATTTATTTATAATTCATTTTTAGATTATAAAAATTTTAAAAAGCATATTTTAAAATTATAAATTAATGAAAAAAACTGTATTGGAATTTCAATATTGGGTTTCGAAAATTCGAACACCGAACCACAATATTATTAAAGAATTGTGCGAATGCACGATGTATTGTACATTACAATAGCACTACGTGTGCCATACCTGCACATAACATTAATGTGCTCCCACTTGTTCGCACTTTATTCCCAAGTTTTGTCAGTTCATGCCAATTTGAAATAATTCATGCAGTGAGATAATTTGTAATGCTGTGACGCTCCCTGAAACAGCTGTTTCAGTTCTTTTAATTTCCCTAAAAGAATTTGCAGAAGCGAAAAAGATGAAAACGATTTCGGGGTTTCTTTACGAAAATAATAATATAAAATGAGTGTTGGGGGGAAAAAAATTGAGAGGGGAATTTTTTGTTGAAATATTGACTGATTTTGCCCGTTTGCTCACATTTCAAAAGAAGACTGCCAGCCCATGTGGATTTTATTCCTTCAATTGATCACTAAATATTTTTGGCCAGCTCAATTTACTTTGTTTAGTTTAAAAAATTCTACACGCAATGATAGAATTAAATTTCGTTATTTATTCTCCATTAACTTTACTTGTATTTCAATACCTTCTAGTTGTGTTTATTAAAATTTTTAGAGGATTTTTTAAACTGTTTTAAAAGTTGTTTTGCAGCTAAAATTTTGAATTGTGACGGCGATTTTTTTTATAATTTAATTTGTTTGTTTGGAGTTTGTGGAGTGAATATTGCAACGAAAATATTTCGTTTTAGATGCCACAAACAAAATCAAATAAAACCAATTCAAAATAAAAAAAATATAGAAACAGAAACAGGAGCAATAAATCAGCAATAACAATTGTTGTCGATGTGTGTGTGCATTACACTGCCAACTAAATTGATGATTTTATTTTTGTTTGTCAAAGCCGACCACTGGAGTTACTAACAGCAACTATTTCTGTAGCTTAACTAAACTTCTGCTGGAAATTCAATATGTACACGAGATTTCATTTAATACAAAAGTATTTATTTACACACACATACATGGGGAAGCATAAGTTTTTCTTTAATCCAAGCCCCATTGGAGATGGTGTGCCGCCCTTTTATTTTTCCTTATGGGATTTTTGAAATAATTAATGCGATTTTATAATAACAGAAAAGTCACAAATCTAGCACAGGACTTGTGTATATACAGAAATGGTGTGATCGGTGCCCTGTTTTTGATCCACAGTGTCCTTGCTGAAACGTACAGTGTTTATAAGGGAAACCAAGAAATTAACTCATTTACCAACATTGAATAACAGCAGCGAGTCTCTAACTGTGTTACAGTAACCTTTTCGATATTTTATTATTTATTTATTATTTACTTAATATTACAATTATGTGAATATAATATGTGTAGAAAGAGTGGCTGCTGAGACCATCGGCTAAGCACAGTGATGGTTAATCGAATTTCGGTCTCCCTTCGACGACCCGATATTTTATTCAACAGTTTTTCTCTAGTTCATCTACTTTCTGTTAATGTATTAAATAAAAAGATGTATGCGGTAAGATACTATCAGGGCTGGGTAGCAGCATTTATGCAAATATAAATCTCAGGCAGATCAAGTAACTAAACAGAAGAGCACCACATAAAAATATATATTTGATTCACTTTGAGGCGCATATTCACAAGACATGAGAAATTAATTCACGTTTAATGTCAATACAAAACAACACAATGACAATTACGTTTGGTTCTACACACAGAAGTAACGAAATATTAACGAATTAAATGCAATAAATTAAAATGTTATAGAAAAAATTATATATACACGACCCACAAGATGTTTTTATAAAAAAAAACTTTGAGCTGAAAATAGTTAAAAGAATTTGTATAAAATTATGAATGAAAGAAACGTATAACTTCTCGCTGTTCCGGGCAACTTTGACAGGGTTTGAAATTTTATAATGGTTGGTAATCTACACTGAAATATTACTAGTCTGTTCGTACGGGAACCGCGTTAAGTAAACAAAAGGCTCTTTAATGAGTGTGTGCATCGAGTCTGTTTAATAAAGTGCTGATTTGTGATCAGGTTATGTAAGAGGTGGTGGCATAACCATGCTCGTCACTAATTGTTCGATCGCCTCTCCCGTATTTTATAAGCGTAGCGGAAGTGACCTTCGTGACATTCGTGATTATTGACTCCTAAAATTATGCTACGAAATATTCTAATGCTGTTTTAATATTTATAAAAGAGAAGTCCACAGCGAATACATAATAAGTCTATCGATAATGCTCATACGCCCTTGTAAGAGTTTCAGATAAAAGCAGTGGTTGGCCGTTGTTCTAATATTCAGATTTTAAGCTCTATAAGCTTTTAAACAGGAAAATGTGCACGTTTGAGGCTCATTTTTTAGAGTTTAAAGTTTCTGCGTCGAGTTGAAAGTAATTGGGAAACGCTGTTGCAACTGCCACTAAAGACGAACGCTTTCCTTGGCTACTATTTATTATTTTTGTGTGACATTTTTTAATTAAATGCAACATACTTTTTGTGGCATGGTTAGTCATTTTGCATTATAATTTGTTGCAGTCGTAGCAGCCATTATTGTTCTTGCTCTGCGAAACAATTTTTCACTTAAAAATCAATATTCCTATTTACAATATTTTAATTTGCTATCACAAGGGAGCGGTGATTTGCATTTATTTTTATTTAGTTTCATAAAATACTTTTTAATATTTTGTTCACCAAGGCGGTGCCATAAAACCTAGGAGGGCATTGGCAACGACAGCAGGTTCATATTAAATGGGAGTGAGTGCATTAACGTGATAAAATTTGTGCAATGCTGCAAAACCGGCTGGGACTTTCTATTATAATTATTAATCGTATTCGCTGATGGCAGTATATGTGCATCTTCACAAGTGTGCGGCACTGAGAGCAAAAGCTCTGAGTTTAATTCGACAAAAAAAAAAAAAATCTGTTTTAATATTCAAAAAGGAAACTAATTTTAAATTTTAGTAAAATAGAATTCATTTTTATTTATTCTTTCTTAATTTTGACGAATTAATAGTTTCAAAAATATGTTTTAGCCTCTGAGATAATCTCTGTGGAGGAAGAAAAGAATTATCATTATTCTCAATTTTCTCGTTACCAAATTGTTTACAACTTTGTTTCGATTATATTTACAATTGCAATATTTATATATATTACAATATAATATTTATCCTGCTCAATATGGGATCCGAATGATATAAATCAATCATGAGATATATAAGAGCTAATAGCTGTGTATGTATTTATGTTTTAGTTTTTTTTTTTGTATTGTATGTGTGCCGGCATCTTTACAATATAAATAAAACTTGTCATTGAATTAATGAAGAATATTTTATTACAAGTATGAACTTTATCCGAACAATGAAAGTTTTTCAAATATGAAATGTAATGATTTCTCAATTTCAATTACTTAAAGAAAATACTTCATCTGAAAAAGTTTTTGTTTTAAATAATTTTCATATCAGCTGTGTAGCATCATCAGAAGATAAAAGCAACTGTTTGCCATATAAAAATGTTTGTTGTATAAAGATTTTTTTATAAATTGTATTCTCACAAAAATTTAATATTGTGATGAAGAAAGCAAGCAATTCCAAAGAAGTTTACTTTGAATGTCAGGAGCACCCCCGTAAGCGAAGCAATACTAAACGGGACGTCGCGTGTTCGGTTCCTGCCTAGACCCTGCATGTTTTCCTGCGGACGATCCGAAAATAGTTTGATTTTTTAATTTTAATTTGAAATATAATTGCAAAGCAGAATTGAAAGGACGATTGAAAGTCAATTCGTCTTTAGTTTTAAAATTATGAATGACTTAGTAAAAAAATTCGATTGAGTGGAAAATTGAAATGAAATTTGAGGACAGCTTGATTGAGGGTGGGATTTTAGAGTCAGAGAACCAATAAAAATATTTTCATTGCCTCAATGAAATATTTTCATCTTATTTATGACCATATTACCTTGCATATCGAATAGCTTAGAAGATATAATACGAGTATGTTTAAAATAGTTTATGCTTAATATTTTTGAAAAATTATTATAATTACGCAAAAGCCCAGCGTATTGTGTAATTCAATTATTTGCATTTATTACTCCATTAATATTCTCCAATATTTTCAACTGATGCAATCAGCTGTAAACATTTTATAAAGATTGTCTCCTCAAAGATTTTGTATACGCGGTATAATTAATAGTTTTATTAATGAAATAAATGATGTCTCTTTGAGTCAACATGCTGCTACAAGTGTTACAAGTATGTAACAGCATGTTTGTAAAATATAAGTATTTGAGGGCAGCAATAAATAAAATCACTTTATTTGAAAGTGGGATGGGAAATGAGTGTATTTTGGTTTGGTATTTTTCTTTTACAGTTGCTATCAAAACTTTTGGTACTGTGTAGAATATCTATATTTACATATACATGCGCAGTTGCTTCTAATTGATTAATTTGGCTGAAAAAGTAAACCAAAAAAAAATATAGTACTGAGACCGCAGGATATAAATTATAAAATACAGCAGCCTTGCAATAACTTCACTGTTAAAAATCAGGTAGCAAAGTTTTAATGAAATGATAGCGAGCTATAATTTTATGCAACTTTTGACGAGCTGATGAGAAACCTAAATGAAGAAAAAATCAATCACTTGATTACTTTTCTATTAAAAGACCTTGATTGGCACATCAAATACAGTAGAACAGTAAGCAATTCTAGCATTCAACTTTCATTTAATATTTAATTTTACCATCATTTATAAATTTTATAAACGACTTTTGAAAAAGAAAACCGCTGGAAACTTCCCTCTGAAATGCGTAGTATTAACAATAATCAAAGTAAAACTAGAAGAAAAAAAAACTCTGAAATTGTTTTAATTAAGAATTTATTTAAAAATTAATATTTAGTTGTATTTATTTAATTGCAGTTACTTTAATTTTTTTTACTAACGCATCGCTGTGCACTACTGTGCCTTCACTGTGTGCAACTTGTGTTTATAAATTTTAATGAGAGAAACTCAAGGTGACATTTTATTTCACATTAGAATTTTTATTTCATTTCGAGTACACTATTGACGTATAGTGGCGTGTGTGCGGGTATGGGGATATATGTATGTATGTGTGTGCAATATATTGTTTTTATCAGAGTTGTTGGCCATTAATTATCTGGGACAGGGAAATCACACAAGTCGCCGCGAACTGGAAGGATATAGAAATGCCATTAAACCATTTATTTAAAGGTAAAACACGGAGTAGAGTGTAAAACTTATCGAATGCTTTTGCATAATGGTTTAGAGGTGTTGGGGGGTGTGTGTAAGCGAGCCATGCTACATATATTATGTGAAAATCATTCTGATTAGAAAAGTGATCTTGAAATATTCTAAATTGTAAAAATGTATAAGATTTTAACTGAAAGGTCTAGTAGAGGGGAAAGTGGGACAGACAAGAATATATTGTTATTTCCACACTGTTATAAAGCTTTGATAATGAGCAGCCTGTACAAGCACAGTGTCAATGAGATGCGTGTAATCCTTGATCTTCTGCTTGCTATGCAATGATAGAACCATTTCCATATCCTTCTAGCTTGCCGAAATTTGGCAGATATTAATTCCGATGTCTGGAATAAAATTGTAACTTTACATTCCGATTTTGTGGTATTCTAGTTGACCACGTTAGTACTAATTGCGATGGCTACATGAACAGTATCAGGTTTTTCCAGGCATTATTTGTTTAGGTTCTGTGTGCACGCATAGAACGAATGGCCGAGTTGACTCCAGTAACAAGTCATTACAGAATCTGTGAATTCTTTTGGTCTTCAAAAATTCTTTTAGCAAAACTCGCCAAATTATCGTTGCAAATATTTACAATTATTTAGAAGGTTGCAAGCTGAAAACTTGGATCTGTTCCTGCACTATCGCATAGGACTGTTGTGTAACGTAACCTAGAAAGTTTGCGTGCAGAGTGTAGCGTCGCACTACTAGGGAGACATTATACATGTGAAAGGCGTCGCAGGCATCCACACAAGTTGCAGCACAACAAAACAATTCGTGTGTCATAAAATTTAAAGTATCGCGTACACACACACACACACACACATTTTGTCCAATGAGATGACCTTGATTGATCCACGATCATAAAAACTCTTCTTATTATAATTAAAATTAACTCACAAATTTCTTTAATCGTTCAGAATTCTCTAGACCTAACTGAAAGTTACTCATATCATATTTCCATATGGCGATCCATCAAGAGTTTAAACAGACCACCTCCGTTTAGTGTATAAAAATTTTCTGTTCCGCATATGAACGGACATTTTCAGATTAAGAAATTTTTTTGTAAAAAAACAAATGAAAAAATTATTTGAGAAGAGTAACGATGGTACACTCTACGTCTTCTCTATAAAAGGGGGCTTGTAATCATTTACAAATATTTAAATGTAACTTTTTCCCTTTTTGTGGAGGTTTAACTGTGTCAGTCTTAATTAGAACTGTCTATTGGAAAAAATTTGAGAAGCAAATGAATATGCTAAATCTATACGTATGAGACTTGCATGCATCTTGAGCGCTCTGCTACATTTGCCGTCAGTAATAATAGGGGGAAAAAATGTTTGACCTACATTTTCTCCTGCATATTGTCCGCAGTCATATTATGGCCATACCGTTCATAACATTGTCGTCGTAGCCAAACACACTCACACACTTGACGGCTCAAGCGACTGCAATATGAATTACTGGTGTTTGGTAACTGTTTAGCAAATATACCAACAAAGGATCTACTTTGCAGCATCCTTTGGAAAAAAGGACTTTTTTTTCTCAAAGATTATTTGAAAATATGAGCAGCATAATTCATATTTATGTTGTAAGCGAGTGTGAATCTCTTACAAAAAAAAAAATTGATAAATTTGAAAGTGGAAGCAGCACAATGTATGAAATATTATGTTGTGGCTGTGCTTACATTTTGTACATTTTTTTTTGTTTGCTTTTGATTAAGGGTTTGTTGGCACGTGTGGTTGCGTGTGTGTATGCGTTTATGTGTGTGCGCATTGCGTTTGGGTAGCAGCAGCCAAATCATTTAGAAACACCAAATGAATTGAGATGAATAAAATTTGCAAGTCAATGGCTGTAAATGGGAGCAAAAGTACCAAGTTAACCGACCACAAAGTCCGCATATTCATCAATTTGCTTTCCTTTTTGCAGTCACAAGGAAAATATACTATTGCGTGTCTCTATATGTATGTATGTATGTATGTATGTATGCGTGTATACGTGAATACGTAAATGTATGGGTGACTTTGTAAGCGTATGGCGGCCAGTGTAGTGAAATGATTAATTGAGTGCATGTAGTGGCAGGGTGCTAACACACATTATGACTGGCGAAAATTGTTTCAAAGAAAATAATTATATTAATAAATACAAACAGTCGGGGCGTTATAAATAACTACATATTGATTTAAAAACGCAATACAATGTTTTTAACAAAATAAAATGAATTTTATAAAGCAGTACAATGGTAGACTAATTGCATAATGGCTATAGGAAAAATGGAATGGGTTCACAACGCATAGAATTTGCTTGTTGTATAGATTTGAAAAAGTTGTGGGAGGTTTGCCATGACTTTCTGAAATTCTCAATTAGCAGTTGAGATTGTGGGCATAACATCACATGGTTTGGGATTACTCTTCAAGGCTGTTGGCAGCAATGAAATGCAGGTCTCAGAACTAGCTTAATCACAGAAGAAAAACAAAAGGGAATAATTATAAGTTGGGGAATCCCCTGGTTAATAATAAAATTCATTGAAAAATTGTTTTTGTCTGCTATAGAGCTGGCAATAATTATATTAATTAAAAGTTTTATTACAAAAAAAAAAATTCAATGTCTTTTTTATTGCATATAGAAATTTTAAAGTATTAGAAAATGTAGTAAAAAATATATGCTGAGGGGGATAAATGCTTTATATGGTCGTTGAAAACTGTCTGAAATCTTTAAAACAAAATAAATACAATTTACAAAATAATAAATAAATAAATAACATAATTTTTCTTTAGGGAAAGTGAAAGCAAAGTATATTTTAAAGCTTTTAGGCTGCCATTGATGGTTATTTAATCACAAAAAGGCGACTAAAAACAAATCAAGTAACCAAATAATTGAATCCTCCATATTATTCAATATTGAATTTTTAAAACAATTTTTCGTAACACTTAAAATTTATAAAACTGCAGCTATTTTTAATTTTTTTCTAACATCAACAATAACGAGAAAATGTGTTAAAATTTTGTACCAAAAGACAAAACTGTGGGAAATGCATTTTTCGCAAATAGGACCCAATGATTGAAAAATTGAAAATAAAATAAAACTATTTCGCGAATTGAAAAAGAAAATTGTGTTCATATATGAGATGTACTTTTTGCATTTATTTTATGAATTTTGTTTCATATTATAAATAAAATTTAACATTACAAGTTTAACATTGAAAGTTTTGCATAGTTCTCTGATGCACGCTTACCTTAAGGAGAGATTTGAACTGACCAAATTAATTTTAGGTATTATAATCGCATTTTAGGAGAGGTATAATGAGATCTCGGAAATAGAGGCCACAGAATTGATACTGTGACAGATTTAAGAATTCAGCCCTTCTCTTCCAAACATTCAACAGGTTGTTTAAATAAATTTGATCTAGAGCACAAGTTTAAATAAGAATATACTTTTTATATGACATATGTATTTTACCTGTACCTAAGTTGTTTACCTTGCACTGTCAGAAGGATAAGTGTAGTTTTATTCAAGAGAAAATGTAAATGGATTTTAAGTTAGATATTCGTGTTTATTTAGAAAAAGATTAAACACAAGTTATAACGATATTATGCTCGTATGTAGTTCTTACGAGTTCACATTATGAGGACAGTTTAAAGTATAGCAGAAAAAGAAGGTGAAAAGAGAAATTAGGAGAAAAAATGTAGCAGTAATTTAAGAAAAGGAATTAACATACCTGCCGTAAATTATGCAGAAATATTTAGTTTGAATTATGTTTTATATGAAGAGTTACTTTTTGCACGTCACTAAATTTGTTTGAGGTGTTTTTATTATTATTTCCTTTTTGGTTTGTACACATTTGATGCGCGTGCGGTGGAAGGCGAGATGCTTCAGTTTTCATTTAATGGTACCGTAACGCACAACATCAAGCACTCAGTAAGCAATAGGAAAGTACGAATTTTTTGTTTATTGGCTTTATTGTTTTTATGCACGTACATGTACATGTATTTGCAATTTATGGGCTGAAGGTGTATTCAGTCCAATATAAATGTGCAACATATACATTTTGTATAAATACACGCACTGGCCAAAGGACTCAGGTGATGCGTGTGATAGTCGGACCCTTTTTCGTTTAGCAGTTTTTAATTTTATATTTTTCTTTTGGTGGGGTTGAATCGCTGGTAGTTGTTGTTGGTACTGGCTCGTAAGGGCTTACTGGACTAATGAATTAATATAAGGTACTGTGTGTGTGGTGGTAGGCGTTGTAAATGTAGCAGTATTTGTAGTTGTATTCTTTATATTGTTTAGTTCAGTGTGCTTTTAAAAGAAATTATTATAAATGTAATCTTGAGTATTGTGTGATATCAGCGGCGGGTATTTCCATCATATACACCAAATCCTTGAAACAATATGCTGGCATACACACACATATACAAGCAGTTACTTAAATTCTAATCATGTTTCTAAGTAATGTCACATATTTGTGTGCCTGCAGTTAATTAACAGAAACATTATTTAGCTTGACAGCCAAGACATAACAAACACTAGACACAATTAACACCTTCACATGCTTTTTTCGATTGCAGTGGCATTTTTTATTGCATGAAATTTTTCTTTGATTTAATAGTTTCAAATTTGTTAATTACAAAATTCTTTTATTTTTTACTGCTTTTATGGATTTAAAATTATACTTAATATATATATTTTTTTTTTAGTTTAAATGCTTAATTTTGAACGCACATGTAGTACTAACACTACTCTACTCTTCATACTCTTTTCAACAATTCCTTAAACATTTCAACACGCACATACACTAGTCCACGTTCATGTGTCACAATATAAATGAGCTCTTGAAGCAATACGTATTACTCTCTCTCTTTTTCTCTCTCTGGCATTTTCTTCGTCTGGCAATAGAATAATGGAATTAAATCCCTAAGAAACAATAATTAAATTCTTTCCACTGCTTATTCGTATTGGTATAATTTTTGTATAATTACTGCAGCATACGTTTAGGCTTTTGCAAAATATGTTCCTTTGTATATTCATATCACTTTTGTTTCAATTCCTTTGTGCTATTTTTTTTTACATTTCATTTATCACTTGTAATCCTCTATTGTTTTCTTTAATTTAAATTTTCTTTAAATAATTTTTTTCATAAATAAACCTGAAACCCTTCGATGATTTTATGTCAACTTCTCTAAGCCGTACTGTACCGTTTATGTATGTTTTGTTATAAATTTCTCTTGTCTTTTCACTATGTTGAAAATTACTAGCGACTGTGTTAACAAGTGGTGAATATTGCTGGGAGAATGTATTGCATTGTGGAATGAACTTGTTTTTGTTATTGCCAAGAAGAGTATGCGCATTATGAACATCGTTGTGGGCCAAATAAGTTAAAAGTATGATTTTTTTATTCGAGGTATTATGAAAGTTGGTGAGAAAAGTTTGTTATAAAATAAAAATATATGAGTATACACTGTAAATAAAATATAAAGAATAGGAAGAATGTTTAATATGCTTCTTCACAGAGCTGGGGAAGAAACTGCTGGCATTGAGTACAAATGCATCGTACTGTATGTTTTTTTTAGAGCCAAAGGGCTCATGAACATACAAATATTTAAGCGATAGGTTTACCGGATAGACACATGCAGAAATTGCTAACCAGCTAAAGTTGCTGAATCAGATTCAGACTGCATGATGCTGAATATTTGCTCAAGCACTCACTAATACCGATAGTGAAAATTTCAGCGTCATTCGACTCTCATCTTGCTGCTTGCGCATAATCATCAAAGTAATGCAAATATCGCAACTCAAGTAATATAATGTACCGATATGTTCTATATGGAGAAAACTACGCTGTAGCCTTACAAATCATGAACTGACAAGGGCATTAATTGCGAAACATTGCCACCACATTTATAGCACGCAGAATGATAACCGATTTCAATGATTATTATTTTAACTACAATGATGTAGAAAAATAGGAATATATAACATATCTTTCTACCCTCTGGGCAAAGGATATTCATGTGCAGTCTTACCGACCCTGATAAAGGTTATAACGCGCGATTAAAATAGCAATTGCATCTTTAAATGGGGGCAGGCTAAATGTAAAGCATAATCAGAATCTTCCAATGTGCTTAATGTGAGAACTTATGCTTTTCACGTTCAGTGTACGTGATTTTCACAATATGTTTCTTTGACTTGCCTTTAGAAAAGGGTATTTCTTTTACTACAGAAATGAGCAAGTATTTTTATTAATTTTAAGACACCAGAGATTTCGAATGCAGTATCGGATGGCTACTCCTGTAATCCATTTTGTCGGATTTACAGACAGCATATAAAATGAGAACTGCTCTTCACAGAATTTTATTATAAACGATATGAATGCCTGATGCTAAAGTTTAAGTTAATAATTGTTCCAACTTCGGCTCTCAAACAGGAGAAATGTATACTTAAAGATGATGATAATGGGGGAGAGGAGAATAAGCTATTTATAAGTTGCAAATGTATTGAGTAAATACCTGCAGAGCTCTTTTCCGTCATCTCCAATATTAGAAATGATGGAAAACATGGACGAACTGTAAAAAATATGATTCGTCCATAAATACGTCCATATGATTAGACCATAAATATTTCAAGCTAAAAACAACTATTCTCTCAGTGTATATTTTGGAATTACCTGTTTTCATACTGAGGAGCAGAATAAAGAACGTAAAACAAAATGCCAAAATATGTACGTCATTTTATCATAATGCCCAGTGATAGTAAAGAAAAAAGGTGAATTTTGAACTGATGGAACACTCTCTCTTTTTTTTTTTTTTTTGATTACCTGGATGTCCTCCTTCACATAGAAACTCTGAAATTGAAAGGCAAAAAGGGACCAAACACCCATGCAATAAGCAACAGTTTTATAAAAGCAACCATATGCAGCAAGCAACACACTCTGTCCAACAAGTAAGAATACACACATACGAACACTATCACAGTTTCCCACACACCAGTTTCTTACTCACTGAGTGGTGTATTCGATTGAGCTGCCAACAAAGGAATATAAAGTCACCTTTCAATGACGTAGTTAATAGTTAAACTTTTGAGAGAATTTCATTTCGTAGGAGAATCCTTGCTCGGCAGCAAGAAACTGCTTTCTAAAGTGTTGTGTATTCAATTGTAGTTCCCACACACACACACACACACAAAGCCGCCTATACCAAACTCTCTAGTCACAGTCAATGCTTAATGTTGCTATCCTGCCACATGTTTTTAAGTTTCTTTCTGCTGCTATTTTATATTCCTCTTTGACAAAGGAAAACTGTTGCTCGAATTGCTGGCATTGTGTTCGTGTGACTACATGTTGTTTGTTTTTAATACGCTTTTAGTTGCTGTTGATTTTTTTATTATGCTGAAATGGGAGAATAAAATTTTATTCATTTTTGGTAAAGCAACACCTCATAAATTGCCTGTATTTTCTTCTTTTTTTTTTCTTTTGCTCGATAAATGTTACAAATTTTCTTGCAACAAAATGAGAGCCTTAATCTATTCTGGAGCTTTTCTTATTATTTAGTTTGTTTTTGGCGAATAGTCACTGTGACGTGTATATTTTAAAATGAATGGTTGACAGTGGTGTGGATTGATTTGTAACGTTTTAGAAATTATTTTGCAAACACTTCACGAATACTTTTTATTTCTCCGAACATCACACCATTCTCACAAGGATGAGGCAGCAGAACCGTCCAATCAAGAAATAAAGTCATTGGGAAACTTGTCATGTCACGGCTAATTATCTTAACGACTGCACTGTTCAATTATTTCAATGTTTGTGTATCGAAATATTAAAGTGAAGTCAAAACATGTCAGTTATTTAGTAACGGAAAATTAAAATATTCGTTGACTTGCAATTGTTGAGAAAGGTGAGAATGCTAAAGTGTCATTTCAATTCCCTTTTGGCTGAAAATTTCCTTTAATTTTAATACGTTGTGTTTATTGTATTCTGTACTTGACGTTTTATGTAAAATCTGTGAGAATTGCAATGTGAACATTAATGCAATTCAGAATAGGGTTAAATAAATAGAATTGAGGCAATATTCCAAATGTTTGTGTTAGCAGGTTTAATGCACCACAAGATCCTTCAAATATAAATGACACAATGTGATTGGTAGCACTGGAGATATACGACTGCAACTATGTACATCTATTGGCAAAGTAAGAAAATACTTTTTCAACTACCCAACAACAAATCAGCTCGATTTGCCTTGGTTGTGGCAACTGTTGCAACATCTATTCTTGCCATGAAACTTACTCAGAACTTATTTGTAAACCTCAGCATACGTATTTCTTTTATACTTAACGTTTTCTTTTCTATTTCCATTATTAACTATTCAATATTAAATTAAATAACTTGTAAAATGCAATTATAAAAATGAATATTTTCCATTTTTTATATCTCTCATTTACATGCTGGCTAAACAAAGTTGCTAGCAAACTAGAAATGGAACAACTTACACACAGCGGCACTTACACACAGACAAGTGTAAAGTGTCATACAATTAGAAAGCATTAATACAAGTGTCATCTTAAATTAACCGAGTTGAAAATGAAATTTAACTTGTTCGCTTAAGAGAAATCTTACATTACCTTTTCCAGTCATCTCTGTTACCAAGTTGCGTGCTTTTGCCATCCCTTTTTCCTTTTTCCTATTTCCATCCATTAATATGTTTTGCTATTTATCATATTTATTATGATTTTTAATTAAAAACTTTACAGATGCAGCTCTGCAGTCTCTGGCAGCAACAAATAGTTGGAAGAAAGTTAAACGAACAGAATGCATTGCTGGCGCGTTAGCGAAGCAGCAAATGAGAAAGTTGTAAGAAGGGGGCATTAAGTAATAAATAAAAATTGTAGTTAATGTTGGACAATTTGTTTGAGATGAACAATGAAAATTTTGTTATTCCATATTATTTTTATTAAAATTTTACACACATTCAACCGTACATACGACTATATGCATTTTAAAGCTGATAAAAGTAATGACAATTCTGATGAGGCAACTTCAAAGGATAATTTTGGTTGAATGCTTTCAATATTTAAATAACTTTTATTATTAATAACACAGTAAAATTATTTATCATATATTAAATTCTTATCAATTTCGTAAGCTGTCGGCAGGAATAGGGTTATGGGGATTTGGTATGCTCACGGGTAAAAATTTTTAATTGCGAAGCCATTTCTTTTCAGAAACTGAATTTTTGTTAGCAAAAGAAGAAGTTTAAATTCTAAATTTATCACTTTATATCTCATACAAAATATTAAAAATATTAAAATTTCTAAATTGGTAGTATTTAATGGTCTATCCCACAATACCCAAGGGTGCCTGAATTCGATTCTCACCTTCGTTAGAAAAAAAAATATTCTCACTATTTTTTTCCATGTGCTTTAATATAACTAGTGTTAATTATTGTAGGAATTTTTAAGCGACGAAGGCATAGTCTACAGTTCGCCAGTCAGCCGTGCTGACTTACCCCACAACCACACGTCTAGAAATTTCGTTAGTTGCAGCGAATACATAAAGTAATGCTTGCAACATATGAAAAGCTAAAGACGATTTTGTAGATTCTTAAAGCTTTTACAACATTAATTTTGTGACATTAATCGCTGATGAATAGCGTTACATAATTTCCAAAGCACATTATTTACTTTTTTACGTTTTCTTGTCACTTCATTCTGTTCATTGTCGCACACGAAAATAGAAATTAATTGAAGAAAGCGACAGGTACAGCAGTGGGCGTGTAGTTCTGTAGCCGTCAGAAAGCTGATCAGAATGTATTTGGTGCATGCGAACAGAGGCCACCCCCTCAAACATTTCGCTACTATCAGCTGAGTGCTGGCCTTTGAAAAGCTGATATGCGTCAAGCAGCTAGTTTATTTATTTTAAAATCATTCAACACAGCAAAAGAATCATTTTTGCTGCCAATAATTGTGATATTTTGCTTCTTGCTTTTATGATTCTTTTTTTTTAAAAAACTTTCTTTCCATTTTTTTTTTCAAATTCAATTATTATAAATGTAGAAATTTTATACACTTCTCGACTCTCATTTAGAAAACTTTTTCTCTCACTTATAATTTATATAATAAACGACTTTTTACTGCTGTCTTATTTGCTAAAGTGTATCAGTTTCTTTTTTTTTTAACAAAAAATTGCAAAAGATTTTATAATGAAAATCCATGAATCTCCAGGTAATTAAGTGTAAAAAAATAACTGAAAGTTTTTAAGCAAACAATGAAACTCAAAAAGGAGAACTTAAACACAAAAGCAAGGAGGAAATTAATAAATAAAATAAAAAAGTGTAAATGGAAAACAATGCAGAGAAAGCTCAAGGATAAACTAACGAAATAAAAGAAATCATTTTAAAATTTCTAATTGTTTCTTGAGCAAGACTCTGTCGTATAAATAAATGCTTGTTCTTTTCCTGTTGTTCAAAATAAGGACAACCCTTGAGAGTTCAAAACAGATGTTGAAGGGGGGTGAAAAATGGTAGTAATCAGAGCAAAAAGCATAAATTTAAGTCGAAAGAATGCGATGCAAATAAATATACGTGTTGAAAATAATTTTTGGAATAAAAAGCTGCAGCTGCGAAGAGTAAAGATTATGTTTAGAAAAGTGCAGCTTGAATTTCAATAGCTAAAGTATTTCGAACATATTGGTTTGCCGAATTTTTGGGGCTGCGCCAGTTAGTTTAGTTTAATTTTGTGTAGATTGTGTAGCCGGCACTGAAGGTGTCAATGGAAAATTAAATATCAAATATGCAAATATGCATTTTTAACTGACTTGGTTTTTACTTGGCACATTCTATTAATTTTTTTATATACTTGAATTTTTTTTATAAAGTTAATACGACTTTATCTCTCGAAAACTAATTCCAAAAAACTTGCCATATTATACTCCTATAATCAAAAATTAAATGAGAATTACAAAAATATACTCAGAGCAAGCCTAGAAAGAACTTTTTAAACAATTTCACTTTTATTTCTTAATATTCTCAAGGATGGACCGAGTTATTAGGAATGTTTTGTAGGGATAATAATGGAAAAACGGGTTTGAAGAAATAAATAAGTAGATAGTATTGTAGCTGATCTGGTATTTAAGTAGCTTTTAGTCTGTGTCGCTAAAACAAGAGGCGGTATGAATCGTGCGTTATCATCAATTTGGTTTGCTTGTAAGCTTCAAGTTGACCTCTGGCTCATCACTTCTATCCATTAACAAGATATACTAAAGCTGATGAGAAAAATTGAAAGAGACTTTTTTTATGGCTGGCAGAGATATTTGTCGGACTCACAACATCTCTATAAACCATTTACTAAGTCAACCAACGGTATTTTTGAATGATCCTCTGAAAAATATTGCTTACTCACACGTACAAGTATCCACCAAACCAATGATGCTGAGTTCAACCCCCAGTATTACATGAAGACTTTTAAATAATTACAAATTTCATTTATTGGGTTGCGAAAATTTTTTTTTTAATTGTAGTACACGCCTCACAACTGTTGCGCCCACTTACCAAAAGTGATACGGTGTCTTCTGTTAAAAATAAAAAAAAATTTCAAAATTATAAAAATATTTTTTCAAAAAAGTTATTAATCGCTATTTTATTTTTCCTTAAATATTTTCCAGTCTCGCTTTGTATTTTGTTAAGGCTGCTTTCTTGCTGCAAATAGTGGTTTCAAGCTTTTTCTAAAAGTATATTTTTAAGTTCATATCCTTGAAAGATTTCATTTCTTCATACTCTCGTTTATGCTTTGCTGGATGCATGCCGGTTTTAAATAAAAGTTTCAAGCTTTTCACCTTTAAGGCCTTTTACGTTTCAAAAACAGAATGTTTTAAATGGAAAGGAAAACTTGTGTGTTTGTGTGTTTGTATGCATTGATGTGCAGCACAAAATTACATGCATCGAATATCAGTGCAAGCGATATGAACTGATTTAAAATGCTGTTTATCGCGAGTGGCGAAATTTATTAAAGTGTTAATGCAATATGACAGATTTCGTGCAACACTGGAAGGCTGTCATACACAACGTGAATGAAAATAAACGAAAAAAAAAATATTTGTGGGGTAATTTTAGAGCAGTTAACTTGATATCTACGGATTAAGGCGAAGTGCACTAAAAAAGAATTTTAGTTTAATATCCTTTAAATTGGCTTATGACTTCACCTTCTTACACACCTTCTGCTAAATTTATGAAATAATATTGATTTTTATATATTTATATTTCCACTTTATAAATATTTTAGAATTCAATCAAATCATATCTAAGAATTGCTCTAATTTACTGTCTTGTAAAAGATATCAGTAAAGATGGCTTTGATTACTTTAATTAAATTTCTAACTTAAATTATTTAATTAAACGCATTTTTTTTTAAAGCAGACATTTTGCTCGCACCTGTTACGGTTTCCGAAGATGATAATTTTATCAAAACGTCAATGTTGACAGGTTCCTTCTATAAACAAACATAAGCGGTTTTCATTTTGTTTAACGTATGCAAATATACGGTTTGTGAAACGCGCTCTTTATCATTTCGTGGTTTACCTGCTTCCATATTTACCCTCACAATCAATACACTTACATTGATTGACAACCATGATGAGTTATTCTAAGTAAATGTAACATCCTTTAATGGGAATCATTAACTTGAGCAGTGAAGCGTTTTCTTATAAAGCGTGTTTTAGGCGATTTATAAGTAAAAATGTGGAAAAGCTCATAATCTAAGCGATTCGAAGAGAGATTTATGTAAACGCAGCAATAAAATTTTCAATAAAAGCTCAGCAGCTCCACGATATGACTCAAACACATTCAGGACAGCAGGCGTACGACTACATAACGTCAATTTAAATTACACGTTTTAATTTGAAAACGTTTACATTATTAGATTCAACTCCATTTATTTGCGTTTTCATGAGCAGTGAATGAAAAGACTGTAGTCAGTGTAACTGGAAAAGTAATGAATACAAAAAAAATTATTTTTCAAATTTTTATATTTTATAATTGTTTAAAAAAAAAGAAAATTTTATTTTTACAAATGTAAAATTACTGAGAAGGGTTTTAGTGAAATATTCAGTGTCAAATGTTGCCGGCAACAAAAGCCGCTAAGTGGATGGCTACAAGGCGACATTTGCGGCTAAGGATATTAGTAAAGGGTTAGCCGTGATGTAGTCTCCTTTAATATGCTGTTTACATATGTATACATCTCTGATAAATTATATTTTACTCAAATATTATCATATATAAATTTGGGTCTGAGTTTGTGCTTGCTTACACGGCAGTTACGCGAAGAAATCTTTCCTTCAGGAGTTTGTCTTTGCAAAAATGTGCCTCAAATTGAAAGCTATAAATTAGGCTGCCCTAATGCAATAAATATAAATTAAGATAATACGAAACAAAATAATTTCGAAATAGTTTATTTCGTTTGCTGACTAAAAGTGCCCAGCAGTTGTTTTCTCGCCTGTAAGGGGGCCATCTGAAAGCAAAATTGAGATTGTAAAACTTAAAATCTAAATGGTTCGGCGAGTGTATGAAATATTGAAACCATAATTTTTTCTTATCGCCCCGGTTAAGGAATCAAGTAATTCGAGTAATAATTGAGAGCCACGCCCTTTCCACAATATCTGAAATTTTCTTTAACTATTTTTTCCCCTTATTTATTAAGTGCTTTAGGAATAAAAGAATTATGATCGATCTACTCGATCATACAGAAATCTTTATGTGCTCGTATATCACAGAGATTAAATAATATTTTATATAAAAATCGGAAATGTAGGAAATATATAGTTTAAGGTACGTCACTTTCATGAGCAGACTCTGCGTCGAGTGTTGGCAGGAGCTTCAATTGGCTTAGGCACACTTTTGTATTTGCTTAATTGCCTAAGCGAGGTAATTAAACGATTTCACATAAGAGCACTTTCACTTAATTCCACTTAATGTAATTTTAAATTTCGTGCAAGTAATTCCTCGCGGTGTGCTGCACATCATTCTGCTTCTTAATTCAATTCTTATTTCTTCGTAATTTCAAAAGCTTTAATTTTGCAATTTTTTATTTCCTTCCTTTAAGAAAGCGTCATTTTAATATATTAATTTTAAACGATACTCGTAACAGAGTCAATAATGTTTTCTTTTGCAAATTCTTGCTCGTTCAGATATTCATTTGAAAAAAAATAACATTAAAGTGTATAATTAATGCATACAAAATACTCGTGTCATTGGATATATCTTGGGTGCATGTATGCATGTGTGCATGTGTGCATGTGTGCATGTGTGCGTGAAGTGTCTAATTTGGCTCTGTAATAAAACATGAAAAGGGTGTGATTGTACACATGTAATTGTGTAAGTAAATCTATGCAACTGCAAGAGTTTTTGCAATAATGAAGTGTGTTTGCAATTAATTACTTCATGGTTTAAAGTTACATGCTCTGATCAATAAATTTAATTATTGTTTAATGAACGAACTAACAAAAATAATTAAGTGATAATATAAAATAACAGTTTTCATTTCCGCGTCCAAGGATTCCCTCCCTCCAAACACAACTAATAAAAATTTTAAAATGTGAAAAATATCTAGTAAAGGAATTGCAAGATTTTTAATTTTAATGACCTACCAAAAAAAGCTCTTAAGATGCATCAGAGCTTTAAGTTAATGGTGACAACTAGAAAGTCATAAGTCAAAAGTAATCATAAGTAATAGATTTTTAATAAAAAAATATTAAAGATAATAAAATGAAGGAGAAAAAAAAATTAAAATTTTTTTTTAACAAACCATTTTTCGTATATGAGATTTTCTATTTAATTCTGGCCAACTAATTTTGACATTTTAATGTTTTTCTTATTCAATGCCGTGAAATACAAACGTTTCTTTTGTTATTAATTAACAATAAATAAAATGATATATAACAAATAGTTTAACAATAAATAAATTTTATAAATTGGTAAACAATTTATGTTAAAATTAAGAAAATCATTATATTGTGAAATTTTTTGTATGTCTGAACAGGTTCTCTACAAAATATTTATTAAATTAAATTTATTAAAGTTTCCTAAATAGATATTTAAAATGATTAACCGCCAATTAGCTCAGCAATTGCCTGGCCATTTTTACACTAACCAATAAATAGGCGTAACCTGGAAAATTTCTTTGTCGTATATTTTATATCAGGACAGGAGCAGATAATTGGAATTTTTTTAAACATTTTTTTACTTTAGTAAATTTTCAGAGAATTCATTTTTTTAAAAATATTCCTTTTAATTCAAATTGAAATTTTTTACAGCACATGTAACAGACATTTGCAGTAATTGCATGTCTTATAAAAACAAATGTGTGTTGGCCAAGAAGTAAACGCTGTGATATGTAATACCTTTCCTATTACATTTCTAGCATTTGTAGCCAACAGATAGATTTTGCTACACATGCATTTGAAATCCATTTTATAGATTAACGATGTTGTTAGACTGATATGCCTTAAAGGATAATTTCGCAATTTCTACAAGAACGCAGCATACCACTACACTCATGCACATTCTCTGAGTATGAGCAACATTTGTGGCAATGAGTACGTTCCCAAAGAAATAGTTTGCTCAATGGAAGGCCAATCAATTAAGTGTGGCCACCTTTAGAGTAAAAATGAAAATTTATCATTTAAAGAACACTTTTATGCGATCCCTTACAAACTTGACAGGTTAACTAAAGAAAGTCTTGGAACTATCAATGGCCATCATACTACAAAGGCGGTGAAAGGCTGCAGTTGATTTTTAAGTTGAAGTGAAAGTAATACGTGTCTTTATTCAAACGATGCAGAGTGTTTGTTCTTTACAATTGCACAGTTAAAGAGAAAAACTAGCCAAGTGTTCAAGTCTGTCAAAAGCACTTGCCGTACAATTTGTAACGTTTAATAATTAACTGAGTTTTAATTGCAATAAATGGAAACGTGGTCGTAAAACGAAAAAGAAATAATTCACTTGTAATCCTTTGCTGTATATTTTGCCATCGAGTCAGATAATCTCTGTTAAAAAATAATAGAAGTGAAATGATAATATGAAAGTGGCATTGCAATAAATTTTACGAGAGTATGGGCGATGTGTAAAATTATATTTGGATAATGATGTGACGACGGTTGAGTGTAGGGGTAAAATTTTATAAAGAAAGGACGACTTCAAGGCAACTCGACTTCTTTTAAGCCATAAGCAAGACATACATTATTCGAGGAATGGCAGTTATGGAATTGGTATGCAGAGAATGAGGTTAACCGAATTGGATTTTGAAAGAACTTACTTGATGTGAATTGTTTTATATATGCCTGACCAAGTCGGAGCAGTCTCATATCCTACTGCTGACGAGATGCGTTTCTTTGACCTCTACAATACTGGATGGAATGTGAATAAGAATCTTGTGGGGGCAAGAAGATCAGCTTTTAATTATTGCAAAAGTATCACTAAGACAAGTTTTTTTTAACAGCAGAACTTCTAGAAACGCTGTCAAAAAGGGAAATAAAAGTTTCTGAATATACCGCAGGACCTCAACAGGACTTTTGTAACAGTTGTCACTAAAAAAATTTTTCTAATACTACGTGAAAGTTTTCCCATAACAGCCAGAATACAGTTGAATAAGAGTCTAATTCTGAATTCACTTATCCCCATCCAACATTCTGAAATCAATCTTTACTGGTCATCCCATGTATAGACTATGAACTATAAAATTCATCCGACTTAAGTTCATACACCGAATGGAATCATTCAAGCCAATAAGTTATAAAATTATTTTAATTCTTCTCTTATTTAAATATTTTTTTTTTTTTTGTAGTTTTACAACTAACACAAATTCTACTTAATTTTATTATTTCGAATTTCATGTCTCACATTGACCTGAAAGCGTATTTTTGTAATAAAAAAATATATTTAATAATATTATCTCTGCTATCGCTGCCATTGTGCTTGACAAACTTTCTAAAAACGCTAATAAAAGTGAAACTGTAATAGCATTTGATTATAAAAATAAATAATTTTAATAGTATTTTTGTACTGTTTTGTGTTGAATAAAATTAAATTTCACATTAACTTTATGGAATATTCAGCTGAAAATTTAATTAACTAAATAAAAAACTTTTGTACAATTAACACAAATAAGCTTATTAAAACCTCTCCTGTTGCCCCCACTTTAAATTTTATCAATTACAACACTAATGGAAATGAAATTGTTATTTTATATTTATTAATTGTTGTAAATTTCTCTGTATTTTTTACTCCGTTTTTAATTATATATTTTTTTTTGTTTTACAATCGGCTGGTTTATAAATGTCAGCTGTTTTAAAGCAAAAAACAAAACAAAAAAAAAAAAAAATAAATAAATAAAAGAGAAAAAGAAATTAACATGTTGTTTAAACTTTTTAAATTTTTTTTTACTTTTAAATAAATTTTCATGAATATTTATAAGTAATAAAAATAACATTTATTTGATGCTGGTGGCTTCGTGTAATGTTTCGCCTGTTGTTTTTCGCATTTGCCTTCATTTAATCCGCTTAAAAATGAAGCTTTAACAGCATTTGATTATAAAAATAAATAATTTTAATAGTATTTTTGTTTCTTTTTATTTCCGCTGAAGTAGATGGCGCTGCATAGACTGACGCAATAACATGAAATAAAAAGGATATTTTTGATCGACTTGAGGTTTCGGTGGTAAGAAATATAAAAAAAATGCTGTTGCATGTACTTTAGCTGTATTTTTGTACAGTGTAGCAGGAGAACTTTGTAATTTTTAGATTCATTGGAAACCCTGCTACTTCCCGACAATTATTTACAGTGCCTTGTAAAGGATAAAAAATCTAACGGCTGGCAATAGAACCCTGTTCGGCCATATCCTTACTGACTGAAAAGTAACCTTTAAATATAGTTCCGGTTCCGAGCATTATTTCGTTATTATACTCATCTAGAAAAAGAATGGAAGGGTATTAATAGGTTCGATACAGGGGATGACATTTTTATAATATTGATTTGCAACCTTATTAAGTATACGTATCCTTGTAAGAAGTACGCTTCTTTGAGCTTTGTTTGACTCTCTGTCCTTTGCATTTTTGTAGAAGGTAAAATTTTAAAATTTTTTTATACAATTTTTCATATACATGTAAAAATTGTTAAAATCGGTCGATAAATTAAAGAAATATAACCCAAAAATTATTTCATAGATTTAAAAATGCAAAAATACTTTGCTGAAATCCCGACGGCTATCAAACCAAGAACAAGTGAATGACAAGCACACCTACTTGCTCACCGGCCCGGTAAATTTCTGTTGAAGATCCATAACGAAAGTAGGCAGACAAACCCATATTTTTTTCTAACATGTAACATTTAATAATTATATATTTTTTAATTCAAACCAACCAAAGTGTATCAAACCAGGAGACTTGTGGCTCGTGGGGTTTTTAATTTACTAACACTTTTGCATGTGTTTGATTTTGTTTATGTTCCGCTCGCTATTTATGTATGCAAGCATGTGTGTATGTATGTATGTTTACATGTATGTGTGAATATAAAGTTGTTTCTTTGAGCATTTTTGACGCCCTTACACAGGCGCTGTGACAAAGGCAAGCCAATCGAAGTTATGTATGTACGTGTATGTGTGTTTGTATGCATGAACAATAAGCTTATTCACCTATACAATACATTTGTTTTATAATTTAAGATGTTAAACAATTTATTTCTTGTTGTAGTTGTTTTTCTCTGGGAAAATATGCCCATGGGGAAGTGTACTTTGAGAGAACATGTCCATTCAGAAATATATATGTATAAGTTTCGGTATAGGTGAAATAATTTGAAAGGGTTTTGCCGTTTACTAACCGCTGTTTGGTCCAGATCGAGGGCATCATACACAGATATATACCCCGAGTAATTGGAACTACATGGTATAACTATGGATGCCATTATGTACCGAATCTGATTTGAACAGGTAGATTATTAAAGGTTGGACGAATTTTTTGGTTTTTTGAAAATTTTTTTTCAATATATAGATTTTGGAATAGATGAAATAATGTTCAACTCTTGCGAAATGTGAGTGTGTCAAGATAAGACAATTTCATTTGATATTAAAAAAATCGAAATACAATTCTGGTAGAGTTTGGAGACATTATTTCCATAATATTGCTGGAAACATCCACTTACGCTTAATGTGTTGCTTTTACAATCCAAACAATCGAATTGGGAAATCGATTCTTTTACAATTATTTATAAAGTGGCAATTAAAGTAATACTAACTAATAGTCGTACTTGATTACAGGAATCTATCAATTCATTTGGCTATCAAATTAGAATCTATCACTAGTTTAGGAATTGGGACAGAAGGCTGCATTGCATTTAAATTCGGCATCTGCCTTCAGTTTATATGCCAATGCCTAAAAGGAAATATGTGCGTAATCGTTTATATGGATAAGAAAAAATTTGAATATAAATAGTTAGTATTCATTTTCATAAATAAATATTTATTATGATGTGACAATAAGAATATGCTTGAAGAATGTTATTTTTAAACTTTAAAATAAATTAAAAGCTTTTGTAAGAGATGTTATAACGTGGACTCTAATAAATTATTGTGACTACTGTGACTTGGCTGTCTGTGATAAGGATCAGTTTCAGTCTCGAGTACACATCTAATGAATAATATAAAATATTTTAATGTTTTTATTGCGGGAACCATCAAATTTAGTTCTTATTTTTAATTACACTAATGATCGCAATTGTCTATCATTTATTTAATTTGGAGGCAGAAAAACTTCGTGCGTGTGCATGAGTAATTATTTTCGAATTTTTGAAACGATAAAAAAATTATGCGTGTAAAGAGGTTAAACGGCAAATTGAAAGGCGAGTTAATTTTTTTAATTGGATTATCTAATCATTGTAGTTGTAATTATTGCTCATCAATGATGTTTTGGTTTTCAATATATATTTTTTGAAAAAGTCTATTACTGTTAAAAAGTATGCAGGGTGGCGTTTCTCACTAGATTCTAAGTATCCTTGAAGAAGTTATTATTTCTCAAATATTATTTCGCTCTGTAAAGGTTTATACAGGAGTTTCATTTTACTTCCTTTAGAAAGAAAAACTTGTTTTTTTACATTTGGAAACATAAAATAAATATACAAGACCAATAAAAATACAAATTTTTCCTTGAAAAATACACAAATGGCCGTTTTGAAAAAGTTACGATTTTTGGTCAAAAATCGATAATTACACCAAATCTGAAAAAAGTTTTTTTTCCTTTATTTTTCACAAAAATATATTTTAAGCATTTGAAAACATAAAATAAACATACAAGAAAAATAAAAACGCAATTTTTTCCTTGAAAAATACACAAATGGCCGTTTTGAAAAAATGACGATTTTTGGCCAAAAATGCAAAGGGGGGACCCTTATCAAGTTTTTCGTTAAGAAATACAAAAACGGACGTTTGCCTGATACTCAAAAACATTTTTGACTCAAACCACTCTACACTTTCCGAATTCGCACGATAAGGAAGGGGAATTGGCAAAAGGATACTGCTTTTGCCATTATTGTTTTATTTTCTCAAGTAACAAAGTTCTCCAAAGTGATAAACCGTAAGCTACATAGTATCTATGCCAAATTGTCCCGAACAGAATATTTTATCATTTTATCATCGAAAGATTATCTTATTGCACTGAGTTTCGAAACAAGAAACCTCTGGAAGAGCGAATAAAGTTAACTGAAAAGCACACAGAAAATAGTATAGTAATATTTGGCAATCCATTAAATCTGCTTGTCTATATTATATGTGTTAAGAAAGTTCTTAAACATTTTCCTATATATATTTAATGCATCATAAAAATAAGAAAGAGAGATAGATGACTTTATTTTTGCAGGATTCGCCTTTGAAATGAAAATCTTGTGGAGAAAGTTTTTCTTTTATGATTATAGAGTAGCAATAATGCAACAAATAGACTAAGAAATTTATGTACGATTTTAAGCCACTTTAATCCATCTTACAAAAATTATTTTTTATGACACATTAATACTTAACGCACACATACATACAAAGCCAGATTTTGAATTAAGCAGTAACAAAAGATATTAAATGTTGTCAATGCAGAATGAGTGGTTTTAATAAACTCAAAAACCTTTTCTCTCTTTAAAATGTTGTTGTTCTTAACAATTGATTGGATGGGGAAATGTGGTCCGCGTACCAACACATATGTTGGCACATACGTGCGACAGAGACCGGAGAAGAGTGTCTTGAAATTTCGCCACTAAAGTTATTTCCCTGTAGGGCAATCGCATCGATAACATAATTGTAGCGAAAATTTATCGAATTTGGTGCTCAGTACACATTTTTACGATATTAGCTTTCGGTGGCGATCAGCTGATTTTATTTCATTTAGTTTCATCGAAAAACAATCGACAATAATTTCTATGTTGTTATTTGAAATTGGAGTTTTCCTATTTATAATAAAAAAGTGCCTGCAGTTCCAACTAATCGTAAAATTACAATTTTTTTGTTTTTTAGTTTTTAATTGCTATATTAATAGGTAACTTTTTATTACTCACTGTAAGCACATTCCTATGCCGTTCGAGTTTTTTGAATAACAATTTGAAAAAATTAAAAACAATTAGAAATGTTGATGTGAGCAGATGCAGTTGATGCCTGATCACAGCTGGAGCAGTTGGTGGTGAAGTCGAAGGGAGAAAGCGTAGTGATCGGAAATACTTGTATTTATTGCATAAGAGGTTTTTGCTGCTAATATTTTGTTTTAAATTATTATATTAAAAGTTAGGTGTATGTAATACACATGAAAAATACTTACTCGGTGTAGTCCTCTAATATATAATTGTGAATTTTTTTTTATAAATTCATAACTTTTTTAATATGTTTTATAGGCTCATATATCTTTATTAAGAGTCATTTTATGACTTCTCAACTTCTTAAAATTACATTAAGTGCCATTAAATAAATAGCAGATTTTATAACTTTTTTCTTATGAAATGAATTAATTAATTTATTAGAGTTTTATTTTATAGGGTATCAGATTACATTCAACTTTAAAAATATTATCTCATATTCATAAAGTGTAGACTGTGAGCAGATAAACTAATAATGAAAATATGTTGGGTTTTTTTAAAACCACGTCCTGTTTTCTTTGTACTGCAATGAACGAACTTTAGCTCGACATAAATTAATTTGCTGTGCTGTAAATATATGCTAAGTTTTCTAGTGTGTATGAAGGAATAAGACGTGATTGGATAATAATATTGCACTAGATCGTAGTGCCTACGTAGGCGAATGGGTAATGAGCAGCCTACTACATCGGAGGACACGGGTTCGATTCCTGCGGCCAAGCAGAAAGCTTTGCTAGTTGAGTTGATTACAAAGAAAAAAAAAAAATTTAAATACCGACATTATTTTTGCGAGAACATTTTTAAACGCAACAGTCTGAAGCTGTGCATGCTTATAATGAATGATTTTCAGTCAAGTATTTCAACGAAGTGCTAAGAAGAGCGAAGTGTCAAGATCAGTACTCAGAGTGTACTTTGTACTCATTCAATGCATTGGAATGGAATCGTGAGAAAGAAATAGATATAGAGAAGAAAGGATAGTTTATTATGGTGTCTCTGTTGTTGACGCCACAGGTGTTTTTTGTTATTTGGTAGCTGTTTGTAAATCGATTTTACTTCGCCAATGAAATATTATTGCTACAGAAGAAGTGAAGGAGGATATATTCCCGATGTAAATGTTAAGGGCTTTTAATTTTTCGGCAACAATTTACTCATGAGATGTGAAAATACTTGAGAAATATTCATAATCATTTTTTTTTTTTTTTTTGTAAGCAGAAAGCAGGGATTGAACCCACGACGTTCGCCATTTCCAGTTGACGAACTTACTATTAACCAATATTTATTTTATTTAATTTGTATTATTAATTAATTATGCAGTTGTGCTAGGTGAACTAGTTGCGGCTGTCATAAGTTAATTTGCCTTTTTCTATTCATTTTATTTTTTTGGTATTAATTCACACAAGTTTTTATTTAGCGCCATAAAGAGCACTTCCTTGCTTGTCAATTCAGATATTCTCCGTTTTCTATACTCATGATTCATTAGTCAATTTTACTAGAATATTATTTGTATAATGACTAAAAATAGTAATAAAATATGCAAACTTTGACTCTTTTAATTTGCAAACTTTTCCCTTTGGCTCTGTTCGAAAAATATATATAAAAAGGATATTTTTGGCGTTGGTAAAACATTTTGTAGGTAAAAAAATATCCAAAAATATCTTTGTACGAAATTTTATCAGGATTCAGTTAATATTTTCCTGTTGATGCACAAATTGCTTAACAAAATTGATGTTTGCCGGACCATCACAATTTAAATTTTCATGTGTGTGCGGTCACACTTTTGCTTCTACAATTTTACTCCACATATGATGAATAGAACTGATTATATCATTGAAAAGCTACATTTTTGCTTCCTTTCTGGTATAATAAAACCTCAATACTTTCATAGTTGACAGAATTGTCCTTGTAAAACAGTAAAGTGTATGTGTTGCACGAAAATGTGGCAACAGGAAAATAATTACTCATCTCAACTACTATGAATTGAAACTGATTGCAACCTGTTGTTTGGTTGAAGATAAAGCTAAAATAAACTTTTATTTGGTTTCATTAGTTGCAGTTTTAGGGCACTTTCGGTTTAAGCTCATTAAGTTTTCTCTAATTGTGTTATTAACTTTCTAGCTGTATGAGTTGTTTGGAATATATTCTTGAATACTTATTTTGTTTCTCTTCTGCAGCACTATTGTGTTACTTAAATGGGGAAGAGGTTTTTGCTGATGTTTTAGCAGCAAAGTAAGCGCAGTGTGGAAGACGACATCGTTTGATAAAAGTCAAATTACGAGTAGAGTGGAGCTTCTGCTTAAAAATTTTACAAAGGCTTTAAGGTTACTAAGGAATTGCTGAAAAGTATTGCCAGATCAGCGACACATGATACTTATTTTTGAGATTCTTGTTAGAAGCGTAATTTTTCCTGTAGCTTAATTTAGAAAGCTTCTGAACATACGAGAGAAATAAAGAAATGAGGCTAAGATTGATTGCGTAGATTGGCTATTAGGACCTTTTACCTCTTGGCTCCAAAACAATGTACTCCTTGTGATACCTGTTTAGGAAGAGAATAAAAAGATCCTAGAAGGAAAGTTAGGGATAAGAAGAAGAGGTAGGCAACGGAGGTAGGCAGTTGCTGCTTAATAAGCTTTGTGCGTCCTAATGTTCCTCATAGTGGGGAGGGCACAGTTTTGCAACATGGCTTCTAAAGGCTCACCGGTCTTCAATTGCTGCGTAGTGTACGATCTCCCCCCTTTAGAGCAGCTATGAGTTTAAGATCTATCTTCTTTCTTCAGCATCTAGACTGGGCCATCGCTCTCTCGTCTACTTTCAAGTGTTAACCATTGCAGTTCATTTATTAAATATTAAATTTCATTATGCCATTTAATTTCTTTTATGTAAATATTTATGCATGTACGAGTACACAGAATTGATCCTTTTCAAAGTTTGAGCAACAACTTTTGCATTCACTTTTATTTTGTTATTAAATCGGATTAAAATTATTCAAAAGAATCATTTATCTATTTCTTTTGTAAAGAAGAACTATTAGAAATTGCCTTTTCTGAGAAAGTTTTATTGTTCTAATATATCAAATAAATTTTTTTGTACAGGAGATGCAGGACCGCATGTAACAACGTGCACACTAAATTTCACAAACAAGTTCCTTTTTTATTTTAATTCTTTTAATAAACTTTTTCTATTAAAAGTTAAAATCAACCAATAAGCTCACCAAAGCTTAAATAAAGTAAAGGGGAGTCTTGTGATGGGTGCAGGGAGACTGTGCGATTGTCATGCTTGGTGCAGCATATTTTTTCGCCGAATACTAGCAGTTTGGATGACTTCATTCTCAGTTTTTTCACACAGTTTTTTTTATTGAAAAATTATCTGAAACTAAAGAAAATCCTTAATTTTGGGGTACTATGAAATTCCCGATATTCGTATTTAGAACACTATTTAAATTGATTGCTGAAAGGATATCCTTTGCGTACTAATTGCTTTTGTATAAGTAAATATAGATGCATTTAAATATTTAAATACTTAATACTAAATAGATTTAAGAATAAATGCCAGAATGAATGTAGAAGGACAGCAAATATAAATTTAATGATCTGATGAAAAATATTGTTTTTCTCTGCTGCAGGACACTATAATTGCTCTAGAATACAATTACAAGTTTTCGTGCAATTTTTCGAGTCAATATTTTTCAGATTCTTTTAAATGTTCTACTCAAGACAAGACTTGTATGTTTTAAATTATTGAGTGCTGTGAAATATAAAAGTGAAAATAAATAAAAATTTTAATTTTTTACATTTTTATTTATTTATTTTTCGTTCTTCATATATTTTATTTTGTATTTTTTATTTTATTTTATATTATTATTTTTCGGTTTTATATATTTTTATTATTTATTATATTTTTATTTTTATGTAAAAGTTTAAAAAATAATTTAAATATACTAAATTTATTTAAAGTATTATATTTAATAAAATATATCACAATTTAAAGTTTCAATTCAAAACTAAAAATAATAAATAATTCTTAATGGCCTGAGGATGTTCGAAAATTGTTAAATATATTTATATTTATTAAATATAAATTTTCCAGGACTAACAAAGGAAATGTAAATAATTTGCCAAGCAGGAATATGTTGACCAAAAATACTATAAGACAAATAGTTTCTAGATACGGCCATCATTTACAACTGAAAGCGGATTTATTTAAATTTAGTTAGCAGCAGGATATTTAAAAAAAAATTAATATTCAACAGAGAAATAAAATCGCTTGTGCTATACACAATTGATTGATTTTTTCAATTTTTTTGTGAAACTGAAAGAATGTTAAGAATCGTCTATGTTGTGTATTTTAAATTACTTTCGCTTATAATTTACTATAGAAAAGGAAATTAAATATAAATGATTACCATCGCTGATTCAGGACGTATGTATACTTTGTTTGCTGGGTTATTAAAGCAAACATTACAATCACATGCCATTTATAATATCAGACAGGCATGAACTGGTGAAAATTCTTTTATTTTAGTTTGTCAAATGACTCGTATTAAGTCAAAGTTTTAATTGGCCAACAAGTTTGCGCCTGAAGTGCATACATATCGAAGAAAAAAGAAAGTTGGTCTAAACGTTAACCATAAGCTTTTCGATTTTTTTATTTTAAACTTTATTTATAATAATTATTTACAATTTAAAACAATTTCTAATAATTGCAACCCGTTCAGTCATAAAATTTTATTGGTTTCAAAAAAATTGCTCAGGGATTTTTATGATAGCAATGCCCACCTCGAGATCTGTTAGCTTCGTCTCAATGAGTTATATGATAAATTCAGAAAAATTCCTTGAAATTTCTTATTTTTGGAATTAGTGGCAGTTAAAGGGAGTTCAATGTGGCAGGTCCTCACTTGTGTACTTGCCTTTTAAGTATAATAATTTCATTTCTTTTCTTTTGATGTGGCCTTCCCAAGTGAGGCACTTGTCCTGTTTCTACTCTAAACTAGTTGTACATTTTGCAGGTCATTTTTCTTTTCTTGAAGCAAAACACATTTTTCATCTTTAGAAATAATGCAAATATTATTCTATTTAAAACGAACTGCAATTAATCCTCCGCAACAGTTTTCAACTCTACTGTAACATTGTGAACTGTAAGCGAGAGTGTGATTCATACACTACAGATTCAATTCAAAAGCGTAAAAAATTATTCTTCATTTATTTGAGTGCATCCTGCATCTGTTATTCTCATGCTATCAAGCATTGTATCCACGTCTCCACTTACAGGATGGAGCTATAAAATGTGCTTAAATTTTGTGATAAAGTTTGATGAAAGAGAGAATCAAGTATTACAAGATGTATTTTAAATTTCCATTAATCAATTTTTATAACCTTTCAAAGTGGCCGGACTTTGGGTTTCCTTTTTTCATATTGCCATATTTAAAGTCAGAGGTCCATTTCATTACTTTTTTTTTTTGGTGTGCTTTTGGAAAGCACTAAAGTGAATATTTTAATTTTTTATTGCTTAATGTGAGCGCCAAAATAATCAATCAACGAAATAGCGATGTTGCTCAGAACCGACAAACAAAATTTATATGACGAATATTTTCATTTTTTATTTAAGAGTTTTTATTGAATTCACAAGAATTTTAAAATTCTTGTTGAGTGCAATGTAAGTTTCTTTACTATTGCAAAAAAGGATAATTACTGAGAGATAGTAGAAATTATTAGGGAATCTCAAAAACCAAAAATCCATTTTTGTTAGACTTTTTAACTACTTTCCCACTCAAAAATGCTAATCAAGCTTTAGATCTTTTCGTTATTTCCAGGATATCCTTTTTTGTATTTCTTTTTCCTAGAGAGGTGAGATAAAGTGAAAAGAAATATCGGAAAGAGGAAATATAATTCATTTTTATTAAAGTATCTAGAGCTTGCCTAAATATTAAAATTATTCAAAAAAGAAAAAGATTGAATAGAGAATAATAATAGGAAAAAATTCGAAAATGAAAGTCCTGGCATTTACATTTAATTACCCAATAATCGGACTCCTTTTAGTGCGGCAATTAACTGATTAATAAATTATCGACCAGACGAAATCGAACTTTAACATTTCTTTAATTTAAACTATACAAACACATACATATTAATACGTATTACATGCACACTTTTGTACTCACATATGAGCTACTCCTCCCCAGTACACAATATCTCGCAGAGATTTATGCCAGCAGAAATGAATATATTAAATACTCTGACATTTTTTATAATATTTTTCCCCTAAAGAATTTAGTAGTTAAATAGTTTTTCCGGATCGAAAAGCACTTACGTTATTCATACATATGCATACCCTGCCAATTAATATGTGTGTGTGTCCGTCCCATTATTTTTAGCACCCTTCAATTATTTCATTTTTTCTCTTTGTGCATTTTAAAAGTTTTTCTATGCATTATTCGCTGCAAATATGAATGTGCTATAAAACCATGCTATGAGTGATTTATTGCTCGGATTATTATTCCTGAACTGTTGGGTATGTTTAAAGCATTTGTTATTTGATTTTATGCATGTACGACAACAAAGCCCACTTATGAGATTCCATACGAGTATATGTATAAATGACACCGTGACTGTTTGTGTGCCTGATTTCAAACGTGTGTAAAAATAGAACAATCTCGAGCAAGAAAATAATAGCATTGTAGTAAGACAAAACCAAAAAAAAAAAAAAAAATACAAAAAATAAAATAGCAGATAATAGAGGCAATTCGTTGTAAAAATGTAATAACGAGGTGCATTTATTTCAGTATGTTCTAATTAATCTGAATGTTGGTAATACGGTTTACCAAAAGCTATTAACTAAAAGCTATTTTCATAAATGACAAGTAACACATTCTCCTAAAATATTTTATTCAAAGTCATACTGTAGTCATGTTCCATTCATAATTGCTAAATGCATAGCATTTGGTCCATACAGACAAATAAATAATATATAGTGAAAAAAGTTATTTTATTGTGCGTGAATCCATTGAGCAGGGGCATGACAAAAGTCTGCTCTCTTACAGTTCAGTCGCCTCTTACAACAACCGAGGGAAGCACTGAGGTAGTATTCGAAGCCCGCCACACCACGCCAAATGGTGGTCATAGTGAAATTATAGCATATATCATACATGTTAGTGTAACAATTCTTTCTCATTCACGTCCGACCGTAGTCAGTTCTTGTTATAGTTATACATTTTACTCTCGTACATCAATATCATACTTAGCAATCTTACTTACCACCTTTTGTAATCAATTACAGACTGCATATATAATGAAATCAACGTAGTCAACTCGTAGTCTAATCGTAGTGTAATTGTTACGTAATTTTAAAGTGTTATCGCTACAGCATATATCACATAGCAAATTAAAATATTATTTACGTTTTATTCACTTATAACCAACATATTATATTTAAAGCGCAATTATTGGCTCATGATGGGCTGGCTAGAAGCTCGCCATAGTTTGGCAATAGTAATCCGTAGTGTAGCTGGTAGCAAAGTATAGCATAGAACGTTCCCACCATATCGTGTGTAGTTTAGTCAGAGGCTGTTCATGTATGGATGTGTGCAGCCCATTCATAGCCAGATATTGTGCAAATGCAATAAATTCTGGTTAGTGATGTTCCCTTGCGCTGTAGCACAAGTGTAGCCGGCAATTTTTACTCCTCCCAATCAACATTGAACATGGCTAATAGCTATTTGTGCTACATGCTACAATATGTTTTTGCATGCCCGTACATACATACAAATATACATCACGTTTATAGCCTGTTGCATTCGAACTTTTTCCTCTCCTTTTCCTTTTCCTTTTGGTTTTATTTTTTATTAATTCTTCCTGTAATATTTATGTAGTCAATGTAATAACGCTGGATATAGTGTGTGTATGGAGAGATAAACCAGAGTATGTGAGCATGAACATGTATGCATTTGTTGGTCATAAGACTTCATTTCTTAGTTTGTCTTGCTCTTTTCAAGTCTTTTGTGTTGGCTGGGAAAATATCCTTTTTCGTTATGTTTTGAATGGCTTTTGTAGATTTAGAAATTTGTACCATTTTATAACAGACGACTTTCTCTGTGTATGTAAGTCGTGGTGTGTGTGTGTGCTGATAAGGTTTGGTCGGGTATACCGGATTTTGAATGAAACCGTTTAAGCTTTTAGCCATAGAAGTATGAGAGGGGAGTAAATCGGTAGGTTTTGCACACATTTGCTCTCGCACTATATATGAATGTATTTTACTTTTATGTGTACAGAGCACATTCATGGGCTGCTCCTTATAACCAGGCTAAAGGTTGTAAATTAATCAAAACTCTTGGCATATTTTTATTATTTTGATTTATTTTAATTGTTCAGAAGAAATTGTTTTTTACAGGTTGCCAGCTAAAGTTTAACAATTTCTTAACGTCAATTTAACTTGAAAAATTGCTTGTGCTGGTTAGCAATGTGAGCGGCAAAAAAGCGCCATAATATGCCATAACAATTGCCTCAATGTAACGCAGCCGTTTCAAAAGCCCATTCTAAACCCAACTAATTAGGAATTGAGGGGAAAAATATCTTTTACTTTCTTGCCAAAAATATCTTTGTAACGTTTAATTTAAAAATTCATCCAACACACATCGTTGCAATTTTGAATAATATTTTGTTTGAAATTTGACAATTATAATTAATCTCCATTAGTTGTCTCCCTTGCATGAACGTCTCTATTTGCGCACTGCCTCAAATTTTCTTATACATTTTTGAAGAAGATTCGCATTTAAGATTATTAAGGAGAATATTTGTTGCACATCAAGCCCTCATAAATTTTGCTGCTAAATGAATTTTGTATGCTTTTATCGTTTTCTTACACACGCATTCAAAATTATTATGTTGCGGTTGCCAAGAAATCAAAATCAAAAGGAAAAGAAAATATAAATAAAAAAAAATTTAGAAAAAAGGCAACCAATTTGCAAAAATAATATTCGTTGCTTAATCAAGTTTATTCGCAGACATATGTGTGTGTGTGTGTGTGTGTGTGTGTGCTTCTCTTTATTAATAATTGCATATTGTAATGAGATGCATTTAAAAGTGATTTGTAGTATTTAGTGAGTGACTTTATTGCAAATATTTTCTTCGCAGGTAATAACGAATTGTTGAAAACATTTGCGATAAAATTTTAAAAATGTGAAGGTTTTTCACAGTTTGCCATGCAAATGCATCAGGCTGATGTTCGTGGTATAATTTTTAAATCAAATGAATTACGAACCAGACACTCATAATTTTTTTTTTATTTATTTAAACAATTTTATTTCTATTACTTAATTATTCATATTTAATTTATTAAAAGGTTTGTCTTTTAATATATTTTTTCAATGCTTTTATCTGTAGAGAAATAACTTTAAGTTAAAAAATTCATAACTACTCGTATTTGAATAAAATAAAAAAAAAATAAGTAGAATAAAGAAAATTACGTAAATTAAGTTTAGTACTTAAGAAAAATTTCAGTGTATTGCGGCGATGTTTTTGTTTTATGTCGGTATTTGAATAGTGATTGTCGGGAATGGCATTCAGCAGGAGTGGCTAAAAATTAGTTGCCAGGAGCAGCCTGTTGGCTTTGATCTCGCGAGCAAAAACCATTTTACATTCAAAATTCTATTTGAAAAATATTTCATTTCACACTATGCAATTTGTAATTTTGAGAAGCAGGAGCGGAGGATTAAGGTCTCTCTGTCTGTTTTAATTCTTTCAGTATTGAAAGTTTATGGCTTTGAAATATAAAAAAAAAATTTAATGCAAGAAATGAAAATGAATGAATTTTTGCAAGAAAACTTTCGTTGTGTGAAACTGGTCTGGATGGTTTTATCCCACAAGTAATGTTTTTTGTGCTTGCCTGTTAGGAAGGGAAGCTTTGCCATGTGTTTTAATTATTAGTAATTGCAAGGATGCTTAACCCATTCATGACCAATGTGTTTACTTAAGAACACTTAATTTTTAAGGACACCAGCAATAAATATATAAAAAAAATTAATATGAATTCAAGTTGTGTTTACAAAACATTTCAAACAAATTGATTAGGCTTACATTGTTTTTGTTGTTCATAGGGGGCGCATTACTAATTCCAATACAAACCATTTTCTGTCCTTTAGAGCTACCGGCGGTAGTGATATGCATCTGATCTTGATCTTATGCAGCAGTATTTCATTGCGGAAGTCGAATAATAAATAAAACAGCTCATATGAACATATTTCTCATTGCAATTTTTTACCATTTAAAACTCATCCGCCTCTATTTGCACATGTTAGACAATAAAGGGTTGCACTTGTTTGATTGTTGTTAGACATCTGTTTGCAAAGCTTTAGTGACTTTCATTCCATCTTCGGTTTAGTAATCCGTGTCAGTGCACAACAATTGTTTGCTATTTGATTTAGTTTATTATTGTTTAATGGTTTACAAATTTGTTTTTTAGACTCACTAACGACATTTACTCACTTATTGACATTTTGAGCCACATGAATGCCGTGAGTAAATGCCTTTGGCGAATTTATTTGTTGTCTGTTTAACACAATCAATTTGTTGAACGTTATTGTTGAAATAGAAATATTAGCCACAATTTCGTTAATGGTTTTGAGCCTTTTAAACTGCGCTGTAAAATATAGGATAGTCCAGCTAAAACGCACAATGGTAATTAGGGAAAGAAGTTTTTGGAGAATTATTTCAATTTTTTTTGTTATAAGGGAAGTATCTATGCGAATTATGTTTGATGTAATTTATGTATGGCATAATTCTATTTGATTCGATGTTCCATATTTTCAATGATGCTCAATACCGTTAATGTGGTTGTACTTTTGAAGTATATTAATTTATTAGTTTTCCTTTAAATATCCCCAAAGAACGAAGCTCATCAAGAACTGTGTTAAATCACATGATCGCGGCGCCCAATTACCATTCCCACTGTATGAGATAGCGCAGCCTTTGAATTTCTTGCGCAAAAGAGCCATTGTCTTTTTAGTCGTTTGCCAAGTGTTACCATGCTGTCAGAACTAAATATTGTCCTGGTTCATATCTTTTGTTTCTGGGCATAAAAGTCTGTTATCGTCTGGCGATAGTGAACTCCATTCACGGTAATTACTGGCACATCAATAGTTTCGTACAAGTATATACTACGGCGAAAGGCAGCAATATTTTCCGCAAAACGAACTGAGCGATCATAAACAGCTGTTTTCACATTTCCCACACACTTGGTGGTCTAAAATTCTCATACATTTCTCTTGATTTTATGCACATTTCATCTAGTATGCTGAGGATAAAAATCACAAAGTGCACGAAATGCATTTCGATTGGAACACAAGAACGCTCAATTGTTGACCTCTCTATGCTTGAAGTTTCCAGATGCGAAATTAAGTTAGGCTTGACTCATAACTAACATTGTCCATTATGGTTGCGCCATGCTTTAGTTCGGCTTTATTATTATCTCTTCGAAGTAAGAATTCATTTTGAGAAATAAATTTTACAATTTCGAAAAATAATTTTTTCAGGTGTGAGAACGCTGGTCAAGTACGTGGCTGGTCAATCGCATGAATTGAATGGCTCTGTACCCTCGCATACGAATGTAAACGAATCGAAATTATGAGATTATTCGTAATAGTTTTTCATTGCGTATTTGTTGTATGTAATTGTGTTTACGTATAAAGAGTATTTTTACGTAACGGAAGCGGATGTATTGAACCGGATTTAATAATGGAGGACCAAATTTCAAGAGATCGTTTAATGTATAAAATATTTTCATAATCTGTTTAGAAGATAACATTTTTGAATGTGTGGTAAATGTTTTGAGCACTGCCCACCTAAATTTCTCTCAGTGCGCATAATCGCATGTAAATACAACAGTTTACTTCATGTGTGTAAATCGGTAGACGGATAAACATTTCATAAACCTCAAATAAAAATAAATTGTCAATATTTTATTTAATTTTTTTATTTTATTTTATTTAACGTATAAACTTCCGAAACTTATTTTTTTCGAGATTTTTATTTTATTGGCGAAATGCCAGAATTTGTAAACAAACTTTCCATTTTCTCTCCTACAAACTACAAATGTTGCTGTTAAAGGCAGGCAATTTAAAGATGCAACATGTTTCTGTCTCTTTGCACAAATTAGAATTGTGTATTTCAGGAAACACATTCTGCATATTAAATAATAAATAAACTAAACAAAAACATTGTTTTCAAAAGAGTTGGATGAGTAGAATTAAGCGGATAGAAGGCGCATATAGAGATGACAAGTGGATTGAAAACGGGATTATCCTGTTGAACAGCTCATTAATGCAAGTAGCAGTTTGGTAAAGTAAAGACGCCTTAAACTTGGAAACCGAGCATTGGCGTGACGGCACTGCGGAGAAAGCAATTAAATAAATTGAGTAAAAGAAGTTAAATACTGCTTGCTAACCGATTTGAATGAGTGAGCTAAAGGCTTGTGCTTCTCATTTATTATTCATAAATATCAATTAGGGAAAAAGTTCATTGGAAAATATAAGAAAGTAATTGAAAAGCAAAACCTGTTAGCTTTATTGAAACAAGTTTAGAAATAGTAGAGGGGTAAATGGGTTTTTAAGCTCATTTAATTTGAACGTTGTCTTCTGATTGCGAAAACTGAACTAATTAGTTTTAAAAATGGATAATTATTTATTTATTAGTGATGAAGAATTCTTTATTAACTTCAAGTTTATTTCAATTTCAAATTATTCGTTTCAAATTATTTAATCTCTATTAAACTGTGTCAGACACTGACAACTTAACCTAATTGAATAAAATATGTTTTACGTCTTATATTCGCTTTATAAAACGATTCGAAATAAATTGATTATTTTGTAAGATTAATTACGACACGATTTACGATTAATCTGACAAAACAATTAAAAGAACTGAAAATCAAAAATGCTTTAAAATAAATTGTAATTAATTTTAATTACTCGCAATTCGATAAGACTCAACAAGATATCAACGGGGAACGTTTAAATTGTGTTAAATTGAAAGATCGTGTGTTTCTTTATTATTTTCATCAAAATATAACAATTTTTTTTTTTGGTTTCATATATTTCGGCACAAAATACTTCGAGTCTACTTAAAATATGGCAATGGTAACCCTGATTACACTGTCTTGAGAATGAGTAAATACATTCCCCACAGCCAGCTGTACGGCTACACTAAATAATTATAATCTCTAAATAATTATATTGAAGGAGGAAACGATTATTTTTAAATAATTTATAGTTTTTGAATTGTTTTCAGCAATTTCGTAAAAATACGTACATGCAGATTTTTATTTTATTTACAATATTCATTTTGTGTTGTCATACATATGTAAGTTGTCAAATAATTTAATAATATTTATATTATTTTTATTAATTTTTATATGCTAATAATAATTTTTAAATCACATACTTGACGTTTTTGTTTTACTGCCAGCACAATTGCTGAGCGTTCGTAAAAGAAGAAATTTCCCAACGATGGCAAGAACTGCAATTGGGGTCGTGTAGCCATGTAGCCCTGTATTCAATGTTTGCCCTGTTGTAGTCAACAGGCGAAATCATCTACACAGTAATATAGTTTTCCATGGAAATTTCGAGTTTTAACTTAAACGATTGCTCGTAACAGTTGTGATTATTTCAGCAGCTGCAACGAGCGGCGACAGCTTTCCTCATTCATTTTATTACACCTGAAAGAGAAAAAGGCAACTTGAAAAGCAGATGCTTTTATTTTAAAAATTGCCAAACTTTAAGTATGAATTTTTACTGATTTTAATTCGAATAGGCTGGCAGTAATCACTACTTATGTGGTCTAAAGTCCTGCATTTATTTTTATATATAATCCCGATTTAATATACGAATTTCAAGTTTTCCACAGCAAGACTTGCAGCCACATTATTTATTACGGTGGTTCATCTGAATATAAGAATGGACCTTTAAATCGAAAAATAAGAGCACCGAGCATTGAATAAACAATTTTTACGATGTTAAATTTTCAAAAATATGCAGAGGAAGGAACATCTTTAGGCACAATTCAGCATTGAGAAATTATTTTCGGTTTTTGGGCACGCTATCGCAGCACTTAGTTATCTTTTGCGATGTTTCAGTATATCCAAAATAGACTGGTGCCACCATTAGTACTTGATATCTGTGGAAGCTGGGTTTTTTTTCGAACCGAGTTCCTGGTAATGGCTTGCTTTACACAAAGGTCTTGTTATCAGACTTATCGAATTTTTGATGGTCTACGGTTTTCAGTCTTGTGCATACTACAGTTGGCCATGTACAAACAATGTCAGAGATCACAATGTCACAGATCTTTATTATTCCTGATAAGTGTGCAACACGATTTCAACTTAATTAAAAAAATAGAGAACATTCAGTGTACCAGTTGTTGGTAAACCGGAAGAATCCGAGTTCGTACCGCAGCCAAGTAAAACTTTTTTTTTTTATTGATTAATTTATAACGTATTATTTTTTTATAAAACAAAATTTTTTATTTCTAATTTTACCATCGAGAGACAACTTTTCAATTTGCCACCATTTACCTGAAACATATTAAAGGAGAACTTTATAAGACGGTAAGCCAACTTCGTTTTGCGCCTTAACAGTTAAAACTGGGTTCCTGCATGTGTATAAGCAGATAAATTTTCCATAATCATGTTCTCCTATCACTACAAATGCATTGAATAAAAGTGACTCTGAAGGCATTATTTTCATTGTTGCATTCGCATTCGCATTCGCATTCGCATTCAACTTTAAATTAATCAAAATTAATTAAAAAATATTTCCCTCCCCTTGTCTAACACCTAAAATATTTAGCGGATTATTCGTAATTAAGTAGTTGTTGAAATAGTTAATATCTAATTATATTGTTTATATTTCCCATCAAAATTCTTCAAATCATTATGAATAAAATTTAAATGAAATCTTTTGAATAACTTGTTACGTGAAGTGGACACGTGTGAGTTTGAAAGTGAAGTGAAAACCGCATAAAAGCACACGCAAATTGTTTCTTTTGTATGAAATAGATGGAACAACAACATGAAACCAAAATTATTTCAAGTTGCAGTAAATATGTATGTTGTACAGGATAGCCCCCACTGCCTGCTACTAGGGGTTAAGATGATCATGGTGGAGTTGAAAGTCATTTGTAAGTTAGAAGAACTGCAAATGTCATACTGCTCGTGTTTCCTCCAAGCATTTCTACATATTTAACATTAAGTTCCTTTACAGTAAACAATTGCAGTATATGTGTGTGTGTGTGTGTATGTTGGGCACGCATTGTAATGCCATTGTAGTTACTTTTTAAAAAGCTTCCGTTTCCACTTAATGCATTGTTTTCTTTTCTCTTCAGCTTGTTTTATTTATTTGTTATTTTTGTTTTGCCATTGTTTGCATATGAATTGAGTTATTTAACAATTTTAAAATCTTGAAATCATTTATCAAACTTTAAAGTCACATGTTTACATATGTGTGTGTAGTTTGCATATGTGTGACAAGTAGAGTGTCTCAAGCACAGAAGTTTTGAAAGGCAGCCGGGTAGAACATGCCGAGCCGAAAATGAGAGAACACGGATTTCCTTCAACTCAAGTGGCTTGCAAATACTTACTGAACTTTTAGCTGAATGCCTTCCTCACCTGCTGGGTAGCGCCGCGTAGATATTGACAGACGTCACAGACTTGAGAACAAAGTTTTTCCGCAAAACTTTTGTATTTTAAAATAATCAGAAATAAGGAAATTCAATTTTTAAAATCACTTGAATTTTACAAGGATTTTCTAATTTTATAAATGAAGCTGACAGATATTGATTATTTTCGAAAATAGAGTCCATTGTGCACATTCTGCTTCTGAATGTGTGCAGAGAAATGAAAATGGAATCAGAATTATTCAGTCAATAACTTTAAAGAACATTTCTGGATCATTCGATCCATTCACATACCTAGAAATGTCAGATTTTTGCTCACAAGTACCAGTCGATTTCAGTTTAGTAACAAAAATTTCTAATGCCTCATCCACACGATGGAACTTATAGCGAGAGTTTTCTTAATTCTCTTGTGAGGTGTCAAATAAAAATTTACATTGGAAGGATCTCTTTAAATTGCATATTTTTTTATTAAAATTTCACAACAATTGCGAAAGAGGGGAGCTTTAAAGAGAAGAAATAGGCGTCACAATTTTCGCCATGTGAATTAGGTGTTAGCATACACTTATCAAGTAGTGCAATATGGAATTCAGTGCTGCCAAGCTCACATTTTTTTTGCTCATCAAATAAAGCTTCAAAACGATTGCAACGGAAATTTGCCTGAATTTATGAAACATTTTAAAATAAATTGGCAATTTTCGATTTGAGCTTAAATTAATTAACTATTAATTGCGCAATTTAGGTCTACAACTGATCAGGATAAGGTAACGCAATGTCAGCGGGAGAATTGTTAAAACTATCATGTTTTTGCCATATGACAGTGTAGGACAGAGGATTCCATAAACAATTAAACATAAAGCTCTCGTAAGCGTAGTAGACTCCTCCCTACTTTTGTGGCAGTGGGCCGGTTTAACAATTTGCTACCTGGTATTGTAACCATTGTAAGTAAAGAAATAAATTATAAATTTATAAATTTCCTATAAAATATTCTGCATTTTATCTGCATGCAATAAAAGGAAATAAAAAATTTTTTAAAAAAATTGTCTGAAATATATTATTAGTTTTCCGCCATTCTTCGAACGACCTTATATATATATTACATTAATTCATTACTTATTAGTCATTGTTTACAGAGAGCAACTGTATGGCAAATCGTTTTAATTTAGGAAGAGAGAGAAATACAAAATATTTATTGAGCGTATTGAAAGACAAGTAAGCGGTTTTATATATCTTTCTCCTTCTATATATTTCACTTAATAGGAATAATGAAAAATAAAATGCCTTGACGGAATCCAGAACATGAGAATCAAAAGAATTGATGAAATATATGGAATTGTACAGAAAATGTTTCACTTCTCATTCAGTTTTACTTTTTAGTTTTCTATTATTACCGTGTGCTTAAAAAACAACTTGAGATAAATTATTGTGGGCTGGCTACTCTTGTAGATCTAAATAGTACAATGGCCTGAACAATTACATACTTTATTTATGAATAAATTTCAAGCAACAGGGAAGAATAATTTTTTTTTCTAAATCTTAAGTGAAATAAAATAAAATATTTCAATTATTTATGAAATTTGTTTATTCATAAAGACAAGTTTCCTTAGTTCCGTGATACACTTAAAGAAATAACGCGTTTTTTGATGGGACATTATCAATATTTTTATATGACAACTTTGGATCTGACTTTATTACTTCTTAAGTGGATCAAAATATCTAAAACTTTTATGTTTTTTGAGAGAACAAGCTTACATTTCAGAAAAAATTCTTTCCACATTTGGAATGATTTTTCGTAGAAAAACAATTCTCATTGATTTCAGAAGAAATACTGTGGCTCATCTGTTTCCATAGAGATGAGCGTATTGGCAACTGCCGGCTGCTTCCTTTTCTAATTGCGAACAGAGTGAGCGCTAATGCCGAGCGAAGCCGAGCCGAGCTTATTGACGCTTATTTTCATTAGAGAAGAACATTTCTATATAAAACAGTGAATGCGAAAATCAGCGCTGAAATTCTCTTTATTCCATGAGTTTTGCTTTTATGTCAAAAAAAAAGTATACAAGAAGGAAGCAAACAAGGACGCAAAACGCTCTGAAACTTATTCTCGAACTCATCAGCCTTGCTCTCAGCTGTTTTCCGCATTCACTGTGTTGTATACAAGCTTATTTGTATTGACTTGTATGCAATCAATTTTATCGGAATATTAACCTCATCTCGGCTTTCAGCGCTCACTCTGTTCGCACTCTAAGCTTTTCGACAAAAAATTTTTTTCTTTTTAATCAATTATGGCTCATATTTCGCCAAGTGTAAAAATATTTGAAATGCTTTCAAATTGCAAAGGAGTTCATTGTTTTTTTTTTTAATAAATCATTTCAAATAAATATTTGAATTTCTTACTCTCCTTTCAAATGCCTGCAATTGTTTTGTTTATTTAATTTTAGAGACTACTTTTATCAAACAACAACAACAAAGAAACACAAAATAAAGGATTACATGTTTTCAGCATTTCTATCAAAACAAAAAATAAAAAAAAATTAAGAAAAATTGTATTATTATTAAATAATATGCATAAAATTGCATGTTGTCTTAAGTGAAAATTAAAAAAAAAACTTGATGAATCAGTAAATAAAATCCCTTTTGGATTTTTTTTTGAATTTTTGCTGGCAGCTTTTTTGCATACGAGCCAAGCCTTTAAATCAATAATAGACAAATTTTTTACTCCTTGTCGATTTTACATTCGTGACGTGAGTTTTAATACATTTAATTTCATAATGAACAGGCGGTGGCCTCATTTGATGACGCTTTTAGAACCATTGCTGTACTGTACAGTATTACAAAGTAAAGTTTGTAATTTTTAAGCTTTTGAACAGGACTTTTGCCATCAGAATCAATCATTGAATAGGAAAGACTGGAATTTTAAATGCATGCAAAAATTCTTCAGGAAACTTTAATGTATAAATGCAAATCCATAACGAATTAATCATTTTGGAACAGCTTTTAGTACGGCGCCTAAATTGAGTCTATTTGTTTAGGGAAAATTAATTCCCTCAAAGCGAATTCTCAGTTATACTCGATTAACAACACAAACCAAGTTTAGGAAACCCTTTTGCTATTTTCACTTAGATAAATAAAAAAGAAACACTTCCTTCGTTGTTTTTAACATTTCTATTTTCGTGCCTTTCAGTGTGGCCAAAGTGCTTTTTATTGGCTCACTAAGCAAACTTGCTAACTGCCAGTTTATAAATTGAATAATTTACAATTCAGTTGCATGAAAATCGCATTATATGCGATTTATTGTGAAATTCTGCTTTTCATATTGTTTTTATGCTCGTTTAAATAGTTCAGATCCGTCTTAGCAATCATTGAGGAAATTCAAGCCAGCAAGAGTTTTTTGCGAGCCTGTCAGTAATGGAGGTTAAAAATTAAATTACAAAAATAATTTTTTTCTTTTTGGAATTCTTAAGACTTTTTCTTTTGTTACTTGCACATTCCATTTGGAAGTAGCACTTTTTATTTATGACCGCCAGTGGCAGGAAACGAACCCGCGAACTTTGTGATGCTACTAAATGACACTTACAATCAAACATTTTCGTTGCCAGCAAGCTCTGCAAACTCCACCTCTTGCCAAATCGCTTTCAACTGCAACAGTTGCTCACTAGAATTGTTGCGTTGTAAATTAAATACTCCCGTGCTTTGTCTGATAAATTGAAGTACAGCTTATCCTTCATTTCGGACGAATTTGACAGGACGAAAGGAAAGCAGACTATAAACTCAGGACTAGGCTTGACACAAGTAAAAATGAAAAGCAAAATAAATTGAAAAAAATAAAAATGAGAAAAAAAAATATTTGTACGTCTGAGCAGGGCATAAGTGCCACATTCTACTATGATTGTTCACTTTTTATCAAATTGTAATGAGCTTATAAAAATGTATATGTAGTTAATGCTGAATATTAAATATTGCAGGATATTACAGGACGAAAGGAAAACAGGCTATAAACTCAGGACTAGGCTTGACACAAGTAGAAACTAAAAGCAAAATAAATTGAAAAAAATAAAAATGAAAAAAAAAATATTTGTTCGTCTGAGCAGGGCATAAGTGCCACATTCTACTATGATTGTTCACTTTTTATCAAATTGTAATGAGCTTATAAAAATGTATATGTAGTTAATGCTGAATATTAAATATTGCATCATTTACACTTGAAAGTGTTCTTAATTTGTGAGTAAAAATACGGTAATTGTAATTAAAATAATTGCCAAAGGTTTACATGACATGCGTGTAGTTGTTTGCAAACAAATATATATTTTTTTTGGTTAATTGAAAGTGCACTTTTTAAATGAAAGTTAATCGCGAAATGAATGCTAGAAAATGAATATTAATTTAATTAATTTATCGCAACAGGAATAAATTGATGTTTCCCACCCCTCTGTATAAAATGATTTTTAATTAAAAGCTGAAGAAACGAAATTTAGTATAGGATTAGTGGCATTTTCATTAAAAAGGCCTTCAATAGAAAATTAAACAATTTCTTTACTTTCAATTTGCAGAATTAAGCCACAAACGACTTCTCGCATATTTAAGCAAGACAAAGCGATATCGGCAAAATGCAAACACAGGTATAGTTAATGCCATTACAAAGTTTCAATTTGTAAAGGCTTAAGTAAAAGGATTAAAATCATTTGAAAATTCATCATTTGGAAAACAAATGAAATTTATTAAACAAAAAAAACATCTTTTGTTTTACTTTACAGAAAGTGATGGTTTGTATTGAATACTCTTGTTTGGTTTCTCTATTCAGGTCATGTATAAAATTGGTAGATGTCACAGTTTAAGCCGATGGAAAATGATGTAGTTTTGTATCTTGGAGGTTAATAAAGCAGGGTAGAGTGAAGTGTGTGATTGGGTGAGTGGAGTGTTGCTGGCAAAATACACGAATGATGCACGAGCTGTTTGGGAAAGAAAGAAATTCTATAAAATGAATAAAATCCGAGTGGAGTACATTGGAATTTATTTCTTAAAAATCAAATTAGAAGCCGGTTTCTCTAGTCCCTGATGTACATTAATTTGCGTGATTTTAGCGGATACTTATTGTACACGTGTGAGTTTGACTTGTTCTGTTGCAAGCAGCAAAAGCAATTCAAGCTCTCTCTTGAGGCACCTTGTATTTAGAGCTGAAAAAAGAACGTATCTGCGTATATTTGAATAAGAAATTTTATTTAAATAAAATATAGAATAATCACAAACAATTTTTTTTTTGCACAATGGGGTCAAGCCAATTAAATTTAAAACTTTAAAAGGATTTATCCTGATTTCAGGCCACTAGAAACTGATTATCACTTGATTCGAAGAAACTAAGTATTTATTTATTTGTCAATCCCACCTACGGCTTAGACCTATAAAATAAAAAAAGAATTAAACATTTACCTTTTATTTGAATTAAAATTAAATATCGGCCGATTTAAAATAAATACATACAAATTGATTATTTTATTCTCTTTCCAATTTTGATTTCAGTTAACTTTCCCTTCATCGTTAACTGGAAGTTCTTCTGAGAATTTATTTGGTAAAGGATCGCTGATGATTTTGATTCTCTTGCCCGGAATTCCTCTGATAGCCCGGAAATTGAAATAAACAATTTCAATGAATTTTTAATATTTTGCTGAATATGAATTTTTGAGAAGGCAAATCAAACAACTGCTTATTGAACTAAATAGTTTTTATATAAAAAATGTAATCGTATAAATAAATTTTTTATATTTTGTATATTTTCAAATAATAATCTTTTATATTGGTTAGTCGAAAAAGTCTTTTCGTATTTTGTTAACAGATGTAGTTGCAGTCGCATGTCTCCAGTGCTACCAATCACATTGTTTCATGCCAAATCGTGTTGGAAAACTTATTTTAACTAAAAATAAATAAAATTCGGCGAAGTTGCAGCCCGCCAAAAATTAATGAAAATAATGAAATTTTTGTATAAAAAAGGGGAGAATGCCAAGCAAGCCAGCAATAAAATTTATGAAGTTTACGGAGACGAAGATGTATCAGTTCGTGTAGCACAACAATGGTTCGCTCACTTCCCTTCTGGAAATTTCGATGCGAAAGATGCACCTCGCCCCGGTCGACCTATCGTTGAAAGAGTCGATAAAATTATGAAAAATATTGACCAGGATCGTCACAGAATTCTACAATTTATTCTACATTTCATTGTTAACAACTGAGGAGACAGCAGCTAGCAAACGAAAAAACGACCGGAACTAATCAATAGGAAGGGTTTCGTCTTCCATCAGGATAATGCTAGACCACACACATCTTTGATGACTCGGTAAAAAGTACATATTTGATTCATTAAAGTTCATTTTAAATATAAAAAAAATAAGTTGAAGTTGGATTAGACGTACGAAAAGACTTTTTCGACTACTCTATATGAAGAAACTCTATCAGCACAGTTCACAGATAAGAATCGGTTATTTTGTTTAGCCAACTTAACTTTTGCTTCATTCATTAAAACGTAATAATTTCCCTTAAAAGAAAAAAGTCTTGCATACATATTCTAAACCTGCGTATAAATTCTGTAATGAAACAAATACAAGTACAAATACCAATGCAAATACAAATACAAACACATTTGCTGCTCGACTACATAAAAAGTTAACAACTTTGTGGGTGTATTCTAACAAGATTATATCGATGTTGTAAATTATAATGATTACATGATAATTACAAGTTTGTCGTACAATCTTGAAAGTAATGTTTTGGTATAAAGAAATTAAAAATTGACAAGCAAGAAGACACAACAACAACAACAACAGTTTGAGCAGCTGCTTGTGTGTGTGGTTAACACACTGTAATTTTGTGTGCGAGTAAATACGGGTTCTTTCTAGAAAATACTTTAAGCGGAAAAACCATGTTTTGCAATCAACCAACCAACCAGCCCACACGCCCACCAGCTCACCAGGCAACTAGATAACCGACTACTTAGTTCATGGTTTTATGTGCCAAATACCACAAATCATATTAAAATTTGTTATAATGAAAGTCCTTCCATTCGCTAAAAAGATGATAAAGGACTTTTCTAAGGCCAATTCTGTTACAAGCACAGGGCGAGTGTAGTGTGTACATGTGTAGAGTACTAAAGTTTTTATGTGAAAGGTTCAAGATGAGTTTTGATAAAGAGTGCGATGCCTAAAACACACTGCACTGTTGCCTGATTTTTGAAAACTTTACTAGTGACAAGTATGTTAATTTGGTGCCAGTGGTTGGGTCAGACTGGTATTTTTTGGTTTTCTTAAAATTGAATTTAATGAAGGAAATTATGAAAATAGGCCAATTAGTAGTTTTGATCTATAGCTTTTTAAAAGGTCTGGCAATTGTGCGGTTTTATTTCGGCAATCCGGCTTGATATCTTTAATCCTTTAAGGAAGTGGAATTAAATTAGCTTATTAGATGCTGAGGTGAATTAAATTAATTCCAATATATGTGTATATAAAATACTGATGGTTATTGCTAACATATTTTTATGATAGTCCTTCGAAATATCCACAAACATTCTGAAGGATTCGGAGTATCGGACCTTTGAATTAATGTTTGTGTGCGAAACCATCAACTAACCACTGCTGTTCGACATTCGTGAGATTTACTGGCTATTTTATGTTCAGGGTATACACACACTACAAAAAGATATATAAAAATACCCGTCTTCTTCCCCCTTTACATCCGAAGGCGTCTTAGTTGCTGTAGCATTTATTTGAAAAGCTTACAAGCGAACGACAAATGGACCACGCCGAGTTTCCCTCAATACAGAGGGCTTCAAGGAGAACCTCCTTATTTGTTGTTGAGTGATGCCAATGATTTCGGCTTTTTTCTGAAATTTCCCCAATAGCTTAAAGTTTTTTCTTTGGTTCTATAATTGTATAAATTATTAATCCATCCTTTTCTATCTTTTCCATCCGTTGTGGTTGGAATATGTTTTTGGCGGTTTTGGAAAAATTTCAAATCCTATTTGCGTAAGCTTAAAGGAGTAATTAAAGGAAATTCATATATACAACGAAACTTATTAATAAAATATAAATTTATATCTAATAAATATTTGATATAAATTTTAGTTAAATTTTTATTTTGCTTGTGCTCAAAATGTTTTCTTTTCCTTTGAACTTGCACTCTCTTTCCGTGTTGAAACGACTTTTGCTAAAATTAATATTTAAAATGATTCAGGCCAATTTATTTCGATCTTTCAAGTCTGCTGTTGACGCCAAATAGGTAAGTGGCTCATTATATCAAAGCGCGACGCTTTCCATAAATCTATTACCTTGTTTCTGTTTGCTTTCCTACAAGAGAAGTTTAAATACGTTGACTTTTAAAAGTTGAGGCTTAATGGCTTGTAAAGTACATCCATAAGAAATTTCATTCGTGCCAAAAATTCAAAGTTTTAGATGGCAAGTGTTTCTTTCCACGTGGATGGTGGATGGTGTTTGATTACCGTTTGTTTAAACTTTCTTATAAAGTGCTTATAAAATGTTGAAGATTTCCGCAAATATTTTACTATAGATTTTCTGCACTCGCACCCTTGTAAGTGATAAATATATCTATATATATTCTCATCATATGATCCGCTGCTATGCAGCTAACTTGACTTTATTATTGGGCTTGTCTTATGTGAGATAATAGCAATTGTTGAAATAGTGCGAAATTGGCTTACATTAATAATGTCTGGCGAGTTGCTTATTGCAGTTGCCTTATCAATGATACAGTCTGTGAATGGAAAACGGGAATTGCTCTTTCCGCAGACCAGTTAACTAAGCTTGCAGCAGCTCTCAAATGTAAGCTCCCGCCTCAATGATTTTTTTAACTCAACTCAAGTTAATTTTAACAAAAACCCGTTTTCTTTTTTTTTTTTGATTATCCCAAAAAGTGTTTACTTGTCTAAAATATATTCAGAATTTTTCTTCTTCTTGTTGCCATTAAAAAATATTTAAATATTCGATTAAATTTTGTTCAACAAGAGTGAATAATTTTCGCAGAATAATTTTGTTTCAATATTACAAGGAAGAACTTGTTAAATTTTCATTAAAAAATATTCGAATATTCAATTATTCAAAAAAAATTTTTAATCGCTTACACAATATGTATGTTACAAAGCTTACTCGCCAAAGCTATACACGTGTAAGAACAGAAATTTTGAATATAATGTCATTCTAAAATAAAATTTTCCTTTTACGAATAGAATTAAAAATTATTCGATTGTTTACTTATGCGAAAAGTATTTTTAATTACTAAATTAAATAAATTGTAGTATATGATCGTTTAAATGTTGACTGCAAGAAAAATAAAAAAATAATAATAAAAAAAAAAAATTTTTGCCTTTTGTATAGTTTTAAAGAAATTAATTATTCGAATAAATATATTCGATTTACATTAAAAAAAATCGTTAAAAAATTTTTTAAATATTCTAATAAACTCTGTACAATTACTGGTCGCTTTTGGTCAAATGACAAGTTAAATATTTGACTAATGTGGCCAGTTCGAGACACAGTTTAGTACTCTTGAGGACTCATAGCTCTCAAAGAGTCATGTCAATGTTGATGCGATTTATTTTCCATTTTGTAAATATTTAATTTATTTGCAAAATATTCTTAAATCCCTTCTTTGTTGCCATTTTACTAGGCGGTTCCCCATTTTTTTACCTACAACAATGCCAACAGGGTTTTAAAGTAACATGACGTCGTTGGCGTAATGGTGACACTACTTTCTCGTACAAAGCCCAGTAAATATGTCTGTTGTTTTTTATTTTGCCTTATAAGAACCTTTTGCATTTCACTGTAAAGTCTTAAACTTCTTGCCTGATTTTATTCACTTTTCTTTCGGTTGTTTTCCTCATGGCCTATTAAATCTTCAGTTATTCCATAAAATTTTTGAAGGCATTTTGATTTCCCCTAAGAATATTTTTGTGGTTTTTTTGATTAAATTAACTAATTCAAACAGAAAATAAATAAATTAAATGAAAAGGAAAATCAAACGGAAACTGACAACAAAACTAAAAGAAAAAAAAAAAGAAAACTACATCCCACAACAGTTGACCGCAATTTTCGGTTTTACCTTTCAAACGCCGTATTTATTGATTGAAGCTCCAAAACCGGCAGATAACGCAATTCCCAAGAAGTATTTAAGGGTTACAGAACAATAACGGTTTTAAATGATGTGTGGTTACTGGCAGAATGTGTGTTTAGAAAAGAAAGGAAACGTGATTTTTTTCATATCCGGTTTCCATTAAAATATTTCCTTTAAAAATTTCATCTGACTTCTTCGAATTACTCGTGTATGTGTTCATATACATATGTGGTATGTTCATATATATGTGTGCATGTTCTTATGTATGCAGGTCTAAATTTTATTTTATTAAATTCCATAGAATATTCAACGTTTGTTTGCGTTTTTTTTTCATCTCAATATTATTCCAACTTTTCATACACTTGACCTATTTTTGATACATTAAAGTTTAAACCAAACAAAAAAAAAAAAAAGGAAAAATATATTTTGCATTACAAATAATTTTTGTGAGGCAAAAATAAATAAACATTGAAATGTTTATAAAAATATTTGACTTAAAATGAACGTGTAAAAGGCATAAACGTTTTCATTATTTAATAATTCTATTGGGCAGACCTGCCTGGCAGACTTCTTTCAATTTAATTTCATTATTGCGCAAAAACTTATTCAAGTGGCAATACTTTTGTGATCAGAAACATAGACTTTTTTACATATTTATTATGAGTCAGGAGCCAGTTGCACGAAATGTAAAGAGCTTGACCACTTAAGCGTGTAAAGTGTGCGTAAACGTAATTGCATGTAACATGTGAGTACAGAGTGCTTTTTTAGAGTTCCACGATTTTAGTTATAAGAATAAAAAATCTTTTTAATATGATGAAAATGATTGCGGTAATTTTGCCGCCCTTCGTTTTAGGGGTTACAGGGCGCAATTTGTTATACAATGTTTGCTTATGTTCATTTGTCTCTGGCTTATCGACGTAGGCCAGTGAGTTCACTTAATCGCGGTGTCTAATTAATTATATTATTTCCTTCATTAAATCAATTAAAGCGCAGGCTGTGTGGCATTTGAGTATGAAGATGAACTAATGAAGATGCGTAAAAATTTCTAATCATAGACATCATCGTGCCCATAAAGAATGCTCTTCGTGAAAAGCCACAGTAGCATTCAAGCAATCCTGGGCTTTAACGGAGAACGAAATTTAATTCAATATCAATTTATAGCTCAGCCCATTCGCAGTCATTGCAAGTCTATCTGCAATGAAAGGTCAACTTATCAGCTGCTGGACTTTGAATATTTCAAATAACCTGAAATTTAAGTTGTCGTAGTGCACCCTCTTTATATTTGGTATGTGGAAGGGAGGTGAAATTGCTGTCTTTGTTGGCAGCGTCAGCTAAAACTTGAAAAATTGCATTTCAATAGTTGTTACGAAGAACAAAAAATGAAACAATTAATAAAATATGATCAATTTATGTATATTTTTTTAAACCAACTCAACTTACAAAACTTTCGGCTTGTCGGCCGGAAAACATCCAAAGCCTGGTCAGGAATTGAACCTGCGACGTCCTGTTTAGTAGGCTGCGCATTTTTCAGTCGCCTAAAGAGGCACCTGTACTAAAGTATATTCTTTTGCAAAAACGTTTTTGGAAGTTAAAGCGAGAATAGGGCATTTCTACACCTTGTGAAGGATATGCGTGACCGATTTTCATAAATTAAATATTTACGGAAACTTCAATGATCTGGTCAGAACTTTAAGCAACTGAATCAGCTGGCTTTGCCTAATTCCCTTTCAGTTTGCTTTATTTACAACATACTTTATAACTTCCACTCAAACAAGGATATCTACTCAATTCTTTGAATGCGTGTATGAAAATGAAATGAAATTGTTACACCGATTATTTGAGCATTTAATTTTCCATTAAATCCCTGCTTTCCATTAAATTTAGCATTTTTATGGCCCCTCTTGTAAATGCCATGATTTTTCAATTCCAGCCTATTAGAATAGCTTTCACTTTTGCCATTGTTGGTTACTTCAAAAGACATGGAAACACACTTATTTCAAAAAATAGTTTATTTAAACTCTTCCTTTGTCGGGAAAGAAAACATTATAATGTCAGAAAAACATAAAACGAGTCAAAAATTATTCCTTTAAATGTAATTTATGAAGTTTGAATTGATTTTCAGAGTGGTTGCTCGCTTTAGCTTTTTGTAATTACTCTGTCGGCCAGCCAGGCGTGAAAAGGATACATGGCTATAGTTGGGGTGTTCAGGATAATGTGTATTTTGTTGGCCGGTTTTAAAGATTGCAAAATAAGTTGGCTTGACTTGATGGCAGACATTTGCTTTGAATGGAGTTGGAAATATTATTGGGATTGGCTGCGACTAGATGACGATTTTAATTTTCACAGAAACGAGGAAACCAATTGAAAAAGGCTGTAATGCCTAGACAGTCTTTTGCAATATTTGAATAATTGGGCTCACACTCATCTACAAGAGCATTTCATTAACTTCTGCGAAAATCAATAAACTATTACATGAGCCACTTCATTGGCTAGTAGTGTTTTGAGGACTGCTTGTGGGTTGTGAAGTAAACAAAATGCGATCCCAATAGAATAAAATTTAAATTAAAATAAGCCTTTAATTATAAGCTTTAAAATTTAGTGGCTCCGTTTTTCCTTTTCAAATTTTACGGTGAAATTTTTATCCTTTTCATTTAATTTTCTAAAAATAGAGTCCAAGCCATCACCGGGTACTAGTCTTAATAGGAAATGCGGGCTCTTGTAGTTGTCATGATAATTTTTGAAACATTTGTGCTAATAGAGAGCTGGCCCCGAGGAGAGTATATCAGTTCAGATGTATACTGTCAAGGATATAAGAAAATTTTTCGCCCCTCTGCATTAGCCGTCAGCTAATATGCAAGATTCTCTAGCAATAATAGCGCTGCTGCAACCGAAAATATTTCAATTTAAAATGCTGCAAAGATGGAATACCCCAATAAATCATTGTTGATGTTTCATAGTTCTCTGTCTCTACTCATGATTGTAGTGGAGTGGTTGTCAACCGTCCTTAAGTGGTTCGTCCTTGCTTTGAAAATATTGATGAGAAAAAATAATATTTTATGTATAAACTTGTATTGTTTTGAAAA